>CM035409.1:113660984-114333484 GCA_020310875.1 Ceratopteris richardii
TCACATATGAGCAATCAAGCATGCCAAAGAAATCTACTAAATCTACTTGGACAAACAGCCACCTTGTATGCCCAATTTTAATTGCTAGATGTGTTTTTTCACAACTAGTTCTCTTCATATAAATATTATGTAAACTTCATATCGATAATAAATGTAAATACCTTTTTGGGGTGGAAGAAGGTATAACTTCCATGTCAATATATATATATATATATATTTTTTTTTCGCTACTTTTTTGTTTTAAAGGGGAAAGGCTTAACCCCTTAATCCGAGCTAAGGATCTAGCTGCATGGACAAGAAAGATCTAGGTTTTCACAGACATGTATCATGCAACAATATGCTCCTACATATATACAACTACTTTCGTTATCTAAATGAACTACAAATCCTTCTATTTTTAACAAATCTCACTTAACCTATAAATGTAGAAATATAAATTATGTCTATTTTCCTAATATGGTTAAATAGAGTCCTTTATAAATTAATATTCTTCATTCCAGATTTTATCAATTAGTTTTATATGAATGCAAATAAAATACGTAAAACAAAATTTTAAGACAAAGGAAAATACGACCTAAAATCAATTTTATCTTCAATCTGCTTCATCTTCAATTTGCTCATCTTTATGCATCTTAATTTGTTCTTCAAAGACCTGTTAAAACTCAACCAGCAACAGCTAGACACACAAAATTAATAAATTTCATATTCAAATCTTCTCTTGGTTTTCCTGCAAAAGAAACCCACATTAAAGAAATTCATTCATACATAATTAATCATGCTCATCATCAAACATTACTTCATACATTTCATAATCTCTTTGTTTAAATAATTTAATTCTTTTGCCAGCAATTAAGTTTTTAAGAGGCGTGCCATCTAATTCGCGTAAGGCATACGTTCCATTATCATAGGTTTTGACTACCACATAAGGTCCAAACCAACGTCTTTTAAGTTTCCTATGGGCATCATACTGAGAATCAAACGTACTATCATACAGTAAAACCCAATCATTAATATAAATCGGCTTTGGCCTTAACCTATGTGATTTATCAAAATACTTCTTGTTTTTCAATCGAGAATCTTTTAGTTTAACTATAGCCTCTTCTAAACGTTCATTCCCTTGCTCTAACTGCTGGATTCATAGAGCTAATAAATCTTCTGTCGACAAATTATCTTCCCATGGTAATGTAGTCCAAGTAAGAATTTGCGTATGCACAGGGAAAATTGGTTTCTGGCAATACATCAACTCTGCCAGCATATACCCCGTCGTTCTAGTGCAGGTCATTCTATCGGCCCACAACGCAAATGGCAGATAAGTTGGCCAATTCTTAATTTCTCCATTACAAGCTTTGGAAATTGCTTTAATAATAGGAGAATGCCCTCGCTCAATCTTCCCATTAGCTTCAGGGTTGTAAGCAGTAGTAAGGGCTAAGCGAATTCCATGCCTAGCAAAGAATTCTCTAGCCTCCTGTGCATCTAACTCTCCCCTATCAGCCACTACCTTTTCTACATAACCAAATCGTGAAATGACATCCTCAAGAAGAAATTTGCATACATTTAAGGTTGTCTTAGATCTTAAAGCTCGGCCTTCTACATGATTCGTAAGATCTTCACGTGCCAAGACTATATATCTCATCTTATTGATACCTTTGGGCATGGTAACTAAGTCTACAACCCATTTATAATGGATGCATGGTGGATAGGTAGGATGCAACGGATCCCTATGTTTGACTGAGGAATGAATCTGACATATGTCACATGAATTCACATAATCTTTAACAGTAACATAAATCCCTGGCCACCAGTATCCTTCTCTAATTTTTTCATACGTAGCTACAAAACCTTTATGTCCTGCCCATAAAGTATCATGCATACTCTTCATGACTTGTAACTGAAGATCCTTAGTACCTAGTACTCGTTGTGGCAATCTAATTTTTCCCCTCGCATGTCTCCAAATGAAACCATCTTTCAGAAAAAAGTTGTAAGCTCTTTTCTTGATATTCCGAAATCTATTTGAAGACCATGAAGGTGCCCTAACCAAAGTACTTAAATACTTTCCAATATCCTGCCACTCTCCTTTGTATTCTTCAATATTAAACTGTTCATATGCGTATGCTTTAGAATCATAATTGATTACATTTATTTCTAATTCTGTTTCTTCCTCATTATCAAATCTAGCTCGAGAAAGCATATCAGCCACAGGATTAGATTTACCTGCAATATGTATCAAAACAGGATTTATAAACTTGATGTATGAAATCCATCTAAGCATGGCAATGTCGGGTGATGAACAGTTTGTAATCATTCCAATCAGAGGTAGACAATCTGTCTCAACTATTACATTTGCACCTATAAAATATTCTTTATCGGATTTTAATGCCGTGACTAAACCCCATAGTTCTCGTTTAATTTACGGATAATTTCTTTGCGTATCGTGTAAAATCTTTGCTCCAAATCTCACAGCATGCCTATTGCCCTCTTCATCGTCCTGACCAATAACCCATCCTATTCCTATAGGGCTCGTATCAACAGTTAAAATGATAGGCTTTTGATCAGTATAATCTACGCGCTTTAAAATAGGAGCTTCAAGAAGTAATTTCTTTAACTTTTTCATAGCTTTTGAGTGTTCTTCAGTCCAAAGAAACTTTCGATTCTTCCTTAGTAAAGCATAAAGACAGTTTGCAACATGTGCATAGTATGGGATCCACATGGCATAAAACACACAAGCACCAAGGAATCGTCTTACCTCACTAATATTACTACAGGTTTCAGAAATCTTGTTTATAGCGTCAACTTTAGGTGGATATGGCCTCCGACCGTAATGTCCACATAAATGCCCAACTATAAGTACCTCATTGACACCAAAAACAGATTTCTCAATGGAGAATGTGAGACCAACCTCTTCAAATCTCTGGAAAATCCTTTCACAGTCAGAGATATGATCTACTACAAACTTCCTGCAGCCAGAGGAATCTAAAGTTTCATCTTTCTCATTCTCAATACATCCTTTAATAGGAATGTCATCAATAAATGGCATGGCTATATTAGGAATGAAGTCATGTAATACTGAATTCATGGCGTTCATCATATGCGCTACTGAATTAGTAGCTCCTTGCGGCAAAGTGCACATGCAAACTAAGCCTAAAGGAGTTTTCATGGTCGTAATGTCTCTACTTTCAATAGCAAGCTGAAATTGATCGTAGCCAGAATACAAGTCTCCCATTGAGTAAATGGCATGACCAGCAAAGGCTTCAGCGAATTCTCCTACAATGGGCCCAGTACCTACATTCCTAATAGTAACCTTGTTAACAGGTTGTAAATCTTGAATGAACCGTAACTTGCCATTTTTCTTTGGAACAGTAAACCACCTATTTGAGTAGGGTGCAGACGATGGCTCTAAAATTCGCATGTGAATCTTTTCCTTAAGAAGCCGCATTAACTCTGGTAAATGGGCTTTCGGAATAGGTATGGGTCAAAGATTCCATGGAATGTGAGGCACTGTAAAGATGATCATTGGTGGTACAATTTTTGGGTCTGCACAACCTATCTCATGGGAATATAAAGAAAATGCCTTTCCATGCTTTCTAATCACTCTTTGAAATAGTTCACGTTCCTCGGGTAACAAAAAATTTTCATCATTTCCTATCTTGATTAGCTTTAAAGTTTCTTCTGTGAAGGTATGACCTATATTTGTGCGCTCTCTTAAATAAAGATCATTGGTAACTTCCCTAAACTTCTCTTCACTCTCTCGTGGTAATGATTGGGCAATCGGTTTAATTTTTTTATCAACGGTTTTGTATTTTGTATTTACTTTTGCTTCCTTTTCATTACTCATGACAAATTTAATAATTAAATCATATTCTTCAATAGAATTTAAAAGTACAAATCTAAAATTTCTTTTTCATGCAAAATATTTTGAAGTTCTTCAATCAATGAGTTTGAAGATAAAGTTTCAATTACGGTTTCAATGTGTTCATCAGATGAAATGAATCCTTTCTCTTTATAAAATTTTTCATAATGTTTTATAATTTTTTTAGGAATTTGTTTATAATGACTGAATTGCAAATATGATGAAGGGAAATATAAAGAAAAACTATCTAAAGTATCTACAGATGGGTGCGAGACATCAAACCAAGAACCACCGTTGTCTCGCTCAACAGTGGCATCTAGGCAAAATTTTGATCATAATAAGTTCCAAACTCACGAAGAGGCATATGATCTTCACGTATCTTTTCATGAGAACGGATGGGCGTCTTCCTAATTTGCTCCCTATTTCGTACATGGTTTGGGCTGACTATCATAACTTGGAGCGATTGTAGATCATCTTTAGATCTAATTCTTGCGTATGCTGAGCCGTCATCTATTACTTTAGTCTCCATTCTGGCTTCACATATAAATGGTTGACCTAAGATAATTTCATAAGAGCAGTTGTCCTGAATGAAAAAGTGGAATGTCTCAGAGATTCCACCTATCATTAGAGGTATGTTGGCACATGCTCCTAGGAGTGATCCACAACCATTGTCCGCGGTTCGCATTATCCAGCCGTGATTTTTATCAATAGGCCATTTAAACTTATCATATAATCCTTTCGAAATCACATTGATTTCAGACCCAGAGTCAATTAGGGCTAAAGCAGAATATGATCTCTTTTGATCTCCTAAGTTAACTTTAATCTCCGGTGTGCCTCTCGCCCAAAAACTTTTTCTAAAATCACTCTCTGAGTTTTTTGTTTCGTCATCTGGTACAATCGGCCCTAAGAAATTTTTGTTCACATTACAGGTATTATCTTCTTCATCCTCTGAGTCTAAAGAAAGAGATTCATGAATCAATTGAGTTACATCGGAAACATCTTGCATCTCTACCTCTTGTGATAGAGGGAATCTCTTCCTTTTAATTAGTTTAATAAAATTTTCCTTAAATTCAATTTTTGCTATTGAGAAGATTTGTTCTAAAGTCATTGTTACTGCACTTTTTAATAAGATGTCATACAATATTTCTTTCGAATCAACTTTTTGTTCAAGTTCAGAAATAAGAATAGCTTTCGGTACTCGTTTTGGTTTCTTTTCTGGTTTCTCTTCAGGTTTTGTTTCAGTTCTAGGAATTTGCTCTACTTTGTCTGATGTTTGAATTGGCTCACTAAACACAGGTTGTTTACCCTCCCTAATTTCTTTTCTTCGCTCCTCATTTGTTTTAGAACTTTCGCCTTGTTCAAACTGAACTTTCTTAGGCTTCGGCTTATCTCTCATCTTACTTCTAGTCATTCGTCTACCTGAATCATTTGTATCTTGCTCATCATCCCTCTTTCTTTTCTCTTCAACATTCGCAATATGCGAATATATCGAGAATTGATCGACAGGAGAGTTCCACGCAGTTTTCTGCATAATATCATCTCTCGCCTTTATCAAAGCTTCAATTGAGTAGTTCCTCGTTTCCCTTGTTTGTTCGGAATCAAAGTCACTATCAACATATTCTAGTTTAACAGCAGAAGCAGATTTCGAAGACTCAGAAAGGTTTTCATACAGCTTCTGCATCCCTCCCTTTCCCCAATTGGCAGCTAAGGGTAAATGTGTTCTATAGTCGCACAATCGCTTGTCAATATCAATTACAAGTCTTTTCTCTTTCGCATCTTTCAATGCTTCACATGTGTAAGTCAAATGATCTGTGGCATCGCACCAGATACATCTCCTCACATTGGCATTTCTCCTTTCATTGAAATTTCTTTGGTTAAATGCTTGAGGAATCGGTTGAGGAATTGGTTGGGGTACAACTGGAGGATTAGGAGGTATAAAAGGTGGATTAGGAGGTACTAATGGATGATTCCGAGCTACTAATGGTGGATTTGGAGCATTTACTGGTTGAGGATAAATAGTCGGATGAGCTTGCATTGCAGGTTTATCTTGAAGGTTTAAAGCATACACCACATTCTGCAAAGCCGCTACCTCTTTAGACATATTCTCGTGCATATGCATCATATTGTACAACTTGTTAAACAAAATCTCAAATTGTAACTCGGTTGGTACTCTAGATGTGGATGTTGTAGGCTCAACTTTTGAATCTATATGTGTATTCCTAGTTGCCTGAATCGGAGGAAAACTGGAAGATGGTTGAGACATCGAATCATAAAGGAGTGTTTTACGTTGGATCATGTGAGCAACCGCCTCAACTACAGTTTTCACTACACCCCAGTCATCTGTAAGCCCATATTTCTTCCCCGGTCCTTCAAGCCTACGCTCAACCTCTACCCTTATATCTGGAGTCAAGATTTTAAGGAAATATAAAATGATATCTGGGGTAAGGGCAACTCTATCCTGTTCAGGTAATTGAGAGAATCTTTTCATAAATTCGCCATGGAGTTGAGTTAAAGAAATGTGAGGCTTAGGAGAACTAATCCATTTCATAAATCCTTCTCTACTATGTTGACTGTAGTCTTCTAAGTAGAATTCCTTATGCAACTCTTTTCTAAACTCATCCCATTCCTTATTGTCATGTATATCCATAATAGCTTTTACAGTACCTATGGCCAGACATCCAAGATAGGATTTCCACTTTGTTTCAGGTAAACCGTGTAACTTAGCTAATTCCTCAAACGTGTCTAAATAATTTGTAACATTCATACCAGTAAATTTCCCTTTATCCTTTAATAACGTTTCAACTACTTTTTGTCCTTGCGTCTCGTGCATCATAGTTTGAAATAGCTCGTCCATTTTTGAAGTTTGTTTTGACCTAGCTTGAACAATTCTAACTATATCCTGAACTTCTTTTGTTACTCTTTCCTTATGTTCAGCTACTAATTCTGAAATTCCGTTAGAGTCCAGTTTGATAAGTTTATACTATGCCAATATGCTTCAAGTAAAGCTATGATTAACACTTAACCTATGATTAACAAACAGTTGCCTTTAACCTATACCAATAATTTAACCTTAAATAAAATTTTGCACCCAAGAATTTAAGGGTAAAGAAATTATACCAACTGCTCGAAGATGAGGCTCAAAACAGTGCTTTCTGTGAAATTCAATACATTTATTGATTTGAATCAAAACCTAAATACATAGTTTGCTAAAAATGGGTGCAAACGTTTTGTGCTTCAATTGTTGATGAAAGGGGTGGCGCGACGAGGTTCTCCTACTTGCCAATCTTCGTGGAGGCGCTCAGGTCACCAGACCAGCCCTCGACACCAAGAAGATTGCAAGCTCACGTAAATGCCACAGCTTCTAGGGATGAAGACGCAGCTGCACTGATGTAAAATCGTATGAATGTATATGCAATGCAAAATTTAAAATTTATACCTGAGCTGCAAGGCCGTTTGTTCACGTCGGGTTCACCAATGTCGGGTCGTGAGAGATGCTCAGATGGTGGATCAAGTCATCCGCCTAAATCGTTCGGCACACGCTGTGGTCACGATTTGAAGCCATTGCTTTCGGCATAAGATGTTTTGAAGAGGCTGAACCGCACCATTCGGGATGCTTCGCGATGTTATTTCTGGGAAAACCAAAGTCGAAAGGGATTTTTAGGTGCACTTTCCTATTGTGCCAACAAGAGGACGAACACATAGGGACCAAGTGACTACTCTTATGCTCCAGGAAGTTTTGAGGCTTTTGTCAAAGTGCCAAATATTTTACGACCTCATACCCAAACTTTTTGTACAAGTGAATGGGTGTTGGGGACTCGTGAGGAGTTGGAAGTGCATCTTCTTTCTCCCTTCTTTCTATGATCCCCGCGACATCCTGGTGAACCCGACGTGAAAGGAGGGGGTGAGTGAATTATAGAGCCACAAAGATTAGCATAATCAAAATGGAAGAAATCCTGGCTCAATTCCTACGATTTCAAGAAGAAGATAGGCGTCAAAAAGCCATCCAATCACTTTATGAACCTCTAGTCAATCGGTGTGGCTTTTTCAATGGAAAGAATGTCTCAAAGTTCTGCAAAGAATATGAACTCGAGGCCAAATATCTAGGTGTCGGATTAAGTCCGATGACGGAAAAAGAACTATGCGAAAACTTTATCTATGTGTCAGATTACGACGTGAGAGACCAAATAATGCAAATAAATCAAATGACATGGTCTCGATACAAAGCGACACTCCTTAGGCAGTTTATGCTAGAAGACCTTGATAAAGTAACTCGTAGATCTTTCCTGAGGTGGGTTCATATGCCCAAAGACCAACCAATTCTTGAGATCAAAGAAGAGTTTGAGCGACAATATGATGATCTTTCCGAGCACGATAAGAGGTGCATGAGTCATGAAAGGGTTTCGTTGTTTCTTCGAACAATCGATGTTAATGCCCGAGAGGAGTTAATTCCACTTCTACAAGATATAGACTCCGACTTAGGACTCACAGAGGATTGGATGCTCGTCCATGAAGCTGTGATGAAATACGTAAAGAAACAACAAACAATAGAGAAATTTTTAAATGATTGGAGAACAGATCTTCAAACAGATGAAAATTATAACCATGTTCCAAGCATTTTACCAATCGTGGATAATGTTCAAGTCCATGAGGTTGTAGAGACCCAATTTGGGCATGAAGTAGATATGCATGGGCTTGATATCCATAGTGATGATGAGAAATATGAAGAAACTTCTAAAAGTGCGATTGATGTAACCTCAAAGGTTACAAGGTGCCAAGAGCCCCTA
Organism: Ceratopteris richardii; assembly: GCA_020310875.1. Classification (NCBI taxonomy): domain Eukaryota; kingdom Viridiplantae; phylum Streptophyta; class Polypodiopsida; order Polypodiales; family Pteridaceae; genus Ceratopteris; species Ceratopteris richardii. The sequence continues at coordinate 113,669,616 of CM035409.1, forward strand.
GACTTCTTTACAATGATTATATCTTTAGGTGCCATAAGTGGACAAAGCCCGAAGATGGGAGGATCAAAGGAGCAAGTGGAAGCTAATCGAAATCAAACCAAACTAAACCAACATCAAACCAAACAAACAACAAACATAAAACAAAACAAAAACCAACAAAACCCAACAAGAAATCAAGATGAAGCTTCCTCTACTCTGATAAATTCTTCACATCGAATAAAAGATAATCAAACAAATCAAGAAACATACCAAGATGCAAACAAAGAGATAGAGATATCTAGAAGGCTCATAGGTGACCAAATGGAGATAAAAGATGAGATACAAATAGAGAACCTAATAAATATGTCTGAAGATCGAGCTCGAGATGCATCCTTACATGATGACATCGGGCAAGATGTGGAGTATGATTGGATGTCACTTGATGGTGATGATCCTTTTCTAACACAAGATTCGGATAGAACTTCTGATCTAATGACTGAATTACATGAAGGAACTCCCATGGAACATGATGTTGAATCTAAGGACCTGTCAATAGAAGATCCGATGGGTAAGAAAATGGATATGCAGGAATCCGCATTATACATGCATACAGAGATGCAAGAAAATGAACTTACTTATATGAAGGAGGACATGCAAATAATGAGTCCTCTAGAGGTTGAAATGTGTGATGACGAAGATGAGTATGATGCTAATCTAGAGGATGTACAAATGATAAGTCCTCTAGATAGTGATGTGTATGGCGATGGTGAAAAGCATGATCCTAATCCTACGGATAGTCTAGATCAAGATCAAGATACTGATATTCTTTTGAGCAATGTCACATTGGACAAAGATCCTACACATAAAAAAGAGGATAAGTTGGATGGAGTTCAAAATAATGATATGTATGTAAATGATGCCACATTCCATGAAGAGAGAAATATGAATGAACATGAAGAGGATGAGAAAATACCATTGATCATTCCTCTAAATACTGATATGTATGTCAAAAATAATCATGTTGAGTTGAGTCCACACGTTGAAGAAATTGAGCATAAAGTGGCAGATGAAATGTTTATTGTGACATATGATAAATCTGATGCGTGTATAGCATTGAAGGATATCCAATGTAAAACTATTGACTCAAACGATTGCAACGATGAAGCTCAAGTTGATTTGGATGCGTATGTTGAGATTCTCATACATGATGAGATTCTTGAGCAAGAATCAGTGATTGAAGAATCAATGCTTGAAGAAGGTGGACTAAGTACATCCTCAGAAGAGAACAAGCAAGAATCGATGGAGATGGATGTAGAATCCTGTGATGATATTTTGGATAAAGAAATTGAAGATCAAGATTTTCTTGAATATGAGGATATGGATTCCATTCACATTGAGGGAGAAATATTCTGGGAACATAACAAAGACAATGATGAAGAGTTCCTGGAAAGACTAGAACAAGAAGCAGATACCATAATTAATGGGACTCAAGTAGAAAGGAATCATGATAGATTGGAAGACAAAAATGATTATGTAATATCATCTGAGCATGATGCTCACTTCTATTTGATGAAGGAATTGAATGAATCTAATCAATACGTTTATTTCGATGAAGATGAAGAACATATTCGAAATGATGCAATTGAAGATATTTCCTCAAATGATCCCAAGCATGAAATGAATCAAAATCCATGCTTGCACGGAATTTTTAAAAATGATTTAAGCATATTAAAAATTAACACTCTATATTCATGTGTGTTTGACTCATCAAGAGTAACCTCACATGAGAGGATCATGAATAAAGGAGACTATGCCCAAACGATTGAAACATGGATGTTTGAATTTTCTAAAAGCTATGTATGCCAGTCGAGCCTACAAGGAATGGACGAGCAAATGAAATGGCTTGTCCACATATCTAATCTTTTTAAAAATGATTCACGGATTGATGCGATCCAAAGGTGGCTTCTTAAGAAGCACAGTTTCTTTGGTGACCATATATCAAGGGAGATGGGTCTGAAGGGAAAAACCCTAATAAATGAGAATTAATAATATCAAAAGGAAATTTGTAAATAAAAATGTATATAACTTGTGTTTTTTGCTTTAATCTTAAGATAGATAGAAGAAACCAAATAAAACTAAAAATGCAAGAAATTAAAGTGGGAACACCTATGATAATGAATGCATGTTGGATGAGTGGTTTGAAGTCAAAATAATTCAAATAGATATTTTTAATGTTCAAATAAATGAAGTTTTTATGATGCTACTAATTTCTCTTATACAGTTTTGAGAACAGGTGTTGATATGGAATTGATCGAAGATCTAGAGTTTTGAGAGATTGTATAGAGGCAACCACTTTCGAGTTGCATGCTTATGTTTTATTGCAAATGGTTTTTGAAGTTCTTTCATGGACTACATATGTATATAATGTCATTTTGATGTGATGTTTCTCATGATTTGTTTAGTTTCTATGAGTGCAGGAATGATCAAGCGAAGCTAACGGAGATGATGACTAAAGAACAAAGTTGTGAAAATCTTTTTCATTAGCTATCGTGCTTTAACCCTGATCTTTTCTTTGCACCATCTTTGAGATGCATTGCATGCCAAATATGCATGTAAAAATATATAGAAACCACGTCTTTGAAATTCCGTAGAAGCACGTCCATCTGCACAATTAGATAGGTAAATATCATTGAAAAATAATAAAGCAAGTTTTGAGTGATAAGAGAGAATAGTTCTGAGTAAGGGAGAGTGATTGCATTTGTAAGAGAGTGGAGTTGTGAGTGATGTGAGCGTTGCTTAGATACCATAAAACCTTGATTTTTTTTGCACCATTTTGTATCCCTTCATGCACCTAACACATGCATAAATGAAATGTAAAGAGCACGAGTGATATTTTGGTTAAAACCCATAGTTGCACGAGTGATTGCACTTGTATTGAATTGTATATCCATAATAAAAATTGAGTGTAAATCCTCAACACCGAATGCCTGATACCTCCCCTATTTGCACCATGCTGTTTTTTATGCACTTAGAGTATGCATATGTAGGGCTCATTACATGGCCGTGCATAGGCACATTTGTTTTAATCCATGCACTTGATTTCACTCACATTTGGATTCTTGAAGACTTGCAGATACCGAGATCGATGGTGGTACATCCGGAGGATGTACAGGTTCAGAGGGGGTGGATGTGGTCACGATTTGAAGCCATTGCTTTCGGCATAAGATGTTTTGAAGAGGCTGAACCGCACCATTCGGGATGCTTCGCGATGTTATTTCTGGGAAAACCAAAGTCGAAAGGGATTTTTAGGTGCACTTTCCTATTGTGCCAACAAGAGGACGAACACATAGGGACCAAGTGACTACTCTTATGCTCCAGGAAGTTTTGAGGCTTTTGTCAAAGTGCCAAATATTTTACGACCTCATACCCAAATATTTTGTACAAGTGAATGGGTGTTGGGGACTCGTGAGGAGTTGGAAGTGCATCTTCTTTCTCCCTTCTTTCTATGATCCCCGCGACAACGCAGGGTGTCTGTAGCGGACTCAGGCTTAAGGAAATAAGGGTTCTAATGACAAAACAATATAAATTACCTAATTCTATGACTGAAACTAAAGTTTCTTACCAAAAGTAAATAGTTTTAACTAGCTATGGACCGTAAGGACGGGCAGCCTCGTACATAGCAACAGCTTCCTGATATGAGATTGAAACTTCCATAATGGTTTCTTCTACTAAACTTTCAGGTAAGCTAGAGGGTTCTGGTCTGTCTAGAGTTGGCGGAACATTTTCAATATTTTCAATAGTACTGTGCTCAGACTCATGAACTAACTTAGAAGACATCAAGGAAAGTAATGGAAAATTAATGAAACAATATGATGCTAAACTGTTTGAATGAATTAATTGATATGCTAATGGTTCTAATCAATAAATCTAATACAACTGGAAGGCCTAAACAATTGGATAAATGTTTAGTCAATTGGATAGTTGACTAAATGAGAAATAAGATTTAAATGGATCTTTAGGCTGCCGCTTCACTTCAATTGTCTTCACTTCACTTTAATTGATTGTAATCTTCAATGTTTCTGCAAGAAACATTCTGTATTAGTAATATTACAAGAAATCAATAAGAACATAAACCCATACTTTACATACATTAAAGCAAACATATGCTAACATACTTTCATGCACTTCTAAATACATATAACCATTCAAATACATCACTCCTTTTGGAATACATTTACTCATGCAAATGTAGTATCATTAATTAATATGAACTAACATGCATACACACATTCATTAGCTCATACAAATGCATTCATTCACATGCTCATGCACATATCACTCCCATGTATGCTCTCATGCACACATGCACTCTTACTCACAGTCATACATACATGCATACATCTCACATGCATATAATGCATACTATGACACATATTTAATATACATAGTCTTTAATATAAATATGCATACTAATCATGCACACACTTATATGCCAATGCATGTTGAAATTAACTCATAATTATACACTATTATGCATATGTACTGATGTATATTCATTTTCATGAACATTCATTATCATTCATGACTATACTCTAACATAATTCGATACTTATATGCATAGATGTATATATCTTCATGCATAAGCTAAATACCTAATATCAAAACACTTAATATGAAAAATACATATAATGAATTTTAATCATTTATTAATCTACAAACAAATAAATAAATTTAAATTAACATAATATAGACCCTCTTACTCTCTATCTCTCTCTAACTCGCTCTCTTTCTCTCTCTCTGACTCTCTCTCTCTCTCTGCCGATCTCTGTCTTTCTCTCTCTTTCCCGTCCTCTCTCTGTCTGCCTATCTCTCTCTCTCTCTCTCTCTCTCTCTCTCTCTCTCTCTCTCTCTCTCTCTCTCTCTCTCTCTCTCTCTCTCTCTCTCTCTCTCTCCTTCTCTGTGCACGCTGTCGCGCTGCAGCAGAGGAGGGGAGGGAGAGAACCTCTCTCTCTCTCTCTCTCTCTCTCTCTCTCTCTCTCTCTCTCTCTCTCTCTCTCTCTCTCTCTCTCTCTCTCTCTCTCTCTCTCTCTCTCTCTCTCTCTCTCTCTCTCTCTCCTTCTCTGTGCGCGCTGTCGCGCTGCAGCAGAGGAGGGGAGGGAGAGAACCTCTCTCTCTTTCTCTCTCTCTCTCTCTCTCTCTCTCTCTCTCTCTCTCTCTCTCTCTCTCTTCTTTCCCGTCCTCTCTCTGCCTGCCTATCTCTCTCTCTCTCTCTGCCGATCTGTGTCTTTCTCTCTCTTTCCCGTCCTCTCTCTGTCTGCCTATCTCTCTCTCTTTCTTTCTCTCTCTCTCTCTCTCTCTCTCTCTCTCTCTCTCTCTCTCTCTCTCTCTCTCTCTTTCTCTCTCTCCTTCTCTGTGCGCGCTGTCGCGCTGCAGCAGAGGAGGGCAGGGAGAGAACCTCTCTCTCTCTCTCTCTCTCTCTCTCTCTCTCTCTCTCTCTCTCTCTCTCTCTCTCTCTCTCTCTCTCTCTCCCCTTCTCTGTGCGCGCTGTCGCACTGCAGGAGAGGAGGGGAGGGAGAGAACCTCTCTCTCTTTCTCTCTCTCTCTCTCTCTCTCTCTCTCTCTCTCTCTCTCTTCTTTCCCGTCCTCTCTCTGCCTGCCTACCTCTCTCTCTCTCTCTCTGTCGATCTCTGTCTTTCTCTCTCTTTCCTGTCCTCTCTCTGTCTCTCTCTCTCTCTCTCTCTCTCTCTCTCTCTCTCTCTCTCTCTCTCTTTTCCTTTCTACCGTTCTCTCTCCTCTCTCTCTCCTTCTCTGTCTGCGCGCTGCCGCGCTGACAGAGGAGGGGAGGGAGAGTCTCTCCTAACTCTCTCTCTCTCTCTCTCTCTCTCTCTCTCTCTCTCTCTCTCTCTCTCTCTCTCTCTCTCTCTCTCTCTCTCTCTCTCTCCTTCTCTGTGCGCGCTATCGCGCTGCAGCAGAGAGGGGAGGGAGAGATTCTCTCACACACATACATCACACACACATACACATAACACATACACACATCACACATAACACATACACATCACATATATACTTCACACACATACATCACATCACACATACACATCACATACACACACACATCACACGCATATACACACATACATTACACATAACACATACACATCACATATATACTTCACACACACACACACATACATATAACACATACACACATCACACATAACACATACACATCACATATATACTTCACACATATACATCACATCACACATACACATCACATACACACACACACATCACACGCACATACACACACACATTACCCAGGGAAGAATGCCAGAGATTAAACCATCAGAAGTTGAGAGTATAGTATAGTGATGAAGCATAGAAGAATCACGATATGGCCATCCAGGTCGCGAATCTGCCATTGAAGGGACAGCACACAGACCTGTAAAAGGCACATAACGCTCAACAGACTCTCTCTCTATACTACTGCAGAGTTAATAGCAACGCCTACATCGTTTTCTCTCCACCGGAATAGATAACTAGCTAAACTAAGCATAATGAAAATGACCAAGGAATAGATGAAAAGAAGACAAAGGAGAATGAGTACCTGCAAGAAACATTAGAAGAAACTAGCACAGCATACTCATATATATACACACACAACTCATTTGTAAACCATTCCTTTGATTTTACTTTATTTCCTCATCCTCACTTTTCCCCATTAACATTCAGCACACTTTAATTAACTTTTCTCACACAACCTCTCTTTTAATTACCCTCACACTCACGACTCTTTGTACACACCTTTTTTACACTTTAAATGCATATTTTTTTTCTACCACTCTTTTAACTTGCACTCACAACTACCACACTTTGAAACTATTCACTTTAACCACTTTAGTTACACACTTAACCCACACCACACTTTAAACAGCACTCACATACACCGCTCATTAATTATCCACTTCAATTATTATTTTTATTCTATTACCTTAATTTTCTTAATTAAATAAATCATTTAAATTAACCTTAGTTTAAGTTTTAATTAAATCAAACCTTAGGACTTAATTGCACATACATGATTAAATAATTAATTAAACAATATTTTAATTTTTGTTATTGAACCAATGTTTAGTTATAGATTAATTTCCTTAAATATTAATTATTTTAACCCTTGAAACATTCTAAAACCCTAAAAACCCTACTTAAAACCCATCAGAAACTCATGGAAACCCTTTAAAACCCTTCTAAACCCTATCTCTAACCCATGATAAATCATCTAAACCCTTAACATTAACCCAATGGAATCATTTTAAGATCCTTTGGATTAATCCTACTGACTTAACTTATATAAACTTATGAAAACCCTAGGGGTATATACTCATCTGTCTTATATGTATCAATTTAAAACACTCATTAAATGAGTAATTAGGGTAAGCCTAATATGAACACATATTCTTCATCATTTCTTGTACCTGCAAACACTTCAAAAGTAGTTAATTCAATCCAGAACAACTAATCAACAGTGAAAAAGAGGTTTAGAATTCACCAATTAAGTTGCTTTTATTTCCTGTGGTTATCAACTGGAAGATGCAAATCTTCCCGACACCGTGTTGAAGTTTCTTCAGTTCCATCCTTCCATTTTACTAGGCACTCTTCGTACAAGTGACTTCTTGTACATTTATCCCAGGTGCAAAGTATCCTTTCATGTTCATGAGGAACTATTTCACTTACTAGAAGTGGAAGTATAACCTGATGTCCAACTAGATTATCTGAATTTGTCAGACTCTTCTTAAGTCGACTAACATGGAACACTAGATGAATCCAACTATCATCTCGAAGTTGTAATTCATAAGACCATAAGCCAACTTTCTTGGTGATTAGAAAGGGACAATAATATCTAGGTGACAACTTGGCACATTGACCAATCTTGAACTTTTCTGATCTTTCAGGAATATGAAGATAAACTTCATCGCCACCCTAAAAAGTCACATCTCTTCGTTTCGGATTGGCATAAGACTTTGCACAATCCTGAGCTTTCTTTAAGTTTTCTTTAGCTAACTTAATTTTAAAGTTCATGTCTTGAAGGAATTCTTGAGCTTCTTGAACTCTTTCATTTTGAAGTCCCACTACATATGGAGACCTAGGCTAGAAACTATACAATACCATGAATGAACTAAACTCAAGTGATGAATTCTTGGCATTGTTATAGGCAAACTAAACTAAAGCAAGGTAGTCCTCCCAGTCAGTCTGTTTGGAAGTGACATAAGCTCTGAGTATGTCTTCCAAAATCTGATTGACTTTCTTTGTTTTTCCATCCATTTGGGGATGTTCAACTATACTTAAACTTAGTTTTGTTTCAAGTCTACTAAAGACTGATCGCCAAAAATGACTTGTAAATCGAGCATCTCTATCAAAAACTATGTCTACTAGAAGACCATAGAGTCTATAAAGTTGATTTGCAAATATTTTTGCAAGTTCTGGAGTCTTATAAGTAGTCTTGACTGGAATAAACTGAGCAAGTTTAGTCAATCCATTAACTACAACCCATACTGAATCAAAGCCTTTCTGAATGTGGGGTAATCCAAAAATGAAATCCATGGAAATACTTTCCCATTTTCCTTTGGGAATCAGTGTATCCATAGGAATTGCTCATGAATGACTCTTCTCCCAACCATATGCCTCTATATATAGCTCTCTCTAGGGGATTGCCTTCTTGGGCATGGTGTTAAAATCTGCCCACAAAGATGCTTTCCTTGACTTTATAGTGTTTTGGAAATGCTCCTCCAAAGCATTCCATATATCACTTGCACTTTCAAGACCTCTAATGTGAGGTAACAAGTAGTCAATGACTCCCTTATAGATAATGCTCCTTGCTCATCCTTAGTTGGGACACTAGGATCTCTGAATTGTGGCTTTTCTTCTTCACCTGTAATGTGACCTATCAAGTCTTTGCTCATTAGATGAGCTTCCATCCTCATTGACCAAGCTGGATAGTTTTCTCTATCCAATTTCTCTATCTGAAGAGAATCTCCCATCCTTTCTTCACCTATGTAATAAATTCTTCAACCTTTATGAGGGATAAGTGTACCTTTACTTTGAATGAAGTTCCTTTTGATCTTCTTGATAGCTTCATACCTCCTTCTCAGGCTTTCACTTCAAACTTTCACCTTTTGAACCTACAAGTGTTGACTTTTGTATGTCCGTAGCAGTCATGGTCCTCCTTTCTTCAACTTTGATGATTCTTGCTCTCATACCACTGATGGAGAGTGTTAATCTCCAAAAGAACAAGCTATTCTTGAAATTAGAGCAGCTCTATATCAAGAATGACTCAAAAACTTTACCAATTTGGAGGATCAATGCTCAATTACTAAAATCTTGAACAAACTGTGAAGAGAGTAATTACTCAGAAAGTTTGCTGCACAATAGTCATTCATTGACTGATCAAATGTGTAAAGTTTTTTAATAAACCTTTTGACAGGGTGTTGTCTATAGATTTCACACCTTATCCAAGTTAAATCATCTCAAAAGACTTAGTAGATCTTGAGAAATGATCTAAACAATTCACCTATGTCTAAAACAGTACTTCTTTACAATCGACTTTGACACCTATAAATTTTAACACATAGTTCTCCCAAAGTAAAACCCATTTATTCAAATGCTTTTAGCCATAGATAGCTTACCTTCCAACTTAAAGAAGGAGTGCTTGCTTGCTCAAAACCTTACACTGTGGAAGGAAAACTGACCAAAAGATTAGCATCGAATTTTGCACCTGCTGCAACTTCACTTCTTCACATTTACACATGTAAATATTCCTACTCTCAATTCTCTCAGCCTGATCACAATTAGGATCTGAAGACTTGTAAAAAATTCAATCAACTATAGACTTGTACAAAATCATTTCACAAAAGATTAAACACAGAAGGAGTACTAAGCAAAAGATCGGGTGCAATATTTCTTCATTTCTGAGAATTTTTACATGTGAGTGATGAGAGAGATCTCCTTCACTTCTAAAGTGTCTAATGACTCTTACAACTTCTAATTCTTCTCTTCACATGCTCTCTCATATTTGCCCTGACTTTTTACTTGTATATATAGGCATATATGTACAAGCTCATGATCATACAAAAGATATAAGTGAGCTAACTCTAAATTAATGTACATATGTATACAAGTCTTCATCTTCTGAACATGTACTTTCCTCATGCTTCATAAATTGATCTTTTCTTCAATCCTTGACTTCAATCCTTCATCAAAACTTCAATTGGTGATTGACTTGCACCAACATATTATACATGTGGTTGACTATGTACTTTGATTGTCCATGCATGTGAACATGTATTTGCACGTGATTGTCTATTTTATTTTCATTTCAATTGATTCATAGGTGTGTAAGATGTATACCTTGTGGTATCTTTGTTGATCATGTTCGTTTTCCTTTTTGTATTTTTTGCTTGTTTTTTCCTAGTGCCTAGAATAAAGCCTTTTGAAACTTAATGAGAGTGGAAACCTTCTATTTGATTTTAGATGTAGGAAATTTTTTGCCTCAAATTTTGAGAGGAAGAAACTTGCTCAAAGAAGCCCTTGCCCTTTCAAACTATATGAAATTGGAATTCTATCTAATTGAAGTTTAACATTTTCTCAAACTTGTATCCCACAAAACAGGGGTGATGATATAGAAAATCTTGAAAGCGATATAATGAGAAGATGCATGAAGGTTTTACAACTGGTTTGAATCTTGGCCTCAAGCCCATAAATTATTTGGTTGTAGATCAGGGGGGAGTTCAACCTTCACCCCCACCTCAAGAGGTAAGGAGCCCAACCAAGTACCCTGCTATGCACAAATATCATACAATTTATTACCTGAAATCATGGAAATGCAATTGAATGATTTAGCTTGGTGTTGCCTAGTGGGCATGGGACTTCAAACCTCTCAAGTTTTTGTGGACACCCCTTATCAGAGAATGCTAGGATGAATTATCTCTCAAGCCATTCAAACTTTGGTCTTCAAGCACCTTTTCTTGCAACCTTTGGATCATGTGCATATATCTTCGGCCTTCATTCCCATCAATCTAATCTATGTGTTGGACTTTAGGGTCATACTTCTCAAGTTCTACCATAGTGGACCTTCAAGCTATGTTATCATGTCTTTCCAGGCATCTTACCCCTACCTTGTGGGATATGGGGGGTCCCATGGGTACAAAGCCCACCTTCACTTATACTTTCAATTAATTCAAGCTAATCTTGTGAGATTATGCCCCAAGCTAGACTTCGTAAAAAAAAAGAATGATTTTACTTGATGATCTGTGGTGTAGTGGTAAAACATTGTACTCTCAACTATGACATCCAAGGTTCAAACTTGGTGTGTAGCTCACCATACAATCCTTAAAAAGTGGGAGATAAGAGGGATCCTAAAGGATCCTCAGGGTGTATGTTGTTGATTTCAATCTTTCAAGCATAACTGGAAGAGTAGGTTGTTGGTTGAAAAAAATGAATGATTTTTGCCACAGATGTATTGTATATTAGTAAAAACATGTTGTCTCTTGGATTGACAGTCCAAAGTTCAAGACCCCAAATGACATGATGTTAAACCTAGAAAGTTGGGGGAAACAAGAGTCCCAAGCATTAGAATTTCAAGCATAATTGGAAGATTAGATTAGTGATCGAACTTCCAAATGTTGTTCTCTTGAATTTCATGCATAATTGGAAGAGTAGATCATTGATCAAACTTCCAAAAAAAAGGAATGATTTTGTTCATTCAGAATGGATTTACATAGCATGCACAAGATTAACAAAAATGCATGTTTCTTTCTTTTTCAAGAATGCAAGGAAAACACATTAAAAACAGAGAATTACAAGGCATAATTACTTTTAGAGGGAATAAGTGTAAATGAGATATCATACATAAGCATTGAAAGGAGAAAGAGGAATTTCCTCCATTTACAATAATGCTTTGTTCTCAATAATGACATGTAAAAACACGTGCCCAAACATCTTGAGCAACATTAGATTCATCATTAGTTAGATGTATTCTCAACAATAGGAATGTTGGTTTCCTTCTTCTTTTCATTATGCTTGGAAAGCTTTCTACATTCATCACATGGTATCTCCAAATTTTTTACAATACTTATATCTCTTCTTCTTTTGCACATCACCATCAAGAGAGGAATAGGTGGAAGAGGGAAGTTGGGGCTTTGGTTCTGATGAATCCAAAGTTGAACCATACTTGCTTTTACCCTTTTGTGTAATAAAAAATACTTTTGTTCCCTCAATAAAGCAAGTTTCATTCATTATTGATTGTTGTACTTACTAAATAAAAGACACATCCTCATCAAACGTATAGATATTTAGATTTCCTTTTTCCACCAAGTGAATTGCACTAGCAAATATTTTAAATCATTCTCACAGTCTCTTGAGCAAGCATAAATGAGTGATGCATCTTGAATGATTTCATCAATGTTTTCTAATTTCTCTTTCAAATCCTAATGCATGTAACATGTACATAGACTAAATCATTGTTAGCCATACATACATCTTCAAGTTTCTATCTCAAGTAAGCAACATGTGCTTTTTTATACGTAAGATACAAACAAGCAAGACTATTGCTAGCTTTTCTTGAAGTAGTGCATGAGTAGATGTATGGAATGATGCCATTTCAAAGAAAGAGAAATGAATGCATGCGATTGAGAAATGTTTCCATCCTATATAATCATCTTCTATGTAGGTGGAGAAAGCATATTCATCATAATTGAAGAAGAACCTTTATCTATGACAAGCTGCAAAGTAGAAGAATTGTTGGGTCGCTTGTCGACATCTGCCAGTATGTTTCATAGTTCGCTTTGCAACAATAACATGCTTCTTCATATAAGAACACATTGGATTCTTGGTTGCATCAAGCTTATCCTAAGCTTGATGCATTCCAAACAACTCATTGTTGCTTTTCACTGCACCAAAAAGCTGAAAAATAGTAATATATGGAAAAACTTGAAACATGGCTCATAATTATAACTTTGTTGATTATTTAGACTTCATGAATGGATTTTAAAAGGGGGTAAACCCTATGAAAATCAATGGAAATCTCTGTTGAGTGATAAATCTTACAATTTATCTCTTGAATCAATTTATACTATTAAAATTATCTATGTGTGCATATGTGAAAAGCAATAGGCAAAGGAGTTGAATATGCTTTGATATTGTGGTTGGACATGGAAAAGAGTGACAAGATACAAAAGCTCACACACAAAAGTAGAGAATTGACACAAGAACAGATGTGATGTATGGAATAGCTCTTTATTGATAGATGATCATCAATGCTAAATAACGTGAGAATGTGAAAAGTGAGAACTATATGTGAATCCCTAAGTATTATGTACCACCACATACATGTATGACATGTATACATGGTTACATGAAACAAAACTCTAGCAAACTTTAGAGAAACAAGTGCCCATGTATATGAAAACAATTCACATCAAAGTTACTTAAGGAAAACATAGGAACTTCTAGCCAAGTACAAAATCAAGAGAGGTTCTCTTTTTATATATTTGAAAAGAGGCTTCTCTGATTACATCGAATGAGGGATAGGGCTCATGAACTAAGAACGAACAGAAGAATAAAGCCAAATGACATGTGTCCCAAATACAACTAAGTAAACAAATGGATATGCACTCATAAAACTAGATTAGATATGAACAAATGGAGATGCACTCATACAAATTGATTAGATATGAACAATAAAATACAAATAGAGAAGCAAGATTAAAATTTCTTCAAAATGCTCTCTACAACTCCATTTTGCAAAGTTTGAATGTTGTAAAGGTCTACCAACAAAGCACTTGGATGGAACTAGATGTAAAGTCTTTGTCAACATTTAAGTCAAGTTCTATTGACAGTACATTGCATTGAATATATCTCATGGGTAAGGATATTCTCATGAATGAAATGGTATTGGATCTTGATGTGCTTTGTTCAATCATGGAAAATTAGATTCTTAGTTATGAGCAAGGTAAAATGATTCACTATGTGGATGCATGTAGAAGATTCATACAAAATTCCAATGAAAGATAATAAATGCTGGAGAAAAATGGCCTCAGATGTTGGAGAACATGATGCTATATACTTTGCCTCCATGGAAAACGGAACTAATTGCCCATGAAATGGTGCAAGTCCAATGTCCCCTCTATGCCAAAGACTTTGATGCCAAGTGAGAGCCAAGTATCTCAATTCTAGCAAGATTGATTAGAGAATTGACTAAGAACATTAAATACATAGGATATGTCTAGTCTCGTGTTGGCTAAGTAAAGTAAAGAGCCAACAAACCATGTGTAATCTTGCACATAAAAAACTAGGTTCTATCCTCAAAAGTGAGTTTTTTGTTGGGTTCTAAGGGTGTAGAAATTGCACAACATTGGCCCATGTGATACATGGAAGAAGACCACAATGATACTTCTTTTGAGGAAAAATAGACCCACTTTCAGTTATCAAACCGCGATGCCTAAGTAGCAAAGTTAATCAAGCTTGTTCATGGAATACTCCTAATTAAGATAATGCATAAGAATTTAACAATAGAACTAATCAATGTAAGGCCATCTCTATACAAGATGATGCTAGGAACCAAGTAGTCATATTATATTAGGTTAGGTAGGGCATAAACTTTTGGGCCATTGGTTTGTCATTCAAGGAAAAAATAAAGGCCTTCTGGTGCCACTTGATTTCCACATAGAACCTTAATGGGGAGTACAGGGAGACTCTTTCCCCCTTCTGTGAGGTTTAGGGGCCTATCCCATCAGCCCCTAGGGCCACGATGGCATGACTTTAGGTCATGGAGATATTGTGAGATTGTATATTTTGTCGACTATTTTGTCTCTCTCGACCATGTTTATCTATACCGACTCCCATTGTAAAAGCTATATAAGCATGGCCCATGTGTAGCTCTACATAATATTCCACACTAATAAGCCCTTCATCTAGAGTTTTTGTAGATTTCCACCTAGCTCCACATTGGAAGTGCATGGTTCGACACCACCATTGTAGTTGCATCACTCTTGGAAATTTGAGATTTTGAGTTCTCTATCTCTTAGTTTCCATTTATCTTTGTCTGCGTTTTTCTCTCAACTTTGTCTATTGGTCTATTCCATTGTGCTATTGTTTTCTTATATAGTTTCACAACCTAAAAGGCTCTAAGTGGTGTAGAAGTAGAAATGGAGAGGTTGCTGAGGCTTCAATGACAAAAGAGAGAAGATCTCAAGTGGTGCATCATCATTTATGACTGGGAATCAAGGTGGTTTGTCAACAAGAGTAGGTGGGGCACAAGTAGGAGTGGTAATGATGCAAGTCATCCCAACGTTTTGGATACGATCACCAGCCTTCATGGAAGGTAAGCTTGATGGTACGAGTTACACACTGTGGAAGTTTAAAATCACTTATATCCTTGATTCATATGAAATTTTTGAGACTGTGCTTGGGACTGATCATGAGCCCTAGGAAGCACTTGATCCAAATGATCTTGGTCGAATTATTCCTCCTAATCTCGATCTTCTACAAGCATGGAAAATATTGAGAAATCAATATGAAACTCGTAATCAAACATGAATTCAGAACTTGTAGGATTAGCTAGCAACAAGGTTTGATGATGGGGAGATTTCAGAGGTATTTATCACTCACATAAAGAATCTACAGGATAAAATGACAAGAGAAAGTGTACAAAAGTCAAGTGAGGAGCTAGCTTAGTTTTGTCTTCAAACATGTCCACTAGGGTTCAATAATTTGGTAATTGCTCTTGACACTCAAATCAGAACTCAACCTCTAACTTTTGAAGAATTCAGTGCCTTACTCATGTTGGAAGAGATGGATGGATACCTCAAGGAAGCGAGGTGGTACTGCCAAACTTTGCTTTGTACCTGCCCTATCAAACCTCAGAGTTGTGTTTTAGACCGTTTTAGCTTGCAAATCCTGTGCAAAATCCTTATCCACAAGTCTATCTTTATACCTGTTTATGGATCCATCTGAGTTCCTCTTGATTTTGTAAATCCATCTAGAACCAATTACCTTCATTGATGCCTTCTTGGGTACTAGTTCCCAAGTATCATTCTCTTGGAGTGCTTCCATTTCTTCATCCATAGCTTCCTTCCATTCTGCCTTGGTACTTGCTTCTTCATATGAAGAAGGTTCCTCAAGTGATAAATCTTTAGCAAGATAAATGGAATCCTAAGTAACTAATGAAGTATCATACCCATATCTAATTGGCTTCTTACTCTCCCTTTGTGATCTCCTTAGATCTTGGTTGGATGATTCAGGTAAGTCTTCCAACCTCTATATCTTGGCCTTGCCCTTTGATTTTCATGCTTTGAATTCTTCCAAGTTGATGGTGTCCTCATCATCTGACTTGATGTCTTCAATTGTGCTTGGATGCTCCTTGGTGAGGCTTGGAAATTTTTCTTCCAAGTCATGGCAACTTGACCTTCCTGCATTCACTTTCAAACCAAGAATCATTCTCATCAAACACAACATCTCTACTGACCATAAATCCTTTTTTGGAGGAATTATAAAAGTTTTATATTCTTTGCCTTAGGATCTAGCTTACCTCTGATTTGAGATGGAACATGCATATAAGCAACACATCCAAATATTCTACAATGATCAAGTGATGGCCTTCTACCATGGCATGCTTCATATGGGGTCATCCCATCAAGTGATTTGGATGGAAACCTATTAATAAGATAAGTGGTAGTAGATACACTTTTTGCCCACAAATAATTAGGCAATTTCTTTTCATTAAGCATTGATCTAGTTGTTTCCAAAATCAACCTATTTCTCCTATCTCCTACCCCATTTTGCTCAGGGATATACCTGGTAGTAATCTCCCTTTTGATACCTCTGTCCTACAAAAATGCATCAAATTCATTGGAGAAGTACTCACGTCCTCCATCTGACCTTAGCCTTTTTAGACTTCTTCCTGTTTGATTTTCCACAAGTGCAAGATACTTCTTGAAGCAACTTAACTACCTTGAGCCTAAAATTGAAGGGTCCTTGCTTGGTCCCCACACATTTGTGTGGACAAGTTCCAAGTAATCCTCATGCATGTAGCTTTTATTTGTAAAAGGGTAACCTGTGTGATTTACCAAACTGACAAGCACCACATTTATAGATCATGTGTTGCTTGGATACATTATGTATCCCAAGTACACATTGATCTCTACATATCTGCTTCAAGGTTCTCTCGCCAATATGCCCTAATCTTTTATGCCAAATCTATAACTCAGACAATGTTTGATCCTTATAATTATAAAGTGCAATGTTTCTAGTGTCCTCGAGCTCAAATCTAAATAGTCTACCTGTTTTTTCTCCCTTGGTAATTCTCTTGAATCCATGTTGGGAATCCTCTACAAGTGCTCCATATTTGTTGAACCTAACTTGCAAACCATTTTCCACTATCTGTCCAACACTCATCAGATTCTTGGTGATAGTAGGTAGATAAAGAACCTTGATCAACATATTTCTATTCCCATCAGAAGTTTTGACATTTCCTACCTTGACCACTGAATGCTTGGTGTCATCACCTGTCTGCACTTGGTGCCTTCCCTTGGGTTCCTCAAGATTAGAAAGAAGAGCTACATTGCGTGCTACATGCTTTGAACAACGTGAGTCAATATAGAAGAGGTGCTCATCATTCATACCTTGTTTTGAAGTCATGTTCATAATGAGAAGTGAATCCTCTTGATCTTCTATATAATTGTTGAAATCTTTCCTTGATTTTTATCCTCCTTGATAATTGATGTTGTAGCCATGGTTGTATCTTTGATTATGGTTGAATCTTCCTCTTGATTGTGAGTAGCCACCTCTTTGAAATCCTCTTCCTCTCTGATTCTTGAAGTTCCTATAGCACTCATATGTTGTGTGATTAGAAAATCCACAGATGTTGCATGAGGAAGAGTTGAAAGGTCTCCTCCTACCTTGCTTACCTCCTCTGGCCCTTCCTCTTGAGTTTCCATGTCTCCCTGCATAGTTAGCTTGAGAAGTAGTACCTTCATCTTATACTTTCTTGCTCTTCCCTTTATCTTTCGACTTTCCTTTATATGTCCATAGGGCAGAAGAATTGTTACCTTTTGATGGTTCTCCATTTTTGTTGATCTTGGCTTCATGGGTAAAGAGTTGTCCCATGAGAGTGGTGAGATCATGGATTTGCATGTCCGTGTAGAGGTCCATAGCAATTGTGAAAGCTTCCCACTTATCATCTACCTTGATACCATTGATTATTTGTCTCACTATTTTCTCCTCTTCAATATCCTCTCCTATGCTTGCCAATCGATCAGCCACATCTTTAACCTTGGTCACATACTTTGAAACATTCTACTTGGGTTGCTTCCTTTGAGTAGTAAACTCAATCCACAATTGATTTTTTCTAGCTCTTGTGTTGGAAGAAAAGTATGAAGATAATGTATCCCAAGTCTCTTCGGAAGTTTTACAATTCCTGATGTGTTGAAGAAGGAACTTAGAAATAGTGTTAAGTAGATATGACCTTGCTAAAGCATCTTTGGCACACCATGAGTTGAGACTTTCTAGCTCTTCTCTTGTAGGTTGACGTTTGCTTCTGAATATGGGCATCTCCTCATCTCTTGATATGTATCCATAGAGACTCCTTCCTTGTAGATAGGTCTTCATCCTCAAGGACCATGCTCGATAATTGTTCTTGTCCAATTTGTCAATAAAAGAAGGGAAACCATCTCCCATTTTACCTCAACTTGCTCTGATACCACTGTTGGAAGAGATGGATGGATACCTCAAGGAAGTGAGGTGGTACTGCCAATACCTACTTTGTACTTGCCCTATCAAACCTCAGAGTTGTGTTGTAGGCCCTTTTAGCTTGCAAATGAAACCAAAAAAGTACCTATATACTTTGGAGTTGATGCTTCAAACAATTAGATCAAAACAGATAACTTCACAAATAGCTAGTGATAAAAAACTTGCTATTTTGGTCTTGACCCCTGTTGGATCTTTTGCTCAGTGCTCACAATACAATAGCAATTGATCAAAATCCTTTTGAAGGAATCAAATTAGCTTATATATATAATGATTACAAGTAGAATCATAAAAAATGATAAACCATACACTGAGGAATCAATTTAGCAATTGAATGCTTACCGCTGATTTTTTAGGGACTGAGTAGAGAATGACCAGAGAGCACTTCGATGCAGATTTTTCCCAATTTGCTAAAGCAAAAACTTTCAAATTTAGATAGCATGAAATATTTGAGCTGGTTCTAAGAAGCTATAGAACATGCAAAATGGTTGAGAGATCACTAAGATATGGTCATGCAAAGTTCACTGTTCTGAGTAGTCACAGTAGAGAGGTAGATAGAGATACTCAATGATGTATATGTATTATGGCACATGATTTTACAAGATCATTGGTACTATGATGATGTCTAATGATAGTGGGATGAGTAAGCTCAACCTCTACAAATGATCAGAAAATGAGCTCCAAGAAGAGGCCCTAAAGACCGTGATAATTACAAGGCTTTTATAATATATTCATTCAAATTTGAATTTAAATTCAAGTTGGGATCCAACTAAAAGTGATCCCTATAATTTAGGAGTTATTCCTTCTTTGAAATTTGTAAATTATCCTTCTCCTAACTCCACGAGATATATGGACTTACAAGATTCTCAAAGAGTTTAATCTTTTACAAGTGGTAAATGCTCAAAGGATTACAAACTAGGATTCACATGATCATCACATGGTTGCACATGTTTTCTTCAATGCCTAGCCAAATGTGAAGGCTTAGATATTGCACCAACAACTTATGGAGGAGGAGCTTCGATGCAAGGCAAGGAGTAGCAGAAGCAAAGGAGATGTTGCATTTACAACAAATGCCAAAGGAGGCAAAGCAGACTCTACATTCACAACAAATGTTAAAGGAGGTAAAGCAAACTCTTTAAAAGATGGAGAGAAATAGAAGAACGACAAAAGAAAAGTTCAAGAGAGAGTGTTTCTTATAATAAAGTATTCTATGATCTAAGGTTCTGACCAATTCAGATGGACCTGAAATCGGACACCGTTTGGTCATTCATGTGTATGACCAAAGATCTCAAGACTAAACTTACTAGGAGGTCATGTGCTCTTGTAAACAACTGATCCACTTAGATTAGTGGTTAAGTCTCAAGGGTGTGAAGAAGGAGGTCTCCAGTTCAATCCCCATGGGGAGAGTATTCTGCCCAAAGAGATCTAGAGCCTTCTAGAATCATCCACTTGAGTTAACTCGAGTTAATTGGGACACTTGGCACACATGCAATTACATGGTCGACACATGGATGGTTAGTATCCACTTGCCTAAGAAGGAAATCCCGTGGAGAGAGCTATATACAGAGGCATATGGTTGGGAGGAGAGTCATCTCTCTATCACATGATGGTCATCATAATCTTCATTCTCTTGCATTTCCACTACAAGAAAAAAGATCATAGAATTCAAGACTATTGCACTAAGAAGGTAGAAGAGAAGAATGGATCTTCAAAAGGTGGCAAGGGCAAGGAGTCTACCAACACTGCAGAAACAAAGCTTGAATCATTTGTGGTATGCTCCTCGTTTGAAGATTCAAGAATAGATGACTCATGGGCAATGGTGCCTCTCATCATGTGATGAGCAGAAAAGACCTTTTCAGTTCCTTACAACATCTAAAGGAACCCATCACATTAAAGGTAGGCAACATCGGAGGGTGTTCTATAAAGGGCAAAGGTACAATTTCTTTCATTAACTCTAATGGGGGTACCAAAAAGCTTTCAGTTGTGTTGTATGTTCCACAAATAAAATGAAATCTACTTTTGGTAGCTTCTATAGTTGTTCAAGATGATGATATATATTTCAGA
Source organism: Ceratopteris richardii (assembly GCA_020310875.1). Taxonomy (NCBI): domain Eukaryota; kingdom Viridiplantae; phylum Streptophyta; class Polypodiopsida; order Polypodiales; family Pteridaceae; genus Ceratopteris; species Ceratopteris richardii. Next base: position 113,690,463 of record CM035409.1, read on the forward strand.
TGTCCCAAGAACCACTTCATGTGTAAGGCCAATGACTCTCTATTTTGTCTCGTAGTGACTTTATGAGAAACAAAATTTTAAATGGGGCACCACTCATAAACTCTTGTGTACCACTTTCACTTCGTACCTTTTCCACTTTGACCTTCATTTCTTCAAAATCTGTGCATAATGGAGGCTTCACCTAAACCTTCCAAAACACTTAAAAAGCCTTGAAAACCTTAAATAGGACCATTTTGCAATGTGCATTCCACTTTTCTTGCAAAACCATTGTGAACAAACTATAGGACTGTGTCTCTACTTTGTGGACTTGGGGTCACACCTTTGACAGACATCACATGCCTTAGGCTTATCATCTGCATCTCTAAACAATGTAGGCCACTATGATCCAACATCAAGAATTCTATGATTCATGATATGGCGAGGGAGGTGCCCACCACCTGATCCTTGATGTGAAATTTTAAGGATTTGCCTTACCTTCTCTTCTTCCATGCACTTTTGTAGATGATTATCCTTACCATGTCTATATAACTTTCCTTCAATAAATGTAAAAGGCTTGATTTTGATTAGCAACCTCTTCCTTTGCACAAAATTGGCTTTAGTTGGATACATTCCAATCCTGAAAAAATAATTAATGTCATCGTACCATCCTTGTGCTTTAACAAAGAATAAATCAACATCTGGAAATTCATCTTCTACTCCAATTTCTTGGTGCCACCTCCATACCCTTCCTATTGGTTGTGGCTTGTTTAGCAGATACTGAGTGGTTGATGATCAATAATTATAATGAATTTTATCCCTAACAAGTAATGGTGGAACTTCTAGAGAGTGATAGCATTGCTAATGCCTCCCTTTCTATTGTACTATAATTTTTTTTTGCTTTAGTCAAAACCCGATTGGCATACTGGATGGGTCTATCTAGCTTGTACTCTTCACTATGCTGAGTGAGGACTGCTCCTGGGACATTTGGATCAGGGACCATACCTTTAGCAGATACCAAATGTCCCAGGAGAGTACCTTCTGCCACTAGGAAGTGACATTTATTAGGATTCAATTTCAATTTTCTCTCTTGACATCTATTGGAAACATGTTTTAATTGAACCAAATGATCATTTAAGAACTCCATAGGAGTATTGGCACAAGAACCTCAGAAGGATGAAAAATCATGCATGAAAATTTGCAAAGCCTCCAAAAGTAAGGGTCCCAAAATAACGTTCACATTCTTGTTGAAGGTGGCTAGGGCATTTTTGAGTCCAAAAGGCTTGACATAAACATATGTGCCCCAAGGAGTAATGAAGGCTCTCTTCTCCCTATCTTACAAGTGGATGGATATTTGGTTGTATCCAATGAATCCATCCATGAAGCTGTACAATGTATGTCTCACCACTTCTTCTATAACTTGCTCTGCAAAAGGCATAGGAAATCCATATGGAATTGTTAACTTATTTACTGTTTTGAAATCCAAAATTTTTTGGACTTTGTTTGTATTCATCTTGGGTACTATGACCATGGGAGATAACCACTATGAATGTTCCACTTGAATGACAATCGTGACATCCTCCATTTTTTGGATTTCTAGGTAGATAGCTTCAGCATACTTTGGATTTAATCTGTAACTTTTCCCTCTTAATGGTTTGGCTCCTTCAATCAATGGAATCTTGTGTTTCCCAAAGTTTCTAGGTACTTCTAAGTCTTTGTAATGTCATGCAAATACATTGGCATACGTTTTCATAAAAGGTATTACCTTTGAAAGCATCTTTGGATAACTCCACAACTAGGTAGCCACTGATATAGGATGAGAGTTTTCTTGGGTGTCTAGTGAATTTATTTGATTGGGTTATTGTCTATCAATGTGTCCAAATATTCCTCTCCATCTTTGGGATCTTGCAACACTTTATCCCACAGAGACTGAGTGTCGTGTATAGGATCAATACTCCCAATATCAATTTGCTCTTCTTTTTCTTGCATCCATCCTATAGGGATTTCATGAATTGAAAAAGAAATATCTTCAAATGATTGCTTTACCTTGCAGGTAGATTCCTTCTACATATTCGACTCAGCTTCATCTAGGCTGCACTTAAGAGGAATTTTCTTCTCTCTTCTACGGCCTATCATTGGTTCACCCAATCCAACAACCTTTACAATCTGCTCTTTGTCTTCATAAGATTCTTCTGTGCTTGAATCATTTGGGAAAACTCCATAGCAAGAGAATGAGTTTCCCACTTGCAGCCAAGCCAAAATGTCTTCTTCCTCATATGACTCCAACTCTAGGTTGTCCACCATGTTTTTTCCATACAAATGCCAACTGATTGCATCATGCTAGTATGTCCTTGGTGGTCTGGTCCTTTTTCCAAGTATATCTGCTTAAAATATTTTCCTCCATGTTGTACGCACATAGTATCTTTGCCCCAATCATGTAGAACACTAGCATGCCTTAGCCAAGGTCTCCCAATGAACAAAGGAAATCCTCCATCTACCTATGGTAACCTTAATACAACAAAGTCCAAAGTAAAAATTTTACCTTGAACCTCAACATGAACTTGAGGGACCACTCCCATTGATCTCACTCTGCTTTGATTGACCAATGTAATAGTTAAGTTGGCTAGTGTTGAAGGTTGGAATCCAAGCTTTTCAATGGTGTGTTTAGGCATGAAGTTTATGTTGGAGCCACCATCCACTATAACTCCTTGTAATTGATGTCCTCTAATATTTACTATGAGTTGTGGGCTCTTATAATCTATAAGGGGGCCTTCCCCTATAACTTCACCCTCACACATAACAGTAGCCTTTGACACTAGAGCGGATGTGGAAGCTTCATCAATGATCTGCAGAATCTAAATTTTGCATCCATATTTATTAGATCATAAGTACTAACCTCCTTTTTAATGAATTTGAATAACCTTGAAGCTTCAGATTCCATAGGAGCATGGGCTATGTGTGACTATTCAAATTCCTTATGGGCCCTTCCAAATGCATGTCCAATGACATCACTTGTTCTTGTAAGCTCTTCTTTCTAGTGTTTCTCTTCACTTGGAGTGGGCATGTCCTCATGTGTCCCCTTGTACTTGTTTAGTCCATTTGTTCTTGACTCTTGGCATGTTTCTACTTGAGCTTTCCCTTTGCTTCTTGTCTGCATAACAAAAGAGTCTATTTCTTCTAGATCTACTACTCTAGCAAATGGGGCAAAAAATGGTGTAGAGATCTCTAGTTTCTAGGCAATTTATTCAAGGAGGAGAATTGGCTGAGGGCGTTTGAGTTGATAATGTCCACATTACCCAACACCTAAAGCAAATGATTGGCCTTCTAGGCCCATTTACAAAATACCTTGAGGGCATGGATTGTAAGTGTTACCTTAACTTGGTTCAGCAGCCATTACATTTGTAGGTGGTTGCACTCGTGCTTGTCCCCAATATGCTTGTGCAAACATTCCTCTTGAGTGGAACTCATGGGGGCCACTTTTCCTACATAATTGGCAAGTCACACTTAAGAAAGGGCACTCACTTACCACATGAACTTGTTTGCTAGACATGGTGTACCATGGTCCTCTTTTGATGCAACTTCCATGAAGTTCTTGTATCTCTTGTCAAAGTTGTGCCAATTCTTCTGCTTGGGCCTCCTCTTCATTTTGTAGCTTTAATGATTCGGTCTCATGTCCTAGTTGATTTACTTCATTTTCTTCTTGTTTGTGGGGCTTCTTTCCTTTTAAGGTCTCAAGCTCTTTCCTCAACTATGGTATTGGGTCTTCAGATTCCACAGGGTATGGTAGAATAGAAGAGCCAGTTCTATATTGATGTCTAATTTGCTCTAACCTTGTTGTTGTAGAAATTAGTTCTTCAATTGTTGTTGTGGAGAGCACTAACTTCTAATCTTGCACTATATGGATATTGGAAGTGGTTTATCCATCCACTTCTTGACAAAAAGATCATGGAGAGGGTCTGGTAATTTAGCCATAAGAAGGCCTATTCAAGAAATTTGGGAATTATTCAAGTCCCATTTATATTGCTTACTATGTTAACTTCTTAAGTTTGAGCCCAACCTTGATGAGCCATTTATAACAAAATTATCCTTAATATTAAAGTGTCCATTTAATATACTCCAATCAAGAGATAATAACATATTCAAGTCTGTGAATGAGTCAAAAACTAAAACATTGGGACACAAAGAAGCGTCCCAAAATCTTGTGTAATTCCCATTTTTCCTGAATAGGCCTTTAAGTGCTTTCATCCTCGTAATAGATTTAGGAAATATCTCCCCTATACCTAGTTGTAGGGTCTCTAATTCTTCAATGATGTTTTTTATCGCATTTCCTTGTTGGAAATGTGTCTTGAAGGCCTCCTTCATTAAGTCCAGGGTAGTAAAATGGTTGTCTATTAATTGACTAAACCTTTTATCTGTTAGACCCTCCAATGTTGCTGGGAATAGGATTAGAAATGCATCTTATCTTCCTATTAAACCCCTTGTTTTAAATAGGGCTAAAAATCTTCTAACATGCTCATCATGGTATTTATGAACTAATCCTCTAAAAGATGGAAATTTTATATTCAATTGTGAAAGTAGAGTTTTTAGGTCTACTTGAGCTTCCATATTTCCTACTGATGATGTGGATGAAAGAGGGCTCGTTGAGCTATGAGCTACTTTTCTTCTTATTGTTTGGAAAGGAATTCCTAAGGTTTGTGATTGGGTTGTAGTCATAAGGTGCGTGTCCTATTCCTTAGACTAGGACAAATTCCAACAAAAAGGAAAATTACATCTTCAATATTATCGATACCTTTGCACTTCTTTTTCCCTTTGTAATATTGGTTCTCCAATAATCACGCTGCCTTGTCCCAACGAGTGTGCCAAAATGTTTTTTCGGGATTCTTTAGTTGAAATGTGCTTGAGTTTTTATGGGATAATAATGGAGAAGAAGAAGACAAACAATTGCACCGGAAGCCTTTGTGTCTTGATTAATCATAAAGAATACAATAGGTTTGTCTAGAATGAGAAAAAAATGTTCTCTGCGCGATAGCACTTAAGCCCAAAGGCGCATACACAAGTCTACAAAGTACCATAATGACTAGTGCCGGTCCTCCACCTTGTCCAGTAGCTTGCCCTTGCACACATCTTGCCCTCAAGCTTCCAATAAGATTGAAGAAAAGTTCACTCTCTGTCAATGTGCAACACCTCCTTGATGGTCCTTTGTTCCACCTTAGTTGCTTTCCTAGTTTCTCTCTGTGCATTCTCTCTACATACTTCTTAGCACACTTTGTCACTCTCCTTGCACACCTTGCTTCTCTACACATGTACTATTCAAGTGCCTTGCTCTCTCTTGCCCATTAGTCTTACTCCTTAGTCCAAGAATTGCTAATACCTTTAGTTGTGTGTCAATTATTCTTATGTCATCACTTCAACTACTAGTGTATCTTGCTGCTCACTTTGATTTCCCAAGAACCACTCGATGTGTAAGACCAATGACTCCCTATTTTTTCCTATAGTGACTTTATGAGAAACAAAATTTGAAGTGGGGGGGCACTCATAAACTCTTTTGTACCGCTTTCACTTCATATCTTTTCCACTTTTGATCTTCATTTCTTCCATAAGGGAGGGTTCACTTGAACCTTCCAAAACACTCAAAAAGTCTTGAAAACCCTTAAAAAGACCATTTTGCAATGTGCATTCCACTTTTCTTGCAAAACCATTGTGAACAAACTATTTGTGCACTACCTGTGCACCCATGTTCTTGGTCATTTGTGCACCACCTATGCACTAGTTTGCACTTGTGTGTTGGAGTTAGACGTCTACGGAAGCACGTGAATAGCACAAGGAAGAAGAAGAAGAAGCTTGGAGTGCAACACATAATACTGAATGTATTACTAGAGAATGTACAAAGATAAGTAGCCATTAGGGCAATATGTGTATATACAAGCCGGGGGAAAAAAGACCTCTTAAAGAGGGAAAAAAGTGCCCCGGTGGTCCTAGTGTGTTCACACACATCACTACCTAAATATATCAACACATCCCCCCTGGGAATGATGTGGTGAACAAGGAGCTGGCACTCATGTATAAGGAAATGCCAAGCTATGTGGAATCAATCCACAAAAGGAAGTAAGCCCAAAGCTTTGCGGAAAGCTTCAAACTTCTCCCTAGGTAGAGCCTTCATGAAAAGGTATGCAATGTTCTCCTTCATGGGCACATATGCCAAGCTGATCTCCCCAACAGAGAACCTCTCCCTGACATAATGATAATGCATCTCAATGTGCTGAGTGCGAGCATGGAACACACAGTTCCTCGCAATTGCCAATGTGCTCTGACTATCAGTGAAGATGGTGGTTGCAGAAGACTGGCCAACACCCAAATCAGCCATAAGGCGTCTGAGCCACACACACTCAACAGTAGCTGTGAAAGCTGCCCTATACTCAGCCTCACAACTAGAAGTGGCCACAGTAGGTTGCTTCTTGCTCAACCAAGATATACATGAGCTACCAAGCATGAAGTAAAAGCCGCTAGTGGACACACGAGTGTCATAGCAACCAACCCAATCAGAGTCACAAAAAGCATGCAAATCTGGCGGTAGTGATCCCCCCTTAGGATAAAACAACCCAAGTAGCCAAGTAACACTCAAGTAGCGAAAGATGCACTTAACCACCTGCCAATGCTTGACACCTAGGCAATGCATAAACCTGCTCATCTGTGAGACAGCAAACAGAATATCTGGCCAAGTAATGCATAAGTAAATCAAGCATCCAACAACCTACTGATAGAGAACACATCAAATGCATCTCCTACATCTTGAAGACTTAATCGTAAACCTGTCTCCATAGGAGTGGCAATAGGCTTACAGTCTTCAAGGCCGAAACGCTGCAATAATGTGTCAATATATTTCATTTAACACAAGGCCATTCCACCGTCAATGTGCATAAACTGAATGCCCAAATAGTGATGCAAATGCCCCAAATCAGACATCTCAAATGAGGAATGTAAATCAGCCTTAAAATCAGTAATATGCCTCTCATGAGGACCAATGAGTAGCATATCATCAACATAAACGATAATGATCATAAGTACATCATTAGCACGCTTAACATATAAGGTGGTTTCAATTGGACTATTCTCAAAAACATGTGCAATCACATAGGCATGTATCTTTTCATACCAAGCACGTGGTGCTTGCTTTAAGCCATATAATGCCTTCTTTAACCTACACACCTGTTTCTCATGCCCTTTTTGCACAAAGCCACGGGGCTGAAAAACATACACTTCTTCATGCAAGTCGCCATTTAGAAATGTTGTTTTGATATCCAATTGATGTACATTCCAACCATGATGAGCTGCAAGTGCACAGATCCCAAGAACAATAGTCATTCGGCAAGTAGGTGTAAAGGTCTAATGAAAATCAATGCCTTTTTCCTACACATAACCCTTTGCAACAAGCCTAGCCTTATACCTGTCAACTATACCATCAGGCTTACACTTCAGCATGTATACCCACTTAATCCCAATGGCCTTCTTACCAAGAGGTAAGTTACATAAAGACCAAGTACCATTCTTCATTATAGCATCATATTCAGATTGCATAGCAACCATCCAATTTTCTGAATTTTGTGCGTCATCAAACGAAACAGGATCATTCTCATCACAAAGACTAGATGCAACCATAGCATATCAATCTGATGCAAAAGAGGCACTATGAGAGCCTGCACGAGTACGATACGACAGAGATGCATCTAATTTGCTATCACGCAAAGTCTGCACCATCCATTTTGGCATAGTTTTGCCTACTCAATATCAACTCTCTCATCAACAAGTGCATCATGTAAATTTGCATAAGAAATGGAATGATCTGCATCATCACATGAAACCTGCAAAGGCTGAGAAGTTGCCTCATTAGGAACATCACTAGACTGTCCACCTATAAAAAGAGGCAACAAAATATCGTATATGTCTTTGGAGCTAATAGATGTCTCCTTAGTACATGAAAGTAATGGTTGAATAGCATCTTCCACAAAAACAACATCACAGCTAACCAGAATGCATTTAGTCTATGGATGATACAGACAATAGCCTTTACTTTTAGAATTGTACCCAACAAAAATACATTTTATTGCTTTATCATCCAATTTTCTGCGATGTTGTTCAGGCACTAATGCATATGCCAAACAACCAAAAACATGCAGATGAGCAACAGATGGCTTGTGATCATGCTAAGCCTCATATGGAGTGATAGACTACAGCGCTTTAGTGGGACACCTGTTAAGTACATATGCTGCACACATGACAACCTCAAGCCAAAAACTATGTGGTAAGGCCTAACTCTTAACCATACACCTTGCCATCTCCATGAGTGATCTATTCTTTCATTCAACAACTCCATTCTATTGAGGTCTATACGGTATTGTACACTGGTGTTTTATCCCAGGTTCCGCCAAAAATGCATTAAAATCAGAAGACATATATTCCCTCCCTCGATCAGAAGGGAGGGTGCAAATTTTACATGCTGACATATTTTCAACCAAAACCAAAAACTATTTGAAGCACATGAACACTTTGGACTTTGCCTTCAATGGATATACCCATCATGCTTGGAAAAATCATCGATGAAAGTCACAAAGTAAAGATAATTTCCAAAAGAAGGTGTCTGCATAGGACCATAGACATCACTATGTACAAGCTGCAATTTCTGACTAGCCCGAATTGAACCATCTTTTTGAAAGGAGGAACACTGCATTTTGCCCAAAATATAGCCTTCACAAACATGTTTTCCAGGTGCCTCAAGTTTGGGCAAAGAGGACACCATTTCAAATTTCTACAGGCATAGCAAACTAGCAAAATTCAGATGACCAAAGCGTGCATGCCAAAGCTTTGCATCTGACATAGCCTAAGAATCATGTATTTAACATGCCGAATCATTTACAGATCTTTCATAGTCTATGAGCTTATACAACCCATGACATAAAATGCCAGAAGCAATAATCACGTTGTCGTAGAGATTCTCATCTCTACTCTTGATGAAGCAGAACCAAATTCAAAGGAATGGATGACGAAGGATATGTACCGGTTTTATTGATTACAAGCTTTCCAAAGATAAAAGAGAGAACTTCAAATACTTCTTTAATCCTGCAATGGCTCATTAATAACTGCATTTGTAATGGCTAGGAACATACTGCATCATTGTATTGTATCAAGTAACATACGTTCAATAAGTAGTTGTGCTGGTGCATTTTTTGAAGGGATAAATTCCAACAAAATCGAATGGCGCAGTCAACAAAAACCATCAATTACGTAATGAACTATTTTCTGGAACGAGCAAACAATGCTAAGAATAGTATCCATCGACTTTAGCTTTGAACCATGCTTTTCAGCCACTAAAGAACGGAGGATCATTATTCAGAAAAAGAAAAAGTAAGGACGATATAATGATGCGCTAATTATAGAGAGGGGAAGGCAGGAGGCTTTCGGACATCTTTTTGAGGTGGCAGTTCCGACATCTGGAGGAAGAGGAAATGAAGAGAAATCATCAAATCTATCGTGGACGGAGGAAAAATATATATTATTAGTGCTGACTGATTGAAGAAAAAAAGGGGATTGGTGACTGGCGATGGAGGCCAAACAACGATTTTCTTCTGGCAGGCTATGAGGAATTTTACGCATCAGATGTGAAGATTGACCACGACTTATGCTCTGGGTGGAGGGAACTGGAGAATTCTGATGGGGGCTACTATGAGTTTGACGCGAGAAAGTTTGCTCTGATCATCGAAGCACTTCCATGTTCTTCTACGTGCATATGCTCAAGGTGTCGCAGTCATCTTCAGAGTTGGACAACACCGTAAATGCATTGCGGGAGTCTTCCTTCTCCAGCAATGAATGCTAATGATCAACCACACATACCTTCTCTACTACAGACTTCTGCGATCATTCATACGTTTCTTTAATTTTAACCCACATTTGATTACCATCATCTAGCGTCTTTCAATTTGTTGTTTCAAAGTGGCAATTTTCTGAAGCTCTATGATCTGATCTGCTACGCTATGCTATGATTGTGCTTGCTCTACGTTTTGAAGATTTCTGTAATCGGATCCCTCTAATTTGATGAAGCGTTGGGAGGGATTTTCTATCAAGTAGTATCGCGACCTATCGTCTGCCTATTCTCATGGGTTCCACCAACAACACTTATCCTCTGTCCATTGATTTATGTCCGACATATGTTCAGAGCTGATGCTCCATCATCCACTGAGGTCATCAAAACTTTGATGTGGAAAATCTATCAGAGACTTACATTCAAAATGATTTGCTGAAGGATTTCTATTGCACTCTACTCCGCACACTATCTGTTATGAGCTTTAATTGATCCCGACAATGCTTGGATCGTACATGGCTTCCTCCATCAAGGCTCTGATGATAACCAGGCTATTCTACAAAAAGAATTCAATCTGAGCTATTCTGCACTGCTACAGTGTTTTGATGCACAGTAATCTATGATGAATTCTGTTATACTTTGCTCATCTCCAGAAGACTTCAACTACTGATTTGATTCTACTTTTGACTGATATAACCATGATCAGAGGAGTACGAAGAAAAAAATGAAGGCCGTTGCATGTTCTGATAGGGGGAACAAGCGGAATCTGAGGGATGCGCAAGTTTGAAGTGACTGTAATCTGAGTGTTCTGGCATCATATGGGAATCTATGGTTGTGCCATGATGTGGTGTCCCTACAATTGAAAGAAATGACGGTCCACTCAACAGCTAACGCTTCTGTTCATCTCCGACAGTAATCTACACTTGCACAGTGTTGCGCCAATTTATCGCCCTTTTGCATATGAAGACATGCGTGATTTTAATGAATACAGTATATGCTCTGATATTGATATTATAGGTCAACAGTACAAATATTGATTTGTTTGAGTTTTTTTTCATTTACCATTTGACATAAAATCTAACATTTTCAAAACGTAAATGTTCGCATATACTATTGAAAGCAACGGTGGAAAAATTAATTGGATTATGATCAAATCTTTCGAAACTTTAGTTTTGCATGATCAAGAATGTATGTGTGTGATCCCTTGTGATCCCATACAAAACACTGTTGTATCACAAGTCTGCGCATGATTGAATACAATGTATGAATGCTTATTTATATGAAAGTGTATTACCTTTTTGTGAATTTAGTCTTAAAAAAGGCAATGCTAGATATACCTCTTGATTTCCTCAATTGAAATTTATATGTCAACGTGAAAGAGCATACATAGCCTTAAAGAGAATACTTTCTTGTTTTTCCTTCATATCTCATATATCAAGCTTTTGAAGCTTGTCGATTTTCCATTAACATTCATAGTAAACGATTTGAATGCTCGTAAGGATGTTACTTTAAAATTGTGATGATGATTGTAGTTGATGATTTCCATTTGATATTTGATTTCTTACTTCCAAGTGAGTGCATTGTGACAAAGTGAACATAAATCTATTAATCATTTGAGTCTCTTCCTTAACCTGAGATTGCTCCAAGCACCCCGCGTGCGCCGTATTTCTGGCGGTCGCCCTGATCCACGGACCGTGACTTTTGCGCCGACAACGTCGCCATTTGAGAGACCATGAACTGTACATTTGTCATCAACAAATTTCAAAACCAAACCAATCTTGGCTAATGCAGAAACTGGTAATAGATTTTTCTTGATCCTTGGCACAAACAAAGCATCTGACAAAGTGAAAGAACTACCATCAGCAGTAGTCAAAATGAGCTTACCAACTCCCATAACTGGATAAGAGGAGTTGTTGGCGCATGTAACAGTATTCCCTGTACGGGCAAGCTCGAGTGAAGAGAAGAAACTGCACTGCGAGGTAATATGTTTGGTTGCCCCACTGTCAAAGTACCAAACATTTGAGTCTACTACAGACATGCACTACTCATGAGAAGATGGGTCAAAACTGCAAACAGTAGTAAATGCCCATTCTTCTTTTCTGCACAAGATTAGTCGACTTGATTTTTGGTGTAGAGGCCTCTGCAACAACCATTCCAACCTCTTTCTTCTTTGCCTCTTTAGCAGCCAATTTTGGACAGTTCTTTATGATATGATCATTTCCTTTACAGCACTTGCAAAACAATTTCTGCTTTTATGATTTCTTATCATCTTTATCTTCTCTCTTTGATTATGCAGAATTAGTAGATTTCTGCTTACTACTTGAAGAGCTCCATTTTCCTTTGCCCTTCTGACTAGCCAAGAAAGCTTGATCTACAACACGCATAATGGAGCTATTCTGCTTGCAATGATCCTCATGCAACAGAACAGAGACTAACTCCTCAAATGACAAGGCATTTGGATTTCCTTTCATCATCAACTAAAGAGTAGAAGCAAAACTCTGATATGAATCAGGAAGACCATTCAGAACGGTATGCACAAGTGAGCTATCTGGTATAACCTCATCAACAGAAATCAACTGTTCCTTCAAGTCTTTGATCTTTGTTAGAAAACTATCCATAGAATCACCTTCATTCATGTGCTCACTCTCCAACTATTTTCGGAGGTAAGCAACACGAGCCTCATTCCTAGCTTGGTACAATGTGTTAACTATATCCCAAGCATCCTTAGCTGTTCTGTAAGAGTGAATGTGAGGAATAATGGCACGTTTGACAGACAAAGCTATCAATGCATGTGCTTGGGCATCTCTACCATCCCAACTATGCAGTAGGTGCAACAGAAATTGCAACACAAATAGGAATATGCAGAATATCATCATCTTCGACACCTTCTGCATTAGCTTCAATACCTACAGTTGTAACAGTTGCAAGTGTGATAGGACGTTTTTCAACACCTTGCATAATGTTCCACAGTCCTTTTGCAACCAATACCTGTCGCATCATATAAGCCCACAATCGGTAGTTGGTACCATCCAAACTATTCTCAACAGCCAACATACGAAATACATCACTGCTTTCAACCATGGCCGATGACTAAAAGTAACTTGATGAAAAAACTTGACTATATCTCAAAAACTTGAATAGAACTACCCAGATGAATTCTGCTAAACCTGTAGTAGACTTCGAGACGCTTATATTGGCGAACCAAAACTGGTATATATCTTTGGCACAAAAAGACAAAATAGCCTATACAAGTGCTATGATAGTGCGTTTGGAGGCCGAAGTGAGCTCAGATCATGATTTTGGCACCTCAAAGCGAAGTCTTTTTTATCTCAAAAACATGCTGAGTATGCTCACCAAAATTTGTGTGATTTTGAGACTGCAACCGAAGGAGCATTGATGATGCCCTAGATGAAGCGGCGACCTGCTCTGATACCAATTGTTGGAGTTAGATGTCTACAGAAGCACGCGAATAGCACAAGGAAGAAGAAGAAGCTTGGAGCACAACACACAATACTGAATGTATTACTAGAGAATATACAAAGATAAGTAGCCCATTAGAGCAATAGGCATATATACAAGCCGGGGGAAAAAAACCTCCTAAAGAGGGAAAAAAGTGCCTCGGCGGTCCTAGTGTGTTCACACACATCACTACCTAAATATATCAACATTGTGCACCATGTGTGCTGTAATAAAGTAAGTCTATGATCCAAGGGTCTAGCCGGTTCAGATAGATCTGAAATCGGACACCGTTTGGTCATCCGTGTGTATGACCAAAGATCTCGAGTTTTAGACTTACTAGGAAGTCTTGTGCTCTTATGAACAAGTGATCCACTTAGCCTAATGGTTAAGACTCAAGGGTGCGAAGGACGAGGTCTTGGGTTCAATCCCCATGAGGTACATGGGAAGAGTATTTTGCCCAAAGAGCTCTAGAACCTTCTAGAAGCATCCACTGGACACTTGGCGCACATGTAGTTACATGGCTGACACTTGGATGATTAGCATTCACCTGCCCAAGAAGGTAGTCCCCTGGAGAGAGCTATATATAGAGGCATTTGGTTGGGAGGAGAGTCATCTCTCAAGCATGTGGTGGTCGTAATCCCTTGTTCTCTTGCATGTGCATCACTTGCAAAGTCACCACTTTTGACTAGCTCAACACTACTCTTAGAGAATTATGTAATGAATGTCTCTAGAAATGGCTTGAGATCCCTCAATTGACCTTGATGTAATGGTTGAAACCACATCAAGGTTGAATTGTTTAAGGTTAGAGCAAAGGCATGGTACTGAGTGAACAAATCATCAACCTCTTTAGCTCTCCTTATTTGAACTCTACTACATGGTCATACGAGTCTCGAGTGCCATCAAAAAAGTTCTTCAATGAATGAAGTAGGTAGTGGGTCTCAACATTCTAGGGTATTTTTGTGGGTCTAGGCAAGGGAAACTCATCCATGCCTCTCTGATGCCTATGTCCTCTCAGTCTCTCATGATCGGCTCTGTCAATTTCTAATCCCAATCTTTCTCTTCTAGAAGGGTTTTCAAAAATCACTTATGGTCTCTCTCTAGCCTTCTCTTTATGATTACCTAGGATATGGGAGGATTGTGCTCCATGCTGACTATGAGACTCACTACCACATTTGGTATCTCCCAACATGCTACAAGAAATCTTTTCAAGATGCATTTATAAATGGCTTCTGGGAGTACCAATTCCAGGTATCTATTGCACATCCAACCAACCTCCTACACCTCTTTTCCTATGAGAAGTTACAACGCTCTAAAACCTTATACCTCCACAAAGATTTTAATCCATGCATCAAATGGCAGGGACCAAAACATGACTTGGTGCATGGCATCTACATAGATAATCTTCCACAAAATTACATTGACAATGCGCATAGAGGAGGCTCTCTCAAAGATGACACATGCGAGAGGGAGGCAAGGTTGGAAGAGGTATTAGAGGAGACCAAGTCAGAACAAGTTCAACCTATCACAAGAGACATAAATCACTTAAAAGATCCCCCTAGATTTTCATTCTACTCATGTATTGACTCAAACAATGAATTTAATCATTATTTTTGTATGAACTACCCAATTTGTAAATTCTAGCTACATTTTTGCAAGAAAAGGATTTTTTGAGATTGAGGAGCCTTAGAGGAAGTTGTTTGTAGCTTTTCAAAGTTTTTGGAGCTTGTTTGCACTTCTAGATCAAGTGGACCTAATTTTTAACAATGTGGATTATTAGATGTGAAACCTCTCTCAAAGCTAGCAAGAAATCTATAAATAGAACTTGTAAGCTCATTTTCACAAGTTGGATTGTGTGATATTGAGAAGGGATGAAAATCTTTAGTAATATTTTTAAATCTAATTAATGGCTCCATTCTTCCACGGACTGTTGCTCTTCCTTGTGTGTATGTGCACATTCATTGCATTTTCATGCTTGTTGTGTGTACACTTTTACTCATTATGTGATTGCCATATCATTCCCTTGTCTCCATAGGCTATAATATATGACAAGAACTCTATTGATATATTTCAATAGTGATGTGTGTGAACATACTTAGGGATGTCATAGACTTTTTACCTCTTTAGGAGGTTGTTTTCCTCGGCTTGTATATACACGTGTAACCCTAATGAGTCAATTATCTTTGTACATTTGATTGGTAAGACATTCTGTGTTGTGTTGTTCTCCAAGCTTTTTCTTCTTCCTTGTGTTATTTGTGTGCTTTGATGGTCCTTCATCTCCAACAATTGGTATTATAGTAGGTCATCGCTTTCTTTAGGGCATCATTGATATTCTTCCAGTCACAACCTCATAATCCCATGAAAATTGATGAGCATACTCAAGATGATTAGGAGATTTGGCCTTTAAATGCACTACCACAATGATTATCTAGGAAATTTGGACATTTTGTGCCAAAGATAGATACAATTTTCAGTTCTCTAGTACAAGTGCTTCAAAGTCTGCCACAAGTTTAGTTCAAATTTTTGAGATACTATCAAATTTCTCCATCAAGGTATTCAGGCATAGGCCATGGATGATGTATCTGTATGTTGGCCATTGAGGATAAGTTGGATGGTACTGAATATCCATTTTGGGCATACATGATGCATCATGTATTGGTAGCAAAAGAGATGTGGAATATTATGTAGCGTGTTGAAAAATGTGTTGTTACAACTACAAATATAGTGATTGACAATGAAGTAGATAGTGTTGAAGATGATCATCTTCAATTTCCTAGTTGTGCTCTGATTCTTGTTGCACCTACTATAGAGATAATTAATTGGTATAGCAAAAATGCATAGGCACATGCATTCATGGCTTTGTCCACCAACATGCCATTATCCCTCATATTTTCTTGTGAAAAACAAAAGAAGATGATTGAGATATGATACTCTTACAACATTGTACCACACAAAAAATGAGGCTCATGTTGCTTACCTTCAAAAACAAATGGAGAGTGAGCATATGAATGAATGAGATTCAATGGAAAAAAATTCTGACAAAGATCAAAGATTTGAAGGAATATTTTATTTCTATTGATGAAATATTGCTAGATAGTTCACTTGTGTAAAGTGTTTTTGTTGATGATGAAAAGCAATCCAAATGCCATAACATTTGTGGAGTCAGTCTTTGCTTTGTTGCAAGAAGATGACTCTAGTTCAATTTTGCATGTTGCAAATTAAACAAGAAAAATGGAGCTCATTTACTTGTAAGAATTAATATGATAATGTTGCATAGTCAAAGATAACAAGAAAATAGAAAATAAAAAATTAGCTTTGGAAGTATTGTAGGGAAAATGATCATGTCATAAAGATTTTTCCTAAACTTGCTACAAAGGAGGCAAAGAAGAGATAGGCTTGACTAGTTGTTGCAAAGGTCTTTACACCTAAAATAGAGTCCATTAATCTTGTCCAAAATGAAGAATGGACATTTACTACTTTTTGTAGTTATGATCCATCTTCTCATGATCAATGTATGTCTCTAGTAGACTCTCATGTTTGGTACTTTCATAGTGGTGCAACCACATATATTCGCTGAAAATCTATCAACATGTAAAATGGGAACCCTTCATTCTTATCGAGGGGGGTATGTGTCTTCTAATTTTAATGCATTTGTGGCTGAACGTGGGATAAAATATGAATGTATAGTGGCCTATACACCTCAACAAAATGGAGATGCTGAAAGGAGGAACAGGTCACTGATGGAGATGGTGAGGTGTAAAGTCAAGAGTAAAGCTTTACCACATAGTTTTTGGCTTGAGGCTATTATGTGTGCAACATATGTACTTAGCAGGTGTCCCACTAAAGCATTGTAGTCTATAACTCCATATGAGGTTTGACATGGTTGCAAGCCATCTGTTGCTCATCTGCATGTCTTTGGTTGTCTGGCATATGCATTAGTGCTTGAACAACAACGCAAGAAATTGGATGATAAAGCAATGAAATTTTAAAGCAAAGGCTATTATCTGTATCATCCACAAACTAAACACATTTTGGTTAGCCGTGATGTTGTTTTTGTGGAGGATGCAATTCATCCTTACTTTCATATATTAGGGAGACATTAGTTAGCTCCAAGATGTGTATGACACTTTGCTACCTCTTTTTATAGGTGGAAAGTTTAGTGCTGGTCCAAATGATGCAATTTCTTAGCCTTTATAGGTTTCATGTGATGATGTAGATCATTCCATTTTTGACGCAGATTTACATGATGCACTTGCTGATGAGAGAATTGATATAGAAGAGGCAAAGACTATGCCTAAATGGTTGGTGAAGACTTTGCAAGATAGCAAATTAGATGCATCTCTATCATATCATACTCATTCAGGCTCCCATAGTGCTTCTTTTGCATCGGATTGGTATGATATGGGTGCCTCTAGTCTTTGTGATGGGAAGGAGCATGTTTTGTTTGATGAATCACAAAATTTAGAAAATTGGACAGCTTCTATGCAATCAGAATATGATGCTATTATGAAGAATGGTACCTGGTCTTTATGTAACTTGCCTCCTCACAAGAAGGCCATTGGCACTAAGTGGGTATACAAATTGATGCATATGCCCAATGGAATAGTTGACATGTATAAGGCTAGGCTTGTTGCAAAAGGTTTTGCTCAAGAAAGAGGCATTGATTTTGATGATACCTTTTCTCCTACATGCCAA
Organism: Ceratopteris richardii; assembly: GCA_020310875.1. Classification (NCBI taxonomy): domain Eukaryota; kingdom Viridiplantae; phylum Streptophyta; class Polypodiopsida; order Polypodiales; family Pteridaceae; genus Ceratopteris; species Ceratopteris richardii. The sequence continues at coordinate 113,708,443 of CM035409.1, forward strand.
ATGACTACTGTCTGTAGCATCTCTGCACTTGCAGCTCATGATGGTTGGAATGTACATCAGTTGGACATTAAAAGTGCATTTCTGAATGGTGATTTACATGAAGAAGTGCATGTTTTTAATCCCTATGGTTTTGTACAAAAAGGACATGAAAACAAAGTGTGCAGGGTGAAAAAGGCATTATATGGTTTGAAGCAAGCACCACATGCTTGGTATGAAAAGATACATGCCTACTTAATTGCACATGGTTTTGGGAATAGTCTAATTGAGAGCACCTTATATGTTAAGCGTGCAAATGATGTGCTTTTGATCATTATTGTCTATGTTTTTTTTTAATGTAAAGGAAGTTCGGCAATAGCCTACTCTCCCGGACTTGAATTAAATTAAGAAACAAAGGTACAATAGAAGGGGACTAGTGCCCACGGGACCCCCCAAATCCCACAAAGCAGGGGAAGCATGATTGAATCCTAGGTTGCATTACAGAGTAGGTTAATCACCCTCTCATCGCCCTCATGCGGGGCCCACTTGGGTTTGAGCTTGTTGTTGATCAACAGGAGGACTTGGTGATGCCTGAAGGGGGGGGATTTCTTACTGTTAACAATCCTTTTGCCAAGTAGGAATAGTGATTTCTCAATCGACCACTCCCTGGGGGGATCGCCGAAGTTGAGAGCACACCTCTCCCGCCAGATTTTCCACAGGACTTCCCCTCTGATGGCGTTCCAGAGTGTCGCAGAGCAGCCGATCGCTTCTCCCAAGAGGACTTGTTTCCAACTAAGTTGATTTTGAAGTCTGATTTTCATTCCAACCGTCTGCCAGATTCTGTAGGAGTTGGGGCAAGTAAGGAAGATGTGTGGGATATCTTCGATAGCCCGGTGGCAGCGTTTGCACCAAGGAGGGGTCCCACAAAGTTTGCTGGCCTTATGGTTGGTCCAAATTCCTTGATGAAGAATTTGCCATAAGAGGACAGACTTCTTAGTCTCTATAAGGGGGTGCCAGATTCCCATGAATTTCATGTCCCACCGAAGCCGCGTCCAAGATAGGCACCACTTCTTGTTGAGGCTGATCTGGTGGTCAGCCGTTTCTTTGATGTTCGGGATTTTGAGTAGGCTATTTCCATTGTGCCATTTGAGACCAAGCGAGTTCGGTGTGTCGTGTCCCATGAGAAGGCGAGTCTTGTGACGATCCCATGCGAGGCATCTGCTTTGCAGAGTGTTCCATTCTTCGTAGGAGATGTTTATGCGAGGGTCAACATCCTCGAAGTTGATCCAGCTGTTGGTGTCATGTTTCCAGAGGTGTTTCCATTTTTTATATCCTTTGTTCCATAGCTTCTTGGCATTTTGAATGTTCCACGACTCCACACTCCGGATGCCATGTATCGGAAACCAGATAGAGTCGTTTTGTCTGATTCCGGCCGCCCACTTCCAGTCCTCACTAATTCTTGTGAAGCTTTTGACTTTATTCCAGCCCTTCCAAAGGGAGCACACGAGATTGGAGCCTTTCGGGAAGACGGGGATCGGGGAAAATAGCAGGGTCATGATGTCAAGATTCTTCCAGTTCGGGAACCCCATGAGGGCCAACTCATTCTTGTTTCTGAAGATCAGCTTGGCCCACGAGGCCTCCCTATTGCTCCAAGCCTTAATCATCCATTTGGCTGCCAGTTTGTTAGCCATACACCCAATGTCCAGGATACCAAGCCCCCCGCTATCTCTAGGGCTAGTGCAGATGGCCCATTTGATTTTAGGCACCCCCCTTCTGTTATGATCGCCCGTCCAAAGAAAGTTTCTACAAATACTATTCAGCTTGGACAGGCCTTGCTCATTCGGTCTCCAGCAAGAGAGGAAATAGATGGTAGAAGAGAGGAGGAACGTGTTGATAACCATCGCACGCCCAGCGAGATTGATTTGCATACCTCTCCAATACTTAAGCTTGTTTTCGAGTTTGGCCAACACCCAGTTCCATCGCTGCTCCATAGAGACGCCAAACCCCAAGGGGATTCCAAGGAGTCGAAAGATTTGACCCTGCGGAATGATTTGACAGCCATGATCAATGAGAAGGCGAGGGTGATGTCCCACAATAGCCCTAAAGGCGGTCTTAGAGTGGCTGATTATGGACCCAGAAGCCTCACAAAAGGTAGCAAGACACCGCCAGAAAGTCTCCAGGCTGGTATTATCATTGTGGACGAACGCGTTCATATCATCGGCAAAAAGCCTCATGATGATTTGACTGTGGTCGTGAGGCAGCCGGAGGCCTTTGATATTGCGAGCCTCCACATGATGTGCCACAAGTCTGCTCAGCCCCTCAGTGGCGATGGCAAAAAGAAGGGGGGCCAGAGGGCACCCTTGTCTAATAGACCTTCTAAGATGGATCGCCTTCGAAAGTTCGCCGTTAACGTTAATTTGGGTCGTTGCGTTTCCGAGAAGGGTCGCGATCATCTTGGTGAATTTCTCACTACATCCGAGATCTTGGAGTGACTGCAGAATGTAGTCCCATTCTAGCCTGTCGTAGGCTTTGTCAAAGTCGATCTTGAGGAAAACCACATCTTGATTAGACTCGTTTGCAAATTGAATACCTTCCCAAATATCCATAATGGTTTCCAGGATAGACCTGCCTTTGATGAAACCTTTTTGGTCCTCACTAAGCCAAGATCTCAGGTGGCACGAGAGTCTGTTGGCAATGACTTTGGCGATGATCTTGTATCCTGTTTGGAGCATCGTAATAGGCCGCCAGTTCTCGATTCTGTTCTTTTCCCCCTTCTTGTGAATCAACTTGATAATTCCATTATTTAGACAAGAAGGAAGAGCACCAAACTTTAGCGCTTCTTGCCAAACCATCCGAAGAGGGGTGGCAACCACCAGCTTGAAGGATTTAAAGAACTCGTTAGTGAGTCCGTCGGGTCCCGGGCTTTTACCGAGAGGGAGGGCATCAATGACCTCAATGATTTTTGATTCAGAGATAGGGGCATGAAGCAGGGAGTGGAGGTTGGGTGGTATCCTCCGGGGGGAGACCCTAGAAATGGCAGCCATACAGTCCCTTCTATGGTGGGAGAGGGGGTTCGAGGTTCCCAGGAGTCTCGTGAAGTGCCCTTCGATGATGCCAAAATTATCTTCTTCCGAATTGGATACATTGCCGTGCGGATCTAGCAGTAGGGGGATCGAATCTCTGTTGTGTTTCCTTTTAAGGATACGGCACATCTCTTTGGTGGGTTTGTCGGCTTTGCCAGCCCACCACTCCTTGAAGAAGATTTGCAAGTTTTTCCTTTGTATTTCTTCCTCGTATCTCAACAGTGCTCTGATTTTTCGGAGACCTTTCTGGGCTTGGTGTTTTCCTTTGTTCACTTCCTCCTTGAGCCGCCAGAGTCTGTGGTAAAGAGCTTCCCTACGAGCCCGCCGCACAGTCTCGAGCATCTTCTTAGTTCTGATCATGATCTTACGAGACTTGTCGACCGCACTTCTCCAGCACTTGGCTGGGGCCAACCCAGAGGCGAACGTCACCTTCCACACATCGGCAATTTCTTGGTGGACGGAGGGGAGAGAGAAGGTGGTTGCGTTGGCATGGAACCACGGAGCCTTGCGGATCTTGTTGGAAGGTTGGAAAGTGATAACGATCGGGTAGTGATCAGAGATAGTGAGGTCGGTGTGTTGCGTGATGGTAGGGTGGCCCCACTGATGAGTAAAACTCTGAGAGATGTAGCATCTAGCGAGTCTAGCTTTCCTCAGGTCCTCGCCCGCTTGGAGATTCGACCAAGAAAAGCCATTCGAGTCTTTGAATTCAACCAAATCCAAGTGGATTTTGGTCATGTCCCACGTTTCTTTCTCCCGACTGTCGATGAACCTGCCCTTGCCCATCCATCTGTCCATAGGGTCCTCCACCATGTTGAAGTCACCACATATAAGTACGTTGTGGGGAAGCGAGTCTAAGGAGGCCCAAGTGTTCAGTCTCTCCAAATCCCCGTTAGGGGCGTACAAAGAAACCATAGTAAAACAAAGAGGAGCACCAAAAGATACAGCAATCCAACGGTGACTTACATCTTCAGTGGATTTCTCAAGCTTTTCAAACCAGAGTTGTTTAACACCGATAGCCGTTCCTCCAGACCCCCGCTAGTGCTTCGTTGGGATCCACACATGGGCCGAGGAGACCTGTCTGAGCCGTTTCTGGAGGTCTTCTCCGTCAATTTTAATCTCTTGAATACATATAAGGTCTGGGTTTAAGCTAATGTCGCGAAGCCATTGACCAATGATGGTCGCTCTTGAGGGGTCGGTTAGCCCTCTAGCATTTATCGAAATGACAATCATTTTTGTATTGATCCCTCTTTGCGGGAGGGAGCTTTGTCCTTTCTTCTCTTGGCTTCATCTTTCTTTTTCGCTGGGATCTGATCCCGACTTAGGAATCTGTTCTTGTGGGGGCTCACTGGTCCTAATGAGAAGCATATTGCTGATTTTAAGGCTGATTTGCCCTCATTTGAGATGTTAGATTTGGGACATTTGCATCATTATTTGCATTTGATTTTTAAAAGTTGATGGTAGAATAACTTTGGGTCAAAAAAGAATATTGACACATTATTATAGCATTTTGGCCTTGAAGAGTACAAACCTATTGCCAATCCTATGGAAATAGGTTTACGGTTGAGTCTTCATGATGTTGGAGATGGATTTGATGTTGTTCTCTATCAATACGCTATTGGATGCTTGATCTACTTATGCATAAGGCAGCCTGATATTCAGTTTGTTGTCTCACAAATGATCTGGTTTATGCATTTCCCAAGTGTCAAGCACTGGCAGGTGGTTAAGTGCATTTTTTGCTACTTGAGTGGTACTCGGCTACTTTGGTTGTTTTATCTGAAGGGGGGATCAGTACCGCTAGATTTACATGCTTTTTGTGACTGTGGCTGGGCTAGCTGCTATGAAAATCATGTGTCCACTTGTGGTTTTTGCTTCCTGCTTGGTAGATCATGCATATCTTGGCTGAGCAAGAAACAGCCTACTGTGGCCACTTCTAGTTGTGAGGCTGAGTATAGGCTAGCTTTCACAGTGACTATTGAGTGTGTGTGGTTGAGATGCCTTATGGCTGATTTGGGTGTTTGTAAGTCCTTTGCAACCACCATCTTCATTGACAATTAGAGCACATTGGTAGTTGTGAGGAACCCTGGTGTTCCATGCTTGCACTAAGTACATTGAGATGCACGATCATTATGTCAGGGAGAGGTTCTCTGTTGGAGAGATCAGTTTAGCACATGTGCCCACTCAGGAGAACATTATAGACCTTATCACAAAGGCTCTGCCTAGGGAGAAATTCGAAGCTTTTCGTAAAGCTCTGGGCTTACTTCCTTTTGTGGATTGATTCCACATAGCTTGGCACTTCCTTGTACATGAGTGTCGACTCCTTGTTCATTGCATCACTCCCAAGGGGGATTTGTTGATATATTTTGGTAGTGATGTGTGTGAACACATTAGGAACATCAAGGCACATTTTTCCCTCTTTAGGAGGTTTTTCCCCCCGCTTGTATATATGCCTATAACCCTAACTAGTTACTTATCTTTGTACATTCTCTTGGTAATACATTCAATATTGTTTGTTGCACTCCAAGCTTCTTCCTCCTTGTGCTAATCATGTGCTTTCACAGACCTCAAACTCCAAAATGATTATGTTGATGTGTCCCTTTGAATTCATCTTTTGTTGCATATTTATGATTTCTTGCACATGTGTAATTTATTGTTGATTTCCTTGATTGCTCCATGGCATGAGTATACTTCCTATCGCATGTTTGAATGTGCATAAGAAGTTAGCATGAACATGAATGCATATGTATGAAAATGTGTCCTTAAGAAGGGTTGGTATGTGATTAAAGAGAGACTAAAGGAGCTTGTTGCTTTAGGTACACAGAGATTTCTATAAGGAGAACAATTGTCATTAGTTGATTTAGATTATAAGGGAGTGCAAAGAAGCAGAGTTAGGGGGGTTGTATCAAAGCCTTCCCTTCACGAGATGGTGGTATGGAAATGCATATGGTGGAATGGATTATTCTTGGTATGTTGATCATCATCTCTCCAAAGGAACCCACACCCATAAACTATACTACTTTGTATTCAGCTTTACCAAGATTCAAAACCCACTATCAAGAATATTAACTATTCTCTTCACCTACTTCATTTTGGCGACAGTGGTTTGAAGAATCTTTCTCCCCGCATGATCAATTCCAGAATGAAATGTGGTAGGAAAAGCTGCACCCACTACACATAGCATCAACTTTCTTACTTTTTAAAACCAACCCCATTTTCATCATTCCTCGTTCCTTGCAAACACATTTTCTCATTGGCTCTTGTTCTTGAATCCCAAACCTAGTGTAGTCTTCTCATTCTTGGGTTTTGGCATCCCTCAACCTTGTCTAGAGGCCTTCTTGTTTCAGATTTTGGTCATGTTCAAGCATTGGCATCCATTCCATCACCAAATTACTCCTTGTCTCCTTTGTCACCACTTTCGTATAGCCTAGAAAGAATTTTGAAGGAGTTGAAATATTTTCAAAACGTTTACCCTACATCATGTGGCACATATCCTATATCCTAAAAGTGAATGCTAAAGTCTATCTATTTTCGATTCCTTTTTCTTTCATTTGGAGAATGAAATAGTCTATAGTAACACTTTAAGCGTGTAAAAGGCACCTCATTCTACAAAAACATAAGGATTTCATGCAGATTTTTGGAGGGTTTTTCTATAGTGGTCCTATTGATGTATTAGGACAATAGCTTAGGAGACTTTAATAATTGCTTCTAGCAATGAGATCGTACATGAGTGAAGCTTGATTTTCAAAACTTTGTTCAGAGAAAATAAAGCTCTTAGTTTAAAAATTTACTTCTACTTGATGGATATATAAAGTTGAAGCAAGTGCTAGAGCTACAAAGGTCCATAAAGAGGGACTAAAATCCAATTTAATTCTCTTTCCTGCTTTCAATGAACAACTCTTTCGAATTCATTTTTCAACTTCTAGAGAAGTGATCTCATACACTTTCAATACAAATAATCAATTAAAACTACTTGGCAATGGCCCATGCTTCTTTTAGAGCCTACAAAGTGACTCCTAAGATTTCCAAGTTATTTAATAATACTTCGATAACATTTTTAAAAATACCATCATTCGAGTAGAAATGGAAGCAATGGAAAGAGATTCTAGAAGTTGCTCAACCATCAATGGAAAAAGATTCTAGCAGTTGCACAACCTTTAGGAGACCCTAAGTAATATTCCCAGATTTTAACCTATCATAAAACAGCGAGTCGTAACAAACGAGAACTATGTCGTAAAAAGAGAACACTCTCGTCAAAAATCAAGCAAATGGCAGCTCATGTTTGAGATTCCTTTATACCTGTATACATATATTACAAAAATGAGGTGAAAACATGTGATTTTTGACATTTTTTGTCATTTTCTCATAAAAAAAGAGCTCAAAATGTAGTCAAAATTTCACTATATAAGGCATTGACATGTCCCAAAATGTATATGATAAGACATTGACATGTCCAAAATCTATATGATAGGACATTGACATGTCTAAAATCTATATAAAGAATGTAGAACTGAATAGTTCTTATACAAAAATAACATTTTAGACATATTTTTAATGGGTGGATATCTGATTGTTAGTCAAAATTGCTACAAAACATGGTTTTATTAACCAAACTACTTCGAGGCATTTACAAAAGCACTAAAAATGTCTGAGAGCTTAAATGCATCTCACAACTTTGTCGATCTATGTCTACACCCTCATCATCTGATGCACTTGATTCAGTCTCATACTGTTGAGAGCTCTCTTCTTCTTCTTCTATATCCACAAGAGCTCTGTCTTCATCCACGTACATACCAAATTCTGCAGGATCATGCACAACTCTTCTTGTTTGCCTATGATTTCCTGTACCACATACATCTGGAAGCTTTTGTTTTATCATGTTGATGGTTGCTTTCCTCAAGTGACCTGTTTTTGTCAAGGAAAAATTATAAACAAGAATACCTACATCATCCATTTTAAGAGTGGATGTGCTTCGAATATTCTTTTTCTTTTTTGAACCTGTTCGTTTAGTATCACACACCATTTCTAAGTTATATTTACCTGTGAATGCATTACTACTTTTAGTGTAATACCAATGCACCATCAAAGCCTCTATTCTTCTCTGATCAATATCTTTAGTTATCTCTAAAACCTTTGCAATCCAAAATGGTATGGTAGCCTCATCACCATCAGCAAGAATTGCAATAAGTGTTCCAACATTTATCTCTATTAAATTTCCTTGCCATCTTGCTTCTGCCTGTTTTGTCATCCTTGGGCCATCTTGCTTCTGCCTGTTTCTGCCTTCTGGTGGATGTATAAAACTTTGAAGTGCATCTGCATTACATGCTTGGGCCACATTCACGGATCTTTGTGTACAAAAATCCCATGTGAATGGAACATCAACTGGCCAGTGACCTGCAATTGTATACTGTATAATCTCTTCTTGATGATTGAAAAAGTCCTCCCACCAAGATACATCTTGATCTCCAGCATATTTTTTTGCACGCTCAATATGTCTCTTCTTTTCAATGAGTGCATGCATCCAGCTTTTACTTTGATCAACCACATTTCCACATCTTTCTGTATTGTTTTTATCTTCATATGGTGATTGTTCTGCACCATACACTGTTTCAGTAGACAAATTAGGCACCTGCAATAAGAATCTGCATCCCTCTTTAGGCTCCCACCCAAGAGAAGATGAATACTGCTTCGCAAATAAAAGGGTTATTTCATCAACCCTCCTCATCAAGAATACATGGTTGAAACTAATATTGTGCAATGGAGCCAAAACCTTAGCACTGTTATCAAGGCCCATTGAGCAAAAGTGCTTAAAGTCATAAATCTGTGTGAGGTGTTGAACTTCTGGTTTTGGAGTATATGCTTCTGAAATCAGCTCAGATAAAATTGAAAGAGTAAAAGCATTGTTACGTGCCAACTTCTTAGAGAAAGTACTGAACATTTGATCAATGTGATCATGAGTGTGGCCAACCAGAAGGAAATTTTCCAAAGACTGTAGAATTTTTATTCTCTCTTGCAGTATTATCTAGTTGCAAATATAGAGTTGGTGGCAAAAGACCCTTCCATGATTGCAAAACACGATGAATGACAGTAACTGTAAGGTTTGGATCATTATGCACATTCGGATATGTGAAGAAAACCTTGGACATTACAGTTCCATTGTATACCAAAGCACCAACCAAATGCATTTGCACAAGGACTTCATCTCCGATGTCCTTAGGGATGCGATAAAAATATGGTAAACAAGTTTTTTTTTGATCCATACCATCGATCAACAAACACATATAACACTCCGGATTTCTGAGTGCTTTACTTCGATGATGAATTGCTTTCTTTCTCTCTAAAGATTGACTCTCACGATGGTTGTTAAGAAGGTTTTTAAAATTATTCTTTTCCTGTGGTGTTGTAGCTCCTTTTGCCATGTTTTTCAAAGTGGCGCAAACTGAACATTCACCCATTCTAACTTTACGAGGAATAGAAACATTGTTAAACTCTTCCTTCCATAATCGAGTAAAGTGACGATACAACACATACTTCTCATTTCTATTTTCCATGTCTTCTCTATATATTTGAAATACCTCTCGATGAGTTAAGTTATCTGACAAGTGCAACCTTCCAGTTGTAAGCATAACCTCACAATGCAAGCTAAAATAGTTCATCATCCAATTCATTGCATGACGTCCAACAGATCCTTTGGTCCCAACATGGAACGTATCCAAAATGCGATCCCCATTCAAAAGCCCTTGTTGAACCCTATGTATTCTAAAATTTCCCACACCCATTGCAATTTTAAATGCAGCCCTACAACATCGCATCCCTTGACTAAAGAAATATTCAAAACCAACACGTGTTACTGACATGTTATCCTCAATCATTTGCATGCGAGAAACAAGGTATATATCCTGCCTTTCACTATCTAAATGGAGGAATTTTTCTCTTAGGTGCTTTAGTTTCTTCATTCCTAAATTGTACAAACATTTCAAACCACAACAATGCTTCACAATATCCAATGCAATCTGTCTATCTGAAGTAAGAAATTTAAATCTTTTTTGACTTACTTCACGAGGCCTTCTTTTAAATTGTAGATTGAGCTTGCTTTGCTTTTTCGTTGCTCCACATGCACTTGAGTCAGAAGGGAGATCAATGGTTGGATCAGATGGGAGATCAAGAGGTGCATTTGGTTGAGCAGCATTGCATTGTGAATTGGATAACTTAAATGACTCAACAGAAAACATGGAACCATCAGCACGTCCTAAATCATAGGGATCATCACTTCTGTGGAAAGGATCAACTGAGAACAATGAATCCCAAACTGTATCAATATGAGCAGAAGAAGCTGATGCCCAAGCATCCACTGAAAAGATTGAGCTCATCTTCACTGAGTTCACAGAAGACTGAAGATGAATGACCTTTTTAAATAAGTAGAAATCCGAGATCAAGTGAAGATGTCACATCAAATGTCACATCAAGAAGATATGAAATCAAAAGTTTATTAAAGTACATTAAATAACATTAAACATCAAATTACATCAAATAACTTAATTACTCAAATATACACTAATAAGGGAACCAAAGATTTGATTCACTTTTGAAATGAGAAACACAATTGATTTCTAACTAGATATGAGTCATTGAGTCTTAGCATTGTGAGTGAATCAAAATATATCCAAGTTGAGTTCCAACTGGATTATATATTAAAATTGTTTGTAGTAGTGCCATTGAAGACTATACAAGAAGAAATTTTACCTTTGGTACTAAATAAGATTTCAAGGATTAGGTTTCATTGTAGTCTTGGCTAGATCTCAAAGAGGTAGATGAAAGTATATTAAAAAAGAATTATGTGTAAAAGAGGTACATGGAATGTTTATTCATACATTGATTTTCCATTTCAGCAATGTGTTACAAGATAAATGTGAATATGAACTAAAGTGAGGAGGATAACACTATGAAGATGTCATTAATCTCCCATATTCAACACAACTTAGACTTGAAGTGTAATTTCCATGCAAATGTACATAAATAGTTGCAAGGTTCTTTACTTGAATGTTTATTCATACATTGATTTTCCATTTCAACAATGTGTTACAAGATAAATGTGAATATGAACTAAAGTGAAGAGGATAACACTATAAAGATGTCATTAATCTCCCATATTCAACACAACTTAGACTTGATTTTCTCCCAAGCAAGAGATTCTAAGAAAAAATTTCTACATGAGATTGGACATCCTCATGTACATACCATACTCTTGCCATTGAAGTGTAATTTCCATGCAAATGTATATAAATAGTTGCAAGGTTCTATGAATATTTCATTAAAGTGGCTCTGAAACAGCCTATTTGTGTGAGTGGTATTCCTTGGTTAGATTGGTTGACAGATATAGTTAGCAACTGGACTCATTCAGTTAGATCCAATTAGTCTCTGGTTCAAGTTACCCAATTGCCTATAAATAGCAGAGGAGGAGATCATTCTCATTTTCAAAATCCACGAGCAACAGAGAGCAACAGAGCACAGACAGCTATGGAGCACAGAGCTCAGCATACAAGCAAGGCAACTATGATGGAGAAGAAGAATGTTGGCAAGAGTACCAAGAGGTAGACAAAATCATACCATAAAAAAAGATTCCTAAAAGATTCCCTTTGTATGTTTGTGTAAAGAGTCTGCTTTCAAGGTTTTTATTTTTCTTAGCTCTAAAAATATAGATCCAATGAGGGTACAGCTCGATGCCTGGCATCGACTTTTAGGTGTAAGTCGATGCCAGGCATCGACTTGCACGTGCAAGTCGATGCTAGGCATCGACTTGAGGCCTCAGGTCGATGCCTAGCATCGACTTGCACCTGAAAGTCGATGCCAGGCATCGACTTGCAGCCTCAAGTCGATGCCAGGCATCGACTTGCTTGGCATCGAAGTTTGCCTTAAAGTCGATGCCAGGCATCGACTTTAGGGTGCAAAGTCGATGCCAGGCATCGACTTTTGGGTGGAAGTCGATGCTAGGCATCGACTTTTAGGTTCAAGTCGATGCCAGGCATCGACTTTTAAGTGCAAGTCGATGCCAGGTATCGGCCTTGTGTGCAAGTCAATGCCTGGCATCGACTTGCACCCTCAAGTCGATGCCCGGCATTGACTTGCACACAAAGTCGATGCCTAGCATGGACTTGCACTTAAAAGTCGATGCCTGGCATCGACTTGAACCTAAAAGTCGATGCCTGGCATCGACTTGGGCCTTTGAAAACCACATTTACGTATGAGCTGATTATTCCAAGCGCCTTTAGGGATGCGGAGTCTGAGAGTGAGAGGCCCTTCAAGAAACTTAGAGTCACCATGGGCTCTGGTGATCAGCAACGTGACAAAGGCATTGGTCACCAAGCGAAACCAAAGAAACTTATTGTATCCTTATCCTCTGAGAAGGCCAGCAACCCGCTAGGAATATCCTCAGGTGGACAGAGTAGCATTAAATTTCCTGAGGATGATACAACTATGAAGGATAGGTCGAGGGACGCTGAGGTCTTAAGGACAGATCGTCCACTACGGGACATGACAAATCTGGAGTGGTGCCTTCAGTATGTTGAAGAGAAGAATGCAGTCCTTCTTGTGTTCGCAGGGGCATATGGGAGAGGAAAGATCACGACAACACAAGGTTTTCAGTATGGCCTTGTGTACAAACTGGATTATGAAGATGAGGATTCTGACAACCTCCTTTTCTTGGTAGAGACATCGAAAGGTTTGAGAAATGTTATATGCAAGATGGATTTCTTGTGCCCAGAGTGCTGTGTTCCAGATGGTCTAGCTGAGATATGCAGGGACTCAATCAATCTTATCAAGGACTTGATGCCATGGATCCAGGGCAACATCATGCCAACACAACAGAAGAAAACAACCCCTGTAAAGGCAAGGGGTAAGCAGAGCGTGCAGAAAAGCTTCAAAAGAAAAAGAAGAGAATTTCAGAAGAGGAGTCTTCTGACTCAAGCTCTAGCTCTGAGGATATAATTGTTGCACCTGGTGGAGAGCTTGCCTCGGGTGTTCTTGGTACTGAGCAGAACAAGATGAGGGAGGACATAGCTAAAAGAAAAGTTGTGAAGAAGGGGCACTTGTTCCACCTGCCAATCAATATCATCCACAGGCCACCAATAGATCCAGTCACAGGGAGGAGGCCCCTTGAGATCAGGGAGCCACACAATTTGCATGCGCAGAATCTTAAGAAGAAAATGAAAATAAATTCTCATGCTACTGTTGTGCCATTCCTTGTCATGGTGGATCCGAATGAGTGCAGCTCTATGGACGAGTTCAATGAGGTTTTACTTGAGGAGTATACTTATTATGTGATTGGAGGTTCACACTCTGCAGAGGCCCGTAGACAGCTAGTGACGGAGCACCCTACCACATTTTTCTTTAGGTATGCAGAGTGTAAGATATATGCTGGTCTTACAACTGAGGAAGCCAAGCTTCTTGCTTGGGATCACAACAATGACAATGACTACAGGCAAAAAATGTCCTCCATAGAGAGAATTCGGTTCTTCCACCATGAATATGAAGATTGTCTTGTTAAGGAAGCTGGAAGAATACATCCCAATCTACGAAAGCAATGCCTTATTGAGGTTGGAATTGCATTGGATGAGAATAGAAAGTCTGATGCCTTGAGGAAATATGATCCATGGTTTCAACTGGCATTCAGATCAGGTGAGATCTGGGATCTACAGGATAGAATTTTCACAATGTGGGAGAACAAGGAGGTCAAGGGCCAGAAGCAACGAAAGTCGAGGCCAGACCCACAGGTTGATCTGAAGGGAAAGGGAAGGAAAGCTGACCTCTCAACTGAAGAGGCTCCTGAGGACATGAAGCTGACACCATGGAGGGCCCTTCAAGGAATCAAGGATGATACATTGATCATATCAACTTTTTCAAGGGTAATCTCCAAGGACTTAAGCCTGGTGGAGATGGTGACTGAGCTCAATAAGTATGTATGTTATTCTCAGATCCTTTTCCCCTCCTCCCATGTTTTTGGTCTAACCTAGTCTCTTTTTTATTTCTGTGACTGTAGTCATAAAGTTTACATGAAGATTCAGGAGGTCATGATGAAGAGGCTGGGTTGCTTTTCTTGGATAGAGGTCCAAGCAGACTATCCAACCACATCATCCTACAAAGCTTTATCAGAATATTTCATCCTTTTTCGTGATTGGGTAGGTTCTCTTTCTGAGGTTGTGCCTGGTTTGCCATTAGGTTAGATGCCTTGATTCACCAAACCAATTTAATGCCAGGCTTTTAGTACGAATTCGATGCCTGGCATCGACTTACGGCTAAAGTCGATGCCTGGCATCGACCTGCAGCCAAAAGTCGATGCCTGGCATCGACTTGGGGGCATAAGTCGATGCCTGGCATCGACCTGCAGCATAAGTCGATGCCTGGCATCGACATCCTGGCATAGGTCGATGCCAGGCATCGACTTATGTCCCAAAGTCGATGCCAGGCATCGACTTTCAGTAGAAAGTCGATGCCTGGCATCTAGCCCACATGAAATCGATGCCATGCATCGCTTCCTTATGTTATGTTTGCTGTATTGAAGAGCTCATTTAGTTGTCTTTCCACTTTTTTCTACAGAAACCAAAGAAAAGTAAGTCTGCGGAGCTACTAGATGATTGCCCCCCTGCGTTCTTGGCTCACATTCAAAGAGCAAGGCATGAGAAATCTAGGCTGAAAGCCAAGGAGATGGATTTTGTTGATGAACCTGATCTGAAATGTTTCTCCAATCCCCTAGACCCCCTTAGGCCTGTATATTACAATGTATTCTGTAGTGATGTAAATAATATTTGTTCTGTTGTGCCTAGAAAACATTTCTCCCTTCTCATAGCGGACATACCCTATGGATTTAGGATGTTGGGATCAGTTAAGGATGATGAACCCTTCAAACACCCTCCGATTCGGAAGATGGTCACTGATTTTGCAGAGTTGACTATGTCTCCTCTTTGGAGGATAGTAATTTTTCATAGCAGAGACCAGTCCTTCTCTGTTTCAACTGCTTTGAAGGCAAGATGTCATGCTGTGGAGTGCCTCACGTGGTAAGTAATCTTCTTTCTATCTCCGTGGCTTTAATGATGCTCTCTGTGACTCATAGTTCTTGTTTGCAGGGTGAAGACAAACGTAAATCACACTCCTTTGCATAGGTTTGTGAGCTCCACTGAATGCATTACAGTTGGCTATTATGATGAAGTAAGCAAAAGGAGAGTCAGGGAGCATTGCAATGAGAATGGGATCTCAAATGTGCTCATGTTCCCAGCCGTTACCAAGAAACTTCGTCATGTAGCTGGGCACATGACATTGGTTAACCCCTATCAGAAGCCACAAAAACTCATGATGAGATTGCTTCAGCTATTCTCCAATGATGATGACTGGGTCCTAGACCTTTTTTCGGGCACAGGTAATTTCAATTTTCACAATTTTCATTAGTCATGGTTGATTGACGCCTCTAAGTGGTTTTCTGCTGTTTCAGGAACGACTCTGGCTTGCTCCTTAAAGATGTTCAGGCACTGCATAGCTGTGGAGAAGGATGATGCTCAAGTGAGCTTTATTAGAATGAGAATCAATGGGCTGAATGAATGCCCAGATGAAGACCAAGAGGTTGGAAGGAAGCACATTGCAGACACGGAGAGATTCCAACCGGCTTCAAGGAAGCCTGTTCCCCCACTTGCAGATGAACCGGGGGACATGGCTGACCTTGAAGAGCCAATCTTGGAGCAAGAGAGGCAGGATATGTGTTCTAATGTTCTAGAGGATCCCAATATCCTTGAGCCTGAGGAAAGCTATGATCAGCTTCTATTGTAGATTCATATTACTCTTGTACTTACACAGGAAATGTAAAAAATCATTTTAATATAAATATAATGTCGAGTTCTGCTTCCACTTTGTGTTCAGCTTGATTTATCTTGAGCATTTCTCTGATCATGTGTGAATGTTTCTTAGTATAATTTTGTTGATTATTATCTTCTCTTGGGAATGCTTTTGTGAAATGTATTTCATATTCAGTGAATATGGCCATGCATTCAATGAGGATCTTAACCATACAAAGGGGATGATCTTAATTGCCTTGTTAAAATGTTCCGATTTTTGCAACACATGTACTCTAATTTTCGAGTAACTTTTAATCAGCTATAATCTGTGCTTGTTGAGGTTATGGATGTAAGGATGGAGCTTCCCAAACTCTTACTTGTACCTTCAACACTAATCTATTGTCAAAGATCATGATGTGGGATTCTTGATCGGCTGAACAACTAGTTTTCATGGAAACAAGAATTTTATTATATCTATCTTGACTACTTGGGATATGAGATCAAGGTTCTAGTGACAATATTTACAAGCAAGAACAAGTGATG
The DNA here is from genome assembly GCA_020310875.1 of Ceratopteris richardii. Classification (NCBI taxonomy): domain Eukaryota; kingdom Viridiplantae; phylum Streptophyta; class Polypodiopsida; order Polypodiales; family Pteridaceae; genus Ceratopteris; species Ceratopteris richardii. The sequence goes on from CM035409.1 coordinate 113,724,857, forward strand.
CTTTCTAGATATTGTAAAATGCTCACTTTATTGCTTGATATAATGGTCTTTAGGTACAAAAGGAAAAGAGAACATGTCTTTGTTCTCCTTTGTTGTGACTCAGTGTTATAAGGAAATGTCATTAAATTCTCTCCTTCTTTGATAATCTCACTAGAAATATTGTGAGGATTGGCACCTTAGGTTGCCACAAGAGTTTTAACTATTAGTAGTAATGGGTAATTTTATCGGATGGCTATGATGTGACCAAACCTGAAACATGAGTTTTTTCAAGATATTGATGTTTACTGATCAGTATTCCTAAATTAATGGACCTAAATTCTCAACTAAATATTTTCTAGGTGAATAAATGGTTTTTATGGAGAAATTTTTATAAAAAAATTCAAACTCTATACTATCATATTCCCTTCTTACCATGAACTCCACTACATACTTGGTGAATCTAATGTGAAAGAAGGGAGTGAGCAAATTTTTGAGCCTGCATACTGACATGCAAGGAGGAGGAAATTAGAGAAGATCAAGTCTTGTTAAAACCTTCTTTCTAACTAGTTATGGGCTATACTTCACTTGCTCAAATGGATCTTACTACTCAATTTTTGCAATTCCAACAACAGGAGAAGAGGAGTACCATACAATTTTTCATTGGGCATGTTGCTAAATGGAATGGTTATTTTAATGGTAAAAGTATTAGACAATTCTGTAAGGAGTACAAACTAGAAGCTAGATACCTTGGGGATGGACTTACACCTATGATTGACTTATAAAAAATTTTGTATATGTGTCCAAATCACAACTACATGAACAACTTGTGATGGAAGCACAAACAAAATGGTCACAATATAAGTTGGCACTCCTTAAGATTTTTTGTAATAAAGTGATGGGAAGGAGATGGTTAAACCACGACGATGGTTGAACTACACCCTAAGAGAAAGGATTAGGAAGTAATCCTCAACCATGGCTTTTTGGGCAAGTGGTTAGCCCATCACATTCCTAATGAAGAGGTTGCGAGTTCAAATCTCCTATAGTTCATTACATTGGTATCAGAGCCTAGGAATTATGCTTGGGAAAGGTAGATTGACCTAATGGCCTCTAAAAAAAGCACTTGGGCATCCTCTATATGAAAGGGTATAAAGTAGTGCACATCGCTTTCACAAGTTATCATAACAAGGATTGAGGCATATCTCTCAATCCATAGGTTGGATTGAGAATGTAAGATAGCGTTGGAAAGCTCTCGGAATGGAATTTTCAAATCTAATGAGATAGCTAGAAAGTGTAAAGCCCTTTTTGGAAACCATGGGTGGCACTTGATTGAGGGTTCAAGATACCAAACATGGGTGATAACAAGGTTCAAGAGTGAGGTTGAGAACAATGGCCCAAGAAACCAAGGTTGCGGTTAAGAAGATTCAAGACACCAAGGTTGAGAGCAAGGGTTCAAGAGACCAAGGTTGCAAACAAGGTTCAAGAAATTGTGTGAGGTTGAGGACATGAATTCAAAGGTACCTATGGAGTTCAAGGGACTGATCACCGAGGCTAGATGGATACAAGAGCAGATCATTGAGGACAATGATTGAACAAGGGGGAAAGAATGTAATAAAGTGATAGGAAGGAGATGGTTAAACCACACCCTTGATAGATAGGAGATGGTTGAACTACACCCTAAGAGAGAGGATTAGGAAGTAATCCTCAACCATGGCTTTTGGGGCAAGTGGTTAGCCCATCACATTCCTAACCAAAAGATTGCGAGTTCAAATCTCCTATAGTCCATTACATGTTTACACTTGAGGATGTCAACAACATAACATGGACAACATTCTTAAAGTGGCTACATAGGGCTAAAGATCATTCCACCTTAGATATCAAGAGGCAATATGATCAACAATACAACAACCTATCTAAATATGACAAGAAATTCATATAACATGAGAAGATATCACTATTCTTATAGGTGGTGGGTGCAAGATTATGAACACCATGTGCTCTCTATATGTAGCTCTCTCCAGGGGACTGCCTTCTTGGGCAAGTGGATTCTAATAATCCAAGTGTCAACCATGTAACTACATGTGCACCAAGTGTCCCAGTTAACTCGAGTTAACTCAAGTGGATGCTTCTCGAAGGCTCTAGATCTCTTTGGGCAGAATAATCTCCCCATGTACACCATGGGGGTTGAACCCAAGACGTCCTCCTTCACACCCATGAGACTTAACCACTAGGCTAAGTGGATCACTTGGTTACAAGAGTAAATGATTGAAGGGCATATTGGAGAGTCATCTCTCTAGCACATTGTTGTGGGTTTCTCAGAAACAAGGGATATAGAGAAATTTAGAATTTAAAAGAGTAATTCATAAAGCACATAAACTTATATGTACGAACATGTATGAGCACATGTAAACATACATTTACCCACATCAAAGTTTAGAGGAAGGCATGCACATAGATATGAATGGTGGCACACACAAAACTCCATATACACACATTAGACTAGGCTGACACGGGCACATAAATGCAAGTGGAATATATCAAGAAATACTATGTCACCAAGATCCTTTCCATGCATGAAAATCACCAAGAATCTTTGCACCCATAAGAGTTGATTATTCTCTCGTCATCATTTGATCCCTTTGATGGTGCTTTGAATTAGTACTCGCTAATTGATTTTCAGAACTTAACTTCGGAACACGACAACATCCACCCCCTCTAAACCTGTGCATCCTCCAGGTGCGGCAACCTGCACACATATCAATAAACACAGACGAGCATCAAATAGTCATGGCAGGTAAACACAACCTTTAAGGAAAATTCAACTTGATGCATGAAATTTGAATATGCATTAAATTTGACATAAATTAAGAGAAAAAGATAGACACAAGCATCATATATAAAATATCAAGATAGACTAATGCATTCAGACTAGCAATCACATGAGCGAATTGAAAACTTCTTAGCTCTCTCATTAACTCGACCTGATCAGATCTAGTAGCCCATCCTAAGCATATGCATATACCAGCTCTTACTAACCTGATTTATGAAACTACGATGTGGCCTATTGATCTCCCACTGTCCAAACCTCCATCATACTTTCTCTTGTTTTTTTTTCTTTTTTAATTCTTCATCCCACCTCAGCCTTTTTACTTTTGTTTTTGTTGTTATGCATTTTATTCTTTATTAACAAATGTTGACCTATGCTAAAATCGGGTGCGACTCATGGACCTCTCCACCTGGCCAAGTTTAGCCCACCCATCTATCGACCCGACATAGCGCACGATGCATAATGTCAGCCTCATAAAAAATCAATGTTAGCTCATGGCTCTAACCAACCCGGTCACAGTGACTCCACCTGCCCATCGATCCGTATGAGTGCATGAAAACATGTAGGTCAGGCATATGACACAACTAGCATTAGCTCGTGGCCCTGATCACTTGACTAGGATAGTTCCACCCATGTACTAGCTCATCGCAGCACCTAACATCACATACATATACACATAGGTAGCTGGTTGATGTATGAAGTCTTTTTCTGAGACATAATCAGTCTGAAAGTTGGATCAGATGAGAGATCAAAAGCAGAAGTCAAATTGTCTCACTCATCAAGTGTTCATAAACACTAGTATATATAGGCACTCAGTTTAGGTCTTCCCTTCATGTCCCTTGATTTTATTCCCAAAAGCTCTAGTCTGGTTCCTAATCCTACTCACATAATCCAGATCCTTATACATCACATGTAATCTCAATAGTCGTACGCGATCTTTGGTCTACTTAATTTTTTTATTTATGCATTTCTTTATGTGTCATATCCCAAGTCATGCAGTCTTGTTATATAGACTTATATAAACATATACACATATATACAAGAGAAGAAAAACTTAAGCAGTAACATCTCACCAGTATAAAGTTAGAAGCCGCTTGAACTTAATGCCTCCAATCACCTCTTCTTTCTTCATTCTGGGTCACTATCTTTCAATTATTGATCTGATTCTTGTTTCTTCTGAAAAACTCAATGAAAACCATTAGACACTTTATTCCATTATGTACAACTTACTTTCTTTACTCAATTCTCTTATAAACCTGTTCTTTGGTACCGAATGCTGAAACAAAACATGATCACGAAACACACATATATACACACCTCAAATCATAGCTTTAAAAGACATTATTCATCTTTATTTATATATAGTGGTAAACTCTGACTCCTAACTCATAATCCTTCGGTCTTATTCAATTTAACTCCTATGGATGCCTATATACCAAAGCTCTTGTTTGGTCCACTGATTCGGAAAGTAAGTAATCACGAATATAGGTATCAATCTCTTCTTTGCTTAACGGATCATCTTCACTTTGTTCTCGAATCATTTCACGATATATTCTCACTAGAACTCTTTCTTTTTCTTCTATAATATCTTCAGTCATGGGAAGCATTTCAGACAAGAAAATGTAGAACATGGACTGATCTATAGGCATGTTCTTGACTCGAGTCAGTTCTCTATTTCGGGCTTGATCTAAAGGTCTAGCCCTAGGCTGAGTTGGATGTGTATCCCTAATTTGGTTTAAAGCTATTCTAGTAGATGGTCCTTCCTCAATCACTGTTCCGTGTGCTAAGGGATTTACATGCGCGAGGAGTAGGTACTAAAAAATAAAGGCATCATTCGAAGATTGTACTAAAGATGTATTTCTAATTTGAGTCGAAGCTCTATTTCTAGCTGAATTTAAATTTGCATTCCTATCTCGAACTGAATTCCTCTGAGATGATGTCTCCACCTCATCAAAAAAGTTCCTTTCCATGGTTAAATCACAATTCTTTATCTGTAATTACAACTGTGCCTGCAAGGAAAGACACATTAGAAATGATCATGCATGTAATCTTTATTTATGTATACTAACATGCATTCATGTTTACAAACCTTAATTATTCAATATGCAATCATACCTTTGGATGCACACATTATTTTATTTTCAGTTATTCTTCTTATTTATTTACACTTTGATATTTACATATGCATATATTTATATTCTTTGGTTTCCATTTTGATTTATCTTTCTTCTCTGTCTTGAATCTCTTCTATAAGTTCCTCATCTTCTTTATCTTCTTCTTCCTCTTCATCTATCACTGTCTCATTCTTTCTTCTTTTAAATAGCTTAACTCTTTTCCCAGCAATCAATTCCTTTAACTTGGTTCCATCCAATTCCCTGAGCGAGTATGTACCATTGTCGAACACTTTACATATCACATAGGGACCAAACCATCTCTTCATCATTTTTCTTCTGGCTTCATATTGTGTATCCAATGAGCTATCATAGACAAGTACCTAGTTTCCTTCATTCAAATTTTTAGGTCTTAACCTATGGGACTTGTCAAATGCAATCTTATTTCTCTCTCTAGATGCCCTGAGCTTAATTGTAGCTTCTTCTACTAGATTTCTTCCTTTCTCACTGTTAGAAGATCTTCTATCAACAGCTCATCCTCCCAAGGCAAAGAAGTCCATGCTAGAGCATGTGATGCCCTCGATAAAATAGGTTTCTAACAATACCTTAGTTCTATTGGCATGTATCCAATAGTCCTAGTGCATGTCATCATGTTTGCCCATAGGGCAAACGGAAGGTATTTTGGCCAGTTCTTTATCTTTTCCTCAAAAGCCTTAGCCAAAGCTTTAATAATTAGAGAATGTCCACGCTTAATTTTCCCGTTGGCTTCAAGATTGTAAGCAGTGGTGAGCAATAGCCGAATATCATATTTTTCAAAGAAGTCTTTGGCTTCCTGAGCATCGAGCTCACCTTTGTCAAGGACTATTTTCTCAATGTAGCCAAATCTACTAAACACGTTGTCCGAGCGAATGGTGATGACTGGCGGATCAATTCATTCGCCTCGCTAACGGCGCATGCCGGGTGCTTGGAGCAATCTCAGGTGTCTTATGACTCAAAGAAGATTGTTCAGTAATGCATTTGCAAAATAATCCATCATATACTCAAGATCTTAGAACTCAATCAATTCAGGATCTTTACAAATCAAAGGTTCATTCACACAATTCTACGAGTAATTTAGAGACTTAAATGAATCGAATAGCTATGTATGAGTCATGGTTTTTCATAGGCACACATTTCCTTAATTTCAACAACGTTATCAAAACCAAAGACGTATATTGCAGCAATGAATTAAGTAGTGATTATCAAATACTAGTTCATACATCAAGAAGTGATGACTGCTTTAAGAACTTCATATGTATTTTATAACATATTGCATCTTTGATTGATTCATGATGAGCAAGTCGAACCATTATAAAAATTCGCATCTTATGGTGAATCTTAGCGATTATCACGAGCAACCATCAAAACTACATCATATCCAATCTCAACAGATAAAACATAGCTTCATACTTTACGCATCATTGTTAAGCTAATAGATTAGAGTGCGCATAGTGATCCGTAAAGCAAAAAACATAGCTAATAATAAAAAATCGGTGTCAAACAGTTTCTGAAAAAACATTGGTATATTCCAATGATCACAAAATCAATAGCGACGAGTAAAACTCGATCTATATTTATCACATCCTAGGTTAAAAAACATCGCAAGGATTAAGATCCTGTTGCAACAACTTCAATCACTTTGGCAAAACTCTGCGAAGAATGAAATTCAATATTCTGAGTTTGTCCTGGAATCTCTACAACTGAGAACTGTTCCATTGTGACTCCTAGGTGAAAAGAGGCAAACCTATGACATGCATACCTATCAATTCTCTTTCTATTTTTCTGTGTGCCGTTAATTGCTTCTCCTCTCTGTTATCACTATTGCTTTTTCATATTGATAAAGATTATATTTCTCCATGTTTACGCAAACAGGTACATCTATATCTAATCAATCAAGCAGACGAATCACACATTTATTTTGAGGAGAACGTCAAGCTCTGCTACAATCTAACAAAGATAATTAAAAAAAAAATAAAAAACTCAGCTGTGATTGCGTTTGTTGTTTGTGCCTATGTGTGTGGCTTGTGTTTTTGTCCATGCGGTGAAAGAGCTTTTCCCCTCTAGTCATACCTCATCACTCTGTTATTCGATGGAGTAAAACCGAGTCTTCATATTCTTCAGACGGAATTGGATACTTTGCTATTTCTTTCACCCTTGCATCCTCTTGCTGCCTGATGTGCCCTGTTCATACCAGCACTAATACACTGAATCCAATCAGAACTCTGCACTTTATCCCTGTTGGCCCGAACAGCATTCGATATCAGAGGTCCTGAAGTGTCTCTGTACTCTCCCCTCTACAATGGCTTCCCTCCTCTATGAAACGGTCTGCCCCGCTTCTCACTGTCTCCTTCTTCCTCGAGAACTCTCTTCGTCCTTCTGTCCATTCCAAATCGAAGCGCTCTTGACCAGCACTCCTCTTTTGAATCCCATCAAAATTCTTTTTCCGCTCTCTCTGTTGCTTCAATGTCTACCACTTCTCCACATTGAATTCTTCTAATAATAAGCTTTGAACTATTTGAGAAATTGGAACAAGATGATTTGTTTGTCAGTATCATGCTCCTATCATGAATACTGCAAGACTGTGATGATTGATGGCAGAGACGACACTCTAGACCTCCAACTATTGTTCTCTTCTACCGTTCGCTTAAGCTTGAATAGGCTTTTCCCCTTCCACAGTCATGCGTGATCTTTTTTTTTCCGTCAATGAAGACCTGCTTTATAAGCGTTGACTGATTTCTCTCCTCCCCATCGACATGATAACACCCTTTTGCAGTAATTCACTCCGCGGCAACTCCTCGTCAGAGAATTCGTTTGAGAAATGAAGTCTTTGCCACTCCGCGGCAGCTCCTTGTTAGAGAATTCACCCCCCTCAAACCTGTGCTTCCTCCGGATGCACCAAACCTGCAGATCAGAGAAGGCAATATCAAATTCTTTTGAAAATTATTCATGACTCAAATGAAAATAGTCTATAAAAAATGCTTCTATCATTAGTACATCTTCTGATAGCAAAGAAAACTTATAAAATTATGTAAACTTGAATTTCAACCTTTTCGTTCAATGAATGAGTTGGAAAACAGGTTTTAGAAAGAAGCTATAGAAGTCATTCAAATAGTGTTCGTACTAACTCTTCTATTAACTCTATTCATAAGTAAAGCATATGTTATATAAGCCTTCTATCCTCATCTCCTAGCCATTTGCCATCAAGATACAAAAAACTAATTCCCCTTTAGCATACATCTGCCTTACATAGCCCACTTTTCAATTCAGAAGTGATTTCAAGACCACAACTGATTCATTGAAATCATTTGATTTTTCTTTTATCTCTTTTTTCATCATAATTTTTATTTTTGTCATTTTTCCTCTTTTCATATGTAGCAACCATTAATGTACTGCTTTCAATTTTTCTTCGTAACTTTTTTGATGAAGGGGAAAGGCTTAACCCCTAATCCGAGCAAAGGATCTAGAGGTAAGCTAAAGCGGAAACTAGGATCTCTTTAGTAAAATGGATCAGAGTTAAGGAAGCTTACCTATATAAAACAAGCGTACTTCTACTAGAAGTTGCAAGTTAAGGGTTCCGTCAACTATTCATATGACAGCCATAGGTCTCTAATCCCTATCTTCTCTTCAAGCACGTTCCTACTTCAGTGTAAATTCTACTTTAGATAATTTTAAGAAGTTTCTTAACCTATCTAAAGAATGTACATATCTAATGCATGAACTTTCATAATAAATTAAAACATAAATTAGGTTTAGAACTTTTTCACCTGATCTATATTGACTCCATCTTTAGCTCAAAAGTTCATCAGAACTTTTGGCATAAAATCTTCAATTGCTTTGATCAATTCATCTTCAGAACCTGTATCCACTCATAAAGTAGAAGCTACAAAACAAGTAATCTTCATTATCATTTATCTTGCAAATATAAATTCATATATTCTATCAGATTCATCTTCATCATGTCACAAATTTCATCATAAGAAATTCATAGTGGTTATAATTGTCATAAATAATGCATTCTTGATTTTTACAATAGGTTTTTCAATCTATGAAATAAAATTCATAAATTTCACATTAGCTTTTTCAACCTTTGTAACAAAGTTCATAAATTTCAGAAAAAAATCATAATGTTCATAGTATAATATAACCAACATATTTGTTGTAAACAAAATCATTTTGATCAAAATGTTCATCATTTCATTATAATAATGTTCTTCATAATTGTTCATCATAATAGATTTCTTCCTAGTTGTGAAAGAAAGAAAATCATAAGTTCATCAAAGCATAATGTAAAACTTTATCATAAGCTAGCTTTTCCAAGCATAAAACTTCATAAAACAAAACAATTTAGGTATATGTTTCTCAACTTTAGAAAAACAGGCATATATACAGCAAGCAATAACAAAAATTGAAAAGTTTTATCTTCAATAAACAATTCCATCACAATAAAACTATTCTCTTAAATTCTTCTCCTTTTCCTTAACTTGAGATGAGTTTTGGATATTATTTTCAATCTTGCATATGGCTTCATGTACCCATTTTTCCATATTCTTGTCATGTTCTAATTGAATTTGAAGATTTTCATCTTCAGATGTTTGTCCTATTCTTTCATCATTTTTATTTTGGTCACATTTATTGTCATTTCGTACGACTTTAGGTTCTGTTTTAACCGCATGTATGTCTTTATTTCCATCAATTGATTGTTCATTTTCATCATCTTTTATCCTTACATCTTCTTCTTTCTTAATCTTTTCCAATGTATCCTGAGCCTTAGATATAGTTTGAATATCAATATTACTCATATATTTAGATTTAAGAAGGTTTTGATCATTGTCCAAGCATTCACATTTAGTCACAATCTTGGTGTTCATAGAATGTAATTGACATACATTGCTTTTTTCATTATGACTCTTACGTTTCCATTGTTTTTGAAGTTTGGTTTTAGGACTAAATTTTGTTCGGTCAAAGTACTCTCTCATCCCTCCTCGACCTAAGTTTAAACGCAAAGGTAGTTGTGTTTGATAATCACAAATCTTATGATCAGTTGTAATGACTAAGTGAATTCGACATGCATTATTATAAGCAACACAATCCTCATACATATGACCTAGTTGGTCACACCAAAAGCATCTTAAGGGATATACTTTCCTATTCATAGCCCTATAGGTGAATCTCCTATACTCTTTCATATGGGTTTCATTAGGCAACTTTGGAGATAAACTTTGCATTTCATGCTCATGTTTGCACTTGCATTTAGGGAGTTCATTGACTTGCTTGGTCAAATCATCTATTTGGCTCTTTAATTTTTTAGCAATTTCTTGTAAAATTCCACACATCACACTATTTGAAGTAGAAAATTCACTTAACTTGTCAATTAACATAAATACTTCTTTAAATTTTGCTTGATTTGATGAGTTTAGCTTATCCTCTAAATCTTTGACTTGTGCTTCAAGTCCCAAATTTGCATTCTTAATTAAGCCCTCCATAGTAGAGTTCCTTTTATGTGTGTTTAAACTAACTACCTTCTTTTTACCCATTGATATTAGAGAAACAAGAAGTCTTAGAGGATAGATCAATACCTGCAATCTGAGTCGGAGAAGAGGCTCAAAAAGTGATTGTGTGAAAATTTATACAATTTTTAATAGGATCAAAATCTAATACATCAATTGCTAATAGACGAATGTGCAAACGTTCTTGCTGCTAATGTCGATGAGAGGGGTGGGGAGATGAGGATAGCTACTTGCCACTCTTCGTGGAGGCGCTCAGTTCCCTAGGAAACAACCCTCAACACCTAGAAGAGTGCAAGGTTCCAACGACACAGCCACAGTGCCCACGGATGAAGAAGCTTCTGCAATTCAACCTATCGATATAATGTATGAACATGCAAGCACAATTTAAAATTTTATACCTGAGCTGCAAGGCCGTTTCTTCACGTCGGGTTCACATGTTGGAGCGAATGGTGACGACTGGCGGATCAATTCAGTCGCCTCGCTAACGGCGCACGCCGGGTGCTTGAAGCAAGCTCAGGTGTCTTATGACTCAAAGAAGATTGTTCAGTAAGGCATTTGCAAAATAACCCATCATATACTCAAGAGCTTAGAACTCAATCAATTTAGGATCTTTATAAATCAAGAGTTCATTCACACAATTCTACGAGTAATTTAGAGACTTAAATGAATCGAATAGCTATGTATCAGTCATGGTTTTACATAGGCACGCATTTCTTTAATTTCAACAACGTTATCAAAACCAAACACGTATATTGCAGCAATGAATTAAGTAGTGATTATCAAATACTAGTTCATACATCAAGAAGTGATGACTACTTTAAGAACTTCATATGTATTTTATAACGTATCGCATCTTTGGTTGATTCATGATGAGCAAGTCAAACCATTATAACAATTCGCATCTTATCGTGAATCTTAGCGATTATCACGAGCAACCATCAAAACTACAGCATATCCAATCTCAACAGATAAGACATAGCTTCATACTTTACGCATCATTGTTAAGCTAATAGATCAGAGTGCGCATAGTGATCCGTAAAGCAAACAACATAGCTAATAATAAAAAATCGGTGTCAAACAGTTTCTGAAAAACATTGGTATATTCCAATGATCACAAAATCAATAGCGACGAGTAAAACTCGATCTATATTTATCACATCCTAGGTAAAAAAAACATCGCAAGGATTAAGATCCTCTTGCAACAACTTCAATCACTTTGGCAAAACTCTGCGAAGAATGAAATTCAATATTCTGAGTTTGTCCTGGAATCTCTACAACTGAGAACTGTTCCGTTGTGACTCCTAGGTGAAAAGAGGCAAACCTATGACATGCATACCTATCAATTCTCTTTCAGTGTTTTTTCGTGTGCCGTTAATTGCTTCTCCTCTCTGTTATCACTATTGCTTTTTCATATTGATAAAGATTATATTTCTCCATGTTTACCCAAACAGGTACATCTATATCTAATCAATCAAGCAAACGAATCACACGTTTATTTTGAGGAGAACGTCAAGCTCTGCTAGAACATAACGAAGATAATTAAAAAAAATGAAAAACTCAGCTGTGATTGCGTTTGCTGTTTGCGCCTATGTGCGTGGCCTGTGTTTTTGTCCATGCGGTGAAAGAGCTTTTCCCCTCCAGTCATACGCATCACTCTGTTATTCGATATAGTAAAACCCAGTCTTCATATGGAATTGTTTAGATGGAATTTGAGACTTCGCTATTTCTTTCACCCTTGCATCCTCTTGCTGCCTGATGTGCCCCGTTCCTACCAGCACTAATACATTGAATCCAATCAGAACTCTGCACTTTTTCCCTGTTGGCCCGAACAGTCTTTCGATATCAAAGGTCCTGAAGTGTCTCTGTACTCTCCCCTCTACAATGGCTTCCCTCCTCTATGAAACGGTCTGCCCCGCTTCTCACTGTCTCCTTCTTCCTCGAGAACTCTCTTCGTCCTTCTGTCCATTCCAAATCGAAGCGCTCTTGACCAGCACTCCTCTTTTGAATCCCATCAAAATTCTTTTTCCGCTCTCTCTGTTGCTTCAATCTCTACCACTTCTCCGCATTGAAATCTTCCAATAATAAGCTTTGAACTCTTTGAGAAATTGGAACAAGATGATCTGTTTGTCAGTATCATGCTCCTATCATGAATACTGCAAGACTGTGATGATTGATGGCAGAGACGACACTCTAGACCTCCAACTATCGTGCTCTTCTACCGTCCGCTTCAGCTTGAATAGGCTTTTCCCCTTCCACAGTCATGCGCGATCTTTTTTTTTCCCTCAATGAAGACCTGCTTTATAAATGTTGACTGATTTCTCTCCTCCCCATCGACATGAGAACACTCTTTTGCAGTAATTCACTCTACGGTAGCTCCTCGTCAGAGAATTCGTCTGAGAAATGAAGTCTTTGCCACTCCGCGACAACTCCTCGTCAGAGAAAGCGGGTTCACCAATGTCGTAGGCGCGAAAGCGACCGTTCGGTGGATCACGCCAACTGCCAAAAATACGGCGCACGCTAGGTGCTTGGAGCAAGCTGAGGTACTATGGAGACTCATGGTGCAGTGGAGTCTCAAAAAAAACATATATAAACTCAAGAAAAATACTTCAATCCAACTCAAAGGTTTATAGTATCATTAATATTTTATAGTTTCTTAAGTCAATGTAATAAGCTTAAGGCAATGAAGACATTCTCTTAATTAGACAAATTCTCGTGAAATAATTCTTGTTTTACTTTATGATAAACCTAGTTCATTGTTTTTCAAGTAAATGCACATTTGAATAATTGCACTCTTGATTTCAAGAGTACAACTTTAACCATTTTTGCAAATATTTTATAGCCAAAATTCATTTTAATCCAATCACAAAGCATGCACACTTTTCAAAATCCTCATAATAATTTTGACTTTATTGGAATATGCATATGAGTCATAAATTCTCATACAAATTAAGTAGTTAAAACAATTCGAAGATTTATCATAAAGTTAAAAGCTATTGATTTACTTGCTAATTAAGTCAAATTGAAACAAGTCGTAATTAAAAAATAGTCGAACACAATTTAATATTTCTTTGTTTTAATCAACCAACCCGTTTGAGGACTAATAGTTTACTGCTAATATTTCTACTGCTAATATTTCTTTGTTCTAAACATCCAATCCGTTTGAGGACCTAGTTGTTAGTGTGAAGGGAATCCTATTTTCTTGGATGGGAAGCGCGGATGGAATTAGTTTTAAGTGCAAGCCTACAAATGCTTAACCTCGTTCAACATTAATTAAGATTCACTACTACTTATTAACATAGCATCTTTACTTATCCACATATTCTTACAACTGGCATCACACCACAACAATCACTATGTCATCACCATAGAACCACATTCAATATTTTATTACAACATAAGTTGTGACTACTTTTCATAACCTGCATAAGATCATAGAAGAATCTTCTTACACACACGTTTCGGCATGCTACCGCCATAACTCGGGAACTTGGTATAAACTTCATATGAATAGAGATCTAGCTTCATGAGTCAGGAACTGAAAGCTTTGCATATAAATAACAGGTTTGCGCCTTATCATAAAATGTAATGAATGATCTTCCAATATAAAGTTCATAATCGCATTCGGAGGTCATCACCAAAAAAAACAAAAAGTAATCAAATCATTAACAATTAACATCATTAACCGATTAAGAAACAAATATCTACGCAGAACTAGTCTTGATTACTAAAATCATAATCTGCAAATTTTCATAGCATACTCTGATCGTCCGTCCTTCTGATAGGAATAAGGACTTTTATATCGTCGTCTTCAAATCTTCATCATATTCAGCATCCGAGAGTGGTGTTCTGATCATGAAGCTATTAGCATCGATCTGATCTGAGCAGTTACAGCGCATTAGAGTTAAGGCAATAGAGAATACAGATGTCATATATTTTTTTTTTTGTTATTATTGTTGGAGGATTATCAAAGCGTTAAAATATTCTCCAGACATTAGCGGATAAAGGCAAAACAAATATAATCGCTTCATTGCCATAAACCTTGAGGTTTGGTCACAAGGAAAATCGCAACATAACTTCAAAGAAGAAAACGTTTTAGAACAACATGGAATCGGTAAAAAAAAACTCACTGGAGTCACTTCATATATGGTATGCAATTAACGATGAGAAAAATCATACATTCGCCTTCACTACCTGTTCAGCTAGCATACCCGCAGTGATGGCGATGAAAAGCAAGTTGAAAACTTTGCCAATAGCTTACGTTCTAAATTTTCCTTCTCATATGACCATCTTCATAGCTGCTGCCGGACCTTCTCTTCTTCAATTCATCCTTCCCGTTTAAAAGAATCACTGTTCATTGGAATCCCTTTATCTGATCATGCACAGCCCTCGATTGATGAGCAATATGCTTCTCTTTGCAGCTATCTTTCTCCTCTCTTTTGCATGTTCTGTTCTCCACACTCACTAGATAGAAAAAAACGTTGAATTGCCCCCCCCCCCTCTCTGGCATGTGCTCCCTCCGTATATATCCTCCTCGACTTTGCCAGAAGAGTCCCCTTATCTCATGCCTCGCTGCCTAAATTGTGCGCAGCCCCCAAGTTGTCTCTTCGCATGGATAACTCCACTTAGTATCTGCCACTTTTCCATGTAGACTCCACATTTTTTTTTAGTAGTTGTATACACATCCAATTTGGAATTATTTGACGTTGCTTCAAGAGTCACACACGTAGTGTCACAAAAATTCTCCTTCTTTAGAACA
Organism: Ceratopteris richardii; assembly: GCA_020310875.1. Classification (NCBI taxonomy): domain Eukaryota; kingdom Viridiplantae; phylum Streptophyta; class Polypodiopsida; order Polypodiales; family Pteridaceae; genus Ceratopteris; species Ceratopteris richardii. The sequence continues at coordinate 113,740,073 of CM035409.1, forward strand.
GAAACAAAAAAAATCCATACGAGGTTTAATCAATATTGATGGCCAATGATAACCTGCTTTGATCACTACAAACCAATGTAGTCCACGTTCCATTTGACTTAGTAACAAACTATATTTTATGTCGAACCACAAAGCTTCCATCTTTTTCTCTGATACCCACTAATCATATCGTGAACCATTGAGCCAAAAAATTTTGATTTGAGGTAAGTTGAAGCGAGAGTAGAGATGAAAAATCTCTACGACAACGTCTTCTAGTAGAAACCTACATACATTGCTCATAGTTTTTGTCCTTAGAGCTCTTGCTTCGACATGATTTGTTAGGTCCTCTCTTGCTACCACAATATATCTCATCTATAGCATCCCTAATGGCATTGTAACCACATCGACAACCCACTTATAATGGATATTAAGAGGATATGTCGAATGCAACTCATCTCTGTGTCTAACATTCGAGTACACCTCACAAGGTTTACAAGTGGCCACATATTTTTGGACATCTACATACATCCCGGACCACCAATATCTTTTCTTTATCTTTTCATAAGTTCCTTGGAAATCTTTATGTGTGGCCCATAGTGAGCTATGCATTTCACACATAATTTTGTCTCTCCTTTTATTGCAACCTACGACTCGTTGAGGTATCTTACCTATTCCAATCTTTTGCTTCCAAAGTAATCCATCCTTTAGAAAATAATTGCATGACTTTCTCCTAATGGTACAAAACTTTTCTTTGCTCCAACTAGGATCAGGAGACTTTATGCTTAAGTATCTTTCGATTTCCTTCCACTCATTTTCATATTCATCTTTATTGAATCTTTCTATTATTCCTATTTGAACTTCATAAGGTTTCTCTTCTTTTCTCCTATTTTCTTTCCGGCTTCCTAAGCTCCTTCGAATTCCTTCTCTTGAAGTCTCAATACTAGCCTTAGGATTCTCAATTTGATGATTTGGCTCTTTTCTATTCAATCCTGTATATGCTTCGTCTAAGCTTGAAGTATGTACATTTGAAGCATAAAAGTCTAAACCTATCTCTTCATCATTGGAAATCATCAAGTCTTCATTTGTATATAGCTCGTGAGAGCATATCGGCTACCACATTATTCCTCCCAGCTATATGAACAAGCTCGAGGTTTAGTGACTTGTTTTAGGCTATCCATCTTAACATGGTGCTATCTGTAGTGGAACAGTTAACGATCATTCCCAATAATGGTCAGAAGTTTGTTTCCATCACTAGATTCACCCCGATTAAATATTCTTTATTATTCTTTAATGGAGTCACTAGTCTCCAAAGTTCTCACCTAATCTGAGGGTAACCTCTCTGACAAACATTTAGTAGTTTAGCTCCAAATCGAATCACATATCTTTTTCCCTCATCATCTTCTTGGCTGATGGTCCAACCTATACCCGTCGGACTCGATTTGTTTATTGTCACTATAATCGGCTTTTCTAAGCAGTGGTGCTTCTGCAAGTGCCTTCTTTAATTTCCTCACAGCTTGCGTGTGGATGTCTTTCCATTGGAATCTTTGCCCTTTCCTAAGAAATTGGTAGAGTGGATCTACAACATGGGAAAAATGAGGAATCCATACGTAGAAAACACATGCCCCAAGACATCTCCTCACCTTACTGATCGAGGAGCAAACCTCTTTCATGTGTTGAATGGTATCCACTTTCTTTGGACATGGCTTTCTTCCTTTAGGACCACACAAAATTCCTACAATCAATACCTCTTGCACTCCAAATACTGATTTCTCTACAGATAATGTCAAATGAACCTCTTCCAATCAACTAAGAATGGATTCACAATCATTTATGTGATTTTTAAAAAATTTTCAACATCCATCCTCGTCAAGAGTCTCATCTTTATCTTTTTTCTCGCAACCTTTAATAAGCACATCATCAATGAATGGCATGGTCAGATGCAGAACAAAATCCCTAAGCACCGTATGCATACCATTCATCATATGTGCCACTGAGTTCGTGGTGCCTTGTGGCAAAGTGCACATGCACACGAACCCAAGTGGTGTCTGTTGGTGCAAGACAATCAACAATTGAAGTTTTGATGAAGTTTTGAAGTCAAGGATTGAAGAAAAGATCAATTCATGAAGCATGAAGAAAGTATATGTTTAGAGAATGAAGATATGTATACATATGTACATAAACTTAGAGTTAGCTCACTTATACTTTTATATGGTTATGAGCTTGTACATATTTGCCTATATATACAAGGAAAAATATCGGGGCAAATATGAGAGAGTGTGAGAGAACAACAATTGAAGAGAATTAGAAGTTATTAGACACTTGTGAAGTCAGTAAGATAACTCTCTCATCCAGATGTAAAACTTTTTAGTAATGAAGAAAAGTTGCGTCCGATTTTTCTATGTGTTTTCCTTCTGTGCTTGATCATTTCAAGAATCCTTTTGTAGGTGTCTAATTCCGCAGTTAATGAGTCTATGGTTAAAGTTTGAGAGCCTAATTGTAAACAGGCTGTGAGAATTATAAGTAGGAACATTCATATGTGAGGAAGTGTTGAGCATCTTTTGAAACAGGCGCAATCCCGATGGTCAAAGAAATGGTCAGCTCTCAGTGCATAGTGTAACGTTTTGCACAAATGAGGAGTCAAAATCTAAGTTGGGAGGTAAGCCATCTATGGCTAAAAGCATTTGCATAAATCGATTCTAGTTTGGGAGAACCAAGCTTTAGAAGTTACAGGTGTCAAAGTCGACTCTTAAGAATTATAGTTTTAGACATAGGTGACTTGTTGAAATCATTTCTCACGATCTACTGAGTCTTTTGGAATGATTTAACTTGGAGGAGGTGCGCATGAGTTATGTGCAGTAGACTTTCTGTGTAGTCATCTTCTTCACAGTTTGTTCAAGATTTTTGATAATTGAGCATTGGTCCTCCAAATTGGTGAAGGTTTTAAGTTATTCTTGATAAAGAGGTGCTCTAACTTCAAGAATAACTTGTTTTTTTGGAGTTTAATACTCTCCATCAGTGGTATCAGAGCAAGAAGCATCAAAATTGAAGAAAGGAGGACCCCGAGTGCTGTAGTTATAAAGAATTCAACATTTGAAGATACAAAAGGTGAAAGCTTGAAAGTAAAGCTTGAGAAGGAGGTCAGAAGATATCATGGAAGACAAAAGGAACTTCATTCGAAGCAAAGGTACACTTATTTCTTATAAAGGTTGAAGAATTTAATACACAGGTGAGGAAAGGATGGGAGATTCTCTTCAGATAGAGAAATTGGATAGAGAGAACTATCCAGCATGGTCAATGAGGATGGAAGCTCATCTTATGAGCAAGGACTTGATAGGTTATATCACAGGTGAAGAAGAAAAGCCTCAGTTCAGAGATCATAGTGTTCTAACTAGGGATGAATTGTCATATTTGAAGACTTGGATGAAGAGAGATGCTCAAGCTAGGAGTATTATCTATATGGGAGTTAATGACTACTTGCTACCTCACATTAGAGGTTTTGAAAGTGCAAGTGATATATGGAATGCTTTGTAGGAGCATTTCCAAAACACCACAAAGTCAAGGAAGGCATCCTTGTGGGTAGAGTTTACTACATTCAAGAAGAAGGCCTCTCAATCCATTTTAGATTATGTAACAAGGATGAAGGACATGCCAGATGCATTAGGAGCAGTTGATGAAGATATTGAGGAGGATAAATTGGTAAGGCAAATCCTCACAGGTTTGAGAGGTGATGAAAAATGGAAACCATTTGTTTTGTCTATTGAATTGTCACTAGATTATTTTACTCCTGATTTGAATCCGTTGCTAGGACACATGCTAACCTTTGAGCAGGATGTCAAAGGTGAAAGTGATAAGAGTGCAAGTCAAGCAATGTATTCAAAGCATAAAAAGAAGAATAGCAAAGGGAAGCAACTAGCGAATGAAGATGAAGGTACAACTAGCCAAGCTGACTTCCTAAGAGAAAGAGGAGGTGGCAAAGGTAGAGGAAGAGCTAGAAGTAATAAAGATGGAGTCAAATCTTGCTAGATTTGTGGTAAGACGAATCACTTAGCTCATGATTGTTGGCATAATACTCAGAATAATGGTGGATATAATCAGAACTTTAATTCAAGAGGAAGAGGTGGCAGAAATCAAAGAGGTCATTTCAGAGGTAGAGGTAGTAGAGGTTATTTTGGAAGAAATGCAGGTAGAGGATTCCAAAGCCAACAATACAACAATACCTACTACAATTATGCTTCAGATCAGAAAGAGGATTCAACATTGATAATGAATGCAACTTGTGAAAGGCAAAGTGAAGACCAAGAGTCTTCTACATTGACTCAAGGTGTAGCAATCACCTGAGTGGAGAATAAGGTAACTAATCATGTAGTTCAAATAGGTGATAATACAAAGCACAATGTGAAGTCAATTGGATCAGTGAAGGCCAAGGAGGGAAGTACACTCTTGAGTAAGGTTTTGTATGTTCCTACAATTCCAAAGAATCTGGTAAGTGTAGGACAAATTGTTGAGAAAGGTTATGAAGTTAGGTTCACTAATGAAGGAGTTTTTATGGAAGACCCTAGCAATGGGTATAAACAAATTGTTTCAGGGAAGAAAGAAGGAAGATTGTTCACATTGAGGATTCAAGGTAATGTTGGTCATGCCTTGTTCACCTATGGAGGACATAAGATCTCTGAGTTAGATCTTTGGCACAAAAGGCTTGGACATTTTAATGAAAGAGGTATTGAAGATATGGTTAATAATGGTTCAGTGCTTGGATTGCCTAATGTTGCAGGTCAACATATGACATACATATATGAGGCATGTCAATTAGAAAAGGCTTAGAAGCAATCTTATTCCAAGCATGGTTTTATGTATTCAGAGAAGCTTGAGTCGGTACACACAGATGTGTGGGAACCACCAAAGGATTTCAATATCAATGGTTGAAGGTATTATGTAATTTATGTTGATGATGCTACCAGATGGATCACTATCTATGTGATCAAAGATAAATCAGAGGTATTCAATACATTCAAGCATTATCATGTGTATGCAGAGAATCACAGGTCAAAAGTTAAAGAGACTAAGGTCAGATGGAGGGGGAGAGTATTTCTCTAATGAGTTTAGTGATTACTTGTGGAATGCAAGTATAAAAAGGGAGGTTACTTGCAGGTACTCTCCTCAACAAAATGGTGTAGCAGAAAGGAGGAATAGAACTCTTGTTGAGTTTGCAAGATCCATGATGAAGGAGAAAAATTATCCCAATTATTTGTGGGATGAGGCTGTAAATACAGCGACATATTTGGTCAATAGATTACCATGTAAAGCTTTGCAGGGTATGACACCATATGAAGCATGGTGGGGTAAGAGACCTACTCTAGATCATTGCAAAGTATTTGGATGTTTGGCATATGCATATGTGTGTCACATAATCCTAGTAGGAGATGGGTAAACCATGCCTTAAGAGAGAGGATTAGGAACTAATCCTCAACCATGGCTTTTGGGGCAAGTGGTTAGCCCATCGCACTCCTAACTGGGAGGGTGTGAGTTCGATTTCCGACATTGGTATCAGATCCTAGTTGCAAAATCTATCTTGGTAGATGGCGGTGCGACGTGGCGCATCTCAGGGTACATCCCGTCAGGGTACACTTGTCAGGGTACATCCTGCCAGTCCTAGTCATGCCAAGGTACATCGTGCCAGGGTACATCCTGCCAGGGTACACCAGAGAGGGTACACCCGTGGGCACTTGGAAGAAGCACTTATCCGTGGTAAGTCTGAAACTAGTCTTGGATGAAGGTATGTGGGCATTTGGGCACCAGAGAGCGGTAGGCTGGATAAGTCCAAAATAGATCCATGTGCTAGAGTTTGAGGTTGGTGGAAGCACTCATGCATGGAAAGTGGGTCCAAGAGAGTTAGGAGGGTCCACAAGTGAGCATTGTGGGCAATGCTCAGTCTAAGGGGGGAGGAATGTCACATAATCCTAGTAGGAGATGGTTGAACCATGCCTTAACAAAGAGGATAGGAACTAATCCTCAACCATGGCTTTTGGGACAAGTGGTACTGGGAGGTTGTGAGTTCGATGCCCGACAATGTGCCATCTCAATTGAGGCACAAATTGGAACCTAAAGCTGAAAAGTATGTATTCATTGGATATGATGATAAGCAGATGGGATATACGTTGTGGAGTCCATCCACAAAACAATTCCTTGTATCAACGGATGTTACATTTGGTGAACAAGGTACTTGGTATGCAGGTACAATCAATATTCATGTAGGTGATCAAGTGACTCAAAAGAAAGGTAAATCAAAGGTTCAAATATTTGATGAAGAAGAGAATAATGAAGTACAAGTTGAACTTGAAGAAGTGCCAAGGTTTGATCCAGAATGTGATGAACCAGAAACATCAAGAAGTGGAGAACTCAGAAGGTCATCAAGACACAAATGGCAACCTACAAGGTATAGCTATGACACTTCTTTTTTGGCTACTAAAGATTATTCTTATATGGTAAAGGCAGATGAAGACCCTTTTACATATGTAGAGGCAAAAGGTAAGGAAAATTGGGAGAAAGCTACACAGGAAGAGTATGATGCATTGATGGAGAATGACACATGGGATTTGGTTCCTAAACCAAATAGTCAGAAGATCATTGGATGCAAATGGGTCTACAAGACAAAGAGGTTTGCAGATGGAAGTGTGTCTAGGTATAAAGCTAGACTTGTTGTGAAAGGGTTTGCTCAGACATATGGTATAGATTATGATGAGACCTATAGTCTTGTGGCAAAGATGACAACCATCAAGACACTCATAGCTATTGTGGAATGTAAAGGTTCGAAATTATGTCAATTAGATATGAAGAATGCTTTTCTAAATGGTTATATTTCAGATGATGTTTTCATAGAGCAACCACAAGGATTTAGAAACGAAAGGTATTCAGATCATGTATGTAAGCTCAAGAGAGCTTTGTATGGTTTGAAGCAGGCTCCAAGGGCATGGAATTATGGACTTGTGAAGTTGTTGAAGGAACTTGGTTTTCAAGTATCTAAAGCAGATAGTAGCTTGCTTGTTAAAGCAAGTGATGATGGGTTCATTTACATGTGCATATATATTGATGATATAACTCTTATAGGTACAGATGAGAAAGGAATTCAAAGCCTAAAGAAGAAAATGGAGAAAGAGTTCAAGATTAGTGACTTGGGAGATTTGTCATATTTCTTGGGCATGGAGATCTCATACACTCAACATGGAGTGTATATAACTCAAGAAAGGTATTTGAAAAACTTGTTGATCAAGTTTAAAATGGATGATTGCAGGGTGGCACCTACTCCAATGGAGGTGAATCACAAATTGAGCAGATGTGGAGGAGAAGAATTCAAGGACATGAAGTTATATCAAAGTTTGGTTGGTAGTGTGACCTATGCTACATTAACTAGGCCTAACTTGTCATATGCAGTTGAAGTATTATCTTAATTCATGCATTATCCTAGGAAAGAACATTGGGTTGCAAGACAAAGAGTGTTGAGGTACATTAAGGGTACACTCAAAGAAGGTTTGTATTATGGTTTTACATCAGATACAAACATCAAGATATATAGTGATACAGATTGGACAGGTAATCCTGATGATAGGAGATCAACTTATGGATACTTGTGTTATGTGGGAGATAAGTTAATTTCATGGTGTTCAAAGAAGCAACACACAGTGCTTTATCATCCACAGAGGTTGAGTACAAAGGTATGGTTGAAGCTGCAAAGGAATTGATATGGCTTAAGACTCTTATGAAGAGTTTTGACATCATTCAAAGTACACCCACTATTCATGGAGATAACATGAGCTCATTGTATTTAGCTGCTAATCCTGTTTGTCATGCTAGCACTAAACACATTGAGATTTAATATCATTTTCTAAGAGAGAATATAATGGATAAGGAGATTGAAGTTATGCATACTTCAACAAAAGATCAGATAGCTGATATGCTAACCAAAAGCTTGGATGGACCAAAGCTTGAGAGATTCAAAGACATGGCAGGTATAAAGAAGATAGATAAAATCTTAATTGATGATTGAGGGGGAGCTGTTGGTGCAAGAAAATCATTAATTGAAGTTTTGATGAAGTTTTAAAGTCAAGGATTGAAGAAAAGATCAATTCATGAAGCATGAAGAAAGTATATATTCAGAGAATGAAGATATGTATACATATGTACATTAACTTAGAGTTAGCTCACTTATACTTTTATATGGTTATGAGCTTGTACATATTTGCCTATATATACAAGAAAAAATATCAGGAAAAATATGAGAGAGTTTGAGAGAATAAGAATTAAAGAGAATTAGAAGTTATTAGATACTTGTGAAGTGAGTAAGATAACTCTCTCATCCAGATGTAAAACTTTTCAGTAATGAAGAAACGTTATGCTCGATTTTTCTGTGTGTTTTCCTTCTGTGCTTGATCATTTCAAGAATCCTTTTGTAGGTATCTAATTCCATAGTTAATGAGTCTACGGTTAAAGTTTAAGAGCCTAATTATAAACAGAATATGAGAATTATAAGTAGGAACATTCATATGTGAGGAAGTGTTGAGTGTCTTCTGAAAGAGGCGTAATCCCGATGGTCAAAGAAATGGTCAATTCTCAGTGCACAGTTTAAAGTTTTATACAAATGAGGAGTCAAAATCTAAGTTGGGAGGTAATCCATATATGGCTAAAAGCATTTGCATAAACGGGTTCTAATTTGGGAGAACCAAGCTTTAGAAGTTACAGGTGTCAAAGTCGATTGTTAAGAACTATAGTTTTAGATATAGATGACTTGTTGAGATCATTTCTCAAGATCTACTGAGTCTTTTGGAATGATTTAACTTGGGAAAGGTGTGCAAACTATAGATGACACATTCTACAAAGTTTTATAAAAAACTCTATACATTTGATAACTCAATGAATAAGTTATGTGCAGAAGACTTTCTGTGTAGTCATCTTCTTCACAGTTTGTTCAAGATTTTGATAATTGAGTATTGATCCTCCAAATTGGTGAAGGTTTTAAGTTATTCTTGATATAGAGATGCTCTAACTTCAAGAATAACTTGTTCTTTTGGAGATTAATACTCTCCATCAGTGTCCTCATAGTCGTCAAGTCATGACTCTCGAGGACTAGCTAGAATTGGTGATACCTAGAGTACAAGTCTCCCATGAATAAATATATCTTCCTGCAAAGGCTTGTGCATACTCATCTACGATAGGGTCAACTCCCATATTTTTTATTGTCACCTTGTTTACTGACTATAGATCCTGAATAAACCTTAGTGACCCATTTTTCTTTGGTACTGTGAACCAACAGTTAGAATAGGGAGCACTTGATGGCTCAAGAATCCCCATTCTAATCTTTTCATTTTACTTTGAAATATGAGCTTTTGGTATTGGAATCGATCAAAGATTCCACGATATATGTGGTATCATAAAAATTATCATTGGTATCACCACAGACGGATCTACACACCCAATTTCCTGGGCATTTAGAGAAAAAGCCCTTCCATACCTGAATATCATCTAGGAGAGTATATTCTTCTCTTTTTCACTGAGGAAAGCATCTTTTCCTAACTGAATTTGCTCAAGTGTTTCTTTAGTGAATTCGTGACCTCTTTTCCTTTTATCTCTAAGAGATGGATGGGTTTTTGCACCATCCATAAGTTTGTTACTATTTTCAGGAAGCGAAACTGCAATTGGTTTAATCTTTTTATCGACCATTTTGTATTTTGTATCAACGGAAAATTCTTTTCCTAACCCTTCTTACTCAAACTTTGCTATTTCCTTGTACATGGAGATAGAGTGCGTTTGAATCACGTAGTCACTCCTTCTTCCTTCAATCAATTCCTGCATATCAAACAACGTATCTGCAAAAGATATCTCATCAAAAACTCTGGAGATTTTCTCATCGAAGTCGAGCACTGGACATCCATAAACATTTCTCTGAAGATTTGCTATGTATTGTTTTTTCACACTTTTTTAACTCAGAAGAAATATGAAACTAAAATGAACTTGTTGATGAAAGTACTATGAAACTTGATATGAACATATTTACATTTAGGAACTTTTTATTATTCAAGCATTCATAGTCCCGGATTATGAAAGCTTCTTTTAAAAACTTTGATCTTCAAGTTCTTCAGGAATAGGTCTTGTTTGAAGAGAAGTTCTATTCCTAACATAGTCTACACAAACCATCATAAACTAGACTGCTTTCTTTCTATCCTTACTTCGAATTCATGCCTATTTTCTTCGAATTTGTGCATAGGCCAATCCATCCTCCAAGACTCTGATCTCTATCCTCAAGGAAATAATGTATGGCTGCCCTAAAATCAATGAGTACTTGAAATGATCTTTGATGAAGAAGTTCTCATAATCACTAACATCCCCAATTGTGACTAGTACCTATAGGCATGCATCAAATAGTTCTCCTGGCATAGTATTAGCAGCCCAAATTCTCCAGCTTGGTTGCATATCTATTGGCCATTTCCCTTTTATGTAGAGATCTTTGGACATTAAATTGATTTCAGTTCCATGATTGATAAGAGCGATGATTGATATACTAATTTTATCTAATCATACCAATGTCTCAATCGTGGCTTGAGCCCAATCATCTCTAGTATAATGACTTGAAGGAGTTATATCTGAAGAATTCTACTCAAAAAATATTTAATCCTCATGTGTGCATGGCTGCATGTTAGTTTCAATTTGATCAACTGTACTTTTCAATTCTTGTACTTGCGCTTGCACGGCTTGCACAGATCTTCTCTTCATCTATCTTCTCAGTCTCTTGCATGTCGGCTATTGGCTTCTGTTTTCTCCTTAAGAGGTTGATTATTACTTCTAGAAATTCTAGTTTAGCTATTCCTAGAAATTCTCCTAGTGTAAATTCAATTACACTATCAAGAACTCTTTTCTCAAGAACTTGTTTCAAATCTGTGGCTTGCTCAATGTGCAACTTTAGCATATACGATGGGTTTTTCACTCTTCCTTGACATCTCCTTGTGGGTTTCATCTCTTGATCCTGAGGAGGATTATTAACTTGAGTAGGAATTGACATCTCAGAAGACGTAGGGTTTTGAGCTTAATCGGGATTTGATTTGGTTGGATTATTGTTGGTTGTAATGGTGGAATTGCTTGAGTGGGTTGATTTGTTTGAATTGGCTAATTTGGTTTGGTGTTTGAGATTGTTTGTGAAGCTTCTACTTGATGCCTGGTCCTCCTTTTCTCTTCTTCACCCTCATTGGTTCTTCTCCGTTTTTCTTTTGCTAATACATCATGCTAAGAGCATAAATAAGTAACAAGCAAGAGAGTATCTACACAATCGTTCCATCCGGTTATCCCTCGGATCATCTCATTGCCTACTGACTTTAAGATTTCATGATACATCTTTTCCCGATCTAGGGAATTTATCCCTTTAGACCATGATTCTATGTCACTATTCTCATCAATTATTTGAAAAACATATGTAGATGTATGAGATGTTGAAGCAGCATTACCAAAAGTGCCAAGGAAGAACACTCTCATGCCTGCCTGACCAAAGTTAATATTTACCTTTTCTCTAGTTTTTGAGTCATAAATCATCTTCTCTTTTATGAAAACTAGGTTCTTAGCCAATGCTTCTTTAAAGATCTCATACGAATATCTGTTGTGCTCCAAGGAGTCACACAAGATACAACTTTTAATTTCAGGAGCTTTTGGGACTTTATTGTTAGTTGGGGTTTGGGATTCCATCATGTACTTAACACTTTGAATCGCCAGATCACTCAACCTTTTAAACATCTCTTCCATGGTGTTGGGAGGCACAACCTCCTTTTGAGTTGGTTGATTAACCTGAGCATTTGGGGCAGGCTGATGTGGTGCCTCTATTTGCTCTTCTTGTAAGTCCTCCTATCAATCTTGCATGAACTTTGCCATAGCTCTTTTCTTTTCTACATATCTCTTTATTGCTGCTTCTACCTCATCCCGATCCTCTATAAGCTCGGAATCTGTCTCCATGTCTTGCAATTGTGGGAGAATTTCCTCGCAGACCTTTATATCTATCGCTCGTAGAAACAATGAAGTCCTGCTGGAAGCGCAAAAGCTGAGTTATAACGTCCATCTAAGAAATTGCAGTGTCGTCCATAAACAGTCAAATGATAAGAGCTTTTCAAATTGCACTTCTTGCTAAGCCTTACATTCCTAAGATCGAAGTCTCTATACTCACCTGCTTAGAAAGGAGAGATATAAATAAATTTAGAATTTAAAAAAGTAATTCATAAAGCACATAATCAAGGGAGAAATTAAGTTTCTAATTGTGCATCTTCTACCACTTCGAAACTTAACTTACATGATCTATAAGTAACGAGATTCTTGTTAAAGTTTTTGTTTGGTTATATGCGATACTAAAAGTTTGCTCTCAGAAAAAGAGATAAGGATGCAATCACAAACATGATAACTCAATGTGTGCGAGATTGTTCATAAGTTTTACATGTCAAGAGAAGTATGCGATGTGATTGTAGTACAATGTAGATTGTCTATTTCTTATTAGCATACAAATTCTCTGATGAATGCACATGAGTTGAACCGTAGTCAAACTGTATTAATAATAGTTGAGGTTTGACGAGTCTTGGTCTTTCGGATCACTAAGGACTAGTTAGGCCCATTCTCCATGCACGGTTCACTATTAACCTTGATACTTACATTGGAGAAGCTTCATTATAGTATCTTTTTAAGAAACATTGGAAGGTCGTTCCATCTTGAAATTCTGTTGTGACAAGAAACGAATCCTTGAGGCGAAGAGGAGATCGGAACATAGAAGCCCTTCTTGTTTTCCTGTAAAAGGTGAGAGTTCCAAAGCTACTGAGACTCTGCTTTGTTTGAATATAAATTACTGCACTCCTCCACTTAGAAAACTTTCATAACCTCCAAACAATTTTATTCCATGAAAATATTGACATATGATAAGTTAAGCATAAAAAAAGAAAGAAAAAAAATCTTTAGAGTGCAAACAGTGAATTCCTATCTTCACCCTCAGATTCTCATGCATCCTATCACCATTTCCAGAATGAGCCGACGAATAACATCATCATGCAAAACTGCTGTTAGTGCAAGTTTAATGAAAGTATAAGTTAACAATATATCCGAAAGGTTACGCTGAGTCAAACATCACAGCAAGGTCATATAAACAAAGCTATAAACACACAGTTCATGATTCTTTCAAGTGACCCCATACAAAAGACCTATGAAAGAAAAGTCACACATTTATATATATCCAGTGAGCGAAATAAACTAAGGCTTCAGATATTGAAACCATTCATCACGTGGTCAGAGCAGTGCATGACTATCCAGTCTCATCACAAGCACATGTAAATCGGCAAAGAAGACATCTTAATTGTGAAGCTCTAGATTTCATTTTTGAAAATTCAAGAATACCTCATCATATCTCCGCTCGTTCTAGTGTTGGAAACGAAAACTAGAAGTCCAATAAATCATCGAGGTTTACCAGGTTCACGAGCCAAACCTGAATGCTCCATGTACTACCGAATACGGATCCTACTTCTATCCTTGTGGATGTACTTTTCGAGGAGCCAAAATTGATGGATACATATTTCCCGGGAGCCTTCAAGCATCAGCGTTCTTCCATGACTTTCCTTCCCAATCTCCCTCCTTCCCGAAGTCAGCAATTCCCCACCAGCATAACATCTCTCTCTCTCTCTCTCTCTCTCTCTCTCTATATATATATATATATATATATATATATATATATATATATATATATATATATATATATGCACTCGCATATGCACGTACATAAACCTTTCATTAAAACACATGCATTTAAACTTATATGTACGAACATATATGAGCACATTTAAACATACATTTACCCACATTGGAGTTTAGAAGAAGGCATGCACATTGGAGTTTAGAAGAAGGCATGCACATAGATATGTATGGTAGCACACACAAAACTCCAGATACACACATTAGACTAAGTTCACACGGGCACACAAATGCAAGTGGAATATATCGAGAAATACTATGTCACCAAGATCCTTTCCATGCATGAACATCAACAAAACTCTTTTCGCCCATAAGAGTTGATTATTCTCTCACGATCATTTGATCCGTTTGATGGTGCTTTGAATTAGTACTCGCTTATTGATTTTCAAAACTTAACTTCGGAACACGACGACAACATGGTGGTCGTAATTTTGCATTAGTATCAGAGCTAAGCTTTCATGGTGACCTTAATGGGAGCATCATCACCTTCCTTATGAGGCCTCATGGAAATCTTCGTTCATATCCTTCTTAGGATTCTTATGTGTGTTTCTCTCTTATAGATTCACGTATATACATAGAGGAGGTTCTAGCTTCGTATATGCATAGAAGACGATCTTGCATTGTATTTCTTAGATAGAGCCAATGATGGCAAAACATTAGAAATAGAAACCAAAGCTACACTTGGTGGGGCTCCAACCTGCAACCTAGTCATTTGGGAAGATCTTCATATCCATTAGACCGACCACGTTGTCGGCGCGAAAGCGACGGCTCGTGGATCAATCCAACCGTTGATATTACAACGCATGCGGGGCGCTTGGAGCAACCTCAGATGAAGTGGAACTCAAACAAGCAATTGAAAATCAATAAGAATATTAGTTGATAATTCTAAACTAATTCATCATATCCTTAGGTGTTTTGGAAATACATGTGCTATCACACATGTGCAAAGACTTTACAGTATATCTTGATTATTGCAAATCTTAAATCAAGCTTGAAGAAGAAGTAAATTTTTGAAGTCACTGTTACTACTCAAAGGATTCGAATTATATATGTGGACGAAAAGAATTCAAACGATGGTCAAAAAAACTCGATAGGAATCAACAAACCATTTCATTTCATATTGTCATGTGGTTGAAGGATAATGAGTTTCGAGACTACCTTTCATATTTTCATGCTTTGGAGATGCATGGAACATATTCATCGTGTTTGTTAAAACACTGTCAATATCATTTAGAAATGATACATTAAATCTTCATAAGGTATTGAACTTGTAAAGACAGTCATCCTTATCACGAATATCAACTTCTCTATTCAACATTCCATGATCCCTAGTTTCAATAACACATATGGTTGCAATTGAGGTGATCTATTTACATCTTCTTAAGGCACTTTTATAGATAATCGTGATCGTTCATTAACTTGCTAGCCCAAAAATTCAAGAACTGTGTATGAATAATTTCTAATTGAATAACTAAATCTCAAAATCGTTGTTAAATGTATTTGATTCTATTCATTTAAAAAATAAACGGAATTTATTATATATATAAATGTATTCTCATGAATATGTATCTAACCTATACAATATATAAGGAAGCCATAAATCATGATTCATTGCAGTAGTCATTTCACGATCAAGCACAACGTGCTAGAATAGAAACTCAAAACTAAATACGTTCAGAACCGCTTACTGTTGGTCAACAAAATATCATAATTTCTTTTTTAAATGTATGAGTATGCACTCCAACTATAGATGTGTGCGCAAAGATATATGCACTGAAACAGTGTTTTGAGGGCAGTGCTAAGTCAAATACGTTGACATCATGTTGTGTATTGAAACTTCCTTTTGACTATTTTCAGCAGCATTTTCTTCAATCTGTAGTGCTCCCAAATTTCCATGAATTTCTTAACGATTCTAGATTGTAAGGTCTCTCAACTATGCTCTAGAATCATCAATTTTGTAACATATCGCTCAGACTAAAGTACAAACAATATGATAACTTCTGCTGTTCAGAGATAAATCAGATACGTTTCAAGTTTGGCTTCCAGATATGTCAGACTCACCTGATTTCTCTTGTCGTCGCTTAATCTGCAATCTTTTGATGAATCACTTGCAGATCTGTGACTTCAGTATCTTTTCTTTTGCACAAAATACTTTGCGCAATCAGGAATTTCAAAGAGAATTGTCTGCCGATTTCTCTTGTCATCGCTTCATTCAGATCTCAAGACTTTCGTTTCTCAGATGTCTGATGATTGTCTGAGAGATGATTGTCTGCATATGTTCTGAGCAGATGAAAGAACGCAGACATTCCAACAGACCACAAGAATTCTTGGCCAGAATCAAACTCAAATTGACCTTCTCGAAGTAGATATTGAGTGCTCCTACGTTTCAGAAAAGCTGCGACTTGAACAATGCCCTTTGTGGTACTCCTCATCTAAATTGATGGCTGCCTTGACTGTATATACTATTCATGCATTGCCCAGAACTCGGATCAAATCTCTATGCTAATAACTAAGTGAAATATTTACTCATCAAAGCGTTTTCTATCTGTCCATAGACAATCCAAATGTGTTTTATACTTTATCACTTCAATAAGCAAATTATAAGTCGCCAAAGGAATATATCTGTACACCTTCTTGACTAAGATTAAGCGATTATCCGTAGCTTCATCATTTGTAATGTGGTACAGAAGCTCAAACTTCAGCAATATTGACTGGAACTGAGAAACATATGATCATATCATATAATAATAACTTACTTAAAATTTCACAATTGCGCTAGTTCGAACTTCCGTCGTTCATCTCTCCTGTAGTGGACTTATCATATATGAAGAAAGCTTCAGCGTGGATAGCGCATGGAGGTCGTTATATAAAAAAAACCAAGGACCAAAGCTTTCAGCAGAAAATGAACTTAGCTTCTCAGGATGCATCAGAGATTATAATCCATAGCATCAATCTTCAATTTTTCCTCCTTTCTTCCCCATGCCTCCTACGTAGATTTCTCCAGCAGCGTAAAACACTTCCTTCTTCATCCTTTTATATCCCATGAGAGCTCCAAGAATCCATTGCCAGCGCTTGGCTAATCATAGCGTATCCAATCTGCCTGGGCACCATTTTCATCTAATCCCTCTTAGAATCTAGATTAATCCGTCATAGCCAAATTTCTGTCAGCGCTCTTCTTTTTATGCATATGGCGTCCAGCTCGTCTACATGAATCAGAGCTTTCCCTCATCAAAACATTGCGTAGCTTCATTCTATAGCAGCTAATATCTAGGAGCGTCCCATCTTCCAGTCACTTTCGTCTCCCTTCCTCTCAAAGTATCGATCCCAAATCCAGACGTGCGAATGGCCTCTTTTGATGTCCTCATCTGACCAAAAAACTATGCGTGTCGTCTTGACTTCTTCATGAACTGCCGCTGCATTGTCGTATAGATGTCCGCCTCCCTCCTTTTTTTTTTCCATGCATAACTCCAACTCCTCCCTCGTATGATGTTTTCCATGCAAAACTTCCTCTCTTCGTTGCCATGCATACTTCCTTTTTTTATGCGCGCTCCCAACTTCTCCCTATCATTACTTTGAGGAACAATAAAGAATCGCACCACATTCCTCCATGATCTACCAAAGCCAGCTATTAAATTTGAATGATAGAATTCCTTGAGGCTTCAATAAAATCACCAATTATATATACATCTCTCAGTGGAATTTTTTCTCTGCAATTAGAGGCCTGATCGTAGATATATCTTCGTCAGGTGTCAGCCAAAGAAATTATCGTGCGGAATAGAAATGAACCTTACTTTGTATCAATGTTGTTCTGAGTGTGTTGTGTACCCATAAGCATGTGCTGTTTGAGGACAAATTCACTGGTTTCATAACTCTTTAAAGCAAAAACTCCATTGTCAATCCTAGTATTGATGTTTTGGATTGCGACCGAATCTTTCTGACTTTCATAGCATTTCCAAATCATATGTTTTGTTTTAGAAGCAAACGTAGAGGTGAAAATCTCTACGACACTCACCCCCACCAAACCTGTGCTTCCTCTGGATGCACCAACGAAGATCTATTTCCTGCTTTTAAAATAACTGGTCAGCTTCATAACATATTGCATGTGCATGGGTTTTAAGAAACAAAGTGATTGTGCAAGGCCATGTAATGGGTCCTATAAAATGCATACTTTTAAAATGCATGTATAAATGAGTATGGTGCAGTTTAGAAGGAACTTGGCATCCGATGTCAAAGCTGGTGCTCTCACTTTCATACATCAATGTGAACTTACATGCAACCTTACAGTCACTCCGAGTGCATGGGAAAACGAAAATTATGCCTCGTTGCAAGGTCATGTAATGAGACCCTATCATACATACTCTAAGTGCATTTTTTAAACAATTATGGTGCATAGACAAGGTAAGAGTATTCGTCGAAGAGGTTTAGACTCTCAAATGTAAGTCTTACTTCCAAATTTTATGATGCATTTAACAATTTAAACTAGTGTAAATGGATGTGCATCTATTGGAAACACAACTCTCGTGCTCATACATAATATTCATGCATACTTTAGATGCTAAGTAAAACAACATGGTGCAAAGAAATGGAAACTCAGTATGAATTTCTAAAAAAAAAAAAAAAAATCTAGTGCAAGCTCCTTTCTTTATGCTTCTTCAATCCTCTTTAGACTTGCAACTTCAAAATATCATAACTTCAAGTCTTCATCCTTCGTTTTAAACATGTCTAAAAACTCAAATAGAATAGTTAGTCAATTCATCAAAACATAAAAAATTTTAGTCAAAACAAACTTGATCATAACATTTTATCTCCTCAATTTATCTTCATGTACCTCTCTTGTCAAAAGAGCTTTTCAAAAACACATTAGCAAGTATTTTATAATCATTTAGTATAAAAAATAATTTAATTTTAAACTCCTGTGCTCATAATTACGTTTTGATGAGAGAGATGGTAAACTCTCGTGCTCGTAATTACCTTTTGATGAGGGAGATGGTAAACTCCAGTTCATATTTTTTTTAATTGAGAGGGAGAAAAATACAAAACTCCCATTCATATTTTTTTTAATTCTGAGAAAGAAAACTATAAAACTCATGTTCATATATATTTTTTTTAAATTGTGAGGGAGAAAAATACAAAACTCCCATTCATATGTTTCTTAATTGTGAGGGAGAAAAATGCAAAACTTCGGTTCATATTTTTTTACATTATGAGGGAGAAAAATACAAAACTCCCGTTCATATTTTTTTAAATTGTGAGGGAGAAAAATACAAAACTTCCAAAAGAACATGCTCATTTATAAACAAAACTTCAAGCATACATTACCTGAGATTGCCGCGCCATGGTGTTTCAGATCGGGTTCACCAAAGTTGTTAGCGCGAAAGCGGAGGCTGGTGGATCAATCCAACCGCTGATATTACGGCGCATGCGGGGTGCTTGGAGCAACCTCAGATGAAGTGGAACTCAGACGAGCAATTAAAAATCAACAAAAATATTAGTTGTTAATTACAAATTAATTCATCATATCCTTAGGTGTTTCGGAAATACATGTGCTACCACACATATGCAAAGACTTTACCGAATATCTTGATTATTGCAAATCTTAAATCAAGCTTGAAGAAGAAGTAAATTTTTGAAGTCATTGTTACTACTCAAAGGATTCCAATTATATATGTGGACGAACGGAATTCAAACGATGGTAAAAAAAACTCGATAGGAATCAACAAACCTTTTCATATTTTCATGTGGTTTAAGGATAATGAGTTTCAGGACTACCTTTCATATTTTCATGCTTTGGAGATGCATGGAACAAATTCATCGTGTTTGTTAAAACACTATCAATATCATTTAAAAATGATACATTAAATCTTCATAAGGTATTGAACTTGTAAAGAAAGTCATCCTTATCACGAATATCAACTTCTCTATTCAACATTCCATGATCCCTAGTTTCAATAACACATATGGTTGCAATTGAGGTGATCTATTTACATCTTCTTAAGGCACTTCTATAGATAATCGTGATCGTTTATTAACTTGCTAGCCCAAAAATTCAAGAACTGTATATGAATAATTTCTAATTGAATAACTTAATCTCAAAATCGTTGTTAAATGTATTTGATTCTATTCATTTAAAAAACAAACAAAACTATATATATATATATAAATGCATTCTCATGAACATTGATCTAACCTATACAGTATATAAGGAAGTCATAAATCATGATTCATTGCAGTAGTCATTTCACGATCAAGCACAACGTGTTAGAATAAAAACTCAAAACTAAATACTTTCAGGACCGTTTACTGTTGGTCAATAAAATATCATAATTTTTCTTAAAATGTATAAGGATGAACTCCAACTATAGATGTGTGCGCAAAGATATATGCACTGAAGCAGTCTTTTGAGGGCAGTGCTTAGTCAAATACGTTGACATCACGTTGTGTATTTAAACTTCCTTTTGACTATTTTCAGCAGCATTTTCTTCAATCTGTAGTGCTCCCAAATTTCCATGAATTTCTTAACGATTCTGGATTGTAAGGTCTCTCAATTATGCTCTCGAATCATCAATTTTGTAACATATCGCTCAGACTAAAGTACAAACAATATGATAACTTCTGCTCTTCAGAGATAAATCAGATAAGTTTCAAGTTTGGCTTCCAGATATGTTAGACTCACCTGATTTCTCTTGTCGTCGCTTAATCTGCTATCTTTTGATGAATCACTTGTAGACCTGTGACTTCAGTATCTTTTCTTTTGCACAAAATACTTTGCGCAATCAGGAATTTCAAAGAGAATTGTCTGCCGATTTCTCTTGTCATCGCTTCATTCAGATGTCAAGACTTTCGTTTCTCAGATGTCTGATGATTGTCTCAGAGATGATTGTCTGCATATGTTCTGAGCATATGAAAGAACGCAGACATTCCAACAAACCACAAGAATTCCTGGCTAGAATCAAACGCAAATTGACCTTCTCCAAGTAGATATTGAGTGCTTCCTACGTTTCAGAAAAGCTGCGACAGATCATATCATTTTAAACTCCAGCGGGTGCGTAGTACATCCTCAGATTTAAACATTATAATCTTGAATACTTTCTGCTAAGAGGAGATAAGAATGATCATCGTAAGATGATTTGCTATACATCTCTGAGTGGAGTTTTTTTTCTGCAATTAGAGGCCTGATCTAAGAAATATCTTCCTCGGGTGTTAGCCAAAGAAATTGTTATGCAGAATAGAAATGAACCATACTTTGTATCAATGTTGTTCTGAGTGTAATGTGCACCCATAAGCATGTGCTCTTTGAGGATAAATTCATTGGTTTCATAACTCTTTAAACCAAAAACTCCATTGTCAATCCTAGTATTGATGTTTTGGATTTGGACCGAATCTTTCTGACATTCGTAGCATTTCTGAATCATATGTTTTGTTTTGGAAGCAAATGTGGAGGTGGAAATCTCTACGACACTCACCCCCACCAAACCTATGCTTCCTCGGGATGCACCAACAAAGATTTGTTTTCTGCTTTCAAAATAATTGATCAGCTTCACAACATATTGCATGTGCATGGGTTTTAAGAAACAAAGTGCTTGTGCAAGACCATGTAATGGGCCCTATAAAATGCATACTTTTAAAATGCATGTATAAACGAGTATGGTGCAGTTTAGAAGAAACTTGGCATCCGATGTCGAAGCTAGTGCTCTCACTTTCATATGTCAATGTGAACTTACATGTAACCTTACAATCACTTCGAGTGCATGGGAAAAATGCAAATTGTGCCTCGATGCAAGGTCATGTAATGAGACCCTAACATGCATACTCTAAGTGCATTTTTTAAACAATTATGGTGCATAGACAAGGTAAGAGCATTCGTCGAAGAGGTTTAGGCTCTCAAATGTAAGTCTTACTTCCAAATTTTATGATGCATTTAACAATTCGAACTAGTACAAATGGACGTGCATCTATTGGAAACACAACTCTCGTGCTCATATAGATTATTCATGCATACTTTAGATGCTAAGTAAAACAACATGGTGCAAAGAAATAGAAACTCGGTATGAATTCCTAAAAAAACAAAAAAAAAAACTTCAATCCTCTTTAGACCTGCAACTTCGAAAAATCATAACTTCAAGTCTTCGTCCTTCGTTTTAAACCTGTATAAAAACTCAAACTTGATCATAAGATTGTATCTCCTCAATTTATCTTCATGTACCTGTCCAAAACTCCCGAAAGAATATGCTCATTTATAAACAGAAATTCAAGCATTCATTACCTGAGATTGTCGCGTCGTGGTGTTTCACGTCAGGTTCACCAAAGTTGTCGGCACGAAAGCGAAGGCTGGTGGATCAATCCAACCGCTGATATTACGGTGCACGCGGGGTGGTTAGAGCAACCTCAGATGAAGTGGAACTCAAACAAGAAATTGAAAATCAACAAGAATATTAGTTATTAATTGTAAATTTATTCATCATATCCTTAGGTGTTTTGGAAATACATATGCTATCGCGCATGTGCAAAGACTTTACCGTAGATCTTGATTATTGCAAATCTTAAATCAAGCTTGAAGAAGATATAAATTTTTGAAGTCATTGTTATTACTCAAAGGATTCGAATTATATATGTGGACGAACAGAATTCAAACGATGGTAAAAAAAACTCAATAGGAATCAACAAACCTTTTCATATTTTCATGTGGTTGAAGGATAATGAGTTTCGAGACTACCTTTCATATTTTCATGCTTTGAAGATGCATGGAACAAATTCATCAGTTTGTTAAAACACTGTGACTATCATTTAGAAAGGATACATTGAATCTTCATAAGGTATTGAACTTGTAAAGACAGTCATCCTTATCACGAATATCAACTTCTCTATTCAACATTCCATGATCCCTAGTTTCAATAACACATATGGTTGCAATTGAGGTGATCTATTTACTTCTTCTTAAGGCACTTTTATAGATAATCGTGATCGTTTATTAACTTGCTAGCCCAAAAATTCAAGAACTGTATATGAATAATTTCTAATTGAATAACTAAATCTCAAAATCATTGTTAAATGTATTTGATTCTATTCATTTAAAAAACAAACGGAATTTATTATATATATAAATGTATTCTCATGAACATGTATCTAACCTATATAGTATATAAGGAGGCGATAAATCATGATTCATTGCAGTAGTCATTTCACGATCAAGCACAACATGCTAGAATAAAAACTCAAAACTAAATACGTTTAGAACCGCTTACTGTTGGTCAACAAAAAATCATAATTTTTTTCTAAAATGTATGAGCATGAACTCCAACTATAGATGTGTGCGCAAAGATATATGCACTGAAGTAGTCTTTTGAGGGCAGTGCGTAGTCAAATACGTTGACATCACGTTGTGTATTTAAACTTCCTTTTGACTATTTTTAGCAGCATTTGCTTCAATCTGTAGTGCTCCCAAATTTCCATGAATTTCTTAACGATTTTATATTGTAAGGTCTCTCAACTATGCTCTAGAATCTTCAATTTTGTAACATATCACTCAGACTCAAGTACAAACAATATGATAACTGCTGCTGTTCAGAGATAAATCAGATACGTTTCAAGTTTGGCTTCCAGATATGTCAGACTCACCTGATTTCTCTTGTCGTCGCTAAATCTGCTATCTTTTGATAAATCACTTGCAGATCTGTGACTTCAATATCGTCTCTTTTGCACAAAATACTTTGGGCAATCACAAATTCCAAAGAGAATTATCTGCCCATTTCTCTTGTCATCCCTTCATTCAGATGTCAAGACTTTCGTTTCTCAGATGTCTGATGATTCTCTCAGAGATGATTGTCTGCATATGTTCTGAGCAGATGAAAGAACGCAGACATTTCAGCAGACCACAAGAATTCTTGGCCAGAATCAAACTCAAATTGACCTTCTTGAAGTAGATATTGAGTGCTCCTACGTTTCAGAAAAGCTGCGACAGATCATATCATTTTAAACTCTAGTGCGCGTGTAGTACATCCTCAGATTTAAACATTATAATCTTGAATACTTTCTGCTAAGAGGAGATAAGAATGATCATCGTAAGATGATTTGCTATACATCTCTGAGTGGAGTTTTTTTTCTGCAATTAGAGGCCTGATCTGAGAAATATCTTCCTCAGGTGTCAGCCAAAGAAATTGTCATGCGGAATAGAAATGAACCATACTTTGTATCAATGTTGTTCTGAGTGTGTTGTGCACCCATAAGCATGTGCTCTTTCAGGACAAATTCATTGGTTTCATAACTCTTTAAACCAAAAACTCCATTGTCAATCCTAGTATTAATGTTTTGGATTTCGACCGAATTTTTCTGCCATTCGTAGCATTTTCGAATCATATGTTTTGTTTTGGAAGCAAACGTAGAGGTGGAAATCTCTACGACACTCACCCCCACCAAACCTGTGCTTCCTCCAGATGCACCAACAAAGATCTGTTTTCTGCTTTCAAAATAAATGATCAGCTTCATAACATATTGCATGTGCATGTGTTTTAAGAAAAAAAGTGCCTGTGGAAGGCCATGTAATGGGCCCTATAAAGTGCATACTTTTAAAATGCATGTATAAACGATTAGGGTGCAGTTTAGAAGGAACGTAGCATCCGATGTCGAAGCTGGTGCTCTCACTTTCATACATCAATGTGAACATACATGTAACCTTAGAATCATTGCGAGTGCATGGGAATACACAAATTATACCTCGATGCAAGGTCATGTAATGAGACCCTACCATGCATACTCTGTTGGGAGATTTGACAACTCCCTATGCAACTAGAAGCGAATGTGACCTCCCAAGGTACACTCAACTGGACACTATTCTAGTGTTCTGGTTATTTCTCAGAGCTGGTATGGAGATTAGCAGAGATATGTTAACCACTCAATGTAGACGCAGAGAGCTTTCTAACAAGATAAATTTCATCTTAAATGGATGCTCACACATGAAATGGCAATGTCTGCAAGTCAGGCTACTTTGTCAACACTCTCACAGACCTGTGCAGAGACATACCTTCACTCCAGATACAATAACTCAAAGAAAATGCAGAGAAAGATCCGGAGATTTGAACCACAATTAGAGGACTATATTAGCTATCTAACAAGAGTAAAGTGATAGCAAATGCATTTCTACAATAGGAGAACAAATGGATACAACTCAGAGAAATAGAGACTAGTCACTGCTAGCATAGATAGCGAGATATCCTAACCCAAACTTGGGATGGAAGCAAGAAGGGGGCTTCCTTAAGCTAGGAAGTTGCTTGCTGGAGTTCCAGCACTCTAAGAACACTCCAATACACCAAAGAAACACACGTGATCACACAAAAAGTCGTGATCCAAGCCTATTTTAAATAGAGCAAGTAGACTCCTACAATCTAGGAACCTCTTTTCCTAAAATTGCTCCTCTCTAAGTTAGAGGAATTGATTGCAATGATTTGGGGAGTGGTTGAGTGATTCCTTTTGCGAAAATCTCGTGACTTGAGGCCTTCATACATTGGTTGCACTTGTACAAATTAGTTTGCCCACGAATTTGTACTTTGAAGCTTGATTTTTTAACACTCCCCCTCAAGCTTCAATCTTCATCTTCATCCAAGGTCCTTCATGCTAATGCCTTGCTTGAACTTCATGAGCTTTGTGCCATCCAATGCCTTTGTAAACATATCAGCAACTTGGTCTTTTGTACCTATATGAATCACTCAAATCTCCTTTGTCAATACCTTTTCCCTTATGAAGTGGTAATGGAGTTCAATGTGCTTGGTTCTTGCATGGAAAACAGGATTTGAAGCGAGGTGTATGCTACTCAAGTTATGACAATAGATAGGATATGTATCAACCTGCAAATTCAAGTCCATAAACAACTTCTTAAGCCACATAAGTTCACATGTGACTTGTGCAAGTGCTCTATACTCAGCCTCTGTAGATGATAAGGCAACTGTCGGTTGCTTCTTTGACATCCAAGATATAACTTTGCTTCCAAGCATCACTAGATAACCACTAGTGCTTCTTCTATCTTCTTTGGATCCGGCCCAATCCGCATCAGAGTATGCCTTGACCTGCAAATCATCATCATATGGATAGCATAATCCTTCATTTATAGTACCCTTTAAGTACCTAAGCATTCTTCTTACTGCGAACAAGTGAGTAGTCCTTGGACTATGCATAAATTGTGACAAGACGCCTACTCCATAAAGCTATATCCGGTCTTGTGATGGTTGCATAATTAAGTGATCCAACAATAGACCTATACAAAGTGTCATCTTCAAGAGGATTACCATCACTAGAGTTCAGCTTCAAATTAACCTCCATTGGATTGGAGATTGGCTTGCAATTTATCATTCCAAACTTTTCAAGTACATCTACAATGTACTTCCTTTGCATCAACATGATTTCATCTTGTTTGTAAACAACTTCAATGCCAAGAAAGTACCTCAATTCCCCAAGATCTGAGATCTTAAATTCTTTACCTAGCTTGGATTTGATGTCTTCAATTCCCTTTATGTCATTACCTGTGATAATAAGATCATCGACATAAACACAAATGTAGGCAGCTAGTTCACCTCTTTGCTTCATGAAGAGAGAGTGATCTGCATCACTTTGTTTGTATCCACACTTGATAAGATATTCCACCAATCTATGATTCCAGGCCCATGGTGCTTGTTTTAGGCCATAAAGAGCCTTTTTCAACCTGCAAACATATGTAGGAAATTTACTACTTACAAAACCTTGTGGTTGCTCCATATATACTTCTTCTTCCAAGTCTCCATTGAGGAATGCATTCTTGATGTCCAATTGGTATAATTTCCATCCTTTGGTGGCTGACATAGCTATTAAGGTTCTGATGGTGCTCATTTTAGCCACAGGGCTGAAATTTTCTTCAAAATCCACTCCATATGTTTGTGCAAAGCCTTTTGCAACAAGCCTTGCTTTGTACCTAGAGATAGTCCCATCTGCTTTCCTCTTTACCTTGTAGACCCACTTGCTTCCTATCACTTTCAAGCCATCCTTCTTGGGCATAAAACTCCAAGTCTTGTTTTCTTCAAGAGCTTCAATCTCTTCCTTCATAGCTTCCTTCCATTCTTTATACCTATTTGCTTCTTCAAAACATGTAGGTTCACAATCTTCTATAACTTTATTCATATAAGCATAATGAGTTGCCATAAATGAATCATATGTGAGCCTATCTACTTGATACCTTGGCCTTAAGGACTTCCTCTCTTCACCTTTTGGAGGTATGAACCTTCTATTTCTTGGTTTATGCTTTGGTACATGTGAAGATTCCCCATGGTCTTCACCGCTCACTTCAACTCCATCATCCTCTAGCTCCACAAGCTTTGCTCTCCCTTTTGTTGAATGACTTGATGCTGAATTTCCTCTTGCTCTCCCTTTCCAAGGTGATGAAATCTGATCTTCATCCTCTGAACTTGAGCTTTGATGACCACTTAGTTCAATACTTGTTTGTCTTTGAGCTTCTTCATGCCTAGATCCATCATCTTCATGTTCCTGCAAATACTCTACCTTCTTGTACCATGGAAGTAGCTCATCAAAAGCTACATCTCTTGATACTTTGAGCTCCTTTGTATTTGGATTGAAGCACCTAAAACCCTTTTGATCATTTGCATAGCCAATGAAGACACACTTTTCTGACTTTGCTTGCAACTTATGCCTTAGCTCACTAGGAACATGAACATAGCATGTACAACCAAATATTTTGAGGTGGGAGAGGTTTGGCTTCTTACCATACCAAGCTTGATAAGGTGTTGAGGTGTGTATTCCTGATGTTGGAGCCCTATTCATGAGGTATATGGCTCTATTCGCTGCATCACTCCAAAAATGGTTGGGTATATTCATTTCATTCAGCATTGTCCTAGCTATCTTTGCAATGTACCTGTTCTTCCTTTCTGCAACCCCATTTTGTTGAGGTCTATACCTGCATGTTACCTGCCTTTTGATGCCTTGCTCCCAAAGAAAATCTGAAAATTCATTTGAGAAGTACTCTCCCCCTCCATCGGACCTTAGCTTCTTTATGTAGTTACCTGTCTCCTTCTCAACCATAGCTTTGAACATTTTAAAGCATTGAAACACATCTGATTTTTGCTTTATGAAATAGATCCAAACCATGCGAGTACAATCATCTATAAAAGTCACAAAATACCTATTCCCTCCTAGTGATGGCTCCTTGGTTGGTCCCCATACATCTGTGTGAACCAATTCAAGTGGATGTTGACTGATGTATCCACTCTTCTTGAAGGGAAGTCTTGATTGCTTACCCATCTGACAAGCTTCACATAAGTTCTTCATTCCTTGAGCTTGAAAACTTGGTAGACCTTCTACTAGCCTCTTTTGCTGCATCTCCTTCATCCTTTGAATGCTGATGTGGTCAATTCTTTTGTGCCACAAGTCCAACTCCGCAATCTTCTTATTACCAAAAGTAAAGTATACATGATGTGAAGGATTTGGTTTTACCTCTAATGTAAATAATCTTCCTTGCTTCTTTCCTCTTGCAACCAGCTTGTAACCTTGTTTTGGGTTCCCCACAAGCATCCTCCTTTGTTGAATCTCACTTGGTAGCCTCTGTCCACCATTTGTCCCACAGATACCAAGTTCTTGGTGATTGTAGGTACATGAAGCACATCTTTGAGACACCTTGCTTGCTCTTTGTCATCCAAAACCACATCACCTATGTGTGTGATCTTATGGGCTGTATCATCCCCTGTTTCCACATGCCCTTTACCACTTGGAGCATGTAGATTAGTGAACAAAGTTTGGTCGCAACTCATATGGTTGCTGCAACCGCTATCGATATACAATGTAGTATCTACATTGTTTGAGCTTCCATACATATGCATCATAAGGAGATTTTCATTCTTAGAGCTAGTGGATGCATAATTACCTTGCCCTTTGTATGTTAAGGCTTTATTGTAACTCCTTTGGTTGCTCCCTTGATAGCAATCCCTTGCATAATGTCCATTTCGTCCACATATGTAGCATCCTTGACCATCTTGGCTTCTTGATTGTTGATGTCTTCCTCCTCTTCCTCTTGTCCTTCCTTTATATGAAGAGCCTTCTTGGTCATGTCCTTGATTGCTTTGTCTTCCTCCAAATCTTCCTCTTTCCCTACTTTGGTTGTGCTAAGAGGAGATAAGAATGATCATCGTAAGATTATTTGCTATACATCTCTGAGAGGAGTTTCTTTTTCTGCAATTAGAGGCCTGATCTGAGAAATATGTTCCTCGGGTGTCAGCCAAAGAAATTATCATGCGGAATAGAAATGAACCATACTTTGTATCAATGTTGTTCTGAGTGTGTTCTGCACCCATAAGCATGTGCTCTTTCAGGATAAATTTATTGGTTTCATAACTCTTTAAACCAAAAACTCCATTGTCAATCCTAGTATTGATGTTTTGGATTTCGACCGAATCTTTTTGATATTCGTAGGAAGCAACGGTAGAGGTGGAAATCTCTACGACACTCACTCCCACCAAACCTATGCTTCCTCCGGATGCACCAACGAAGATCTGTTTTCTGCTTTCAAAATAACTGATCAGCTTCATAACATATTGCATATGCATGTGTTTTAAGAAACAAAGTGCCTGTGCAAGGCCATGTAATTGGCCCTATAAAATGCATACTTTTAAAATGCATGTATAAACAAGTATGGTGCCGTCTAGAAGGAACTTGGCATCTGATGTCGAAGCTGGTGCTCTCACTTTCATACGTCAATGTGAACTTACATGTAACCTTACAATCACTCCGAGTGCATGGGAAAACACAAATTGTGCCTCGATGCAAGGTCATGTAATGAGACCCTATCATGCATACTCTAAGTGCATTTTTTAAACAATTATGGTGGATAGACAAGGTAAGAGCATTCATTGAACAGGTTTAGGCTCTCAAATGTAAGTCTTACTTCCAAATTTTATGATGCATTTAACAATTTAAACTAGTGCAAATGGACGTGCATCTATTGGAAACACAACTCTCATGCTCATACAGATTATTCATGCATACTTTAAATCCTAAGTAAAACAACATGGTGCAAAGAAATGGAAACTCCGTATGAATTCCTAAAAAAATAAAAATAAAAAAAAATAAACTAGTGCAAGCACCTTTCTTTATGCTTCCTCAATCCTCTTTAGACCTCCAACTTCGAAAAATCATAACTTGAAGTCTTCGTCCTTCGTTTTAAACCTGTCTAAAAACTCGAATAGAATAGTTAGTCAATTCATCAAAACATAAAAAATTTTAGTCTAAACAAACTCGATCATAAGATTGTATCTCCTCAATTTATCTTCATGTACCTGTCTTGTCAAAAGAGCTATTCAAAAACACATTAGCAAGTATTTTATAATCATTTAATATAAAAAAAAAATTAGTTTTAAACTCCTGTGCTCATAATTACCTTTTGATGAGGGAGATCGTAAACTCCCGTACTGGTAATTAACTTTTGCTGAGGGAGATGGTAAACTCCCGTTCATATTTTTTTTAATTGTGAGGGAGAAAAATACAAAACTCCCGTTCATATTTTTTTAAATTGTAAGGAAGAAAAATACAAAACTCCCATTCATATATTTTTTAAAAAAATGCGAAGGAGAAAAATATAAAACTTCTGTTCACATGTTTTTTAATTGTGAGGGAGAAAAATACAAAACTCCCGTTCATATTTTTTTTAATTGTGAGGGAGAAAAATACAAAACTCTCGTTCATATTTTTTCAATTGTGAGGGTGAAAAATACAAAACTTCTGAAAGAACATTGCTCATTTACAAACAAAAATTCAAGCATACATTACCTGAGATTACCGAGCCGTAGTGTTTCACGTCGGGTTGACCAAATTTGTCGGTGATGAAAGCGAAGACTGGTGGATCAATCCAACTGCTGATATTACGGTGCACGTGGGGTGGTTGGAGCAACCTCAGATGAAGTGGAACTCAAACAAGAAATAGAAAATAAACAAGAATATTAGCTGTTAATTGTAAATTAATTCATCATATCTTCAGGTGTTTTGGAAATACATGTGCTATCGGGCATGTGCAAAGACTTTACCGTATATCTTGATTATTGTAAATCTTAAATCAAACTTGAAGAAGAAGTAAATTTTTGAAGTCATTGTTACTACTCAAAGGATTCGAATTATATATGTGCACGAACAGAATTCAAACGATGGTAAAAAAAAACTCAATAGGAATCAACAAACCTTTTCATATTTTCATGTGGTTGAAGGATAATGCGTTTCGAGACTACCTTTCATATTTTCATGCTTTGAAGATGCATGGAACAAATTCATCGTGTTTGTTAAAACACTGTGAATATCATTTAGAAATGATACATTAAATCTTCATAAGGTATTGAACTTTTAAAGCTAGTCATCCTTATCACGAATATCAACTTGATCTCTATTCAACATTCCATGATCCCTAGTTTCAATAACACATATGGTTGCAAATGAGGTGATCTATTTACTTCTTCTTAAGGCACTTTTATAGATAATCGTGATCGTTTATTAACTTGCTAGCCCAAAAATTCAAGAACTGTATATGAATAATTTCTAATTGAATAAATAAATCTCAAAATCGTTGTTAAATGTATTTGATTCTATTCATTCAAAAAACAAACTCAATTTATTATATATATAAATGTATTCTCATGAACATCTATCTAACCTAAACAATATATAAGGAAGCCATAAATCATGATTCATTGGAGTAGTCATTCCACGATCAAGCACAACGTGCTAGAATAAAAACTCAAAATTAAATACGTTCAGAACCGCTTACTGTTGGTCAACAACATATCATAATTTTTTTTAAAACGTATGAGCATGAACTCCAACTATAGATGTGTGCGCAAAGATATATGCATTGAAGCAGTCTTTTGAGGGCAGTGCTTAGTCAAATACGTTGACATCACGTTGTGTATTTAGACTTCCTTTCTATTTTCAGTAGCATTTTCTTCAATCTGTAGTGCTCCCAAATTTCGATGAATTTCTTAACGATTCTATATTGTAAGGTCTCTCAACTATGCTCTAGAATCATCAATTTTGTAACATATCGCTCAGACTAAAGTACAAACAATATGATAACTTCTGTTGTTCAGAGATAAATCAGATACGTTTCAAGTTTGGCTTCCAGATATGTCAGACTTACCTGATTTCTCTTGTCATCGCTTAATCTGCTATATTTTGATGAATCACATGCAAATCTGTGACTTTAATATCTTTTCTTTTGCACAAAATACTTTGCACAATCAGGAATTCCAAAGAGAATTGTCTGCCGATTTCTCTTGTCATCGCTTCATTCAGATGTCAAGACTTTTGTTTCTCAGATGTCTGATGATTGTCTCAGAGATGATTGTTTGTATATGTTCTGAGCAGAAAAAAGAACGCACACATTTCAGCAGACCACAAGAATTCTTGGCCAGAATCAAACTCAAATTGACCTTCTTGAAGTAGATATTGAGTGCTCCTACGTTTCAGAAAAGCTGCGACAGATCATATCATTTTAAACTCCAGCGCGCGTGTAGTACGTCCTCAGATTTAAACATTATAACCTTGAATACTTTCTGCTAAGAGGAGATAAGAATGATCATCGTAAGATGATTTGCCATACATATCTGAGTGGAGTTTTTTTTTCTATAATTAAAGGCCTGATCTGAGAAATATCTTCCTCAGGTGTCAGCCAAAGAAATTGTCATGCGGAATAGAAATGAACCATACTTTGTATCAATGTTGTTATGAGTGTGTTGTGCACCCATAAGCATGTGCTCTTTCAGGACAAATTCATTGGTTTCATAATTCTTTAAACCAAAAACTCCATTGTCAATCCTAGTATTGATGTTTTGGGTTTCGACCAAATCTTTCTGACATTCGTAGCTTTTTCGAATCATATGTTTTCTTTTGGAGGCAAACGTATATGTCGAAATCTCTACGACACTCACCCCCAGCAAACCTGTGCTTCCTCCAGATGCACCAACAAAGATATGTTTTCTGCTTTCAAAATAAATGATCAGCTTCATAACATACTGCATGTGTATGGGTTTTAAGAAACAAAGTGCCTCTACAAGGCCATGTAATGGGTCCTAAGAAATGCATACCTTTAAAATGCATGTATAAACGAGTATGGTGCAGTTTAGAAGGAACTTAGCATCGGATGTCGAAGCAGGTGCTCTCACTTTCATACATCAATCTGAACATACATGTAACCTTACAATCATTGCGAGTGCATGGGAAAATACAAATTGTGCCTCGATGCAAGGTCATGTAATGAGAACCTACCATGCATACTCTAAGTGCATTTTTTAAACAATTATGGCGCATAGACAAGGTAAGAGCATTCGTCGAAGAGGTGGAGGCTCTCAAATGTAAGTCTTACTTCCAAATTTTATGATGCATTTAACAATTTAAACTAGTGCAAATGGACGTGCATCTATTGGAAACACAACTCTCGTGCTCATACAGATTATTCATGCATAGTTTAGATGCTAAGTAAAACAACATGGTGCAAAGAAATGGAATCTCGGTATGAATTCCTAAAGAAAAAAAAAAGTGCAAGCTCCTTTCTTTATGCTTCTTCAATCCTCTTTAGACCTGCAACTTTGAAAAATCATAACTTCAAGTCTTCGTCATTCGTTTTAAACCTGTCTAAAAACTCAAATAGAATAGTTAGTCAATTCATCAAAACATAAAAAATTTTAGTCTAAAAAAACATGATCATAACATTGTATCTCCTCAATTTATCTTCATGTACCTGTCTTGTCAAAAGAGCTATTCAAAAATACATTAGCAAGTATTTTGTAATCATTTAATACAAAAAATAATTTAATTTTAAACTCCTGTGCTCATAATTATATTTTGATGAGGGAGATGGTAAACTCCCGTACTTGTAATTACCTTTTGATGAGGGAGATGGTAAACTCCCATTCATAATTTTTTTAATTGTGAGGGAGAAAAATACAAAACTCCCATTCATATTTTGTTTAATTGGGAGGGAGAAAAATACAAAACTCCCATTCATATTTTTTTTTTTAATTGTGAGGGAGAAGAATACAAAACTCTCATTCATATGTTTTTTAATTGTAAGGGAGAAAAATACAAAACTCCTGTTCATATTTTTTTTAATTGTGAGGGAGAAAAATAGAGAACTCCCATTCATATTTTTTTTAATTATGAGGGAGCAAAATACAAAACTCTCGAAATAAGATGCTCATTTATAAACAGAAAGTCAAGCATACATTACCTGAGATTACCGGGCCGTGGTTTTTCACGTCGGGTTCACTACAATTGTCGGCGCAAAAGTGACGGCTGGTGGATCAATCCTACCGCTGATATTACGGTGCACGCGGGGTGCTTTGACCAACCTCAGATGAAGGGGAACTCAAACAAGCAATTGAAAATCAACAAGAATATTAGTTGTTAATTGCAAATTAATTCATCATATCCTTAGGTGTTTTGAAAATACATGTGCTATCACACATGTTCAAAGACTTTACCGTATATCTTGATTATTGCAAATCTTAAATCAAGCTTGAAGAAGAAGTAAATTATATATGTGGACGAACAGAATTCAAACGATGGTAAAAAAAACTCAATAGGAATCAACAAACCTTTTCATATTTTCATGTGGTTGAAAGATAATGAGTTTCGAGACTACCTTTCATATTTTCATGCTTTGGAGATGCATGGAACATATTCATCGTGTTTGTTAAAACACTGTCAATATACAAACGGAATTTATTATATATATAAATGTATTCTCATGAATATGTATCTAACCTATACAGTATATAAGGAAGCCATAAATCATGATTCATTGCAGTAGTCATTTCACGATCAAGCACAACGTGCTAGAATAAAAACTCAAAACTAAATACGTTCAAAACCGCTTACTGTTGGTCAACAAAATATCATAATTTTTTTTTTTAATGTATGAGTATGAACTCCAACTATAGATATGTGCGCAAAGATATATGCACTGAAACAGTGTTTTGAGGGCAGCGCTTAGTCAAATACGTTGACATCACGTTGTGTATTGAAACTTCCTTTTGACTATTTTCAGCAGCATTTTCTTCAATCTGTAGTGCTCCCAAATTTCCATGAATTTTTTAACGATTCTAGATTGTAAGGTCTCTCAACTATGCTCTAGAATCATCAATTTTGTAACATATCGCTCAGACTAAAGTACAAACAATATGATAACTTCTGCTGTTCAGAGATTAATCAGATACGTTTCAAGTTTGGCTTCCAGATATGTCAGACTCACCTGATTTCTCTTGTCGTCGCTTAATCTGCTATCTTTTGATGAATCACTTACAGATCTGTGACTTCAGTATCTTTTCTTTTGCACAAAATACTTTGCGCAATCAGGAATTTCAAAGAGAATTGTCTGCTGATTTCTCTTTTCATCGCTTCATTCAGATGTCAAGACTTTCGTTTCTCAGATGTCTGATGATTGTCTCAGAGATGATTGTCTACATATGTTCTGAGCAGATGAAAGAACGCAGACATTCCAACAGACCACAAGAATTCTTGGCCCGAATCAAACTCAAATTGACCTTCTCGAAGTAGATATTGAGTGCTCCTACGTTTCAGAAAAGCTGCGACTTGAACAACGCCCTTTGTTGTACTCCTCATCTAAATTGATGGCTGCCTTGACTGTATATACTATTCATGCATCGCCCAGAACTCGGATCAAATCTCTATGCTAATAACTAAGTGAAATATTTACTCATCAAAGCGTTTTCTATCTGTCCATAGACAATTCAAATGTTTTTTTTACTTTATCACTTCAATAGGCAAATTATAAGTCGCCAAAGGAATATATCTGTACACCTTCTTGACTAAGATTAAGCGATTATCCGTAGCTGCATCATTTGTAACGTGGTACAGAAGCTCAAACTTCAGCAATATTGATTGGAACTGAGAAACATATGATCATATCATATAATAATAACTTACTTAAAATTTCACAATTGCGCTAGTTTGAACTTCCGTCGTTCATCTCTGTTGTAGTGGACTTATCATATATGAAGAAAGCTTCAGCGTGGATAGAGCATGGAGGTCGTTATATAAAAAAAACCAAGGACAAAAGCTTTCAGCAGAAAATGAACTTAGCTTCTCAGGATGCATCAGAGATTATAATCCATAGCATCAATCTTCAATTTTTCCTCCTTTCTTTCCAATGCCTCCTACGTAGATTTCTCCAGCAGCGTACAACACTTCCTTCTTCATCCTTTAATATCCCATGAGAGCTCCAAGAATCCATTGCCAGCGCTTGGCTAATCATAGCGTCCAATCTGCCTGGGCACAATTTTCATGTGATCCCTCTCAGAATCTAGATTAGTCCATCATAGCCAAATTTCTGTCAGCGCTCTTCTTTTTATGCATATGGCGTCCACCTCCTCTGCATGAATCAGGCTTTCCCTCATCAAAACATTGCATAGCTTCATTCTCCAGCAGCCAATATCTAGCAACGTCCCATCTTCGGGTCACTTCCGTCTCCCTTCCTCTCAAAGTATTGATCCCGAATCCAGACGTGCGAATGCCCTCTTTTGATCTCCTCCTCTGACCAAAAAACTACGTGTGTGGTCTTGACTTCTTCATGAACTGCCGCTGCGTTGCCACATAGATGTCCGCCTCCCTATTTTTTTTTCCATGCATAACTCCAACTCCTCCTCCGTATGATGTTTTCCATGCAAAACTTCTTGTCTTCCTTGCCATGCATACTTCCTTTTTTTATGCGCGCTCCCAACTTCTCCCCTTTATCATTACTTTGAGGAACAATAAAGAATTGCACCACATTCCTCCATGATCTACCAAAGCCAACTATTCAATTTGAATGATAGAATTCCTTGAGGCTTCAATAAAATCACTAATTACATATACATCTCTGAGTGGAGTTTTTTTTTCTGCAATTAGAGGCCTGATCTGAGAAATATCTTCCTCAGGTGTCAGCGAAAGAAATTATCGTGCAAAAAAGAAATGAACCATAGTTTGTATCAATGTTGTTTTGAGTGTGTTGTGCACCCATAAGCATGTGCTCTTTTAGGACAAATTCATTGGTTTTATAACTCTTTAAAGCAAAAACTCCATTGTCAATCCTAGTATTGATGTTTTGGATTTCGACCGAATCTTTCTGACATTCGTAGCATTTCCAAATCATATGTTTTGTTTTGGAAGCAAACGTAGAGGTGGAAATCTCTACGATAACGTGGATGTTTTTGCTATTATGGCATATATACTTAACTTCAATTTTGCGTCATTGCGGAGCTTTTCCACCATAATAAAAGGATGTATTGGCATTGATGCTGTGGCAACCAAGGATGGAGCCCGTGTCCTTTAGATGCAGATGGCTATGATCTAGCCAATAGAGCAAGCCTCACTCGTGGTTACATCCGCACGTATGACATTCAACAAGAGTGTAGTATTGGCGCTAGAGAAGCTCCTAAAACAAAAGCAAAGAGATTAGCTATAGAAGGTGCCAGTCGGGGTTTGATCCCGTGACATCTAGAAGGAGATTAGTCAGCTCTATCCACTAGAGCAAGGACCAGGAACCATGTGTGCAGAATATCATAGCTTTATATTAGATGCAGAAGCGTATCATAAGCAAACAGCGCATGCACCTCCCACAACAGGTGAAGGGCTTTGGTGTGGAGAACAAGAGGAGGAAGGTGGAGATGGAGGGAGAGAGAAGAGAGAAAAAATGCACGGACATGTGTGGGAGCCTCGAAACCCACATAATGATCTCTCTTGAGGTAATGCTCTATATATGATATATATATATGAAGATGGGGGTAAGGTCACATGACCCTTACATCCCCAACAATCTCCCACTTAAGGGTCAATGTGACTGTAAGTGGTAATACATACAAAGAATGATGTAGGACTATACACTAATGCACAGGAAGAATCCGGATCTCAACCCATACAGATCAACCTACACCAGCTGCCTCGAGCATGGTGTATCCATGCACCTCAAACAGTGCTAGACTCATATTGATAAGAGTCGAGCTCATATCTAACTGATGCACAAATTGATGAAGTTCCTGCAAAGCTCCCACTCGCTCTATGCCTGTGTCAATCATCGAATGGCTGACAACTCCAAGTGCAAATGCTCCAATAGCAACTGCAATGTCTAGTCTCGAGCATAACAACTCGTACATCAAACTCTTGAATGCTGATGAAACATGTGCTATCCTGACTAGCCTAAGTATGCCAACCATGCCTATATCCAAGGCATCAAAAGCACTATCATCAAGACCAACATGTCCTGACATATATGTATCAACATCTTGCATAAGTGAATCTAAGAATGACTGCATAACTACTAACTACTCAGTATCTAATTCAGCCATGCTCACAAGCAAGGATGTATCTAGCTATGCATCCTGAGAGCTAATATGCTCTACCATACACTGTGTACCATGAGAGCAATCCTGCTCTACCACACCAAGTGTATGGTCATGCTCCACATGAGCTAGCTACACAACATCAACAACAAGATCCATCTGACGATCTAACTCTAAGTAAGTAGCATCACAATGCTCTACACGAGCATCCACATCATGCTCTAAAGCATCTAGCTGATCATCCAAAGTGTTCTCTATAAGAGCATCCATATGATCAATAAAATCATGTTGTATATAAGCATGATGAGCATCCAAAACATGCTCTACATGTGCATCCATCTAAGCATCTGAATCCTGCCATACATGTGCATCATGAATGTCAATAGGCCTGTCTGAAGGTAGAAAAAATGAGACATGACGAGTCTCACATCGCACATAATGCTGAACTCCCACTGAGACGAGACTGTCTCTCACATGAAGTACCTGTAGTGGATACCTATGCCCAATCCTGACACCTCTAAGAAGCATAAGAATTTGGTTATGAAAGAAATTGTGTGTCTTGTGGAGAAATTTTACTCCAGTACACTCCAATACACGCAGCGGAAGTTAGAGAACCTCTTCTAGAATCTGCTATGTAATACACATGCTTACTAAAACCTGATTCAGTCACAACTTAGAGATTCAATGGCTCTGAAATTTTATCTACACACAGTAGACTTTTCTAGCTTTCTTAAAAGCTAAAGAAAACTCCATTTCGAGTTCATTTGGCTAGGTAACCGATTGCACAAAGTTAGACTACCTATCATCTCAGGTTATGCAGAAAATTGAGGTTCACAAGAAATGTTCCCAGTCATTACTAGAGAATTATCTGAGATATTTGAGATACAGAAAGTATGAGAGATAAACCTTCCAACAGCATATCATATGCATTAAATGGATAAGTACATAGAGAGATATCACCTTCACAAGGTGGCTATGTACAAAAAAGGTATGTGGCTAGAATAGTTTTGTGCCTTGTAGCATAGAAATGAGGTACCTTCTGATATCCATTGGTGAGAGAATGACCAACATATGCTTCTACACCATCTCCTTGTCATCTCCACGAATTTTCACCTTCAAATGAGCACTATATATAGAGCTATGGGTATGGGACTTTTCATCTACCCTTACACCTTCTCTCACCTCTTGAACTTTCCTTTCATGTCCTTTATCCTTCCATTTCCTTGGGTGGCTTTTGGTGCTCCACATCACTCCATATGGATAAGGTCATGAATTTTTTGTGTATTCCATTTCTCTAAACATATTTTGATTTTTATCCAAGCCGTAAATAACTTTTCCCTTTTTAATTCAACACTCTACTCTAAGGTTATGAGTGTGCCCTTTATATTTTTAGGGTATAGCTTCATTTTGGGCTTACATGAAATACATAAATGATAAAGAGTTAATAAATGAGAGGTGATTATGTATCAAGCCTCATAATTAGATCTTTCACATGTTCCATAATTTTCAACACTCCCCCTCAAGCTACAATTGGGAGTCCATGCTACTCCCGAATTCTCCTCCTCTTCGTCTTTGCTTTCATTTGCCCTTGTATCTCCTCATTTGATTGCTTGGTAATTTTCTTCTTTGCTTCCAAGCTCCTTTGGCTTCTCTTTAGCTTCATCCTTGTGTCTTTGGCTCTTAGTAAGAGCTCTTCTTCAATCCCTA
Source organism: Ceratopteris richardii (assembly GCA_020310875.1). NCBI lineage: Eukaryota > Viridiplantae > Streptophyta > Polypodiopsida > Polypodiales > Pteridaceae > Ceratopteris > Ceratopteris richardii. The sequence continues at coordinate 113,779,852 of CM035409.1, forward strand.
GCATGAACATGCTTCATACTTTATAATATGAGATCACCTTGGCTTCATATACCTTTGTTGCTTCACTCTCTTCTTTGTTGTCCTCTCTTTGCAAGTCTCTTTACTTCTATACCTTCATGGCTTCATGTCCTCTAGGCTTGCATGCTTCGTTTTGATCCTTCTTTGACTTTGGATCATCTTCAACTTTGTCTATGGTTGCTCGTTGCTTTGCATCTCCTTTTGATGTCATCATGGGTGTCATGCTTTCTTTCAACTTGTCTTCATGACTTCTTTTGCATCATGATGGCTGCTCCTTCCCTTCTAGATGCTCCTTCCATAGAGGTGGCTCCTCCTAGTCTTTTGATTTAACTTTGATGGCTGCTCTTACTCTTTCTTTGAGTATACCTAATTCTTTCGGGTACTTTTCTCTTTTTTTTGGACTTGTCTTGGATCTTCCAATTCTTTCAAGCTAACTCCCCCTTGCTTCATAGTCTTTCCTCCATTCTTCATGGCTGGTTTATACCTGCAAAATCAACAATGGGCTGATCATACATGAACTCTTTCATGAGTTCCTCTTCATGTGAAGCATTTGTAACTTCCACATCTTCCAATCTTTCATTATCACCTACAAGAAAACACAACAAATTGTGAATGTGATCAATGGTGCCTCTTGCACCTAAAAAGGGTTGCCATTCCTCTTGGGATGTTCTTCCTTTCCCTCACATGGCTTGCCATTCCTCTTTGAATGGTCTCACTTACCATAGGCTTGCCACTCTCTTTGGTGGTCTTACTTGCCTTAACCTTTCATTAGACCTTCTCTTGGCCTTTGGTGCTCCTTGCACCTTACAAGGCTTGCCATTCCTCTTGGAATGGTCTTACTTGCCTTTACATAGGTTTGTCACTCTCTTTTGGTGGTCTTACTAGCCTCATCCTTTGACACTAAATTCACATGATTTATGCTTGGAACTTACCACCACACACAATGTGGATTTTTCAAAACCTTTACCTTAGCCCTTACCTTCGCAAGTGGACTTCTTTACCTTCCTTTAACTTCAGCCATTTTTTCACACTCCTCTCGGGTGACTCTTCCTTCTAGCTTGCCACTTGTATGTTGCTCCTTGCAATCTTGGGGAATTTCTTCAAGTCCTTGTTTAGTCTTCAACACTTCATGGCAGCCCTTTCCTTGGAGTCTTCTACTCCTCCTTTGTTGGGAAGCTCAATCATAGGCTTCACCCTTGTCCACCTTCAGCTTGGGTTCCATCTTCAAGTGTTTGAGAAATGTGTAGCTTGGGCTCCTTCCTTCACTTTGGCTCAAAGCTTTGTGCCATCCCTTTATCCAAGCTTTGCCAATCTTTTCTTGGCTTGTGCTAACAAGAGCATTGCATCACATGATGTATCTAAACTCAAAGATCAAATGCTTTTACTTATCATAACATAAGCATACATATTTTCTTTGGCAAATTTACCTCAATGAGTTTTATCCACAACAAGATACATCCACAATCTTTATACATGGAAACCTTGCATCTTACCAATATTCATGGTATCCACACATGCATTATTTTAACTCATCTATGGCTAAACATGAGCAACCTTTCATGCTTCAAGATCATGCTAACAATCATACATAAGCATGTATACAAATCACCAATCTTTTGAGCATACTTTCAGCTCTCTTTGTGCCAATTCATATGGCTACATATACCTGCAATTTCAGCTTGTATAGGCTTTATAAAATAGCCTATTACTTATCCATGCATCATCAAACATGTGCATATATTCTCCTTAACCACATGTGCATACATTCTTGCATGATAGACATCAATGATCAACTTCAAATTCACTTTATATTTAGCCTAACCATGGCTGTACAAAATTGTCATTCATAAAGTTCATAAGCATGCATACATAAGCATCTTCATTGCATACAATTCTTGCACCAAACAAGAAGCATATAATTCTTTTTTCATGCTTACATATTAGCTTTAATATTCAGCCATGTACATAATATAATCTTGCACTTCATTCAATTGAGTGCAATACCTCAAACATGCATACAATGTTCACATGCAACTATACACAGTTGCTCATCCAAAATTCTTTGCTTGAATCTTCATCTCCTTCCATTGGCTGCTCATAAATCCTCATTCAAGTGATTATTATCACTTATAGCATGACTCAATGATCAAGAATCTATAGAAGACAGTAGGACAAGAGAGTGTATCACTTATAATAGCATAACACTGTGGAGGTGATCGCAATCCGAGTGGATCCGATCCGGCCATGGCACACACAAGGTGTATGAAGCTAATGAATGTTGGAAGGTTTAAGGATGTGAAAGTGAAATTAATGTTGAGTATGGAGAAGAGAGAGATGTTGAATGATTATGGGAATGGGAATGTAGGAGTGCAAGTTAGATTTATGAACATGAATGATAGGAATGAAAGAGAACCATACACACGAATCAAATTTGGAAGGAAGAATGGTCCATTGAAGGAGCTTCTTAGACACTTCCTAATTCTAACCCATATGCATAGTCTTCTTTGGATGATATGTATGCATGACGAGAATAGATGGAATCCTTACACATAAATCAGTTTCAAAAGGAAGAATGGTCCAATATTGGAGCTTCTTATACACTTTCAGAAACTAATCAATATATATGTGTATGTATGGATTATATGCATGCAAGTGAATTATGATGATAGCGTTTAATCACAAGCTCAATGAAACATCCTCATTGGTTCAATGCAATACTGCGGAGCCTTCTCACACATAGAAGAAAATAGAAGACATGAATTAAAAGGATTTGAATTAAGATACATATATAAGATCGTCGTGATACGTCAAGCTAATCAGTCTACTGATCAAAGGCGGTTCCGACCCTCAAACCATGACAGTTCAACTGAATATCACACGTAAGAAGATGAGTTCTACTTCATTGACCCTATGTATGTCTAGGCTCGTAATGTCTAACTAAAGAAGTCTAAGACTCATTAAAACCAGCTTTAACTCACTCACACGCTCCACCAAGGATGAGTCATGATAGAGTCACTAGTTTCAAGAGCCTATCCTAGATTGGAGTTATAACTTAAATTTGAAACTAGCTACTATACTCATACTAGCCCACATTGGATCCTCACTCGCTTAACCGAGGATGGTAGCCTCAAGGAAACCTTAAGCTAGCAAGAGCCCTATGGATGCCTAACAATGATCCTCTAGGAGTTTGGAGGGGGGTTTATATAGTTTTTTGAATGAATTTAGGTCCTTGGATCTAGAGAAATCAACTCTCAACTCTAGGATCACTACTTTCGATTACAACCGTTTGATTAATCAAATCAATGGCTTGGAATTGTTCTTTCTATCAAATCTAGTGTAAAGGAGCGAAATGTAGGTGCCTTCATTCTCCACCATTGGATCTGGGGATGATCTGGATCGTCGGATCAGTGTTGACATCAATTCGGATAAGATATGCCACTATTTTTAGAGAAAAGTTGCATTATTGATCTTTAACTATCAAAAAAGTCTTCTTTGATGAAAAAAACTCGTGGATTCTCCTTGCTTTAAGCATAAGTTCATCTCCACCCTTGAATATGAGCTCATCTTGATCGTACAACATCGCTCAATCAGCTTTCACCATATGGCAGCCCTTCAACCCTTCAATTTGCTCAAACTAGAAAACTGTGGTGACCTTGAAAACTGGACTTTGTGCTCTTTGACCCTCCAAAAAGGCTTTGATGAAGATGAAACTTTGTAGGACTATGTTTCCAAAGATCTCCTTCAGGAATATGCAGAAAAAACTTTTATCTAAATCTCCCTTATACAAGTTTGACTGCATTTGGAAGCTTGCAAGGTGGCATTAAGGTGTCTAGGAAACTCTGATAGCCTTGAAACTTTGTACAAATATGTAGACACATATGGTCTTTATAGGTGCCAAACCATATGGCTAACAAAAATTCCTATACAAGATTTTATAGGATCTAAGTAAAAAAGTTATATTTTTTTACAAAATGCACATGGCATATCAATGTGCTAGAAAATCCATTTTCATGTGAAATTCGGGATATAGACTGCCTTTGATAGGCTTTAAAAGTATATGAATTTTCATGTGATTTCGAGATATTGAAATTTTTGCCGTAATTTCCAAAGTTTGACTAGCTTTGACCGCTACCCTGGATTTGCTCAATTTCTTCCAAAGTTTGCATATGAACTCCCTTTGACATCCTTGATGCATCTTGGACTTCTCAGGGAATTTTGGCTACCTTCACCGAATGTGTTTCCTGTAGGCCTTCATGAATGAGAGAGGAGAGAAAATCTCGACGACATTCGCCCCCACTAAACTTGCGATTCCTTTGGAAGCGCCACTCTAATATCTGTGAAAAACAAAATGTTCCAGGCATCAAATTCTTTTATAGGCAACATAAGAAACTTGGAAGGAAAAATTGATCATATGCATGAATGAGTAGGCAACGTGACATGAAGCAAAATTTGCATGAAAGAAAGAATTGAAACACGCAACATGAATATGCATGAACAAATAGGCAACATATATGCAAATGAACAAGCAACATTGACATTAAGAAAGAAAACAAACAAGCACCAATATTAAGTGGAAGTGGATGTATTGAGTCGTTTTAAGCATCAGTTCCTCTCATCTTGAAGAAAAATTTGTACCTTTTTTATAAAGCAATCTACCTTAAATACGATTATAAACAAAGATTTAGGGTTTTCAAGAGACATCTTTCATCTTTAGCTTATTTTAGATCAACTCCTTTCCTACATAAATATGAATATGCTCTTTCTCTAATAACATGCAAGGAAATCTAACTAAACTCCACTAATGCATAAATGTGCCTATATAGCCCGTGATTTATTCTATTATGCCTCCTTATCTTCCTTTGGCTTGCTCTCTCTCTCTCTCTCTCTCTTTTGATGATGATGATTCGGCAACTTTATGGTTATGATCACTTTTTTGGGGTGGAAGAAAGTGTAAACTTCTTGGTAACATATAGCATTTTTTTTTAATGGTGGGGAAAAATTAAACCCCGATACAAGGTACAACCATTTTTTATGACAAAGAACAATCGTTTAAACTCCAATACAAGTGTTGTGAGATGGACTAAGGATGTAGAAACATGCAGTAGCAGGAGCTAGTATTTCAACAATTATGCTTTCGATACAGGATACATATGCATGTTTATATATGAAAGTCATGTCACCAAAATAAACCTCCAAATCTACATGCCGTATCTTTCCACAATCCTAGATTATAATCAATTTCTTAGTAGATAAATTACTACTTAAGATATAATTTTACACAAGTAGATAAATCATCATTTGCCTTTTTTGACTCAAGTCATGTGGATATGCAATGCAAAGACTGAAAAAAAAAACATGCATGAAATAAGAATGGAAAAAAAGTAGAATGAACCTGAAAAAAAACAAAGCAACATGAACTTGAAAAATTAATGATCTTTTTATATGTTTTTTTTTTCTTTTTTTTTCTTTTTTATTTTTTTATTTTTATAACATGGATACTCCTGTTTATGAATCGGCCTCACTGTTGTCATCTTCTTCAATGTCTTCATCCAAAATGTACTCATCATTATCACGTTTCTTGAATAGCTTTATCCTTTTAACTGCAATCAAAGTTTTAGTGCAACACCATTTAATTCACAAAGAGCATACGTACCATTGTTGTTGACTTTTGATACAATGTATGGTCCAAACCACCATTGAGTGAGCTTTTTGTGTGCATCATATTGAGACTCTAATGTACTATCATAAATGAGCACCCAATCTCCTACTTCAATTAGCTTAGGATGCAATCGATGAGTTTTATCAAAATAATGCTTGTTCTTCATTCTAGATTCTCTTAATTTTTCAATGGCATCATCAAGTCTTAATTTACCTTGTTCTAACTGTTTAATACGCAAACTCAAAAAATCATCAGTAGAAATGTTTTCAAACCAAGGAAAATTTGACCATGGCAAGAAGTCGGTTCTCTTATGGCAAATTCTTCATCGAGGAATTTGGACTAACCATAAGGCAAGCAAAATTTGCGGGATCCCTCCGTGGTGCAAACGCTGCCACCATGCAATCGAAGATGTCCCACACATCTTCCTTACTTGCCCCAACTCCTACAGAATCTGGCAGATGGTTGGACTGAAAATCAGAGTTCAGAAACAGCTCAGCTGGAAACAAGTCCTCTTGGGTGAAGCGATTGGATGCTCTGCGGCTCTCTGGAACGCGATCAGAGGGGAAGTCCTGTGGAAAATTTGGCGGGAGCGATGTGCTCTCAACTTCGGCGACCCCCCCAGGGAGTGGTCGATTGAAAAATCTCTACTCCTCCTTGGCAAAAGGATTGTCAACAGTAAGAAATCCCCCCCCTTCAGGCACCATCAAGTCCTCCTTTTGATCAACAACAAGCTCAAACCCAAGTGGGTCCCGCATGAGGGCGACGAGAGGATGATCAACCTTCTTTGTAATGCAACCTAGGAATCAACCAAGCTTCCCCTGCTTTGTGGGATTTGGGGGGTCCCGTGGGCACTAGTCCCCTCCTATTGTACCCTTGTTTCTTAATTTAATTCAAGTCCGGGAGAGTAGGCTATTGCCGAACTTCCTTTATAAAAAAAAAAAAAAAAAAAAAAAAAAAAAAAAAAAAAAAAAATTTGACCATGCAGAAATATGAGACTGAATTGGAAACAATGGTTTTTGACAATACATGAGTTCAGCAGGCATATACCCAGTAGTACGTGTGCATGTCATTCTATCTGCCCAAAGTGCAAAAGGTAAGAATGTAGGCCATTGTTTGATGTTACCATTGCATGCTTTAGATATGGCTTTCACAATAGGTGGATGCCCTCTCTCTATTTCACCATTGGCCTCTGGATTATATGCAGTAGTGAGAGACAAACGAATATCATGATGTTCAAAGAACTCTTTGGATTCTCTCGCATTTAACTCTCCACGATCGGCAACTACTTTCTCTATGTACCCAAAGCGACTTATGACATGTTCAAGCAAGAATTTGCAAACATTGTAAGTGGTCTTAGATCGTAGTGCACGTCCCTCTACATAATTAGTTAAGTCTTCTCTTGCAAGTACAATGTAATGCATTTGTCATTACCTTTACGCATAGTTACAAGATCTACTACCCACTTATAGTGAATACAAGGTAGATAAGTAGGATGCAATGGATCTCTATGTTTGACTGATGAATGAAGTTGAGAAGTAGAAAATGCAGAAACATAGCTACTAATGTCAACATACATCCTAGGCCAATAATAGGTACTTCTAATTTTTTCATATGTTCCAAAAAATCTGTTATGACCTGCCCATAATGTCTCATGCATTTCCTTCATTACTTGCAATTGAAGACCTCATTTTCCTAGGACTTTTTGTGGATTCTTAACCTTACCCTTAGCATATCTCCAAAGATAACTGTTACATAGGAAAAAGTTATAAGCTCGTTTCCTAATATTATGGAATCTATTCATAGTCCAGCTAGGTAATGGTTGTAGTGTCCTCAGATACTTTCCTATGTCTCTCCATTCATTTGTGTACTCAGACTCATGAAATTTCTCATACTCGTATATATATATATATGGAACATAGTCAACTAACTTCACATTCTTTATTAGATCACTTTCAAGATTGTAATCAAATCCAGCTCTCGATAACATATTAGCAACTGAGTTTGACTTACCTGAAATATGAACCTTCTCAGGATTTATGAACTTAATATATGAGATCCATCTAAGCATGGCTAAATCAGGAGATGAACAATTGGCTATCACTCCAATGAGAGGCAAACACAGTCTCAACTTTGACATTTGCACCAATGAAATATTCTTTGTCTGTTTTCAAAGTTGTTACCATACCCCATAGTTCTCATTTGATCTGTGGATATTTTCGTTGTGTTTCATGTAAAATTTTGGCACCAAACCTAATTGCATATATAATCCCTTCACTATCATCCTGACTTATGATCCAACCTATACCAATAGGACTAGTATCAACAGTCAATATAATAGGTTTGTTAGCAGAGTAGTCTCCACGCTTAAGGATGGGAGCTTCAAGCAATAATTTCTTCAATTTATGCATAGCTTGAGTGTGTTTGTCAGTCCAAATAAATTTTCATTTCTTCCTCAACAAGTCATAGAGACAATCAGCAACATGAGCAAAGTGTGGGATCCAAATAACATAAAAGATGCAAGCACCAAGAAATCTGCGTACCTCACTCATGTTGTTACATGTTTCAGAAATCTTTCGAATGGCATCACCTTTTTGTGGGTATGGCTTTCAACCATAATGACCACATAAATGTCCAACAATAAGAACCTTGTTGACACCAAAAACAAATTTTTCTATGGAAAATGTGAGACCTACCTCTTCGAATCATTGAAATATTCTTTCACAATCAGAGATATGGTCAAGAACAAATTTACAACATCGAGATGAGTCTAAAGAAATGTCCTTTACATGTTCCTCACTCCCTTTAATTGGAATATCATCAATGAATGGCATCGTTATATGAGGGATAAAATCATGTAAGACCATATTCATAGCACTCATCATATGAGCCACAGAATTAGTCGCTCCTTGAGGTAAAGTACACATTCACACTAAGCCTAAAGGAGTTTTCATTGTGGTTATGTCACGACTATCAATTGCTAATTGGAACTAGTCATATCCCGAATATAAATCACCCATTGAATAGATAGAATGTGCTAAAAATGATTCAGCAAACTCATCCACAATGGGTCCTGTTCCTAAATTCCTTATGGTGACTTTATTGAAGGGTTGGAGATCTTGAATAAAACATAGTTTCCCGGGTTGGAGATCTTGGATAAAACATAGTTTCCCATTCCTTTTAGGCACAGTGAACCATCTATTCGAGTAACGTGCAAAAGATGGCTCTAAAATTCTCATGTTTATCTTCTCTTTAAGTAGTTTCATTAGCTCAAGTAAGTGAGCCTTTGGAACTAGTATAGGGCGAAGATTCCATGGAATATGTGGAATAGTAAAGATTATCATGGGTGCAACTAGCTTAGGATCTACACAACCAATCTCATGAGGATACATAGTAAAAGCTTTTCCATGGCTATGTATGACTCTCTCAAATTTATCTCTCTCTACTAGCAAAAGAAAGTCATCATCTCTACCAATTTTCACATGTTTGATTGTCTCATCCGTGAATGTATGTCGTATGTTTTTCTTATCCCGAAGAATTGGATCGTTTTTCACATCAATAATTTTTTCATTACTTCCTTGGGGTAATGGTTGAGCTATGGGTTTGATTTTTTTATCTACTGTTTTGTACTTTGTTTCAACTAAGGCATCATGTGTTTGGTTAAGTTTTGAGCACTTGTCAACATTGAGAGCATATTCCTAGATAAGAGAATACTCATCAAGGGAAGAAAGAAGAATAATATGGGAGTTAGGATTTTGTTGAAGACATAACTCTAACTCCTCAAGAGTAGAGAAACAATGAGATGTTTCAATCACATGCTCAATGTTCTCATCATGTTCCATGATTTTATTATTTTTATATTTTTTTTGGGTTTTTTGGATAAAAGACTTGGACAACTAACTCTTACGAAGAAAATCTAATCTAGAATGTGGAAAAGAAAGTGACAAACTATTGTACATGTTGGTCGTATGCAAGATGTCAAACCAATATCCACTGTTGTCCCGCTCAATAATGGATTCTATCCGAAATTTTGATCATATGTAGCTCCAAACATGAATCAAGGTGCACAATCACTACAAGCATGCTCATGACCTTGAGTAACAATAGGTTTCTTTCTAATTGACAATCGATTCCTAGGATGATTCACTCCCACCATCATGACTTGAAGTGATTGCATTCCATCCTTAGACTTAAATCTAGCATAGATAGAGCCATCATCCATGGCTTTAGTTTTCATACAACTCTCACAAATAAAGGGTTGACCTAAGAGAACTTCATAGGAGCAATTATCTTGAATAAAAAAGTGAAACTCTTTTATGATTCCTCCTATGGATATGGGCACACTAGCACAGGCTCCATACAGGATACCTACACCATTATCTGCAGTTCTCATATGCCATCCACAATCTTTATCTATGGGCCATCGAAACTTATCATAGACTTCTCTTGAAATCACATTGATTTCGGAGCCGAAATCTACTAATGCATTGACAATGATAGTGGTTTTATCATTTCCTATTTTAACATGCATCTCTGTTGTACCTCTAGACCAAAATTTTCTTTTAAAGTGAGTTTCAGGATTGTTTTCATGATTTTCATGGTCAGGTTGAATAGGTCCTAAGAAATTTTTATTAACGTTTACTTCATCATCATCAAAGTCCTCTTTATCAGATTCATCAAAGTTTAAGGCTTCATTCATAGCTTGATCTTGATCTAGAGAATCTTGCATCTCAGTATCTAGACTAAGTGGAAACCTCTTCCTTTTAATTAGGCCGATAAAGTTATATTTAAAAACAGGCTTTGCAATAGAGAAAACTTGTTCTAAAGACATAGTCACTTGACTCTTAAGCAAAATGTCATCTAAAATCTCCATAGGATCTATTTTTCTCTCAATTTATGAAATCAAGATGGCTTTAGGTTTTCTCTTTGGTTTCTTTTGTTTTTGCTGAGGATCTTGTTTTTGTTCATGTTCTCGTGTTTGGTCTTCAATTTGTTTTGATTGTTCTTGTTTATCTAAAGGCTTTGGTTCTGTTTTTCTTTGCGTTGTCTTCTTCCCTTTTTGTTTCTCCTCTTGTTTTTGTTCATTGGGTTGTGATTCTTGTTTTCTATCTTTGGATTGTGATGTTTCTCCTTGCTCTCTGATTGTTTCTATTCCCTCTGAGGTTTGTTTTTGAGTCACTCTTCTCTCTCTAGGCTCAGCTTCATCTCTTTTTTGTTTTTCTTCTACATTGGATATGTGAGAAATAAGAGATTGATCTTCTATCGGTGACTCCCAAGATGTTATTCTTCTAATCCCATCTCGTGCTCTTACTAAAGCCTCTATGGAAAAATCACCTTCCTTTGTGGGTTTACTTGATTCCACTTGTTGTTCATCAAGAGCTTCTAGTTTCACTCCTCTAGTTCCCCTTAAGCTAGCAAGAGCCCTATGGATGCCTAACAATGATGCCCTAATGCTAGTTGTGTCATATACCTAACAAGAGCCTTTTGTGGGTCAGGCATATGACACAACTAGCATTAGCTCGTGGCCTTGATCACCTGACTAGGATAGTTCCACCCATGTACTAGCTCATCGCAGCACCTAACATCACATACATATACACATAGGTAGCTGGTTGATGTATGAAGTCTTTTTCTGAGACATAATCAGTCTGAAAGTTGGATCAAATGAGAGATCAAAAGCAGAAGTCAAATTGTCTCACTCATCAAGTGTTCATAAACACTAGTATATACAGGCACTTAGTTTAGGTCTTCCCTTCATCTCCCTTGATTTTATTCCCAAAAGCTCTAGTCTGGTTCCTAATCCTACTCACATAATCCCGATCCTTATACATCACATGTAATCTCAATAGTCGTACGCGATCTTTGGTCTACTTAATTTTTTTATTTATGCATTTCTTCATGTGTCATATCCCAAGTCATGCAGTCTCGTTATATAGACTTATATAAACATATACACATATATAAAAGAGAAGAAAAATTGAAGCAGTAACATCTCACCAGTATAAAGTTAGAAGCCGCTGGAACTTAATGCCTCCAATCACCTCTTCTTTCTTCATTCTGGGTCACTATCTTTCATTTATTGATCTAATTCTTGTTTCTTCTGAAAAACTCAATGAAAACCATTAGACACTTTATTCCATTATGTACAACTTACTTTCTTTACTCAATTCTCTTATAGACCTGTTCTTTGGTACCGAATGCTGAAACAAAACATGATCATGAAACACACATATATACACACCTCAAATCATAGGTTTAAAAGACATTATTCATCTTTATTTATATATAGTGGTAAACTCTGACTCCTAACTCATAATCCTTCGGTCTTATTCAATTTAACTCCTATGGATGCCTATATACCAAAGCTCTTGTTTGGTCCACTGATTCAGAAAGTAAGTAATCACGAATATAGGTATCAATCTCTTCTTCGCTTAACGGATCATCTTCACTTTGTTCTCGAATCATTTCACGATATATTCTCACTAGAGCTCTTTCTTTTTCTTCTATAATATCTACAATCATGGGAAGCATTTAAGACAAGAAAATGTAGAACATGGACTGATCTATAGGCATGTTCTTGACTCGAGTCAGTTCTCTATTTCTGGCTTGATCTAAAGGTCTAGCCCTAGGCTGAGTTAGATGTGTATCCCTAATTTGATTTAAAGCTATTCTAGTAGATGGTCCTTCCTCAATCGCTATTCTGTGTGCTAAGGGATTTACATGTGCAAGGAGTAGGTACTCAAAAATAAAGGCATCATCCGGAGATTGTACTAAAGATGTATTTCTAATTTGAGTCGAAGCTCTATTTCTAGCTGAATTTAAATTTGCATTCCTATCTCGAACTGAATTCCTCCGAGATGATGTCTCCACCTCATCAGAAAAGTTCCTTTCCATGGTTAAATCACAATTCTTTATCTGTAATTACAACTGTGCCTGCAAGGAAAGACACATTAGAAATGATCATGCATGTAATCTTTATTTATGTATACTAACATGCATTCATGTTTACAAACCTTAATTATTCAATATGCAATCATACCTTTGGATGCACACATTATTTCATTTTCAGATATTCTTCTTATTTATTTACACTTTGATATTTACATATGCATATATTTATATTCTTTGGTTTCCATTTTGATTTATCTTTCTTCTCCGTCTTGAATCTCCTCTATAAGTTCCTCATCTTCTTTATCTTCTTCTTCCTCTTCATCTATCACTGTCTCATAATCCTCATTCTTTCTTCTTTTAAATAGCTTAACTCTTTTCCCAGCAATCAATTCCTTTAACTTGGTTCCATCCAATTCCTTGAGCGAGTATGTACCATTGTCGAACACTTTACATATCACATAGAGACCAAACCATCTCTTCATCATTTTTCTTATGCCTTCATATTGTGTATCCAATGAGCTATCATAGACAAGTACCTAGTTTCCTTCATTCAACAATTCAGGTCTTAACCTATGGGACTTGTCAAATGCAATCTTATTTCTCTCTCTAGATGCCCTGAGCTTAATTGTAGCTTCTTCTACTAGATTTCTTCCTTTCTCATTGTTAGAAGATCTTCTCTCGACAGCTCATCCTCCCAAGGCAAAGAAGTCTATGCTAGAGCATGTGATGCCCTCGACAAAATAGATTTCTGACAATACGTTAGTTCTACTGGCATGTATCCAATAGTCCTAGTGCATGTCATCATGTTTGCCCATAGGGCAAACCGAAGGTATTTTGGCTAGTTCTTTACCTTTTCCTCAAAAGCCTTAGCCAAAGCTTTAATAATTAGAGAATGTGCGCGCTTAATTTTCCCGTTGGCTTCAAGATTGTAAGCAGTGGTGAGCAATCGCCGAATATCATATTTTTCAAAGAAGTCTTTGGCTTCCTGAGCATCAAGCTCACCTTTGTCAAGGACTATTTTCTCAATGTAGGCAAATCTACTAAACACGTTGTCGGAGCGAATGGTGACGACTGGCAGATCAATTTAGTCGCCTCGCTAACGGTGCACGCCGGGTGCTTGGAGAAGCTCAGGTGTCTTATGACTCAAAGAAGATTGTTCAATAATGCATTTGCAAAATAACCCATCATATACTCAAGAGCTTAGAGCTCAATCAATTCAGGATCTTTACAAATCAAAAGTTCATTCACACAATTCTACGAGTAATTTAGAGACTTAAATGAATCGAATAGCTATGTATCAGTCATGGTTTTACATAGGCACACATTTCTTTAATTTCAACAACGTTATCAAAACCAAACACGTATAATGCAGCAATGAATTAAGTAGTAATTATCAAATACTAGTTCATACATCAAGAAGTGATGACTGCTTTAAGAACTTCATATGTATTTTATAACATATCGAATCTTTGGTTGATTCATGATGAGCAAGTCAAACCATTATAACAATTCGCATCTTATCGTGAATCTTAGCGATTATCACGAGCAACCATCAAAACTACAACATATCCAATCTCAACAGATAAAACATAGCTTCATACTTTACGCATCATTGTTAAGCTAATAGATCAGAGTGCGCATAATGATCCATAAAGCAAAAAACATAGCTAATAATAAAAAATCGGTGTCAAACAGTTTCTGAAAAACATTGGTATATTCCAATGATCACAAAATCAATAGCGACGAGTAAAACTCGATCTATATGTATCACATCCTAGGTAAAAAAACATTGCAAGGATTAAGATCCTAACTTCAATCACTTTGGCAAAACTCTGCGAAGAATGAAATTCAATATTCTGAGTTTGTCCTCGAATCTCTACAACTGAGAACTGTTCCGTTGTGACTCCTAGGTGAAAAGAGGCAAACCTATGACATGCATACCTATCAATTCTCTTTTAGTATTTTTGTGTGTGCCATTAATTGCTTCTCCTCTCTGTTATTACTATTGCTTTTGAGGAGAACGTCAAGCTCTGCTAGAACCTAACAAAGATAATAAAAAAAAATGAAAAACTCAGCTATGATTGCGTTTGTTGTTTGCGCCTATGTGCGTGGCCTGTGTTTTTGTCCATGCGGTGAAAGAGCTTTTCCCCTGCAGTCATACGCATCACTCTGTTATTCAATGGAGTAAAACCCAGTCTTCATATGGAATTCTTCAGACGGAATTCGAGACTTTGCTATTCATTGAATTCTTCTAATAATAAGCTTTGAACTCTTTGAGAAATAAGAACAAGATGATCTGTTTGTCAGTATCATGCTCCTATCATGAATACTGCAAGACTGTGATGATTGATGGCAGAGACGACACTCTAGACCTCCAACTATCGTTCTCTTCTACCGTCCGCTTCAGCTTGAATACGCTTTTCCCCTTCCGGAGTCATGCACGACCTTTTTTTTCCCTCAATGAAGACCTGCTTTATAAGTGTTGACTGATTTCTCTCCTCCCCATCGACATGATAACACCCTTTTGTAGTAATTCACTCCGCGGCAGCTCCTCGTCAGAGAATTCGTCTGAGAAATGAAGTCTTTGCCACTCCGTAGCAGCTCCTCGTTAGAGAATTCAGCCCCACCAAACCTGTGCTTCCTCCGGATGCACCAAACCTGCAGATCAGAGAAGGCAATATCAAATTCTTTTGAAAGTTATTCATGACTCAAATGCAAATAGTTTATAAAAAATGCTTCTATCAGAAGATGTGTCTATCATTAGTACATCTTCTGATAGCAAAGAAAACTTATAAAATTATGTAAACTTGAATTTCAACCTTTTCGTTCAATGCATGAGTTGGAAAATAGGTTTTAGAAAGAAACTATAGAAGTCATTAAAATAGTGTTCGTACTAACTCTTCTATTAACTCTGTTCATAAGTAGAGCATATGTTATATAAGCCTTCTATCCTCATCTCCTAGCCATTTGCCATTAAGATACAAAAAACTAATTCCCCTCTAGCATACATCCACCTTATATAGCCCGCTTTTCAATTCAGAAGTGATTTCAAGACTACAACTGATTCATTGAAATCATTTGATTTTTCTTTTATCTCTTTTTTCATCATAATTTTTCTTTTTGTCATTTTTCCTCTTTTCATATGCATCAACCATTAATGTACTGCTTTCAATTTTTCTTCGTAACTTTTTTGATGAAGGGGAAAGGCTTAACCCCTAATCAGAGCAAAGGATCTAGAGGTAAGCTAAAGCAGAAACTAGGATCTCTTTAGTAAAATGGATGAGAGTTAAGGAAGCTTACCTATATAAAACAAGCCTACTTCTACTAGTAGTTGCAAGTTAAGGGTTCCGTCAACTATTCATATGACAGCCATATGTCTCTAATCCCTATCTTCTCTTCAAGCATGTTCCTACTTTAGTGTAAATTCTACTTTTCATAATTTTAAGAAGTTTCTTAACCTATCTAAAGAATGTACATATCTAATGCATGAACTTTCATGATAAATTAAAACATAAATCAAGTTTAGAACTTTTCCACCTGATCTATATTGACTCCATCTTCAGCTCTCTTTAAGTTCATCAGAACTTTTGGCATAAAATCTTCAATTGCTTTGATCACTTCATCTTCAGAACTTGTATCCACTCATAAAGTAGAAGCTACAAAACAAGTAATCTTCATTATCATTTATCTTGCAAATATAAATTCACATATTCTATCAGATTCATCTTCATCATGTCACAAATTTCATCATAAGAAACTCATAGTGGTTATAATTGTCATAAATAATGCATTCTTAATTTTTACAATAGGTTTTTCAATCTATGAAATAAAATTCATAAGTTTCACATGAGCTTTTTCAACCCTTTTAACAAAGTTCATAAATTTCAGAAAAAAAATCATAATGTTCATAGTATGATATAACCAACATATTTGCTGTAAACAAAATCATTTTGATCAAAATATTCATCATTTCATTATAATAATGTTCTTCATAATTGTTCTTCATAATTGTTCATCATAATAGATTTCTTCCTAGTTGTGAAAGAAAGAAAATCATAAGTTCATCAAAGCATAATGTAAAACTTTATCATAAGCTAGCTTTTCCAAGCATAAAACTTCATAAAACAAAACAATTTAGGTATATGTTTCTCAACTTTAGGAAAACAGGCATATATACAACAAGCAATAACAAAAAATGAAAAGTTTTATCTTCAATAAACAGTTCCATCACAATAAAACTATTCTTTTAAATTCTTCTCCTTTTCCTTAACTTGAGATGAGTTTTGGATATTATTTTCAATCTTGCATATGGCTTCATGTACCCATTTTCCCATATTCTTGTCATGTTCTAATTGAATTTGAAGATTTTCATCTTCAGATGTTTGTCCTATTCTTTCATCATTTTTATTTTGGTCACATTTATTGTCATTTCGTACGACTTTAGGTTCTGTTTTAACCGCATGTATGTCTTTATTTCCATCAATTGATTGTTCATTTTCATCATCTTTTATCCTTACATCTTCTTCTTTCTTAATCTTTTCCAATGTATCCTGAGCCTTAGATATAGTTTGAATATCAATATTACTCATATATTTAGATTTAAGAAGGTTTTGATCATTGTCCAAGCATTCACATTTAGTCACAATCTTGGTGTTCATAGAATGTAATTGACATACATTGCTTTTTTCATTATGACTCTTAGGTTTCCATTGTTTTTGAAGTTTGGTTTTAGGACTAAATTTTGTTTGGTCAAAGTAGTCTCTCATCCCTCCTCGACCTAAGTTTAAACGCAAAGGTAGTTGTGTTTGATAATCATAAATCTTATGATCATTTGTAATGACAAAGTGAATTCGACATGCATTATTATAAGCAACACAATCCTCATACATATGACCTAGTTGGTCACACCAAAAGCATCTTAAGGGATATACTTTCCTATTCATAGCCCTATAGTGAATCTCCTATACTCTTTCATATGGGTTTCATTAGGCAACTTTGGAGATAAACTTTGCATTTCATGCTCATGTTTGCACTTGCATTTAGGGAGTTCATTGACTTGTTTGGTCAAATCATCTATTTGGCTCTTTAATTTTTTAGCAATTTCTTGTAAAATTCCACACATCACACTATTTGAAGTAGAATATTCACTTAATTTGTCAATTAACATAAATACTTCTTTAAATTTTGCTTGATTTGATGAGTTTAGCTTATCCTCTAAATCTTTGACTTGTGCTTCAAGTCCCAAGTTTGCATTCTTAATTAAGCCCTCCATAGTAGAGTTCGTTTTATGTGTGTTTAAATTAACTACTTTTGTTTTACCCATTGATATTAGAGAAACAAGAAGTCTTAGAGGATAGATCAATACCTGCAATTTGAGTCGAAGAAGAGGCTCAAAAAGTGATTGTGTGAAAATTTATAGAATTTTTAATAGGATCAAAATCTAATACATCAATTGCTAATAGATGAATGTGCAAACGTTCCTGCTTCTAATGTCGATGAGAGGGGTGGCGAGATGAGGATAGCTACTTGCCACTCTTCGTGGAGGCGCTCAGTTCCTAACAGCCCTCAACACCTAGAAGAGTGCAAGGTTCCAACGACACAGCCACAACGCCCACGGATGAAGAAGCTTCTGCAATTCAACCTGTCGATATAATGTATGCACATGCAAGCAAATTTTAAAATTTTATACCTGAGCTGCAAGGCCGTTTCTTCATGTCGGGTTCACATGTCGGAGCGAATGGTGACAATTGGCAGATCAATTCAGTCGCCTCGCTAACGGCGCACGCACGGTGCTTGGAGCAAGCTCAGGTGTCTTATGACTCAAAGAAGATTGTTCAGTAATGCATTTGCAAAATAACCCATCATATACTCAAGAGCTTAGAACTCAATCAATTCACGATCTTTACAAATCAAAAGTTCATTCACACAATTCTACGAGTAATTTAGAGACTTAAATGAATTGAATAGCTATGTATCAGTCATGGTTTTACATAGGCACACATTTCTTTAATTTCAACAACGTTATCAAAACTAAATACGTATATCGCAGCGTTAATTAAGTAGTGATTATCAAATACTAGTTCATACATCAAGAAGTGATGACTGCTTTAAGAACTTCATATGTATTTTTTAACATATCGCATCTTTGGTTGATTCATGATGAGCAAGTCAAACCATTATAACAATTCGCATCTTATCGTGAATCTTAGCGATTATCACAAGCAACCATCAAAACTACAACATATCCAATCTCAACAGATAAAACATAGCTTCATACTTTACGCATCATTGTTAAGCTAATAGATCAGAGTGTGCATAGTGATCCGTAAAGCAAAAAACATAGCTAATAATAAAAAATCGGTGTCAAACAGTTTCTGAAAAACATTGGTATATATATTCCAATGATCACAAAATCAATAGCGACGAGTAAAACTCGATCTATATTTATCACATCCTAGGTAAAAAAAGCATCGCAAGGATTAAGATCCTGTTGCAACAACTTCAATCACTTTGGCAAAACTCTGTGAAGAATGAAATTCAATATTCTGAGTTTGTCCTTGAATCTCTACAATTGAGAACTGCTCCGTTGTGACTCCTAGATGAAAAGAGGCAAACCTATGACATGCATACCTATCAATTCTCTTTCAGTACTTTTGTGTGTGCCGTTAATTGCTTCTCCTCTCTGTTATCACTATTGCTTTTTCATATTGATAAAGATTATATTTCTCCATGTTTACCCAAACAGGTACATCTATATCTAATCAATCAAGCAGACGAATCACACGTTTATTTTGAGGAGAACGTCAAGCTCTGCTAGAACCTAACGAAGATAATTAAAACAAAATGAAAAACTCAGCTGTGATTGCGTTTGGTGTTTGCGCCTATGTGCGTGGCCTGTGTTTTTGTCCATGCGGTGAAAGAGCTTTTCCCCTCCAGTCATACGCATCACTCTGTTATTCAATGGAGTAAAACCCAGTCTTCATGTGGAATTCTTCAGACGGAATTCGAGACTTCGCTATTTCTTTCACCCTTGCATCCTCTTGCTGCCTGATGTGCCCCGTTCATACCAGCACTAATACATTGAATCCAATCAGAACTCTACACTTTTTCCCTGTTGGCCCGAACAGTCTTTCGATATCAGAGGTCCTGAAGTGTCTCTGTACTCTCCCCTCTACAATGGCTTCCCTCCTCTATGAAACGGTCTGCCCCGCTTCTCACTGTCTCCTTCTTCCTCCAGAACTCTCTTCGTCCTTCTGTCCGTTCCAAATCGAAGTGCTCTTGACCAGCACTCCTCTTTTGAATCCCATCAAAATTCTTTTTCCGCTCTCTCTGTTGCTTCAATCTTCACCACTTCTCCGTATTGAATTCTTCTAATAATAAGCTTTGAACTATTTGAGAAATTGGAACAAGATGATCTATTTGTCAGTATCATGCTCCTATCATGAATACTGCAAGACTGTGATGATTGATGGCAGAGACGACACTCTAGACCTCGAACTATCGTTCTCTTCTACCGTCCGCTTCAGCTTGAATAGGCTTTTCCCCTTCCACAGTCATGCGCGATCTTTCTTTTTCCCTCAATGAAGACCGGCTTTATAAATGTTGACTGATTTCTCTCCTCCCCATCGACATGAGAACACCGTTTTGCAGTAATTCACTCCGCGGCAGCTCCTCGTCAGAGAATTCGTCTAAGAAATGAAGTCTTTGCCACTCCGCGACAGCTCCTTGTCAGAGAAAGCGGGTTCACCAATGTCGTAGGCGTGAAAGCGACGGTCGGTGGATCATGCCAACCGCCAAAAATACGGCGCACGCTAGGTGCTTGGAGCAAGCTCAGGTACTATGGAGACTCATGGTGCAGTGGAGTCTCAAAAGAAACATATATAAACTCAAGAAAAAAAAATACTTCAATCCAACTCAAAGGTTTATAGTATCATTAATATTTTAGAGTTTCTTAAGTCAATGTAATAAGCTTAAGGCAATGAACACATTCTCTTAATTAGACAAATGCTCGTGAAATAATTCTTGTTTTACTTTATGATAAACCTAGTTCATTGTTTTTCAAGTAAATGCACATCTGAATAATTGCACTCTTGATTTCAAGAGTACAACTTTAACCATTTTTGCAAATATTTTATAGCCAAAATTCATTTTAATCCAATCACAAAACATGCACACTTTTCAAAATCCTCATAATAATTTTGACTTTATTGGAATATGCATATGAGTCATAAATTCTCATACAAATTAAGTAGGTAAAATAATTCGAAGATTTATCATAAAGTTAAAAGCTACGGATTTACTTGCTAATTAAGTCAAATTGAAACAAGTCGTAATTAAAAAATAGTCGAGCACAATTTAATATTTCTTTGTTTTAATAAACCAACCCGTTTGAGGACTAATAGTTTACTGCTAATATTTCTACTGCTAATATTTCTTTATTCTAAACATCCAATCCATTTGAGGACCTAGTTGTTAATGTGAAGGGAATCCTATTTTCTTGGATGGGAAGTGCGGATGGAATTATTTTTAAGTGGAAGCCTACAAATGCTTAACCTCGTTCAACATTAATTAAGATCCACTACTACTTATTAACATAGCATCTTTACTTATCCACATATTCTTACAACTGGCATCAGACCACAACAATCACTATGTCATCACCATAGAACCACATTCAATATTTTATTACAACATAAGTTGTGACTGCTTTTCATAACCTGCATAAGATCATAGAAGAATCTTCTTACACACGCGTTTCGGCATGCTACCGCCATAACTCGGGAACTTGGTATAAACTTCATATGAATAGAGATCTAGTTTCATGAGTCAGGAACTGAAAGCTTTGCATATAAATAATATACAACAACAACCCATTACATCACTTCATATGACAACTTCTTGTGTACAAGATGTCTCTGCAAATTTATGTCTCTTGTTACCTTTACCTACATGTCAACATGTAGTGCTGATTCGGATCATACAACAATATACTCAAATTTGTATATCCTTGGAAAACTCAAAACATTTATCATTCATGTAACAACAAAAAAGAATCACCTTCATGATATATGTTAGCTCATCGGCTTGATCTGCATATGAAGTTGTATCATATAATAAATACACTCTTTCACAACTGTTCTCGTGACTTTTATATCCTTGCATATAATTCTCTCATATCAAATATTAACTCTCGGCATACTCTGCATATGAATTCATATCTAAACGTGTATCAACCTAACTTCCTTTTCTTAAAGAAGCTTATGTAACAGGTGTATATATGTGTAGGCTTGTACCTCAAAATTCATACTGCAGAACTTGTGAAAGAAATAACAATTCATAATAACAATATGATTCCAATCATGCGATCACATCAATGTGCATTCTTTAAATTATCACATACGTGATGAGCTGCATCACATCATACAAATGATTATCGTAGAAATATCTTCATTCACATACATAAGGACTTGTCATAGTGCGCTGTTAACCATTATATCAAAACTCCAAGTGAATAAACATTTGCAATAAGTTACACTCAAATTCAGCATTCCATCATACGTGTGGTTGATATACGATATTCGTCTTCTCAAGATATTGGTTGATACTGTCTTGCACATACCTCATCATAACATCCTCATTTTATGACGTACATATGAGGTATATATAAATGCAGAGGAATCAGCAAAATCAGCACATGATGTGGTTCAGTCGTACAGGGTCACATCAACAAAATTAACACATTAGCTTTAGAGGCAACCTGCATAAATAATAAAGTGAATATTCATTATCTGCATATACTGGGGGTATGGAGTCAACATGCTTTGAGGTTGGCAAAACACATGAGGAGAAGAAAACATGGCAACTATGTTAAGCATCGTAAAACTTCTTACGCAACATAACTTTCAGATTACGATCATCAGAATTAGTTTGAAATAACAGAATGTATCATTGAAAATGAATGTTAATTACTATAAATGCATATATCATTTTAGTCTTCACAGAATCACAAGTGAGTAGCTAGTTATCTAGCTAAATATCAAACAAAGGATGCAGTTTTGATGTCAACGGAGCATTACAGAGTCTCAGTGATATTTAGCCAATCAAACGATATAGTCCTAGATAAGAGCTTATGCCTTCGCATCTGTATAGAAGAAGCGACAGTAGTATATGATAAGGACACAAGTTAATAGACAATTAGTATGAAAAAAAAATCATATTGCAATCTAGCGCATGACTATGAAATCTCTGATAACCGAGGTCTTGAAAGTGCAAGTGATATATGGAATGCTTTGGAGGAGCATTTCCAAAACACCACAAAGTCAAGGAAGGCATCCTTGTGGGCAGAGTTTACTACATTCAAGAAGAATGCCTCTCAATCCATTTCAGATTATGTAACAAGGATGAAGGACATTCCAGATGCATTAGGAGCAGTTGATGAAGATATTGAGGAGGATAAATTGGTAAGGCAAATCCTCATAGGTTTGAGAGGTGATGAAAAATGGAAACCATTCGTTTTGTCTATTGAATTATCACTAGATCATTTTACTCCTGATTTGAATCAGTTGCTAGGACACATGCTAACCTTTGAGCAGGATGTCAAAGGTGAAAGTGATAAGAGTGCAAGTCAAGCAATGTATTCAAAGGATAAAAAGAAGAATAGCAAAGGGAAGCAAGTAGCGAATGAAGATGCAGGTACAACTAGCCAAGGTGACTTCCTAAGAGGAAGAGGAGGTGGCAAAGGTAGAGGAAGAGCCAGAAGTAATAAAGATGGAGTAAAAGCTTGCTGGATTTTTGGTAAGAAAAATCACTTAGCTCATGATTGTTGGCATAATACTCAGAATAATGGTGGATATAATCAGAACTTTAATTCAAGAGGAAGAGGTGGCAGAAATCAAAGAGGTCATTTCAGAGGTAGAGGTAGTAGAGGTTATTTTGGAAGAAATGCAGGTAGAGGATTCCAAAGCCAACAATACAACAATACCTACTACAATTATGCTTCAGATCAGAAAGAGGATTCAACATTGATAATGAATGCAACTTGTGAAAGGAAAAGTGAAGACCAAAGAGTCTTCTACATTGACTCAGGGTGTAGCAATCACCTGAGTGGCAACATAGCTTTGATGAATGATTTGGAGAATAAGGTAAATAATCACGTAGTTCAAATAGGTGATAATACAAAGCGCAATGTGAAGTCAATTGGATCAGTGAAGGCCAAGGAGGGAAGTACTCTCTTGAGTAAGGTTTTGTAAGTTCCTACAATTCCAAAGAATCTGGTAAGTGTAGGACAAGTTGTTGAGAAAGGTTATGAAGTAAGGTTCACTAATGAAGGAGTTTTTGTGGAAGACCCTAGCAATGGGTATAAACAAATTATTTCAGGGAAGACAGAAGGAAGATTGTTCACATTGAGGATTCAAGGTAATGTTGGTCATGCCTTCTTCACCTATGGAGGACATAAGATCTCTGAGTTAGATCTTGGGCACAAAAGGCTTGGACATTTTAATGCAAGAGGTATTGAAGATATGGTTAATAATGGTTCAGTGCTTGGATTGCCTAATGTTGCAGGTCAACATATGACATACATATATGAGGCATGTCAATTAGAAAAGGCTCATAAGCAATCTTATTCCAAGCATGGTTTTATGTATTCAGAGCAGCTTGAGTTGGTACACACAGATGTGTGGGAACCATCAAAGGATTTCAGTATCAATCGTTCAAGGTATTATGTAATTTATGTTGATGATGCTACCAGATGGATCACTATCTATGTGATCAAAGATAAATCAGAGGTATTCAATACATTCAAGCATTATCATGTGTATGCAGAAAGAATCACAGGTCAAAAGTTAAAGAGACTAAGGTCAGATGGAGGGGGAGAGTATTTCTCTAATGATTTTAGTGATTACTTGTGGAATGCAAGTATAAAAAGGGAGGTTACTTGCAAGTACTCTCCTCAACAAAATGGTGTAGCAGAAAGGAGGAATAGAACTCTTGTTGAGTTTGCAAGATCCATGATGAAGGAGAAAAATTATCCCAATTATTTTTGGATTGAGGCTGTAAATACAGCGACATATTTGGTCAATAGATTACCATGTAAAGCTTTGCAGGGTATGACACCATATGAAGCATGGTGGGGTAAGAGACCTACTCTAGATCATTGCAAAGTATTTGGATGTTTGGCATATGCATATGTGTGTCACATAATCCTAGTAGGAGATGGGTAAACCATGCCTTAAGAGAGAGGATTAGGAACTAATCCTCAACCATGGCTTTTGGGGCAAGTGGTTAGCCCATCGCACTCCTAACCGGGAGGTTGTGAGTTCGATTTCCGACATTGGTATCAGAGCCTAGTTGCGAAATCTGTCTGGGTAGATGGCGGCGCGACATAGCGCATCTCAGGGTACACTTGTCAGGGTACATCCTGCCAGTCCTAGTCATGCCAAGGTACATCCTGCCAGGGTACATCCTACCAGGGTACACCAGAGAGGGTACACCCGTGGGCACTTGGAAGAAGCACTTATCCGTGGTGAGTGTGAAACTAGTCTTGGATGAGGGTATGTGGGCATTTGGGCACCAGAGAGTGATAGGCTAGATAGGTCCAAAATAGATCCATGTGCTAGAGTTTGAGGTTGGTGGAAGCGCTCATGCATGGAAAGTGGGTCCAAGAGAGTTAGGAGGGTCCACAAGTGAGAATTGAGGGCAATGCTCAGTCTAAGGGGGGAGGAATGTCACATAATCCTAGTAGGAGATGGTTGAACCATGCCTTAAGAAAGAGGATAGGAACTAATCCTCAACCATGGCTTTTGGGACAAGTGGTTAGCCCATCGCACTCCTAACTGGGAGGTTGTGAGTTCGATGCCCGACAATGTGCCATCTCAATTGAGGCACAAATCGGAACCTAAAGCTGAAAAGTATGTATTCATTGGATATGATGATAAGCAGATGGGATATAGGTTATGGAGTCCATCCACAAAACAATTCCTTGTATCAACGGATGTTACATTTGATGAACAAGGTACTTGGTATGCAGGTACAATCAATATTCATGTAGGTCATCAAGAAGTTGTGACTCAAAAGAAAGGTAAATCAAAGGTTCAAATATTTGATGAAGAAGAGAATAATGAAGTACAGGTTGAAGTTGAAGAAGTGCCAAGGTTTGATCCAGAATGTGATGAACCAGAAACATCAAGAAGTGGAGAACTCAGAAGGTCATCAAGACACAAATGGCAACCTACAAGGTAAAGCTATGACACTTGTTTTTTGGCTACTAAAGATTATTCTTATATGGTAAAGGCAGATGAAGACCCTTTTACATATGTAGAGGCAAAAGGTAAGGAAAATTGGGAGAAAGCTACACAGGAAGAGTATGATGCATTGATGGAGAATGATACATGGGATTTGGTTCCTAAACCAAATATTCAGAAGATCATTGGATGCAAATGGGTCTACAAGACAAAGAGGTTTGTAGATGGAAGTGTGTCTAGGTATAAAGCTAGACTTGTTGTGAAAGGGTTTGCTCAGACATATGGTATAGATTATGATGAGACCTATAGTCTTGTGGCAAAGATGACAACCATCAAGACACTCATAGCTATTGTGGAATGTAAAGGTTGGAAATTATGTCAATTAGATATGAAGAATGCTTTTCTAAATGGTTATATTTCAGATGATGTTTTCATGGAGCAACCACAAGGATTTAGAAACAAAAGGTATCCAGATCATGTATGTAAGCTCAAGAGAGCTTTGTATGGTTTGAAGCAGGCTCCAAGGGCATGGAATTATGGACTTGTGAAGTTGCTGAAGGAACTTGGTTTTCAAGTATCTATAGCAGATAGTAGCTTGCTTGTTAAAGCAAGTGATGATGGGTTCATTTACATGTGCATATATATTGATGATATAATTCTTACAGGTACAGATGAGAAAGGAATTCAAAGCCTAAATAAAAAAATGGAGAAAGAGTTCAAGATTAGTGACTTGGGAGATTTGTCATATTTCTTGGGCATGGAGATCACATACACTCAACATGGAGCGTATATAACTCAAGAAAGGTATTTGAAAAACTTATTGATCAAGTTTAAAATGGATGATTGCAAGGTGGCACCTACTCCAATGGAGGTGAATCACAAATTGAGCAGATATGGAGGAGAAGAACTCAAGGACATGAAGTTATATCAAAGTTTGGTTGGTAGTGTGACCTATGCTACATTAACTAGGCCTAACTTGTCATATGCAGTTCAAGTATTATCTCAATTCATGCATTGTCCTAGGAAAGAACATTGGGTTGCAAGACAAAGAGTGTTGAGGTACATTAAGGGTACACTCAAAGAAGGTTTGTATTATGGTTTTACGTCAGATACAAACATCAAGATATATAGTGATACAGATTGGATAGGTAATCCTGATGATAGGAGATCAACTTATGGATACTTGTGTTATGTGGGAGATAAGTTAATTTCATGGTGTTCAAAGAAGCAACACACAGTGCTTTATCATCCACAGAGGCTGAGTACAAAGGTATGGTTGAAGCTGCAAAGGAATTGATATGGCTTAAGACTCTTATGAAGAGTTTTGACATCATTCAAAGTACACCCACTATTCATGGAACTCAAACAAGCAATTGAACATCAACAAGAATATTAGTTGTTACTTGCAAATTAATTAATCATATCCTTAGGTGTTTTGGAAATACATGTGCTATCACACATGTGCAAAGACTTTACAGTATATCTTGATTATTGCAAATCTTAAATCAAGCTTGAAGAAGAAGTAAATTTTTGAAGTCACTGTTACTAGTCAAAGGATTCGAATTATATATGTGGACGAACATAATTCAAACGATGGTAAAAAAAACTCAATAGGAATCAACAAACCTTTTCATATTTTCATGTGGTTTAAGGATAATGAGTTTCGAGACTACCTTTCGTATTTTCATGCTTTGGAGATGCATGGAACAAATTCATCGTGTTTGTTAAAACACTGTCAATATCATTTAGAAATGATACTTTAAATCTTCATAAGGTATTGAACTTGTAAAGACACTCATCCTTATCACGAATATCAACTAGTTTCAATAATCCCATATGGTTGCAATTTAGGTGATCTATTTACTTCTTCTTAAGGCACTTTTATAGATAATCGTGATCGTTTATTAACTTGCTAGCCCAAAAATTCAAGAACTCTATATGAATAATTTCTAATTGAATAACTTAATCTCAAAATCGTTGTTAAATGTATTTGATTCTATTCATTGAAAAAACAAACGGAATTTATTATATATATAAATGTATTCACATGAACATGTATCTAACCTATACAGTATATAAGAAGCCATAAATCATGATTCATTGCAGTAGTCATTTCACGATCAAGCACAACGTGCTAGAATAAAAAGTCAAAACTAAATACGTTCAGAATCGCTTACTGTTGGTCAACAAAACATCATAATTTTTTTTTAAATGTATGAGGATGAACTCCAACTATAGATGTGTGCGCAAAGATATATGCACTAAAGCAGTCTTTTGAGGGTAGTGCTTAGTCAAATACGTTGACATCACGTTGTGTATTTAAACTTCCTTTTGACTATTTTCAGCAGCATTTTCTTCAAGCCTTTCGTTTCTCAGATGTCTGATGATTGTCTCAGAGATGATTGTCTGCATATGTTCTGAGCATATGAAAGAACGCAGACATTCCAACAGACCACAAAAGTTCTTGGCCAGAATCAAACTCAAACTCACCTTCTCGAAGTAGATATTGAGTGCTCTTACGTTTTAGAAAAGCTGCGATAGATCATATCATTTTAAACTCCAGCGCTGTCGGGATGAAATCCCGCAGGGAGTGTGCACTGAGCTTTATCTCAAAAGTTCATTGTTTTATGAGTTTTTGTGTGATGTTTTGATCGAGAGAGTGGTATATTTTGTACATATTTTGGCCGAATTAATTGATTGTGCGATGCGAAAACAAGTTTGAGATGTATGTTAGAACCATGTGTACAAACAACTGACATTAGACCCATAAAAAGCTTAGGTTTGACCCTTGAAACTGACTGGAAACACGAGTTTACCCTATGAAAAATGAACTCGAACCCTTGGAAACCCTTGGAAACCCTTGGAGTTTAGGCCGAAATTGCAAATATACCATTAAATTGGCGAGCTTGAGATAATTGTGACCAAACCTTGATTTTTCCGACCAAAAACCCTAGGGCGGACCCTTGAAATTGGCGGTTATCCTAGGTCAAACCTTAAAAACCAATTAAATTGTGAATATCCAGTGTGAAATCAAAACCATAGTCTAATGGAAAAATTAAAAGACCGCCAAAAATAGAAAGTTAATTGAAGCGGTTGGAACGTTCTAGAAGCAAGTCCTAGGGGGGCCTATAAATAAGTGCAAATTCATTTGTTTCTTCCCCACCCCGTGGATCTTGCTTGTGGATCGTCTCCTCCAGGTATGCTCGTTACCTCTTCTTATTCATTATTTCTTGTTCATGTCCATTAGCCCTCGTAGTAGAGAGAGAGTGAGGGGCGGAGAGGGAGAGATATGCTTCAGTTTGTCTACGTTCAGTTTTGCATCAGATCTGCACTTGGTATATAATCTCTTGCTTAAGGCCAAAGGTAATGAGGACATGGAGATGGTGCTGCTTTTGTTTACATAGATAGATGAGAATTATCCTCTCCAATCTACACAACCCCAAGGTTCATGATGTGTGGGATTGATGTAGGAGAGGGTAATGGCCACCCGTCGAATTTCAATTCATAGATTCTATAGCAAAACTCAGATCCATTATCTCTTCAGCAGAGCGAGACTAATGGATGAGAACGAGATAGGTCGACTCTGAGAGAGGCGATATAAAAGGAGAGAGAAAGGGATCGGACGGGCTATCCAAGACGCACGCAAGAGAAGTTATGTCTATGAGAGAAAGCTGGCAGGTGGTCAGCGCCGTCGGAGAGAAAGAGTGGGAGTCTGGGAGATACTCATCGTGAGGATGACAGTCCTACAGATCCTGTCCGCGTGGCGGTCGAGAGAGAAAGTGGCAGAGAGATAGAGATAAGTTGATGGCGGCGCTGCTGTCGCACGGGAGGAGAGAGAAAAGGGCGTTAATTATGCTGGTATGGCACGCGGACAAAATCAGAGCCAGGAGTCTCTTGGCGGCGCTGCATGGCTGGCAGACAGAAGAGAGGAGAGAGACTCGAGAGGCATTGTCGCCTCCTATCACATGGAGAGGAGTTGAAAATAGAGACAGAACTCTCTTCATAGGCAGCAACTGGGCACCAGGGCCTAAAATTGACAGGCATACCTAAAATTTCTTATGAGAGGCATTTTTGGTAATTGTCTTTCATATGACATTTTTTTTTAGAGTTTGCCCTTGTCAAATGACAGACAATTTTCGAAAATGACAGGCAACTCAAATGAACTTAAATTCATGTCTATGATAAACATTGACCAATCTGAATCTCGACAAATGTCAAATTCATACTTAAATTCATACCTATGGTAATGTCTCTTTTTGCTATCATATTTTCATCTTTGCTATGAACTCAACCTTAAGATGAAATTATAAACACACATAGAAAGTGATCTTGATCTTTCCATTGAGACATGCCCAATCACATTATATGAGTTGCTTGACTCTCTTCCATTCATCTCCCTTTTACTACCCAATGACTAAATGCACTTAGAGCTCCACTCTAGGTCTCAAGCTCAACATGTAGTATTTATAATATACATCAAAATTTAAGTGTATGCTATTCTGTTATAATCATAAAGTTACTCATATTAGATTAGACTTTTCTCTAATTCTTCATGGTCGTATATAACGCCATGAGAGCAAAAAAATTTTGACAGCATCTCCCCAGGAAAATGAAGTCTAGAAAAAAATAACCATAGCATAAAAAACGAGGCATTTGAAGCCTATGGCATACAAGCCATCAACAAAGTCTCAAACTTTATAGCTTGTGCCATACAAATAATCAATGATGCTTTTTCGCTCCAAAACCTGCAAAAGTCAAAAACTTTACAAGCATTCTTCTCTTTATATATTCTTCCTATTTCATTTATTTACAAATACTAAAATACCATGAAACCTGTAAATAATCTACAACACAAACATATTCAAAAGATAAGAACATATGAGTATCATTAAACCAAATGAGTATAAGCATAAGTTTGATAATAAAGAAAGCTTACGAAAGATATTTTAGTCCATTCAAAAAACTAAAATATGAATGCTCAAAAAAATATCAAAGAGAAACTAGAATATGCATTCAAAAGCTAGAATTTGATTACATCATTCTAATGGTCTTGCTCTTCTATTCTTTGAACTCGTCCAAATATCAAATGCATCATCCCAATCAATCATAGCAATTCCTCGTGCATCAATGGACAATAGCATCAATGCATCTAAAGTATCCAATCCCAAACTGGATCGAGAAATACTTTTGATATAATTGTGCCTAGAGAAACCTCTCTCACAAGCTGCAGTGCTTGCTGGAATAACCAAACACATTTGCCATAACTGCATCATTCCTGGATATAAGTCCCACCAACTTCTTGATCCTAAACACACTTCCCAAGCATCATGCATGCCTTTATTCTTTGCTAGTCGATATAGCATGCCAACAAAATCCTCTCTTTCATTTATACATCTACGTATATCAATCACAGAACTATCAATATTGATTCGTTCTATAACTTTTTCCAACCATTCTTGAGTTTTCTTTTCACGTTCATTAGCATCCACTGGATATGAAGACGGACTAAATATCTTCAATGCATTGAATACAGATATATCCGCAAATCGCCGAGTCAATGCATTCAAAACATTTTGCACATAAATTTTTCCTATGCAAACACATTCTTCAAAGCATCCAGTTTCTTGCATGACACTATCAAATGCAATATTCAAGTCTAAGGTACCTTCATTCTCATTCTCTTCATCAGAATCACTTTGTGCTAAAGCACTTGCATCATGAGTAGCTTTCTTCTTATGACTCATAGGAACAGGTTTATGAACCAAAACATGATTATGTGCATGTCCCTTTGCATCAACAAAAGTCAATGAGTTTTCTTTAGCCATATTCAAAAACATTGTAAGATGCTTTGATCCATTTGCAAAGCCATATATATCATTACTCAAGTATCTGCGTGTAAATTTTTCAAATATAAAGTCTATCAAAGCGCCAATCAATGTTACATCAAATTCATTTCTTTGAAACTCTTGATTAAGCTTATTGAGCTCTGACAAAACATCAGCAAGTAAGTGTATCATAAATTGAACAACAAACAAAGTAGCATGGCTATACCACTTTTTTTCACGACGTTTCCACTGCTCAAGAACAACAGGCATAATATGGACCAATCTTTCCATGACCTGTCCTCGTGAAAGCCATCGTATAGAATGAATTTGCAATGCTTTACCATCCATAATTGCAAATTCATGCATTAGTTGCCACATCTCTGCATGTCTTTTTGAAGACTTACCCAGCCATGAATACACTTTACTAGCAACTTTATCCACAAAAGCAAACACATGTGGATGTGATATGAAACCATCTTTTGCCGCAAGGGCTTGTCTATGCGCGATACAATGTATGCCCATAATGCGAGGCATCGACGATTGAAACCGTGCAACCACACCTGTTTTAGAGCCAATCATGACAGATGCACCATCAGTCGCTATTGCAATGAGCTTCTCAGTAGTTAATCCACTTTCAACCAAAAAAGCACTCACTGCATTATAAATTGACTCTGCATCTCCATTTTCAATAGGTAGCAATTGTACAAAGCTACATTTTGTAGGACCCTTTCCTCCATTAGTCAAGTACAAAGCATAGATAATTATATGCTTTTCCATAATTCGATCTGTGCTCTCATCAATGAGCAAAGAATAAAAGGGACTCAAACGTATATTTGCCAAAATTGTTTTTCTCAAATAATCTCTTAAGGCAAACAACATATCCTTGCCTGATACTGGATTCACATACGATCCATACTCATCAGATGCAGGTATATTAGGTGTCCCAAGCTCTCTTTGCAACCTGCATTGCTTTGGATACTTCTCTAATGGAAGATCCTCACATGCGCAAAAGTAAACAAGCTTCATGCATGTAATTATCCGCATTTTCTCAGAATGGATAATATTCTCTACCCCATGCTCAAGAGGTCCCTTGCCTTCACTACCAATTCTTTGTTTTGTGATACGAGCATGTACTGCAACTTTGTGATCAACTGTCGTTGCATGATCATTCAGTGCAGACAAAACAAAGCTTTTGGAACCCCCTTGGGTATAACCATTGACCTTCTTTGCATCCTCACAATATTGACACCTAATAACTTCTTCATTGGTCATACCCCGAGCTAGATATGCCCACGGATGCAAAAGGGTCCATTGATTCCGCCATCTCCTTTTTATCTTCTTAGGTGCATCTTCAGCATGAGAAACATGATCACTTGCAACACCTGTACTTACACCTATATTGGAATCCATAACATTCTCATGATCAACCACACTTGTGTCTACATGCATATTGGATTCTTGTGCTTCCTGCAAAGAGGCAACTTCTGTATTTTGGAAATCACCAACTGGTTTTTGACTAATACCCTTAAAAAAGAAAGCATCCATCTTGGATTGTGACTTTCTCTTTTTAGAGGAGCACTGGTTCTTCTCCATTTCCATATAGCACTTGTATAAATAACCTGACACTTAAGCCTCTGCAAATTTTTTATCACGCAACAATTATATTAGACATTTCAAAAAGTTTCTTATGAACCAACAAAACATACCAAAAAACCATGAAGTTATCAAAACGATTATAGAT
This sequence comes from Ceratopteris richardii, assembly GCA_020310875.1. Taxonomy (NCBI): domain Eukaryota; kingdom Viridiplantae; phylum Streptophyta; class Polypodiopsida; order Polypodiales; family Pteridaceae; genus Ceratopteris; species Ceratopteris richardii. The sequence continues at coordinate 113,813,224 of CM035409.1, forward strand.
ACAAATGCAAATCACTTTGATGTTATAAAGAATGATAGAAAATTTTCTAACCTTTTAGAGTACCAATGAGCAAAGTGGAAGCACTTGTAGGAGGCTCACAAGCTTGCAAGACTCATCAATGCCATGTCCATCATCTCCAACATCTAATAGGCAATAATATTCATACTTCATAATGGTCTTTACAAATAAAAGCCAAATAATATACAATGTGCTACCAACCTTCAACAATGATAGGTAAATGGTGTTTGTCGTTTTCAGACGTTGTTGTACTAGGATTTTCCTTATCCACATCAATCTTTACTATTACAGTTGGAGCTTGGAAGTTGACATTCAATGATATACTCCTCTAATCACTTAGAGAATGACTTGTACTTTTCACTTTATCATTGTCAAAACTCCAAGATCGTTTGTGTTCTCAATGCTCACGTGACAGAAAACCCTATACATCCATCAGCATGATTTATCTCAGCACAAACAGTAAACCTTGTCATCGTCATCGATTCAGGAGAGATGCGTTGTTTCTTATGTCACACAAAAAACACGTCACATAATTCAGATGATGATAGACTATAGCATCAATGAAATGCGCACCTTATCTGGCTTGTGTCTGGAGACACTCTGCATTCGATATTTCACTATGGACGATGCAGAAACTCCTGCGCGTGCGGTGCTGGACAATGGAGGAGAGTTGAAGGTTGAAGCCTTGAGTCCTCGAGCATAGCACTTTGGTCAGTGGTCACTCGTGAGGTTGATTAGCAATTGACTATGGCATCGCGAATCACGATTCAGATGGAATCTGAATGATCGTGGAGAAACGAAGCCTGAAGGTCGAAGGAGCGTTGGCGATAGTACTCGACACTCGTCTGCTGGGGCAGATGCGACTCGTGACTCGCGAGAGCTGAGCCCTGGTTACAAAGAACGAAACCAGGTTTCAAGACTGAGGGGTTCTTTACTGGTTACTTCTGGTTGAATACTGGGTGCTGGTCCGATTTTTAGAACCAGAGCTAAAAGAAGCGTTCACTGGTTCGTTTTTTAGAACCAGAGAAAGGGATCACTGGTTCGATTTTTAGAACCAGAGAAAGCGCTTATTGGTTCAGTTTTTTAGAACTAGAGAGCACTCACTGGCCTCTGGACTGAACCAGGAATTCAGAAAATTAGTCTCTGGAATGAACCAGGGTCCAACAGAGTCACTGGAGGCTGGCCGCTGAAGTCTGGACCCAAAAAAACGAGTTTTACTGGTAAGTTTTTCAGAACCAGAGAACTCACTCGATTGCAGCAGGTTTTCCATTTGTTCGGCCTTTGCGTACGAGTCGTGTGACATGTCCTGAGTGCCAAGTTGCTCAATGCTAACAATTGAAATTTTTCAAATTGCAAATTTGCAATGCGCGCAGCGCCGGGCACCCTTCAAAGTTCATATCATATAATATAATATATGATATAATATATATACATGTATATGATATATGTCTTTCACATCTATATACTACTCTAAAAAAATGACATGGAAATTGGATGTCTTCGCCTGTCAAATGACAGATGATTTTGATTGTCGCCTTTCATTGTGACAGTAAGATTAACAAAATGAACCTTTCTTTTGACAGGCAAAATAAAATTTAACCTGTTTTGACAGGCAAAATTGCCAATGACAGGCAAAACACCTGTCAATTTTAGGCCCAGTGGGCACGAGGCGTCGCGCGTGAGAGAAACGAGGGGAGAGAATGGCGCTCATATCAAGGAGAGAGAGAGTTCCGCTGTAGAGATTCCATGCGCATGTGAAGAGAGAGAAGCTGCACACATGGTGGATGTTTGTCGGCGATGAAGTAGAGAGAAGAGAGAGATGAGGACAAGGAAAATGGGTAGAGCGCAGAAATGTTTGCTGAGAGAGAGAGAATCAGAAGTGTTGAGTAAGTCGGTACTACTAGCAGATGGCGGTGAGCACGGTCCTTAACACGGAGAAGAAAGTTAGAGAGAGAGAGAAAGAGAGAGATATGGTAGTATGATGACGCCGAGTGTGGAAGAGAGAGAGAGAGATAAACTTGCTGACACGGGCCTCTCCGAGTTTTGAGACAGAAAATATACGAGGATATCCAGGAATGTTGGCAACGATAAAATCAGTGAGATGCAGGTACTTGGAGGAGTCATGACGTGTTGATTGATAAACCGAGATGAAGAGATTACTATAGAGTTTTATCCATTTCAATAAATTTTCAGTATGTTTTCCAATTAAATTTGTGACATATAATCAATATATATTATGAAGCAAAATTTTAGAACAGCTTTCCACTACACTCAAGGCCAAAACACAAACTTAAGATATGTATTCCATTATGAAACCTTTATCAAGAGAGGATTTGAAAATAAGCTATTTGAGTTAGGCAATGTATGCTCATGGCGATATGTTAAATTGAACCAAAATAAATAAAGCTTTTGAAGAATTTTTCGCCAAATACCAACACATATAAATGGACTTTCAGTGTATTGATCGATAAGAATTTGTCATATTGATAGAGGAATTGTTTTAGTGAGTGTTCAAATGTACTAATGATTCTTTTCTGATGACCCACACCCCGTGGATCTTGCTTGTGGATCGTCTCCTCCAGGTTTATGTGGATGCTGATTATATGAAGTCAACAAAAAGTGATTGAAGACTGAAGATAAAGACCCCATCTTGTGGATTACCCTTGTGGACCGTCTCCTCCAGGTTTATGCGGTTTCTGATTATCTGAAGTAAAGAGAAGGGAGGCTACTGTTGCAGATACCTGAAGTAAAGAGCGGACCGAAGTGAAGACCTGAAGAAAAGCTTGGACCACGAAGACCTAAGCGGAATCCCGTAGGCGGTTTCTCGCACTCTAGCGAGGGATCTATAGAATATACTAGCCAGCCCGCATTGTAGCGGCGGCTTTCATATTGTATCATCGCACCGCACTGTAGTGGTTTTATTGTACCATCGGCCCGCATTGTAGCGGCCTATCTGTATCATTCATTTTATTGGAGGCTTCGGTTTCGTTTTCGATTGTATCTTCGAGCTTGATCTACATCACGTGTATCACTGCGGTATCGGATCGTCTCTTTCCGACTCCCACTGTCCCACGTCTCGAGACTTCCAAGGGGCAAGGGACCCACACGTACGAGGATCACGCACGCTCCGGAGAGCACAGGCGAGGCGCCCAGCGCGCAGACGCCGCTCGCAGGACAGCGGGAACGCGCACCAGAGAGGGGCCTGATCCAACCCCACGCGCCGGCTTCCCGCCACGACCTCCTTCTTCCCGACACCTGAACCCGACGTGAAGCGAGGCGGTTGCCTGGTGATCCTCATCGCGTCACCTACTCCTTGAGAAGACAGACAGGAACCTCGGCATCGAGTCAGATATTTCTAGGTACTAGCATTTCAAGTTATTTGAAATTTTGCATTGCTTCACATACACTGCTGAAATAGAAAGATTGTCTTGCTGCTTTAGTTTGAGCATCCACACTTTGCATTAGTTTAGTCCATACGTGTATGAATTTTTTTTCCCGCTTAGATTAGGGATTTACTGATTTCATAGCTTAGACAGAACATTAGAAAACTTATCACAAAAAGGGGGAAAATACATTGAAATCTTGGGAATCGAAGAGAGGACAGTTCGATTAGACTTTGGCCTAGGAAAATCAGAGAGCTTAGACTGACCTTTACCTCCTGGCTCGTGACTCATCAAGCCTCTTCTCTGATCTCTACTATGAGCTTAGAGAGATAGTTGAACCACTTACACTGGACCTTGTGCTACATTCTAGGACAGAGCAGAGAAGAGAGATGGAGGATATATTCAAGGAAATGGTAATAGAGAAACAAGGGGCCCGCGTAGTCCAAGCGGTATTGAGAGAAAAAGGAAAGTTTACAGGCTTGAACGTAACCGAGTACCTAGATGTTTTTGAGGAACATGCACGGATTTATGGTCTACCCGAGGATGTGTTTACACATTACTTCACACGGGTAGTATCAGGATCCATTATAGCCCCTATTACAGCACATATAGCAAAGCCTTGGGCCGAATTCAGAAAAGAATTGCATAAGTTGTTTTATTTGGAAGATTTTTCCCAACACAGTAGAGAAGGGTTCTTGCGATGGATAAGCTCTCCGAAGCCCATTGCATCCCTCACTCAACTTTTGAATGAGTTCTTGAGAAGATATGAACAACTTCCACAGGCCGATTTAGATGCTTTGAAACCTGACCTAGTTATATCTTTCCTTAGGATCTTAAGTCTTGAAGACAAGACTGAGGTCGAAAGGAGGATTGAAGAGCCTGGGAAGAGATTTGGATTGACTGAAGATTGGGGTGTAGTGAGGAGAGAAGTAGAAGCGGATGCCCAAATGAGGCAACGCCAGGCGGTGTTATACGATAGACCTGCAGTGGTAACACCACAACCGCCTAGGGAAGCTCCACTTCCGGCAATTCAGAATGTGCCTGCAACGTCAGCTTTTGCTAATGTTGCGTCCACTTCGCGATCGCCAATGGAGCTACAGGTCGAGATTCTCAGTCGACAGATAGAGAATCTTATTACGATGCAAGCGTCTATGTCAAAAGAAATGGCGAGTATTCACAATAAAGTTAATTCTATGGGATATCAGGACCCCACTCCTCCTCAGGCAAGTAAGAGTTATGTAGATACATTACAGAGAGGCACTATGCCCATTCCAAATATGCAAGGCTATGTGATGCCACAACTTGAACCTCTAGTGCAGCCTGTTGCCCAACAGATACCTACACCACTAGTGCAAACCACATTTCAAAGAAACACTGGACCTTTTGAGAGACGAGCGACTGGTGGGTTTGGAGGGGCTAAGAGATGCGTATGGTGTGATGCACAAGAGCATTTTTCATATGCCTGTGAAGAGCTTAAGCTAGCAAAAGAGCATCAACTGGTGATAGATATCGATAAGAAGTTATGTGACTTCAAGACCCGCCTTCCTCTACCTGTGAATTGGGGAAAGGGGGGAATGAAGAAGTTTTATGAAGATTTATCTGGCAATAATGCAAGTACATCAGCTGCACGATTAGAACCTGTTGAGGAGGAAGATGAAAAAGTGCCTAGACCTCGACCCCAAAGAAATTATTCCATTGAGGCTTTAGTGAGGGCTAGGGATGCCATTATGCAGAAGACTGCCTGGAAGTCTCCTGTTGATGAATCCTCGGTCTATTCGCACATAGCAAATGTAGAAGAAAAGAGGAAGAGAGATGAGAGTCAGGAAGAGACTGAGCGAGAAAGAAGAGTGACCAGAAAGCAAAGCTAAGAGGCTGAAGAAAAGGCTAAAGAGCCAGAAAAGAAAGTACAATTCAAAGAGCCTGTTGTTTCAAAGGAAGAGGCAAAGAAGAAAGAGATAAGAGAGGAAAAGAGGCCGGCTGGGCCAACTAAGATTCAAGAACTGACTAAAGAGAAAGAGAAAGAACCTGAACCGGTTCAAAAGAAAGATGAAATTCAAGAAAGTATTCAAGAGGCTGACAAAGAAAAGAAGAAGAAAAAGAAGAGAACTCCAAAAGCTGTATTAATTTCTGAATTGGAAAGGAAAAATGATGCAAGAGAGATATTAAATGACATTTTACTGAAGAGCCAAGTGACCATGTCCTTGGAACAGGTCTTCTCCATAGCGAAGCCTGAGTTCAAGGACAGTTTTATAAAGCTGGTTAAGAGAAAGAGGTTTCCACTACCTGAAGATGTAGAGATGGAAGAAGCACCTGAAGATATTCAAGTGTCAAATGAAGCAGTTACATTGAGTGACACATCTGACGATGATGATGATGAGGTTGCCAGGTGTCATAAAAATTCTCTAGGTCCTATCATACCTGATGATGAAATGAGGAAGACAGAAAGTGAGTTTAGCAGGACCTTTTGGGCGAGAGGAACTCTAGAGATGAAGATAAAGTTAGGGAGCAACGAGGAGTCATGTTTTTCTCTGGCCTTGATTGACTCAGGATCAGAGATAAATGTGATTTCTAAGAAGCTCTATGATAAGTTTAGGTGGCCGATTGATAAAGATCATGGATGGAGGATGACGAGTGGATAATGGTTCAGGAGCACTGCTTGGGGCATGCACCTTTGTGCCTGTGACCATAGGTGGGATTTCTGAGGAATTTCACTTCTTTGTCCAGGACAATTGTTCATATGAGGCTATCCTTGGGCAGCCCTTTATAGCTGAGGTAAGAATGGAGACTAAGGCCATGGATGATGGATCTGCCTATGCACGAATCCGTTCTAGATCTGGCCTTCATTCTCTGCAAGTGATGATTGTGTGTCCAAATCACTCCAGGAATAGAAAGAATATAAGAAAGAAACCTATTAATTCACATGACCATGATGAGTGTATGCCTGTTGGAGAGTGTGGAGCTTCTGCTGATCAAAATTTCTGTTAGGATCCACTGTTGAGCGAGACAACAGTGGGAGTTGGTTTGATGTCTCGCATGACTTTGTACATAGTTTTGAAAGTTTTTCTATTTATTCATCTGCATTCAAGTAGCTATGCTTACAGAAAGAAAATGTTTCAAATAAATTCAGAAAAGTTCATGAAAGATACTATAAGGATTCAGGAATGATGTTACCTGATGAGAAGATTGAAGATCTTATCCAGTTGGAGAGAAGTTCGACTACTCTAGAAGAGCTTGAGCAGGCATTTGAGAGAAATGAGAAATCAGAAATGATTATGCTCAGTTCTATCCAAGAGTACGAGATGATCGATGAGTTCATGAGAGAGCATGAAGTAAGTGTAAATACAAAGTATAAGACTGTGGATAAGAAAGTGAAGCCTATAGCTCAGCCATTGCCAGAAGATAGTCATGAGAAATATCTGCGAGTGTCAGATGACCCTATGCTGAGACGACGAGAGCTCATAGGGCATCATTTCACTGATGAGACTATTAAAGAGATCAAGTTTGGAGAAAAACCATTCCTGAGAGAAGAAGAGAAACAAAAATTTATTGAAGTCATCAAGAAACACAAAAAAGCGTTTGCACTTTTCCCACATGAGATAGGTTGTGTAGACCCGAAACAAGTACCTCCCATGATTATCTTACAGTGCCACATATACCATGGAATATCCGGCCTATACCAATCCCAAAGGCTCACTTACCTGAGCTGATGAGGTTGCTAAAGCAAAAGATTTCCATGCGGATATTGGAACCCTCCTCGGCTCCATATTCAAATAGGTGGTTTACGGTGCCTAAGAAAAATGGGAAGCTTCGTTTTATTCAGGATCTGCAACCTGTGAATAAAGTCACAATTAGAAACGTAGGGACAGGACCCATAGTGGATGAATTTGCTGAAGCATTTGCTGGGCATTCCATCTACTCTATGGGTGATCTGTATTCAGGTTATGACAAGTTTCAGTTGGCTATGGAGAGTAGAGACATTACGATCATGAGGACTCCACTGGGCCTTGTACGAAAGTGTACTTTGCCGCAGGGAGCGACGAATTATGTGGCTCACATGATGAATGCCATGAATCTGGTTTTACGAGACTTTATACCATCTATGACTATGCCATTCATTGATGATGTTCCAATAAAGGGATGTGAGGAAAGAGTGAAAGATGTGAGTTTAGATGCTTCAGGATGTAGAAAGTTTGTGAGAGATCATATTGCTGATTGTGAGAAGATCTTTGAAAGGTTTGAAGATGTGGGGCTAACACTTTCTTTAGAGAAATCGGCTTTTGGCGTTGATGAGGTCCTCATTGTAGGACATCTGTGTGGACATTATGGCTGCAAGCCATACCCGCAGAAAGTTGAGGCCATTAGCAGGATCTCTGAAGTGTGTTGTAATGTCAGTGAGGTGAGAAGGTTTCTAGGAGCCTGTGTATTCTATGTGATATGGATTCCTCACTTTGCTCACGTTGCGAACCCCTTATATGATCTCCTAAGAAAGAGAAAGAAGTTTGTATGGACAGAGAAACAGTCGAGAGCTATGCGTAAACTGAAGCAGCTGCTAATTGAAGCTCCGATTCTGAAGCGTGTTGACTATTCAGGTCAGAGACCTATCATTTTGACCGTTTATACCAGTCCTATTGGCATAGGCTGGGTCATAGGCCAAGATGATGATGAGGGGCAGAGATATGCAGTGCGCTGTCGGAAAGTTTTCAACTTTCCAGTTGATGACCAGAGAAAATGAAAATAACTTTATTGGTGAACTCTAACCTTTTATTTCACTGTTGATCAGTTGTGTTGATTGGAATTGACTACTTTTGAAGTGTTTACAGGTTCAAATGGATGAAGAAAACAAAAGTTCATATTATGGTTTACCCTAAACTGCTCGTAAAATGTGTGTTTAGGTCATAGAAACATTGAATTATGGGTTTAAGACCCTAGGTTTATATTTAGTCTTGTGCATTTAAGTTAAGAGCCTTAATTCCTGGTTAATGTTAGGGATTAACTAGGTTTTCGATTAATTTCCAAAGGGTTTCAATGGGATTCTGATGGTTTTTTAGTAAGTTTTCTAGGGTTTTAGTATGTCTCAAGGGCTAGAATAGTTGTTATTCAATATATAAATTACATATTTATTTTTTAAAAATTAAACTATGCTATTAATAATAACTTTAATCATATGTGTGCATTTAAATACTAAGGTTCTAATTAATTAAACCCTGAAACTAAGATTGAATTAAATAATTTATTTAAAATAAGAAATATAGGCTAATTAAATTAAAAATGGTAAATTAAATGGATAAATAACTAGTGGTCTATATGAGTACTAGGAAAAAGAATGGTTTATAGAAGATGTGTAACTAAAGTGATTGAAAGAGTGGTTGGAATAAATGATGCAATTAAAGGAAGTTAAAGAGAAACTTTAAATGAATGGTGTATATGAAAAAGGTTAAAAGAATGGAGTAAGTGAGTTGTGTAAATAAAGTCAATTTAAAGTGTGGTGAAAGTAAGGAGATTAAAGTGTGGTTGTAGATTAAAAGTTAAAACCAAAAGAGTGGATTAGAAAGGACTTGTGTATGTATTTAAATGTATGTTGAGCTCAAGTTTCTCTTAATGTTTTCTTGCAGACATTCAAAGCAAAAGAATCGAAGAGCAAATGAAGTGCAGTGAACCTAATGTTTTTTGCAGAAACATTAAAAGCAATTGAAGTGCAGTGAAGTGAAGCAAAGTGAAGATTTCATCAATTCAATTATCCAACAATCTGAATTAAATCCATAGAAATTATCCTTGATTAAGCTTTGTATACGATTCACTAGTTGTTAGCAATCTTATAGAGAAATTATATCATTGTTTTATAGCATTGTAATCATCCATTAATGTCATTAGCATTAATTCAATTTTAATTTGCATTATCATTCTTATCAATGTTATCTGAAATCGTTAATTTCAAAAACATAACTGAAGAAATTCTGATATTACCTATACCTCAAGAAGCGATTGATAGATATAGAGCAGCCCAGCCTTACGGTTCTTAAACGTTTAAAGTGTTTCAATTATCTACTCCATATTTCCTAGATTTAAGAGTAATTTAGAATTTCTGATACCTTAGACGAAAGAAAAATATACCTAAAACACCTACGATTGTCTCATACACCCTGCGTGTGCCGAGGGATTTAGTGGCTGACTGATCCACCAGCCTTATGTCTGCAACTTCCCGAAAATTTGGTGAACCCGGCGTGAAAGTTCGGCAAGACACCGTAGGTATAAAGGTATATTTACTTTCTGTTTTGCATATGCATATATAGGCAACTTGGCGATTGAAGAAGAAGTATCGACATCCTTTGTAGCTGCAGCTGATTGTTCCTCGTCACGTCACCTTTATCCATCAACTTTCATGAAAGTGACGATTGCACATGCATGAAAAGATTTTACACTGTACACATTCACAACGAACCTCTTCATCAAGCTGATTGATCAGGTATATTTATTTTTATTCTGTTGCATAATAGTAGGAAAAGTTTCTTTCTAGTTGCAAAGAAGTAAGAAAATTTTCTTTATTGCACAATAGTAGGAAAGTTTTCTTTATTTCTATTTCTAAAGCAGTAGGAAATTTTTCTTTATTGCATAGTAGTAGAAAAGTTTCTTTATTGCAAAATAGTAGGAAAGCTTGCTTTATTTCTTTGTTTGCAAAGCAATAGGAAATTTGTTAGTTTTTTCTATTGCAAAATAGTAGGAAAAGTTTTCTTTATTTTTATTTCTAAAGTAGTAGGAAAGGATTCTTTATTTCTATTTACAACATTGTAGAAAAAGTTTCTTTATTGCCAAAGCATAGGGAAATTTTCTTTTTGTTTGCAAAATAGTAGGAAAATTTTCTTTAGTTTTGTTGGCAAAGGAGTTGGAATATTTTCTATATTTTTGTTTCTTTTACCACGGAGTCGTATCAGGATCAAGATATAGACGGATTATTACGAGAATTATATACGTATATTTCATATTTATCTATAAAGTTAGACTTATCCACTATGGCTGACCACTTTGAAGAGCAGCGAATTTGGAAGATCATAGATGCAATTAAAACAGATAGGGGGGAATTTACTGGAATAAATGTAACAACTTATCTTAAATATTATGAACAATTGACAGAACAATATGGATTACCGGAAGACAATAAAAAAGATACATTTATACGAATTGCTCATGGGTTCACTAGAGAGAGAATCCAATTGCGAGTAGTCCAACCAAACATGACTTGGGTGGATTTCAAGACTCGGCTTCTTACTGAATTTTCGCATGAAGATTACAGTAAGAATAATAGAGCCACATTCATGCGATGGGTAGGAACAACAAAGTTAGACCAACACATAACTCAGGGATTAACTGAGTTTGATATCAAATTTAATCAAATGCCTTAAGCAGACAGAACAGCTCTTGAACCAGATAAATTAAGAAATTTTCTAAACATGCTAGATCCATCTCTTAGACGAGAGCTAGAACCAATGCTTGAGGACGGAGCGACTGCGAGTGGGCTTACTGGAAATTGGGATAACGTAAGAGCAGCTGTCCATAGGTTAGCCCAAAGGCATGAGCGAAATCAGATGCAAACTCCAAGAATATATGAAAGAGATGTGCCAGGAAAGATAGATAATGACCCCACTTCTCATAACCCTAGAAAAGATGACTCAGAACTTATAATGTTAAAAACATCAGTAGAATCACTTGTCAAACATGTGGAGACTTTGACGACTGAAATAGCTACTATAAAGAGTATGCAAGAGCTTAAATTGAGAGATCAGGAGAAACCAAAAGAATTAGAACAAAATCCTAGGAATCAGATGCCAGCTAGAAGACCATTTAACCAAGCACGTAGATGTCTCTGGTGTGATGATTTGGAGCATCCACACTGGACATGCAACTTATTCAAAGAGGCCAAGGATAAGAATTGGGTCACAGAAGTAGATCGAAAGATCTGTGACTATGTAACAAAAAGGCCCTTAGCATCAAACTATGGCAAAGGGGGAATGAAAACCTTCTTTGAAGCCTCCACAAGCCAAAATACATATGCTTGTAGGCTGGATAGTGAAGACTCTAATTGTGATTTCTGGGAACAGGTTTATGATACTGCTAGTAGAGGCAAGTTATCTATTGAGAACTTATATGCTACGAGCTCGGATATTAGATCAAAGACATGTTGGAATGAGCCAGTAGATATGTTCTCAGTATATGCTCATGAAATTAATGTAGACGAGAAAAGAAAACGGGATGAAGAGGGACAGTCTAAACGAACAACTAGGGCTAGAAAAGAGGGTGAAACGACTGATACAATTAAAGAACCGCCTATGATGGATCCTAGTCAGGAACCAAAACAACAGGAACAAGAAAAGAAGTCGCAAAATAAGGGTAAAGGAAAGAAAGTAGGAGAAAATTTAGAAAAGAAAACTACAAGTGAAGATAGAAGTCAAGATAAACCTAATGAATCGCAACCCATACGAGAAGAAGGAAGTAAGGAAGAAAAACCGAAAAAGAAACCTCCGACTTTTCGATTGATCTCGCAAATTGAGAAACAAATAGACATTCGGAAGGTTATGGATGAAAAAATTATGAAGGCAGAAGTAGCCATGACATTAGAAGAATGGTTAGCATTTTCAAGAACAGATGTGAAGGAAGATTTCATGAGTATCATTAGAAGACGAAGAGAACCTATAGAGTATAGAACGGAAGATATTGAAATGGAGGAAAGAAAAGATCAGGATGAACCGAAAGTGAGTGTTGTACAAATAAATGAATCTGAGTATAGAGAATCTTCTGATCGTAGAAATTATTTGGGACCTGTTATTGGACATTTGGAAAAAGGAAATGATGACCCAAATAGCCATTACACTCAGAAACATTGGGCTAGGGGTACTACTGAAACTATGGTTAAGATAGGTAATAATAATAAACCGCAAGTAGCATTAATCGATTCAGGAGCTGAAATCAATGTAGTCTCAAGGGAGATTTATAATGAGGGAAAATGGCCTATTGGTAGGGACCATGGATGGAAAATGAAGGCAGCCAATAATGCTTCTGGCTATTTACTAGGAGCTTGTGCAAATGTTCCTATTACTATTGGAGATGTTAAAGAGGAACATAATTTCTTCGTTCATGATGACTGCTCGTACCCAATTATTTTGGGGCAGCCGTTCATTTGTGAACAAAGAATGGAGACAAAAGTATTGGATGATGGAAGTGCTTTTGCAAGAATTCGTTCTCGTGATGGCCTTAAATCTGTCCAATTCATGACGCTTTGTATAAATCATCCTCGTAATCGTAGATCTTTAAGAAAAACTCCTTTAAGACACATTGAATAGGATTTCGAGTAAATGCCACTGTTGAGCGAGATGACAGTGGACTTTGGTTTGAAATCTCGCAAAATCTTGTACAGAACTTAGATAAAATGACTGTTTATTTTCCATCTGCTACGTTAAATATTTTTCATTGTAAACAAATTCCAAGAAAACTTATAAAAAAATATGAAAAACATTTGAAAAACAAAGGAGATTTGTTAATGGATGAAAGTATTGAATATATTATAGAAACTATACATTGCTTTTCAACATTAGAAGAATTAGAACTTTGTTATCAGAGTAAGTCTAATCCCATATTCTTATCTCTTCACTTGTTATATATGCATTAATTCAGGAATATGCCTCTAGTATTAATCATGAGTATGATGCCTTAGTGGAGACCAAATATAAAACTGTTAGTAAGAAGGTTAAACCCGTAGCACAACCACTACCAAAATTTAGTAATGATATTATAAAGAATGTAAGTCATGAGCCAATCCTCAGAAATCCGACAAATATTGGCCATGTGTTTACTAAAGAATCCTTAAATCAAATTAAATTAGATGCTAGTGGTTTCCTTCTTCCAGCAGAAAAAGAGTATTTTTTGAAGATTATTGAGCAACATGGAAGCGCATTTTCTCTTGAGCCTCCAGAGATAGGATGTGCAGATCCTCGGATAGTTGCACCGATGATAATTTTCACTATTCCCCATATTCCTTGGAATTTGCGCCCTATTCCTGTACCTAAAGCTCATCTTCCAGAGCTGATCAGATTACTTAAAGAAAAAATTCATATGCATATTTTAGAATCCTCTTCAGCTCCCTATTCAAACCGTTGGTTCACTGTGCCCAAGAAGAGTGGAAAAATTCGGTTTATCCAAGATCTTCAACCAGTTAATAAAGTGACCATTAGAAATGTGGGTACAGGTCCAATTGTGGATGAATTTGTGGAAGCATTTTCAGGCAATTCTATATATTCAATGGGTGATCTCTACTTTGGGTATGATCAATTTCAATTGGCATTAGAGAGGAGACATTACTACCATGAAAACACCTTTGGGATTAGTTAGGATGTGTACATTACCTCAAGGTGCGACCAATTCAGTAGCACACATGATGAGTGCAATGAATTTGGTTTTGCACGATTTTATTCCTCACATTACTATGCCCTTTATCGATGACATTCCCATGAAAGGTTGCTTGGAAGAAGAGAAAGATAGCACTCTGGATGAAGATGGTTGTCGTAGATTTGTAAAAGCTCATATCCTTGATTGTCAAAGAATCTTTCAGCGATTTATTCAAGTTGGCTTAACGTTATCTATAGAAAAATCTACTTTTGGTGTTAATGAGGTCCTCATTGTAGGTCATCTTTGTGGCCATTATGGACGGAAGCCATACCCTCAGAAAATTGATGCCATTAGTAAGATTTCGGAGATATGTCAAAATGTGAGTGAAGTTCGTCGATTTTTAGGAGCTTGTATCTTCTATGTTATATGGATACCACATTTTGCACATATAGCTGACTGTCTTTATGATTTATTAAGGAAGAAAAGAAAATTTTTATGGACAGAAAAACATACTCAAGCAATGCGTAGATTAAAGAAGTTGTTACAAGAAGCTCCAATCCTTAAACGAGTAGATTATACGAATAATAAGCCTATTATTTTGACTGTTGATACTAGTCCTATTGGAATTGGCTGGGTCATAAGTCAAGATGATGAAGAAGGTAGAAGATATGCTATTAGATTTGGAGCTAAGATTTTACATAATACTCAAAGAAATTATCCTCAAATTAAAAGGGAACTTTGGGGTTTAGTCACAGCTCTAAAGTCTGATAAAGAATATTTCATAGGAGCAAATGTGATTGTGGAGACAGATTGTTTACCGCTAATTGGAATGATCACAAACTGTTCTTCACCAGATATTGCAATGCTTCGTTGGATTTCTTATATTAAATTTATAAATCCAGTTTTAATTCATATATCAGGAAAATCGAACTCTGTTGCTGATATGCTCTCAAGAGCTAGGTATGATGAGAATGATGAAGCCAAAGTAGATACTAATACGATAAATTATGATTCCCAAGTTTATGTATATGAAAAATTTAATTCAAAGGAATATGAAGGAGAGTGGCTAGAGATTGGAAAGTATCTTAGTACTTTAGTTAGATCACCTTCATGGTCTTCAAATAGATTTAGAAATATTAGAAAAAGAGCATTTAACTTTTTCTTAAAAAATGGATTACTTTGGAGACATGCAAGGGGGAAGATAAAAATGCCACAAAGAGTACTAGGTACTAAGGATCTTCAGATGCAAGTCTTGAAGAGCATGCATGATACTTTATGGGCCGGGCATAAAGGTTTTGTTGCCACTTATGAAAAAATTAGAGAATGTTACTGGTGGCCAGGTATTTATGTTAATGTAAAGAATTATATGGATTCTTGCGATGTATGTCAAGTTTATTCATCGGTTAAGCATAGGGATCCACTGCATCCTATGTATCCACCATGCATACACTATAAGTGGGTAGTAGACTTAGTAACCATGCCCAAAGGTATCGATAGAATGAGATACATAGTTCTTGCTCGAGAAGATCTTACTAATCATGTGGAAGGCCGAGCTCTAAGATCAAAAACTACTTTCAATGTATGCAAATTTCTTCTTGAAGAAGTGTTTTCAAGATTTGGGTATATTGAAAAAATAGTAGCCGATAGGGGCGAATTAGATGCGCAAGAGGCTAGGGAATTCTTTGCTAGGCATGGAATTCGTTTAGCTCTTATGACTGCATATAACCCTGAGGCTAACGGAAAGATTGAAAGAGGGCATTCCCCTATGATAAAAGCGATTTCTAAAGCTTGCAAAGGAGAACTGAAGAATTGGCCGAAATTTTTGCCATTCGCTTTGTGGGCTGATAGAATGACCTGTACTAGAACGACGGGGTTTATGCCGGCAGAGCTAATGTACTGCCAAAAGCCAATTTTTCCAGTAAATACCCAAATTCTTACTTGGACTACGCTTCCTTGGAAAGATAATTTATCTACTGAAGACTTATTAGCTTTAAGGATTCAGCAGCTTGAGCAAGGGAATGAAAGACTAGATGAAGCTATAGCTAAATTAAAAACTTCTCGACTTAAAAATAAAAAGTATTTTGATAAATCGCATAGGTTAAGACCAAAGCCAATTCAAATTAATGATTGGGTATTGATATATGAAAGCACATTCGATACACAGTATGATGCTCGTAAAAAATTAAAAAAGCGATGGTTTGGACCTTATGTGGTGGTCAAAATCTATGAAAATGGAACGTATGCCTTAAGAGAGTTAGATGGAACTCCGCTTAAAAAATTAATTGCAGGTAAAAGAGTTAAAATATTTAAACAAAGAAATGAAGAATATTATGATTTATTATCTGATGAAGAAAATGATGAATGAATGTTTTAATAAAAATAATGTTTAAATTTTTTGTTAAATATGTTTTTTCTTTTCTATGTATGAAAATAAAAATTTTATTTAAACTAGTTTTCTTGTGAGTTTATATGTTGTTGCTTGATAGCAGGAGTTGAAAATGTTTTTTTTTTTGAACCAATTAATTAAAGACTGATTTATGATAAAAATGAAGCGCAGGAGATTGAAGATAGTACATGCAGTTTAAAATTTAAGCAATCAAAGCAATATTTGGATGAAAGGCAATGCTAAAGATGGAATCAATATAGATCAGGTGAAACAGTTCTAACCCTGATTAATGTTTTAAGTTTTGTTTTTCCCTGCATTATCATAATTAGAATTGTACATTCTTCAGCTAGGTTAAGAAACTTCTTAAAATTATGAAAAGTAGAATTTACACTGAAGTAGGGATGTGCTTGAAGTGAAGATAGGAATTAGAGACCTATGGCTGTCATATGAAAAGTTGAAGGAACCCTTAACTTGCAACTCCTAGTAGAAGTAGACTTGTTTTATATAGGTAAGCTTCCTTTAATCTGACCCATTTAGCTAAAGAGATCCTAGTACCTGCTTTAGCTTACCTCTAGATCCTTTGCTCTGATTAGGGGTTAAGCCTTTCCCCTTCATCAAAAAAAGTTGCGAAGAAAAATTGAAAGCAGTACATTAATGGTTGCTGCATATGAAAAGAGGAAAAATGACAAAAAAGAAAAATTTTGATAAAAAAAAAAAAGAGATAGAAGTAAAATCAAATAAATCAGTTGTGGTCTCGAAATCACTTCTGAATTGAAAAGCGGGCTATATAAGGCGGATGTATGCTAGAGGGGAGTTAGTTTTTGTATCTTAATGGCAAATGGTTAGGAGAGGAGGATAGAAGGCTTATATAACATATGCTTTACTTATGAACAGAGTTAATAGAAGAGTTAGTACGAACACTATTTGAATGACTTCTATAGTTTCTTTCTAAAACCTGTTTCCAATTCATGTATTGAACGAAAAGGTTTAAATTCAAGTTGACATAATTTTATAAGTTTTCTTTGCTATTTGAAGATGTACTAATGATAGAAGCATTTTTATATACAGACAATTTGAATTTGAGTCATGAATAAGTTTCACAAGAATTTGATATTGCTTTCTATGATCTGCAGGTTGGCCCATCGGGGACGATGTGCAGGTTTGGCCGGGGCGAATGTTGGAAAGTTTTCAATTTCCAGTTGATGACCAGAGAAAATGAAAATAACTTTATTGGTGAACTCTAACCTTTTATTTCACTGTTGATCAGTTGTGTTGATTGGAATTGACTACTTTTGAAGTGTTTACAGGTTCAAATGGATGAAGAAAACAAAAGTTCATATTATGGTTTACCCTAAACTGCTCGTAAAATGTGTGTTTAGGTCATAGAAACATTGAATTATGGGTTTAAGATCATAGGTTTATATTTAATCTTGTGCATTTAAGTTAAGAGCCTTAATTCCTGGTTAATGTTAGGGATTAACTAGGTTTTCGATTAATTTCCAAAGGGTTTCAATGGGATTCTGATGGGTTTTTAGTAAGTTTTCTAGGGTTTTAGTATGTCTCAAGGGCTAGAATAGTTGTTATTCAATATATAAATTACATATTTATGTATTGAAAATTAAACTATGCTATTAATAATTACTTTAATCATATGTGTGCATTTAAATACTTAGGTTCTAATTAATTAAACCCTTAAACTAAGATTGAATTAAATGATTTATTTAAAATAAGAAATATAGGCTAATTAAATTAAAAATGGTAAATTAAATGGATAAATAACTAGTGGTCTATATGAGTACTAGGAAAAAGAATGGTTTATAGAAGATGTGTAACTAAAGTGATTGAAAGAGTGGTTGGAATAAATGATGCAATTAAAGGAAGTTAAAGAGAAACTTTAAATGAATGGTGTATATGAAAAAGGTTAAAAGAATGGAGTAAGTGAGTTGTGTAAATAAAGTCAATTTAAAGTGTGGTGAAAGTAAGGAGATTAAAGTGTATGTATTTAAATGTATGTTGAGCTCAAGTTTCTCCTAATGTTTTCTTGCAGACATTCAAAGCAAAAGAATCGAAGAGCAAATGAAGTGCAGTGAACCTAATGTTTTTTGCAGAAACATTAAAAGCAATTGAAGTGCAGTGAAGTGAAGCAAAGTGAAGATTTCATCAATTCAATTATCCGACAATCTGAATTAAATCCATAGAAATTATCCTTGATTAAGCTTTGTATAGGATTCACTAGTTGTTAGCAATCTTATAGAGAAATTATATCATTGTTTTATAGCATTGTAATCATCCATTAATGTCATTAGCATTAATTCAATTTTAATTTGCATTATCATTCTTATCAATGTTATCTGAAATCGTTAATTTCAAAAACATAACTGAAGAAATTCTGATATTACCTATACCTCAAGAAGCGATTGATAGATATAGAGCAGCCCAGCCTTACGGTTCTTAAATGTTTAAAGTGTTTCAATTATCTACTCCATATTTCCTAGATTTAAGAGTAATTTAGAATTTCTGATACCTTAGACGAAAGAAAAATATACCTAAAACACCTACGATTGTCTCATACACCCTGCGTGTGCCGAGGGATTTAGTGGCTGACTGATCCACCAGCCTTATGTCCGCAACTTCCCGACAGTGCTTTGGTGCTAAGATCCTACATGATACCCAAAGAAAGTATCCTCAGATTAAGAGAGAGTTATGGGGATTGGTGACTGCTTTAAAGAGCGATAAAGAGTATTTCATTGGGGCAAATGTGTTAGTTGAGACTGACTGTCTTCCACTGATTGGCATGATTGCAAATTGTTCATCTCCCGACATTGCTATGCTTAGATGGATCTCTTATATAAAGTTTATAAATCCTGCATTTGTACACATAGCTAGGAAGTTGAATACAGTTGCTGATATGCTTTCAAGAGCAAAATTTGATGATGAGTCTGATGATGATGATGAGGTAGAGAGAGATACACATATGATGAGATATGATCCATTGGTGTATGTTTATGAGCAGTTCCGTGAGAGTGAGTATGATGGTGAGTGGAGAGATATTGGAAGATATCTGAGTACTCTGAAACCTTCCCCCGGTTGGTCCACAAATAAGTATAGATCCATCAGGAAAAAGTCTTACAACTTTTTCTTGAAGGATGGGCTTATTTGGCGACACGCTAAAGGCAAGGTGAAGTGTCCACAGAGAGTATTGAGTTCGAGGAGTCTTCAGAGAAAAGTTATGAGAGAGATGCATGAGACCTTATGGGCAGGTCACAAAGGATTTTATGCTACATATGAGAAGATTAGGGAAGCTTACTGATGGCCAGGGATTTATGTGAGTGTGAGAGGTTTTGTAGACACTTGTGCTACATGCCAAGTGCATTCATCAGTTAGGCACAGAGACCCGTTACATCCGACTTACCCTCCTTGTATCCATTACAAGTGGGTGGTCGACCTTGTAACTATGCCCAAAGGGATAGATAAGATGAGATACATTGTGCTTGCCAGAGAGGACTTGACCAACCATGTGGAAGGTCGAGCTCTTCATACAAAGACTACTTATAATGTATGCAAATTCCTTTTAGAAGAAGTGATCTCGAGATTCGGATACGTTGAGAAAGTGGTTGCGGACAGGGGAGAGTTGGATGCGAGAGAGGCAAAAGAGTTCTTTGATCATCATGGAATTCGATTGTCTCTCACCACTGCCTATAACCCAGAGGCAAATGGGAAAATCGAGAGAGGTCACCCTTCCATTGTGAAGGCGATCTCTAAGGCTTGCAGCGATGACATCAAGCAGTGGCCTAGGTTTCTTCCATTCGCACTATGGGCTGATAGGATGACTTACACTCGGTCCACAGGATTCATGCCTGCTGAATTGATGTATTGTCAGAAGCCAGTCTTCCCCATCCAGACTCAGATAGTGACATGGTTGACGCTCCTATGGTATGATGGTATGACGGGAGAAGAGTTATTATCATTGAGAATAAAGCAGTTAGAACAAGGAAATGAAAAGTTGAAAGAAGCAGTCCAAAAGTTAAAGGAGTCAAGGCTAAAGAATGAGATCTATTTTGACAAAACCCATCGACTCAGACCACGTAGGATTGAGATAGATGATTGGGTGTTGGTGTACGACAGTACATTCGATACTCAGTACGATGCTAAGAAGAAATTAACCAAACGATGGTTTGGGCCGTATGTGGTTACGTCTGTGTTTGAAAATGGTACGTATGCACTTTGTGAGTTAGACAATACTCTTTCGAGATCTTTGATTGCAGGAAAGAGGATAAAATTATTCAAGAAAAGAAATGAAGCGGATTATGAGATTGAGCATGAACTTCTGGAGGGAACTGATGACACTGAGGCTGATGCTTATGAAGAATGATAAACCATGAAGATAAAGAAAAGCTGGATCAAAATGAAGAAAAATGACCAGGTGAAACGTTTCTGATTTGAGATTTGTTTTCTTTCTAATAGAGCATATGCATTGCATTGATGTGTGTGATAAAGATATGTATGAGTTTATGAAAATCATGTAGAATGAAGATAACAAAGATCTATTATGGGTTTGCATGAAGCATGAATGACTAGGAAATGATATGAATGGAATCAGTTAGTGGACTAGAGACTTTTGGGAGTGAAAGCTTGGGAATGTGATGGGATGCTTAGACCGAGTGCATGTATATACTTATTGATTTGAACACTTAGTGAGTGGGAAACTTTGGATCCTAGTATTTATTTCTTATGAGATCTTACCTCCATATGGATCATGATTCATGAAAAATATTCATACTCATGTCAGCTTATATGTGTGTGCATGTTGTTAGTGCGCTGCGATGGGCTAGTAGATAGGTGGAACCACCTTGGTCGGGTGATCGAGGCCACGAGCCGTAGCTAGTTTCGTCGTAGGCCTAACCTATCTGTTGTCATGCACCTGTATGGGTCGGTAGGCGGGTGGAGTCACTCTGATCGGGTGGTCAGAGCCACGAGCTAACGCCGATTTCATGCAGGGCTGATGTTGTGTATATCGTGCGCTATGTCGGGTCGGCAGACAGGTGGGATAAACTTGGCCGGGCGGACAAGTCCATGAGTCGCACCCGATTTCGACATAGGCCGATTTGTGAAAAATAAAAGATAAAAAGAAATGCTGAGCTGAGATGAAGAGGAAAAGAAAAAGAAAAAGAAAAATGAAAAAGAAAAAGAAAAAGAAAGAAAGATCTAATGGAGAGCTGGACAAGTAGGAGATAAATAGTAGGAATCGAGGTATATTCTACAAACTGAGTTAGTCGAAACATATGTTTATGCTAGTACTTAGAATGAGCAGTTGGATCTGAACCAGTTGAACGAACAAAAGATCTAGAAAGCCGACGATTTATTCATGTGATTACTTGTCAGATTGCAGACGTAGAAACATAGAAACATAATATGATGTTTTGAAGCTTGAATCTACCTAATTTTCTAAACTTCATACCAATCTTTATAAAAATTCATGACTGCATGAGATCATGATTTGAGTTTTGAAAAGCAAAAGATAAAAAGTGTAAAGAGATTTAAAAAAAAAAGAACCCTGATTCTCTTCTGTTGGATCTTGCAGGTTGGCCCATCGGGACGATGTGCAGGTTTAGCGGGGGTGAATGTCGGGATGAAATCCCGCAGGGAGTGTGCACTGAGCTTTATTTCAAAAGTTCATTGTTTTATGAGTTTTTGTGTGATGTTTTGATCGAGAGAGTGGTATATTTTGTACATATTTTGGCCGAATTGATTGATTGTGCGATGCGAAAACAAGTTTGAGATGTATTTTAGAACCATGTGTACAAACAACTGACATTAGACCCATAAAAAGCTTAGGTTTGACCCTTGAAACTGATTGGAAACACGAGTTTACCCTATGAAAAATGAACTCGAACCCTTGGAAACCCTTGGAGTTTAGGCCAAAATTGCAAATAAACCATTAAATTGGCGAGCTTGAGATAATTGTGACCAAACCTTGATTTTTCCGACCAAAAACCCTAGGGCAGACCCTTGAAATTGGCAGTTATCCTAGGTCAAACCTTAAAAACCAATTAAATTGTGAATATCTAGTGTGAAATCAAAACCATAGTCTAATGGAAAAATTAAAAGATTGCCAAAAATAGAAAGTTAATTGAGGAGGTTAGAACGTTCTAGAAGCAAGTCGTAGGGGGGCCTATAAATAAGCGTAAATTCATTTGTTTCTTCCCCACCCCGTGGATTTTGCTTGTGGATCGTCTCCTCCAGGTATGCTCGTTACCTCTTCTTATTCATTATTTCTTGTTCATGTCCATTAGCCCTCGTAGTAGAGAGAGAGTGAGGGGCGGAGAGGGAGAGATATGCTTCAGTTTGTCTACGTTCAGTTTTGCATCAGATCTGCACTTGGTATATAAACTCTTGCTTAAGGCCAAAGGTAATGAGGACATGGAGATGGCGCTGCTTTTGTTTACATAGATGAGAATTATCCTGTCCAATCTACACAACCCCAAGGTTCATGATGTGTGGGATTGATGTAGGAGAGGGTAATGGCCACCCGTCGAATTCCAATTCATAGATTCTATAGCAAAACTCAGATCCATTATCTCTTCAGCAGAGCGAGACTAATGGATGAGAACGAGATAGGTCGACTCTGAGAGAGGCGATATAAAAGGAGAGAGAAAGGGATCGGACGAGCTATCCAAGACGCACGCAAGAGAAGTTATGTCTATGAGAGAGAGCTGGCAGGTGGTCAGCGCCGTCAAAGAGAAAGAGTGGGAGTCTGGGAGATACTCATCGTGAGGATGACAGTCCTACAGATCCTGTCCGCATCGCGATCAAGAGAGAAAGTGGCAGAGAGATAAGTTGATTGCGGCGCTGCTGTCGCATGGGAGGAGAGAGAAAAGGGCGTTAATTATGCTGGTATGGCACGCAGACAAAATCAGAGCCAGGAGTCTCTTGGCGGCACTGCATGGCTCGCACACAGAAGAGAGGAGAGAGACTCGAGAGGCGTTGTCGCCTCCTATCACATGGAGAGGAGTTGAAAATAGAGACAGAACTCTCTTCATAGGCAGCAACTAGGCACGAGGCGTCGCGCGTGAGAGAAATGAGGGGAGAGAATGGCGCTCATATCAAGGAGAGAGAGAGTCGGAACTGTAGAGATTCCATACGCATGTGAAGAGAGAGAAGCTGCACACATGGTGGATGTTTGTCGGCGATGAAGTAGAGAGAAGAGAGAGATGAGGACAAGGAAAATGGGTAGAGCGCAGAAATATTTGCTGAGAGAGAGAGAGAGAGAATCAGAAGTGTTGAGTAAGTCGGTAGTATTCTCGCAGATGGCGGTGAGCACGGTCCTTAGCACGGAGAAGAAAGTTAGAGAGAGAGAGAAAGAGAGAGATAGAGAGAGATATGGTAGTATGATGACGCCGAGTGCGGAAGAGAGAGAGAGATAAACTTGCTCACATGGACCTCTCCGAATTTTGAGACAGAAAATATACAAGGATATCCAGGAATGTTGGCAACGATAAAATCAGTGAGATGCAGGTACTTGGAGGAGTCATGACGTGTTGATTGATAAACCGAGATGAAGAGATTACTATAGAGTTTTATCCATTTCAATAAATTTTCAGTATGTTTTCCAATTAAATTTGTGACATATAATCAATATATATTATGAAGCAAAATTTTAGAAAAGCTTTCCACTACACTCAAGGCCAAAACACAAAATTAAGATATGTATTCAATTATGAAACCTTTATCAAGAGAGGATTTGAAAATAAGCTATTTGAGTTAGGCAATGTATGCTCATGGCGATATGTTAAATTGAACCAAAATAAATAAAGCTTTTGAAGAATGTTTCGCCAAATACCAACACATATAAATGGACTTTCAGTGTATTGATCGATCAGAATTTGTCATATTGATAGAGGATATTGTTTTAGTGAGTGTTCAAATGTACTAATGATTCTTTTCTGATGACCCACATCCCGTGGATCTTGCTTGTGGATCGTCTCCTCCAGGTTTATGTGGATGCTGATTATATGAAGTGAAGAGAAAGTGATTGAAGACTGAAGATGAAGACCCCATCTTGTGGATTACCCTTGTGGACCGTCTCCTCCAGGTTTATGCGGTTTCTGATTATCTGAAGTAAAGAGAAGGGAGGCTATTGTTGCGGATACGTAAAGTAAAGAGCGGACCGAAGTGAAGACCTGAAGAAAAGCTTGGACCGCGAAGACCTAAGCGGAATCCCGTAGGCGATTTCTCGCACTGTAGCGAGGGATCTAGAGTTTACACTAGCCAGCCCGCAGTGTAGCGACGGCTTTCATATTGTATCATTGCACCGTAGTGTAGCGGTTTTATTGTACCATCGGTCCGCACTGTAGCGGCCTGTTTTGTATCATTCATTTTATTGGAGGCTTCAGTTCCGTTTTCAATTGTATCTTCGAGCTTGATCTACATCACATGTATCACTAAGGTATCCGATCGTCTCTTTCCGACTCCCACGGTCCCACGTCTCGAGACTTCCGAGGGACAAGGGACCCACATGTACGAGGATCGCGCACGCTCCGGAGAGCACAGGCGAGGCGCCCAGCGCACAGACGCCGCTCGCAGGACAGCGGGAACGACACACTAGAGAGGGGCCTGATCCAACCCCACACGCCGGCTCCCCGCCACGACCTCCTTCTTCCCTACAGCGCGCCTGATCTGAGAGGAGTTTCTTTTTCTGCAATTAGAGGCCTGATCTGAGAAATATGTTCCTCCGGTGTCAGCCAAAGAAATTATCATGCGGAATAGAAATGAACCATACTTTGTATCAATGTTGTTCTGAGTGTGTTGTGCACCCATAAGCATGTGCTCTTTCAGGATAAATTCATTGGTTTCATAACTCTTTAAACCAAAAACTCCATTGTCAATCCTAGTATTGATGTTTTGGATTTCGACCGAATCTTTCTGACATTCGTAGCATTTCTAAATCATATGTTTTGTTTTGGAAGCAAACGTAGAGGTGGAAATCTCTATGACACTCACCCCCACCAAACCTATGCTTCCTCCGGATGCACCAACGAAGATCTGTTTTCTGCTTTCAAATTAATTGATCAGCTTCATAACATATTGCATGTGCATGGGTTTTAAGAAACAAAGTGCCTGTGCAAGGCCATGTAATGGGCCCTATAAAATGCATACTTTTAAAATGCATGTATAGACAAGTATGGTGTAGTTTAGAAGGAACTTGGCATCTGATGTCGAAGCTGGTGCTCTCACTTTCATACGTCAATGTGAACTTACATGTAACCTTACAATCACTCCGAGTGCATGGGAAAACGCAAATTGTGCCTCGATGCAAGGTCATGTAATGAGACCCTATCATGCATACTCTAAGTGCATTTTTTAGACAATTATGGTGCATAGACAAGGTAAGAGCATTCGTTGAAGAGGTTTAGGCTTTCAAATGTAAGTCTTACTTCCAAATTTTATGATGCATTTAATAATTTTAACTAGTGCAAATGGACGTGCATCTATTGGAAACACAACTCTCATGCTCATACAGATTATTCATGCATACTTTAAATGCTAAGTAAAACAACATGGTGCAAAGAAATGAAAACTCGGTATGAATTCCTATTAAAAAAAAAAAAAAATAGTGCAAGCACCTTTCTTTATGCTTCTTCAATCCTCTTTAGACCTGCAACTTTGAAAAATCATAACTTGAAGTCTTCGTCCTTCGTTTTAAACCTGTCTGAAAACTCGAATAGAATAGTTAGTCAATTCATCAAAACATAAAAAATTTTAGTCTAAACAAACTCGATCATAAGATTGTATCTCCTCAATTTATCTTCATGTAACTGTCTTGTCAAAAGAGCTATTCAAAAAAACATTAGCAAGTATTTTGTAATCATTTACTATAAAAAATAATTTAATTTTAAACTCCTGTGCTCATAATTACCTTTTGATGAGGGAGATCGTAAACTCTCGTGCTGGTAATTACCTTTTGCTAAGGGAGATGGTAAACTCCCGTTCATATTTTTTTTAATTGTGAGGGAGAAAAATACAAAACTTCCGTTCATATTTTTTTTCAATTGTGAGGAAGAAAAATACAAAACTCCCCTTCATATTTTAAACAAAAAATGTGAAGGAGAAAAATATAAAACTTCCGTTCATATGTTTTTTAATTGTGAGGGAGAAAAATACAAAACTCCCGTAAATATTTTTTTTTAATTGTGAGGGAGAAAAATACAAAACTCCCGTTCATATTTTTTTTAATTGTGAGGGAGAAAAATACAAAACTCCCGAAAGAACATGCTCATTTATAAAAGCATACATTACCTGAGATTACCGGGCCGTGGTGTTTCACGTCGGGTTCACGAAAGTTGTCGGCGCTAAAGCGAAGGCTGGTGGATCAATCCAACCGCTGATATTACGGTGCACGCGGGGTAGTTGGAGCAACCTCAGATGAAGTGGAACTCAAACAAGAAATTGAAAATCAACAAGAATATTAGTTGTTAATTGTAAATTAATTCATCATATCTTTAGGTGTTTTGGAAATACATGTGCTATCGCGCATGTGCAAAGACTTTACCGTATATCTTGATTATTATAAATCTTAAATCAAACTTGAAGAAGAAGTAAATTTTTGAAGTCATTGTTACTACTCAAAGGATTCGTATTATATATGTGGACGAACAGAATTCAAACGATGGTCAAAAAAACTCAAGAGGAATAAACAAACCTTTTCATATTTTCATGTGGTTGAAGGATAATGCGTTTCGAGACTACCTTTCATATTTTCATGCTTTGAAGATGCATGGAACAAATTCATCGGGTTTGTTAAAACACTGTGAATATCATTTAGAAATGATACATTAAATCTTCATAAGGTATTGAACTTTTAAAGCCAGTCATCCTTATCACGAATATCAACTTCTCTATTCAACATTCCATGATCCCTAGTTTCAATAGCACATATGGTTGCAAATGAGGTGATCTATTTACTTCTTCTTAAGGCACTTTTATAGATAATCGTGATCGTTTATTAACTTGCTAGCCCAAAAATTCAAGAACTTTATGTGAATAATTTCTAATTCAATAACTAAATCTCAAAATCGTTGTTAAATGTATTTGATTCTATTCATTTAAAAAACAAACTGAATTTATTATATATATAAATGTATTCTCATGAACATGTATCTAACCTATACAGTATATAAGAAGCCATAAATCATGATTCATTGCAGTAGTCATTCCACGATCAAGCACAACGTGCTAGAATAAAAACTCAAAACTAAATACGTTCAGAACCGCTTACTGTTGGTCAACAACATATCATAATTTTTTTTAAAATGTATGAGCATGAACTCCAACTATAGATGTGTGCGCAAAGATATATGCACTGAAGCAGTCTTTTGACGGCAGTGCTTAGTCAAATACGTTGACATCACGTTGTGTATTTAAACTTCCTTTCTATTTTCAGTAGCATTTTCTTCAATATGTAGTGCTCCCAAATTTCCATGAATTTCTTAACGATTCTATATTGTAAGGTCTCTCAACTATGCTCTAGAATCATCAATTTTGTAACATATCGCTCATACTAAAGTACAAACAATATGATAACTTCTGCTGTTCAGAGATAAATCAGATACGTTTCATGTTTGGCTTCCAGATATGTCAAACTCACCTGATTTCTCTAGTCGTCGCTTAATCTGCTATATTTTGATGAATCACTTGCAGATCTGTGACTTTAATATCTTTTCTTTTGCACAAAATACTTTGCACAATCAGGAATTCCAAAGAGAATTGTCTGCCGATTTCTCTTATCATCGCTTCATTCAGATGTCAAGACTTTCGTTTCTCAGATGTCTGATGATTGTCTCAGAGATGATTGTCTGCATATGTTCTGAGCAGATGAAAGAAGGCACACATTTCAGTAGACCACAAGAATTCTTGGCCAGAATCAAACTGAAATTGACCTTCTTCAAGTAGATATTGAGTGCTCCTACGTTTCAGAAAAGCTGCGACAGATCATATCATTTTAAACTCCAGCACGCGTGTAGTACATCCTCAGATTTAAACATTATAAGCTTGAGTACTTTCTGCTAAGAGGAGATAAGAATGATCATCGTATAAAATGATTTGCCATACATCTCTGAGTGGAGTTTTTTTTTTCTACAATTAGAGGCCTGATCTGAGAAATATCTTCCTCACGTGTCAGCCAAAGAAATTGTCATGCGGAATAGAAATGAACCATACTTTGCATCAATGTTGTTTTGAGTGTGTTCTCCACCCATAAGCATGTGCTCTTTCAGGACAAATTCATTGGTTTCATAATTCTTTAAACCAAAAACTCCATTGTCAATCCTAGTATTGATGTTTTGGTTTTCGACCGAATCTTTCTGACATTCGTAGCGTTTTTGAATCATATGTTTTGTTTTGGAAGCAAACGTAGAGGTGAAAATCTCTACGACACTCACCCCCACCAAACCTGTGCTTCCTCCAGATGCACCAACAAAGATATGTTTTCTACTTTCAAAATAAATGATCAGCTTCATAACATATTGCATGTGCATGGGTTTCAAGAAACAAAATGCCTCTACAAGGCCATGTAATGGGTCCTATAAAATGCATACTTCTAAAATGCATGTATAAACGAGTATGGTGCAGTCTAGAAGGAACTTAGCATCCGATGTCGAAGCTGGTGCTCTCACTTTCATACATCAATGTGAACATACATGAAACCTTACAATCATTGCGAGTGCATGGGAAAATACAAATTATGCCTCGATGCAAGGTCATGTAATGAGACCCTACCATGCATACTCTAAGTGCATTTTTTAAACAATTATGGTGCATAGACAAGGTAAGAGCATTCGTCGAAGAGGTTTACGCTCTCAAATGTAAGTCTTACTTCCAAATTTTATGATGCATTTAACAATTTAAACTAGTACAAATGGACGTGTATCTATTGGAAACACAACTCTCGTGCTCATACAGATTATTCATGCATACTTTAGATGCTAAGTAAAACAACATGGTGCAAAGAAATGGAATCTCGGTATGAATTCCTAAAAAAAAAAAAAAAAGTGCAAGCTCCTTTCTTTATGCTTCTTTAATCCTCTTTAGACCTGCAACTTCGAAAAATCATAACTTCAAGTCTTCATCATTCGTTTTAAACCTGTCTAAAAACTCAAATAGATTAGTTAGTCAATTCATCAAAACATAAAAAATTTTAGTCTAAACAAACTTGATCATAACATTGTATCTCCTCAATTTATCTTCATGTACCTGTCTTGTCAAAAGAGCTATTCAAAAATACATTAGCAAGTATTTTGTAATCATTTAATACAAAAAATAATTTAATTTTAAACTCATGTGCTCATAATTATCTTTTGATGAGGGAGATGGTAAACTCCCGTGCTCGTAATTACCTTTTCATGAGGGAGATGGTAAACTCCCGTTCATAATTTTTTTAATTGTGAGGGAGAAAAATACAAAACTCCCACTCATATTTTTTTTAATTGGGAGGGAGAAAAATACAAAACTCCCGTTCATATTTTTTTTTTAAATTGTGAGGGAGAAGAATACAAAACTCCCATTCATATGTTTTTTAATTGTAAGGGAGAAAAATACAAAACTCATGTTCATATTTTTTTTAATTGTGAGGGAGAAAAATACAGAACTCCCATTGATATTTCTTTTAATTGTGAGGGAGCAAAATACAAAACTGCCGAAAGAACATGCTCATTTATAAACAGAAATTCAAGCATACATTACCTGAGATTACCGGGCCGTGGTGTTTCACGTCGGGTTCACCACAATTGTTGGCACGAAAGCGACGGCTGGTGGATCAATCCAACCGCTGATATTACGGTGCACGTAGGATGCTTTGACCAATCTCAGATGAAGGGGAACTCAAACAAGCAATTGAAAATCAACAAGAATATTAGTTGTTAATTGCAAATTAATTCATCATATCCTTAGGTGTTTTGAAAATACATGTGCTATCACACATGTTCAAAGACTTTACCGTATATCTTGATTATTGCAAATCTTAAATCAAGCTTGAAGAAGAAGTAAATTTTTGAAGTCACTCTTACTACTCAAAGGATTCGAATTATATATGTGGACGAACAGAATTCAAACGATGGTAAAAAAAACTCAATAGGAATCAACAAACCTTTTCATATTTTCATGTGGTTGAAGGATAATGAGTTTCGAGACTACCTTTCATATTTTCATGCTTTGGAGATGCATGGAACATATTCATCGTGTTTGTTAAAACACTGTCAATATCATTTAGAAATGATACATTAAATCTTCATAAGGTATTGAACTTGTAAAGACAGTCATCCTTATCACGAATATCAACTTCTCTATTCAACATTCCATGATCCCTAGTTTCAATAACACATATGGTTGCAATTGAGGTGATCTATTTACATCTTCTTAAGGCACTTTTATAGATAATCGTGATCATTTATTAACTTGCTAGCCCGAAAATTCAAGAACTGTATATGAATAATTTCTAATTGAATAACTAAATCTCAAAATCGTTGTTAAGTTTATTTGATTCTATTCATTTAAAAAACAAACGGAATCTATTATATATATAAATGTATTCTCATGAATATGTATCTTACCTATATAGTATATAAGGAAGCCATAAACCATGATTCATTGCAGTAGTCATTTCACGATCAACCACAACGTGCTAGAATAAAAACTCAAAACTAAATACGTTCACAACCGCTTACTGTTGGTCAACAAAATATCATAAGTTTTTTTTAAAATGTATGAGTATGAACTCCAACTATAGATATGTGCGCAAAGATATATCCACTGAAACAGTGTTTTGGGGGCAGTGCTTTGTCAAATACGTTGACATCACGTTGTGTATTGAAACTTCCTTTTGGACTATTTTCAGCAGCATTTTCTTCAATCTGTAGTGCTCCCAAATTTCCATGAATTTCGTAACGATTCTAGATTGTAAGGTCTCTCAACTATGCTCTAGAATCATCAATTTTGTAACATATCGCTCAGACTAAAGTATAAACAATATGATAACTTCTGCTGTTCAGAGATAAATCAGATACGTTTCAAGTTTGGCTTCCAGATATGTCAGACTCACCTGATTTCTCTTGTCGTCGCTTAATCTGCTATCTTTTGATGAATCACTTGCAGATCTTTCACTCCAGTATCTTTTCTTTTGCACAAAATACTTTGCGCAATCAGGAATTTCAAAGAGAATTGTCTGCCGATTTCTCTTGTCATCGCTTCATTCAGATGTCAAGACTTTCGTTTCTCAGATGTCTGATGATTGTCTCAGAGATGATTGTCTGCATATGTTCTGAGCAGATGAAAGAACGCAGACATTCCAACAGACCACAAGAATTCTTGGCCAAAATCAAACTCAAATTGACCTTCTCGAAGTAGATATTGAGTGCTCCTACGTTTCAGAAAAGCTGCGACTTGAACAACGCCCTTTGTTGTACTCCTCATCTAAATTGATGGCTGCCTTGACTGTATATACTATTCATGCATCGCCCAGAACTGGGATCAAATCTCTATGATAATAACTAAGTGAAATATTTACTCATCAAAGCGTTTTCTATCTGTCCATAGACAATTCAAATGTTTTTTTTACTTTATCACTTCAATAGGCAAATTATAAGTCGCCAAAGGAATATATCTGTACACCTTCTTGACTAAGATTAAGCGATTATCCGTAGCTGCATCATTTGTAACGTCGTACAGAAGCTCAAACTTCAGCAATATTGATTGGAACTGAGAAACATATGATCATATCATATAATAATAACTTACTTAAAATTTCACAATTGCGCTAGTTCGAACTTCCGTCGTTCATCTCTGTTGTAGTGGACTTATCATATATGAAGAAAGCTTCAGCGTGGATAGCGCATGGAGGTCGTTATATAAAAAAAACCAAGGACAAAAGCTTTCAACAGAAAATGAACTTAGCTTCTCAGGATGCATCAGAGATTATAATACATAGCATCAATCTTCAATTTTTCCTCCTTTCTTCCCCATGCCTCCTACCTAGATTTCTCCAGCAGCGTACAACACTTCCTTCTTCATCCTTTAATATCCCATGAGAGCTCCAAGAATCCATTGCCAGCGCTTGGCTAATCATAGCGTCCAATCTGCCTGGGCACAATTTTCATCTGGGCACAATTTTCATGTGATCCCTCTCACAATCTAGATTAGTTCGTCATAGCCAAATTTCTGTCAGCGCTCTTCTTTTTATGCATATGGCGTCCACCTGCTCTGCATGAATCAGAGCTTTCCCTCATCAAAACATTGCGTAGCTTCATTCTCCAGCAGCCAATATCTAGCAGCGTCATTCTCCCAAATCCAGACGTGCGAATGGCCTCTTTTGATCTCCTCCTGTGACCAAAAAACTACGTGTGTGGTCTTGACTTCTTCATGAACTACCGCTGCGTTGCCACATAGATGTCCGCCTTCCTATTATTTTTTTCCATGCATAACTCCAACTCCTCCTCCGTATGATGTTTTCCATGCAAAACTTCTTGTCTTCCTTGCCATGCATACTTCCTTTTTTTATGCGCGCTCCCAACTTCTCCCCTTTATCATTACTTTGAGGAACAATAAAGAATTGCACCACATTCCTCCATGATCTACTAAAGCCAACTATTCAATTTGAATGATATAATTCCTTGAGGCTTCAATAAAATCACCAATTACATATACATCTGTGAGTGGAGTTTTTTTTTCTGCAATTAGAGGCCTGATTTGAGAAATATCTTCCTCAGGTGTTAGCCAAAGAAATTATCGTGCGGAAAAGAAATGAACCATACTTTGTATCAATGTTGTTCTAAGTGTGTTGTGCACCCATAAGCATCTGCTCTTTTGGGACAAATTCATTGGTTTTATAACTCTTTAAAGAAAAAACTCCATTGTCAATCCTAGTATTGATGTTTTGGATTTCGACCGAATCTTTCTAACATTCGTAGCATTTCCGAATCATATGTTTTGTTTTGGAAGCAAACGTAGAGGTGGAAATCTCTACGATAACGTGGATGTCTTTGCTATTATGGCATATATACTTAACTTCAATTTTGCGTCATTGCGGAGCATCTCCACCATAATAAAAGGATGTATTGGCATTGATGATGTGGCAATCAAGGATGGAGCCCGTGTCCTTTAGATGCAGATGGCTATGATCTAGCCAATAGAGCAAGCCTCACTCGTGGTTACATCCGCACGTATGACATTCAACAAGAGTGTAGTATTGGCGCTAGAGAAGCTCCTAAATCAAAAGCAAAGAGATTAGCTATAGAAGGTGCCAGCCGGGGTTTGATCCCGTGACATCTAGAAGGAGACAAGTCACCTCTATCCACTAGAGCAAGGACCAGGAACCATGTGTGCAGAATATCATAGCTTTATATTAGATGCAAAAGCGTATCATAAGCAAAAGCGCATGCACCTCCCACAGCAGGTGAAGGGCTTTGGTGTGCAGAACAAGAGGAGGAAGGTGGAGATGGAGGGAGAGAGAAGAGAGAAAAAATGCACGGACATGCGTGGGAGCCTCGAAACCCACATAATGATCTCTCTTGAGGTAATGCTCTATATATGATGTATATATATGAAGATGGGGGTAAGGTCACATGACCCTTACATCCCCAACAATCTCCCACTTAAGGGTCAATGTGATTGTAAGTGGTAATACATACAAAGAATGATGTAGGACTATACACTAATGCACAGGAAGAGTTCGGATCTCAACCCATACAGATCAACCTACACCAACTGCTTCGAACAAGGTGTATCCATGCACCTCAAACAACGCTAGACTCATATCGATAAGAGTCGAGCTCATATCTGACTCATGCAAGAATTGATGAAGTTCCTGCAAAGCTCCCACTCGCTCTATGCCTATGTCAATCATCGAACGGCTGACAACTCCAAGTGCAAATGCTCCAATTGCAACTGCAATGTCTAGTCTCGAGCATAACAACTCGTACATCAAACTCTTGAATGTTGATGAAACATGTGCTATCTTGGCTAGCCTAAGTATGCCAATCATGCCTATATCCAAGGCATCAAAAGCACTATCATCAAGACCAACATGTCCTTACATATATGTATCTACATCTTGCATAAGTGAATCCAAGAATGACTGCATAACTACTAACTACTCAGCATCTAAATCAGCCATGCTCGCAACCAAGGATGTATCTAGCTATGCATCCTGAGAGCTAATATGCTCTACCATACACTGTGTACCATGAGAGCAATCTTGCTCTACCACACCAAGTGTATGATCATGCTCCACATGAGCTAGCTACACAACATCAACACCAAGATCCATCTGACGATCTAACTCTAAGTGAGTAGCATCACAATGCTCTACACGAGCATCCACATCATGCTCTAAAGCATCTAGTTGATCATCCAAAGTGTTCTCTATAAGAGCATCCATATGATCAATAAAATCATGCTGTATATAAGCATCATGAGCATCCAAAACATGCTCTACATGTGCATCCATCTGAGCATCTGAATCCTGCCATACATGTGCATCATGAATGTCAATAGACCTGTCTGAAGGTAGAAAAAATGAGACATGACGAGTCTCACATCGCACATAAGGCTGAACTCCCACTGAGATGAGACAGTCTCTCACATGAAGTACCTGCATTGGATACGTGTGCCCAATCCTGACACCTCTGAGAAGCATAAGTTGTCCCAACTACAACTGAAATAATGCTCACCAAGGAATGCGTAACATCTGCTCTCTTGTAACAGGCTAACTGAAATCAAGCTCATAGGGGATGAAGGAAGGGGGTAAGGTCACATGAGCCTTACATCCCCAATAGCAGGCAGCACAAAGGATTCGAACCCGCCATCATATGCTCATGGTGCATGATGTTTACCCATCCGGCTACGAGGGCTCTATACGCCCTTGAGTGATTTACTCTTGTAACCAAGTGATCCACTTAGCCTAGTGGTTAAGTCTCATGGGTGTGAAGGAGGAGGTCTTGGGTTCAACCTCCATGGGGTACATGGGGAGAGTATTTTGCCCAAAGAGATCTAAAGCCTACTAGAAGCATCCACTTGAGTTAACTGGGACACTTGGTGCACATGTAGCTCCATGGCTAACACTTGGATCATTAGAATCCATCTACCTAAGAAGGCAGTTCCCTGGAGAGAGCTATATATAGAGGCAGTTGATTGGGAGGAGATTCATCTCTCTAGCACATGGTGGTCGTAATCTTGCAGTGGGTATAAAGGATCATGAGGAACTGCTTTCCTTGTTGCACAACATGGAATCTGATCTAGATCTTACAAAAGAATAGGAGGAGGATTGAACATGCAGTTAAGAGATATGTTGAAAAGCAGAGAACTATGATAAAATTTATGCAAGATTGACATGAAGATTTACAAGAAGAGAAAATGCAAGTAGCACAACAACCTACTCCACATCAATAAGTGAATCCATTGGTTATGAAAGAAATTGTGCGTCTTGTGGAGAAATTTTACTCCAGTACACTCCAATACACGCAGCGGAAGTTAGAGAACCTCTTCTAGAATCTGCTATGTAAGACACATGCTTACTAAAACTTGATTCAGTCACAACTTAGAGATTCAATGGCTCTGAAATTTTGTCTACAAACAGTAGACTTTTCTAGATTTCTTAAAAGCTAAAGAAAACTCCATTTCGAGTTCATTTGGCTAGGTAACTGATTGCACAAAGTTAGACTACCTATCATCTCAGGTTATGCAAAAAATTGAGGTTCACAAGAAATGTTCCCAGTCATTACTAGAGAATTATCTGAGATATTTGAGATACAGAAAGTATGAGAGATAAACCTTCCAACAACATATCATATGCATTAAATGGATAAGTAGATAGAGAGATATCACCTTCACAAGGTGGCTATGTACAAAAAAGGTATGTGGCTAGAATAGTTTTGTGCCTGGTAGCATAGAAATGAGGTACCTTCTGATATCCATTGGTGAGAGAATGACCAACATATGCTTCTACACCATCTCCTTGTCATCTCCACAAATTTTCACGTTCAAATGAGCACTATATATAGAGCTATGGGTATGGGACTTTTCATCTACCCTTGCACCTTCTCTCACCTCTTGAACTTTCCTTTCATGTCCTTTATCCTTCCATTTCCTTGGGTGGCTTTTGGTGCTCCACATCACTCCATATGGATAAGGTCATGAATTTTTTGTGTATTCCATTTCTCTAAACATATTTTGGTTTTTATCCAAGCCATAAATAACTTTTCCCTTTTTAATTCAACACTCTACTCTAAGGTTATGAGTGTGCCCTTTATACTTTTAGGGTATAGCTTCATTTTGGGCTTACATGAAATACATAAATGATAAAGAGTTAATAAATGAGAGGTGATTATGTATCAAGCCTCACAATTGGATCTTTCACATGTTCCATAATTTTCAACACTCCCCCTCAAGCTACAATTGGGAGTCCATGCTACTCCTGAATTCTCCTCCTCTTCGTCTTTGCTTCATTTGCCCTTGTATCTCTTCATTTGATTGCTTGGTAATTTTCTTCTTTGCTTCCAAGCTCCTTTGGCTTCTCTTCAGCTTCATCCTTGTGTCTTTGGCTCTTAGTAAGAGCTCTTCTTCAATCCCTAGCATGAACATGCTTCATACTTTATAATATGAGATCACCTTGGCTTCATATACCTTTGTTGCTTCACTATCTTCTTTGTTGTCCTCTCTTTGCAAGTCTCTTTACTTCTATACCTTCATGGCTTCATGTCCTCTAGGCTTGCATGCTTCGTTTTGATCCTTCTTTGACTTTGGATCATCTTCAACTTTGTCTATGGTTGCTTGTTGCTTTGCGTCTCCTTTTGATGTCGTCATGGGTGTCATGCTTTCTTTCAACTTGTCTTCATGAGTTCTTTTGCATCATGATGGCTGCTCCTTCCCTTCTAGATGCTCCTTCCATAGAGGTGGCTCCTCCTAGTCCTTTGATTTACCTTTGCTGACTGCTCTTACTCTTTCTTTGAGTATACCTAATTCTTTCGGGTACTTTTCTCTTCTTTTTGGACTTGACTTGGATCTTCCAAGTCTTTCAAGCTAACTCCCCCTTGCTTCATAGTCTTTCCTCCATTCTTCATGGCTGGTTTATACCTGCAAAATCAACAATGGGCTGAACATACATGAACTCTTTCATGAGCTCCTCTTCATGTGAAGCATTTGTAGCTTCCACATCTTCCAAGCTTTCATTATCACCTACAAGAAAACACAACAAATTGTGAATGTGATCAATGGTGCCTCTTGCACCTAACAAGGGTTGCCATTCCTCTCGGGATGTTCTTCCTTTCCCTCACATAGGCTTGCCATTCCTCTTTGAATGGTCTTACTTGCCATAGGCTTGCCACTCTCTTTGGTGGTCTTACTTGCCTTAACCTTTCACTAGACCTTCTCTTGGCCTTTGGTGTGTCTTACACCTAACAAGGCTTGCCATTCCTCTTGGAATGGTCTTACTTGCCTTTACATAGGGTTGCCACTCTCTTTTGGTGGTCTTACTAGCCTCATCCTTTGACACTACAATCACATGATTTATGCTTGGAACTTACCACCACACACAATGTGGATTTTTCAAAACCTTTACCTTAGCCCTTACCTTCGCAAGTGGACTTCTTTAACTTCCTTTAACGTCAGCCATTTTGTCATACTCCTCTCGGGTGACTCTTCCTTCTAGCTTGCCACTTGTATGTTGCTCCTTGCAATCTTGGGGAATTTCTTCAAGTCCTTGTTTAGTCTTCAACACTTCATGGCAGCACTTTCCTTGGAGTCTTCTACTCCTCCTTTGTTGGGAAGCTCAATCATAGGCTTCACCCTTGTCCACCTTTATCTTGGGTTCCATCTTCAAGTGTTTGAGAAATGCGTAGCTTGGGCTCCTTCCTTCACTTTAGCTCCAAGCTTTGTGTCATCCCTTTATCCAAGCTTTGCCAATCTTTTCTTGGCTTGTGCTAACAAGAGCATTGCATCACATGATGTATCTAAACTCAAAGATCAAGTGCTTTTACTTATCATAACATAAGCATACATATTTGCTTTGGCAAATTTACCTCAATGAGTTTTATCCACAACAAGATACATCCACAATCTTTATACATGGCAACCTTGCATCGTACCAATATTCATGGTATCCACACGTGCATTGTTTTAGCTCATCTATGGCTGAACATGAGCAACCTTTCATGCTTCAAGTTCATGCTATCAATCATACATAAGCATGTATACAAATCACCAATCTTTTGAGCATACTTTCAGCTCTCTTTGTGCCAATTCATATGGCTACATATACCTGCAATTTCAGCTTGTATAGGCTTTATAAAATAGCCTATTACGTATCCATGCATCATCAAACATGTGCATATATTCTCCTTAACCACATGTGCATACATTCTTGCATGATAGACATCAATGATCAACTTCAAATTCACTTTATATTTAGCCTAACCATGGCTGTCCAAAATTGTCATTCATAAAGTTCATAAGCATGCATACATAAGCATCTTCATTGCATACAATTCTTGCACCAAACAAGAAGCATATAATTCTTTTTTCATGCTTACATATTAGCTCTAATATTCAGCCATGTACATAATATAATCTTGTACTTCATTCAATTGAGTGCAATACCTCAAACATGCATACAATCTTCACATGCAACTATACACAGTTG
The DNA here is from genome assembly GCA_020310875.1 of Ceratopteris richardii. Taxonomy (NCBI): domain Eukaryota; kingdom Viridiplantae; phylum Streptophyta; class Polypodiopsida; order Polypodiales; family Pteridaceae; genus Ceratopteris; species Ceratopteris richardii. The sequence goes on from CM035409.1 coordinate 113,852,066, forward strand.
CTCATCCAAAATTCTTTGCTTGAATCTTCATCTCCTTCCGTTGGCTGCTCATAAATCCTCATTCAAGTGATTATTATCACTTATAGCATGACTCAATGATCAAGAATCTATAGAAGCGAGTAGGACAAGAGAGTGTATCACTTATAATAGCATAACACTGTGGAGGTGATCGCAATCCGGGTGGATCCGATCCGGTCATGGCACACACAGGGTGTATGAAGCTAATGAATGTTGGAAGGTTTAAGGATGTGAAATTGAAATTAATGTTGAGTATGGAGAAGAGAGAGATGTTGAATGATTATGGGAATGCGAATGTAGGAGTGCAAGTTAGATTTATGAACATGAATGATAAGAATGAAAGAGAACCATACACACGAATCAAATTTGGAAGGACGAATGGTCCATTGAAGGAGCTTCTTAAACACTTCCTAATTCTAACCCATATGCATAGTCTTCTTTGGATGATATGTATGCATGACGAGAATAGATGGAATCCTTACACATAAATCAGTTTCAAAAGGAAGAATGGTCCAATATTGGAGCTTCTTATACACTTTCAGAAACTAATCAATATATATGGGTATGTATGGATTATATGCATGCAAGTGAATTATGATGATAGCGTTTAATAACAAGCTCAATGAAACATCCTCATTGGTTCAATGCAATACTGCGGAGCCTTCTCACACATAGAAGAAAATAGAAGACATGTAAAAATACTTAAGAGACTGAGAGACAAGAGACAAGAGACAAGTGACAAGAGACAAGTGACAAGAGATATGAATTAAAAGGATTTGAATTAAGATACATATATAAGATCGTCGTGATACGTCAAGCTAATCAGTCTACTGATCAAAGGCGGTTCCGACCCTCAAACCATGACAGTTCAACCGAATATCAGACGTAAGAAGATGAGTTCTACTGCATTGACCCTATGTATGTCTAGGCTCGTAACGTCTAACTAAAGAAGTCTAAGACTCATTAAAACCAGCTCTAACTCACTCACACGCTCCACCAAGGGTGAGTCATGATAGAGTCACTAGTTTCAAGAGCCTATCCTAGATTGGAGTTCTAACTTAAATTTGAAACTAGCTACTATACTCATACTGGCCCACATTGGATCCTCACTCGCTCAACCGAGGATGATAGCCTCAAGGAAACCTTAAGCTGGCAAGAGCCCTATGGATGCCTAACACTGATCCTCTAGGAGTTTGGAGGGGGGTTTATATAGTTTTTTGAATGAATTTAGGCCCTTGGATCTAGAGAAATCAACTCTCAACTCTAGGATCACTACTTTCGATTACAACCGTTTGATTAATCAAATCAATGGCTTGGAATTTTTCTTTCTATCAAATCTAGTGTAAAGGAGTGAAATGTAGGTGCCTTCATTCTCCACCATTGGATCTAGGGATGATCTAGATCGTCGGATCAGTGCTGACATCAATTCGGATAAGATATGCCACTATTTTTAGAGAAAAGTTGCATTATTGATCTTTAACTATCAAAAAATTCTTCTTTGATGAAAAAAACTCGTGGATTCTCCTTGCTTTAAGCATAAGTTAATCTCCACCCTTGAATATGAGCTCATCTTGATCGTACAACATGGCGCAATCAGCTTTCACCATATGGAAGCCCTTCAACCCTTCAATTTGCTTAAACTAGAAAACTGTGGTGACCTTGAAAACTGGACTTTGTGCTCTTTGACCCTTCAAAAAGGCTTTGATGAAGATGAAACTTCGTAGGACTATGTTTCCAAAGATCACCTTCAGGAATATGCAGAAAAAACTTTTATCTAAGTCTCCCTTATACAAGTTTGACTACATTTGGAAGCTTGCAAGGTGGCATTAAGGTGTCTAGGAAACTCTGATAGCCTTGAAACTTTGTACAAATATGTAGACACATATGGTCTTTATACATGCCAAACCATATGGCTTACAAAAATTCCTATACAAGATTTTATAGGATCTAAGTAAAAAAATTATATTTTTTTTACAAAATGCACATGGCATATCAATGTGCTAGAAAATCCATTTTCATGTGAAATTCGGGCTATAGACTGCCTTTGATAGGCTTTACAAGTATATGAATTTTCATGTGATTTCGAAATATTGAAATTTTTGTCGTAATTTCCAAAGTTTGACTAGCTTTGACCGCTACCGTGGATTTGCTCAATTTCTTCCAAAGTTTTCATGTGAACTCCCTTTGACATCCTTGATGCATCTTGGACTTCTCAGGGAATTTTGGCTACCTTCACCGAATGTGTTTCCTGTAGGTCTTCATGAATGAGAGAGGAGAGAAAATCTCGATGACATTCGCCCCCACTAAACTTGCGATTCCTTTGGAAGCGCCACTCTAGTATCTGTTAAAAACAAAATGTTCCAGGCATCAAATTCTTTTATAGGCAACATAAGAAACATGGAAGGAAAAATTGATCATATACATGAATGAGTAGGCAACGTGACATGAAGCAAAATTTGCATGAAAGAAAGAATTGAAACATGCAACATGAATATGCATGAACAAATAGGCAACATATATGCAAATGAACAAGCAACATTGACAACAAGAAAGAAAACAAACAAGCACCAATATGAAGTGGAAGTGGATGTATTGAGTCGTTTTAAGCATCCGTTCCTCTCATCTTGAAGAAAAAGTTGTACCTTTTTCATAAAGCAATCTACCTTAAATACGATTATAAACAAAGATTTAGGGTTTTCAAGAGACATCTTTCATCTTTAGCTTATTTTAGATCAACTCCTTTCCTACATAAATATGAATATGCTCTTTCTCTAATAACATGCAAGGAAATCTAACTAAACTCCACTAATGCATAAATGTGCCTATATAGCCCATAATTTATTCTATTATGCCTCCTTATCTTCCTTTGGCTTGCTCTCTCTCTCTCTCTCTTTTGATGATGATGATTCGGCAACTTTATGGTTACGATCACTTTTTTGGGGTGGAAGAAAGTGTAAACTTCTTGGTAACATGTAGCATTTTTTATTAAATGGTGGGAAAAAATTAAACCCCGATACAAGGTACAACCATTTTTGATGACAAACAACAATCATTTAAACTCCAATACAAGTGCTGTGAGATGGACTAAGGATGTAGAAACATGCAGTAGCAGGAGCTAATATTTCAACAATTATGCTTTCAATACAGGATACATATGCATGTTTATATATGAAAGTCATGTCACCATAATAAACCTCCAAATCTACATGCCCTATCTTTCCACAATCCTAGATTATAATAAAGTTCTTAGTAGATAAATTACTACTTAATATATAATTTCACACAAGTAGAGAAATCATCATTTGCCTTTTTTGACTCAAGTGATGTGGATATGCAATCCAAAGACTGAAAAAAAAACATGCATGAAACAAGAATGGAAAAAAAGTAGAATGAACCTGAAAAAAAACAAAGCAACATGAACTTGAAAAATTAATGATCTATTTATATGTTTTTTATTTTTTTTATTTTTTTTCTTTTTTATTTTTTTATTTTTATAACATGGATACTCCTGTTTATGAATCGGCCTCATTGTTGTCATCTTCTTCAATGTCTTCATCCAAAATGTACTCATCATAATCACGTTTCTTGAATAGCTTTATCCTTTTAACTGCAATCAAAGTTTTAGTGCAACACCATTTAATTCACAAAGAGCATACATACCATTGTTGTTGACTTTTGATACAATGTATGGTCCAAACACCTATTGAGTGAGCTTTTTGCGTGCATGATATTGAGACTCTAATGTACTATCATAAATGAGCACCCAATCTCCTACTTCAATTAGCTTAGGATGCAATCGATGAGTTTTATCAAAATAATGCTTGTTCTTCATTCTAGATTCTCTTAATTTTTCAACGGCATCATCAAGTCTTAATTTACCTTGTTCTAACTGTTTAATGCGCAAACTCAAAAAATCATCAGTAGAAATATTTTCAAACCAAGGCAAATTTGACCATGCAGAAATATGAGACTAAATTGGAAACAATGGTTTTTGACAATACATGAGTTGAGCAGGCATATACCCAGTAGTACGTGTGCACGTCATTCTATCAGCCCAAAGTGCAAAAGATAAGAATGTAGGCCATTGTTTGATGTTACCATTGCATGCTTTAGATATGGCTTTCACAATAGGTGGATGCCCTCTCTCTATTTTACCATTGGCCTCTGGATTATATGCAGTAGTGAGAGACAAACGAATATCATGATAATCAAACAACTCTTTGGCTTCTCTCGCATTTAACTCTCCACGTTTGGCAACTACTTTCTCTATGTACCCAAAGCGACTTATGATATGTTCAAGAAAGAATTTGCAAACATTGTAAGTGGTCTTAGATCGTAGTGCACGTCCTTCTACATAATTAGTTAAGTCTTCTCTTGAAAGTACAATGTAATGCATTTGTCATTACCTTTAGGCACAGTTACAAGATCTACTACCCACTTATAGTGAATACAAGGTGGATAAGTAGGATGCAATGGATCTCTATGTTTGACTCATGAATGAAGTTGAGAAGTAGAACATGTAGAAACATAGCTACTAATGTCAACATACATCCTAGGCCAATAATAGGTACTTCTAATTTTTTCATATGTTCCAAAAAATCTGTTATGACCTGCCCATAAGGTCTCATGCATTTCCTTCATTACTTGCAACTGAAGACCTCATTTTCCTAGGACTTTTTGTGGATTCGTAACCTTACCCTTAGCATATCTCCAAAGATAACCGTTACATAGGAAAACGTTATAAGCTCGTTTCCTAATGTTTTGGAATCTATTCATAGTCGATCTAGGTAATGGTTGTAGTGTACTCAGATACTTTCTTATGTCTCTCCATTCATTTGTGTACTCAGACTCATGAAATTTCTCATACTCGTATATATATATGGAACATAGTCAACTAAGTTCACATTCTTTATTAGATCACTTTCAAGATCATCATCAAATCTAGCTCTCGATAACATATTAGCACCTGAGTTTGACTTACCTGAAATATGAACTAACTTAGGATTTATGAACTTAATATATGAGATCCATCTGAGCATCGCTAAATCAGGAGATGAACAATTGGCTATCATTCCAATGAGAGGCAAACACAGTCTCAACTTTGACATTTGCACCAATGAAATATTCTTTGTCTGTTTTCAAAGTTGTTACCATACCCCATAGTTCTCGTTTGATCTGTGGATATTTTCGTTGTGTTTCATGTAAAATTTTGGCACCAAACCTAATTGCATATATATTCCCTTCACTATCATCCTGACTTATGACCCAACCTATACCAATAGGACTAGTATCAACAGTCAATATAATAGGTTTGTTAGCAAAATAGTCTACACGCTTAAGGATGGGAGCTTCAAGCAATAATTTCTTCAATTTACGCATAGCTTGAGTGTGTTTGTGAGTCCAAATAAATTTTCGTTTCTTCCTCAACAAGTCATAGAGACAATCAGCAACATGAGCAAAGTGTGGGATCCAAATAACATAAAACATGCAAGCACCAAGAAATCTGCGTACCTCACTCATGTTGTTACATGTTTCAGAAATCTTTCTAATGGCATCAACTTTTTGTGGGTATGGCTTTCGACCATAATGATCACATAAATAGCCAACAATAAGAACCTCGTTGTCACCAGAAACAGATTTTTCTATGGAAAATATGAGACCTACCTCTTCAAATCATTGAAATATTCTTTCACAATCAGAGATATGGTCAAGAACAAATTTACGGCATCCAGATGAGTCTAAAGAAATGTCCTTTACACGTTCCTCACTCCCTTTAATTGGAATATCATCAATGAATGGCATTGTTATATGAGGGATAAAATCATGTAAGACCATATTCATAGCACTCATCATATGAGCCACATAATTAGTCGCTCCTTGAGGTAAAGTACACATTCACACTAAGCCTAAAGGCATTTTCGTTGTGGTTATGTTACGACTATCAATTGCTAATTGGAATTGGTCATATCCCGAATATAAATCACCCATTGAATAGATAGAATGTCCTAAAAATGATTTAGCAAACTCATCCACAATGGGTCCTGTTCCTACATTCCTTATGGTGACTTTATTGACGGGTTGGAGATCTTGAATAAAACATAGTTTCCCATTCTTTTTAGGCACAGTGAACCATCTATTCGAGTAAGGTGCAAAAGATGGCTCTAAAATTCTCATGTTTATCTTCTCTTTAAGTAGTTTCATAAGCTCAAGTAAGTGAGCCTTTGGAACTGGTATAGGGCGAAGATTCCATGGAATATGTGGAATAGTAAAGGTTATCATGGGTGCAACTAGCTTAGGATCTACACAACCAATCTCATGAGGATACATAGTAAAGGCTTTTCCATGGCTACGTATGAATCTCTCAAATTTATCTCTCTCTGCTCGCAAAAGAAAGTCATCATCTCTACAATTTTTCACATGTTTGATTGTCTCATCCGTGAATGGATGTCCTATGTTTTTCTTATCCCGAAGAATTGGATCATTTTTCACATCAATAAGTTTTTCATTACTTCCTTGGGGTAATGGTTGAGCTATGGGTTTGATTTTTTTATCTATTGTTTTGTACTTTGTTTCAACTAAGGCATCATGTGTTTGGTTAAGTTTTGAGCACTTGTCAACATTGAGAGCATATTCCTGGATAAGAGAATACTCATCAAGGGAAGAAAGAAGAATAATATGGGAATTAGAATTTTGTTGAAGACATAACTCTAAATCCTCAAGAGTAGAGAAACAATGAGATGTTTCAATCACATGCTCAATGTTCTCATCATGTTGTCGTCGTGATCCAAAACCCAGTGTTGGAAGTCAAATTTTAAACACCAAATTGAAGCACCATTAAAGAGGAGAATAGAGGGAAATTTCTTTTTCCTTAATCGGGACACGGGAGAATTCTTGCTTCCCATCTATCAATCGGGATATGTGGATATCGTCTACCTTGAGGAGAGATCTAGAGTTTTTTCCATCTATGCATTTTGGGCGTCTAGTCACATGACTTTGAGAAGAAAAAGGAAGCTTCTGTGGCGGCGGCTGAAAAGGAGATCGATGTCATCATCAAGATAGAGAACGAAGGAAAAGAAGGGAACGCGGGAAGCTAGTTGAGGAGATGTTTGCTAAATTAGGAAAGAGCATGGAGGTGTCGTTCTAGTCCTGACGTGCTCTGACGGCTCACTTATCTTCCCATAATTAGAACTGATGCGTGGATTCTATAATGGGGAGAAATGCCTTGTTGATGGGGAACGTGCAAAAACTGGGAAGTGGAAGCGGGGAAAAAGGAACCCTGCGCAGAAGATCAATGAGGCGGCTGAGGAAATAGAAGAGGAAACCATTCACGGAGATGGAGGTTACTGCTGAAGCTGCGCTTCCATTAATCGTGATGAAATTCGAGGCGCTGCATTTGCTGATATCTGACATGGGTTTATGGTGCCTTGGTCATTCCAGAAAAACCCATGAATAATAATACAAGAAATTTGAAGTGCTGCAGAGACTTAGGTGATCAACCATTTGAATAAAGTGATTTGAGCAGAGCGCAGGGTACGCACGGGAAAAGAAATGAAATCAAAGCTAAGAGAAGCCTTCAGAACAGAGTAGCGCTGAAGATCCAGAACAGTTTGAGTTATTGAAACTTCATTGTGGAGGCTCTAAATGTGACTGGTTATCGACAGCTTAAGTTTTCCAAACGGTAAAAGAACAGCTTTAGAGTCTGATTCAAGAAGACGGAGGAGATGCTTCGATGGAGGATGTTAAAGAGTTATGTTCATTGATAAGCTATCGAGATTTTGCAGAAGATGGGGATGCTATGTGTTGTAGGAAAAAGGCATTTATACGCATCAGAGGCTGAAAACCATATATTGAAGTGTGGAGCGATTGGAAAAGGGTGCAGAACTATTGCGGAAGCATGGATTTGTGGATAAATGCTGAAGTGCTGGAAGATTTGGCGCTTCTGGAAGTTGGTCGCTGAAGAATGAAGCTACCATGGATATACAATTTAGCAACAATCTGGCAACCATGTGAAAGAGAGGAGACAGTAGGAGCTGCGAGTTTTGGAAGAAATTTGAGTATGATCTTGATGTTTTAATCTGCCGTGAAGTATTCCCTGACGATCTACAATGTACGCCCAATTCCACACCGTGCAACAGATCGAAAACTGTTCTCTGACTGGAGGAAATCGACGTAGAACTAAGTTGGTTAGTTGAATTCAATTTTTTATTTATGTATTTATTATTATTATTGTTATTTTGTTTTGATGATGTACAGTTTTTCTATACAGAATATCATTTTCTCTATTCCGAGTTGAACATATCATAAAGACTTGATGATTTTCTAGTGCGCTCGTTGCACAATTAGCTTCTTATCTCATACAATGATCTAAATAATTTAGTCTGATTCTCTTTGATCGGATTCATTATGCTCAATTGATATGCTCAAATTATTGGACATACGTAGCAACTTAATCGTAGAATTCGTCTTGTTAATGCTTATTGCCGGACATTTGATCTAATAAGATCATATATAGATTCAAGAATACTATGCGTATTCATAAACGTCTGGATATATTGCCAAGTATTAGATTCTGACTGACCTCTGTATGAGCGTTCCGCAAGGTCTGTGTGCAGAAGTAATCTATTTGTTGTTTTTTTTTTTTTTTTTTTTTTTTGTTGTGAGAGTTTAAGATTATGCACACCAATGTTCAGTTAAAACTTATCTACCAGGGTGTCATGAACTTTACCGCGGCACAATTATTCATATTCGAAGACTTCGTTTGACGCTTATATCAAATTTAATCAAAGGAACAAATGCTCAATTCTGTGCTCGTCTGTGCTAATCTAAAATTTTCCATTTATGTTATTTATTTATCTTAATTATGGACATATATGACTGTTGCCAACGATTCTCTGACATATCCAATGATGCTTTGATTTCTTGGACGAAAATCTGTTTTGTTCTTTCGAACTTTGTTTATTCAAGCACTTTTTCAATCTTGATTTCCTAATTTAGACATAATCATTGCACAGCGGAAGAACAGTTCATTCCAATTGAACGTTCGCACCACTTGAATGTTCCAAAATATCGATTTGGTTGATGGTATTTTCTCATATGATTGTTATTTGCCTTTATGCAAAGTGAAACATAAAGTACAAATGTCCCATGAACGACTGATAATCGTTGAGCTAATTTATTATTTCACGAGGTTTAACGTAGGCTATGAATTAGAGTATAACTTCTCATGAACAGATATGAACCATTGGAATGTAAATCTTGAGTGTTGACTTGTCCTAAAACCAAAGATAAAAATTATGCGAGTGGGATTGGAGTCAATGGATGAACAATCATGTTAATTTAGAAAGATTCACGATGCATCAAGTTTTGCGTACTCGTGCTTTTGAGGCACTCTATGTGCTAGATCGATTTGAACATTCTCTCCCTTCTTTCCCATGAACTCGACGACATGCTGGTGAACCCGACGTGAAAGGAGGGGGTGAGTGAGTTATAGAGCCACAAAGATTAGCATAATCAAAATGGAAGAGATCTTAGCTCAATTCCTACGATTTCAAGAAGAGGATAGGCGTCAAAAAGCCATCCAATCACTTCATGAACGCCTAGTCAATCGGTGTGGCTTTTTCAATGGAAAGAATGTCTCAAAGTTCTGCAAAGAATATGAACTCGAGGCCAAATATCTAGGTGTCGGACTAAGTCCAATGACGGAAAAAGAACTATGCGAAAACTTTATCTATGTGTCGGGATACGACATGCGAGACCAAATAATGCGAATAAATCAAACGACATGGTCCCAATTCAAAGCGACACTCCTCAAGCAGTTTATGCTAGAGGATCTTGATAAAGTAACTCGTAGATCTTTCCTGAGGTGGGTTCATATGCCCAAAGACCAACCAATTCTTGAGATCAAAGAAGAGTCTGAGCGACAATATGATGATCTTTCTGAGCACGATAAGAGGTGCATGAGTCATGAAAGGGTTTCGTTGTTTCTTCGAACAATCGATGTTAATGCCCGAGAGGAGTTAATTCCACTTCTACAAGATATAGACTCCGACTCAGGACTCACAGAGGATTGGATGCTCGTCCATGAAGCTGTGATGAAATACGTAAAGAAACAACAAACAATAGAGAAATTTTTAAATGACTGGAGAACAGATCTTCAAACAGATGAAAATTATAACCATGTTCCAAGCATTTTACCAATCGTGGATAATATTCAAGTCCATGAGGTTGTAGAGACCCCATTTGGGCATGAAATAGATATGCATGGGCTTGATATCCATAGTGATGATGGGAAATATGAAGAAACTTCTAAAAGTGCGATTGATGTAACCTCAAAGGTTACAAGGTGCCAAGAGCCCCTAGACTTCTTTACAATGATTATATCTTTAGGTGCCATAAGTGGACAAAGCACGAAAATGGGAGGATCAAAAGAGCAAGTGGAAGCTAATCAAAATCAAACCAAACTAAATCAAAATCAAACCGAACTAAATCAAAATCAAACCAAACAAACAACAAACATAAAACAAAACAAAAACCAACAAAACCCAACAAGAAATCAAGATGAAGCTTCCTCTACTCCGATAAATTCCTCACATCGAATAAAAGATAATCAAACAAATCAAGAAACATATCAAGATGCAAACAAAGAGATAGAGATATCTAGAAGGCTCATAGGTGACCAAATGGAGATAAAAGATGAGATACAAATAGAGAACCTAATAAATATGCCTGAACATCGAGCTCGAGATGCATCCTTTCATGATGACATCGGGCAAGATGTGGAGTATGATTGGATGTCACTTGATGGTGATGATCCTTTTCTAACACAAGATTCGGATAGAACTTCTGATCTAATGACTGAATTACATGAAGAAATTCCCATGGAACATGATGTTGAATCTAAGGACCTGTCAATAGAACATCCGATGGGTAAGAAAATGGATATGCAGGAATCTGCATTATACATGCATACAGAGATGCAAGAAAACGAACTTACTTATATGAAGGAGGACATGCAAATAATGAATCCTCCAGAGGTTGAAATGTGTGATGACGAAGATGAGTATGATGCTAATCTAGAGGATGTACAAATGATAAGTCCTCTAGATAGTGATATGTATGGCGATGGTGATAAGCATGATCCGAATCCTACGGATAGTCTAGATCAAGATCAAGATCAAGATACTGATATGCTTTTGAGCGATGTCACATTGAACAAAGATCCTACATATAAAAAAGAGGATAAGTTGGATGGAGTTCAAAATAATAATATGTATGTAAATGATGCCACATTCCATGAAGAGAGAAATATGAATGAACATGAGGAGGATGAGAAAATATCATTGATCATTTCTCTAAATACTGATATGTATGTCAAAAATAATCATGTTGAGTTGAGTCCACACGTTGAAGAAATTGAGCATAAAGTGGCAGATGAAATGTTTATTGTGACATATGATAAATCAGATGCGTGTATAGCATTGAAGGATATCCAATGTAAAACTATTGAGCCAAACGATTGCAACGATGAAGCTCAAGTTGATTTGGATGCGTATGTTGAGATTCTCATACATGATGAGATTCTTGAGCAAGAATCAGTGATTGAAGAATCAATGCTTGAAGAAGGTGGACTAAGTACATCCTCAGAAGAGAACGAGCAAGAATTGATGGAGATGGATGTAGAATCCTGTGATGACATTTTGGATGAAGAAATTGAAGATCAAGATTTTCTTGAATATGAGGATATGGATTCCATTCACATTAAGGGAGAAATATTCTGGGAACATAACAAAGACAATGATGAAGAGTTCCTGGAAAGACTAGAACAAGAAGCAGATACCATAATTAATGGGACTCGAGTAGAAAGGAATCATGATAGATTGGAAGATAAAAATGATTATGTAATATCATCTGAGCATGATGCTCACTTCTACTTGATGAAGGGATTGAATGAATCTAATCAATACGTTTATTTCGATGAAGATGAAGAATATATTCGAAATGATGCAATTGAAGATATTTCCTCAAATGATTCCAAGCATGAAATGAATCAAAATCCATGCTTGCACGGAATTTTTAAAAATGATTTAAGCATATTAAAAATCAACACTCTATATTCGTGTGTGTTTGACTCATCGAGAGTAACCTCACATGAGAGGATCATGAATAAAGGAGACTATGCCCAAACGATTGAAACATGGATGTTTGAATTTTCTAAAAGCTATGTATGCCAGTCGAGCCTACAAGGAATGGACGAGCAAATGAAATGGCTTGTCCACATATCTAACTTGTTTAAGAATTCTACCTTGATTGGTGCAATTCAAAGATGGCTTGTTTTTAAACATACCTTCTTTGGAGAATTTATTTGTGAAAATGTATTGGAAAGGAATTTCTTGTATTCACAAGAAATTCAAAAGTGACTTTTGTAAATATAATTATGAAAATACTTAATAATTATGTTTTGATTTCTTGAGGTGGATAAAAGTAAATATAAAAATAAATAAATAAATAAATAAACAAATAATTGCATAAATAAATAGAGCAAGAAAATGCATCTAGCTCTCAAGAAAATGAAAATTTTTCAAAATAATCTTTTTGAATATGATGCTACTAATGTGTTTTCTGAGTTTATATAAACAGGTGTTGATATGGAGCTAATTGGAGATCTAGAAGTTTGATGGATTGTGCAGGAGGCAACCACTTTCAAATTACATCTTTATGGTTTATTGCAAATGGTTTTTGAAGTTCTTTCATGGGTTGCATGTACATATTGTGTCATATGATTTGATGTTTCTCATGGTTTGTTTAGTTTCTATGAGTGCAGGAATGATCAAGCAAAGCCAACGGAGATGATGACTCAAGAACAAAGCCGTGAAAATCTTTTTCATTAGCTATCGTGCTTTAACCCTGGTCTTTTCTTTGCACCATTTTTGAGATGCATTGCATGCCAAATATGCATGTAAAAATATATAGAAACACGTCTTTGAAATTCCGTAGAAGCACGTCCATCTGCACAATTAGATAGGTAAATATCATTGAAAAATAATAAAGCAAGTTTTGAATGATAAGAGAGAATAGTTCTCAGTAAGGGAGAGTGATTGCATCTGTAAGAGAGTGGAGTTGAGAGTGATGTGAGCTTCCTTGCTTAGATACCATGAAACTTTGATTTTCGCACCATTTTTGTTTTTTCTTCATGCACCTAACGCATGCATAAATGAAATGTAAAGAGCACGAGTGATATTTTCGTTAAAACCCATAGTTGCACGAGTGATTGCACTTGTATTCAATTGTATATCCATAATAAAAATTGAGTGTAAATCCTCAACACCGAATGCCTGATACCTCACCTATTTGCACCATGTTGTTTTTATGCACTTAGAGTATGCATATGTAGGGCTCATTACATGGCCGTGCATAGGCACATTTGTTTTAACCCATGCACTTGATTTCACTCACATTTGGATTCTTGAAGACTTGCAGATACCAAGATCGATGGTGGTACATCCGGAGGATGTACAGGTTCAGAGGGGGTGGATGTCGTCGTGATCCAAAACCCAGTGTTGGAAGTCAAATTTTAAACACCAAATTGAAGCACCATTAAAGAGGAGAATAGAGGGAAATTTCTTTTTCCTTAATCGGGACACGGGAGAATTCTTGCTTCCCATCTATCAATCGGGATATGTGGATATCGTCTACCTTGAGGAGAGATCTAGAGTTTTTTCCATCTATGCATTTTGGGCGTCTAGTCACATGACTTTGAGAAGAAAAAGGAAGCTTCTGTGGCGGCGGCTGAAAAGGAGATCGATGTCATCATCAAGATAGAGAACGAAGGAAAAGAAGGGAACGTGGGAAGCTAGTTGAGGAGATGTTTGCTAAATTAGGAAAGAGCATGGAGGTGTCGTTCTGGTCCTGACGTGCTCTGACGGCTCACTTATCTTCCCATAATTAGAACTGATGCGTGGATTCTATAATGGGGAGAAATGCCTTGTTGATGGGGAACGTGCAAAAACTGGGAAGTGGAAGCGGGGAAAAAGGAACCCTGCGCAGAAGATCAATGAGGCGGCTGAGGAAATAGAAGAGGAAACCATTCACGGAGATGGAGGTTACTGCTGAAGCTGCGCTTCCATTAATCGTGATGAAATTCGAGGCGCTGCATTTGCTGATATCTGACATGGGTTTATGGTGCCTTGGTCATTCCAGAAAAACCCATGAATAATAATACAAGAAATTTGAAGTGCTGCAGAGACTTAGGTGATCAACCATTTGAATAAAGTGATTTGAGCAGAGCGCAGGGTACGCACGGGAAAAGAAATGAAATCAAAGCTAAGAGAAGCCTTCAGAACAGAGTAGCGCTGAAGATCCAGAACAGTTTGAGTTATTGAAACTTCATTGTGGAGGCTCTAAATGTGACTGGTTATCGACAGCTTAAGTTTTCCAAACGGTAAAAGAACAGCTTTAGAGTCTCATTCAAGAAGACGGAGGAGATGCTTCGATGGAGGATGTTAAAGAGTTATGTTCATTGATAAGCTATCGAGATTTTGCAGAAGATGGGGATGCTATGTGTTGTAGGAAAAAGGCATTTATACGCATCAGAGGCTGAAAACCATATATTGAAGTGTGGAGCGATTGGAAAAGGGTGCAGAACTATTGCGGAAGCATGGATTTGTGGATAAATGCTGAAGTGCTGGAAGATTTGGCGCTTCTGGAAGTTGGTCGCTGAAGAATGAAGCTACCATGGATATACAATTTAGCAACAATCTGGCAACCATGTGAAAGAGAGGAGACAGTAGGAGCTGCGAGTTTTGGAAGAAATTTGAGTATGATCTTGATGTTTTAATCTGCCGTGAAGTATTCCCTGACGATCTACAATGTACGCCCAATTCCACACCGTGCAACAGATCGAAAACTGTTCTCTGACTGGAGGAAATCGACGTAGAACTAAGTTGGTTAGTTGAATTCAATTTTTTATTTATGTATTTATTATTATTATTGTTATTTTGTTTTGATGATGTACAGTTTTTCTATACAGAATATCATTTTCTCTATTCCGAGTTGAACATATCATAAAGACTTGATGATTTTCTAGTGCGCTCGTTGCACAATTAGCTTCTTATCTCATACAATGATCTAAATAATTTAGTCTGATTCTCTTTGATCGGATTCATTATGCTCAATTGATATGCTCAAATTATTGGACATACGTAGCAACTTAATCGTAGAATTCGTCTTGTTAATGCTTATTGCCGGACATTTGATCTAATAAGATCATATATAGATTCAAGAATACTATGCGTATTCATAAACGTCTGGATATATTGCCAAGTATTAGATTCTGACTGACCTCTGTATGAGCGTTCCGCAAGGTCTGTGTGCAGAAGTAATCTATTTGTTGTTTTTTTTTTTTTTTTTTTTTTTTTGTTGTGAGAGTTTAAGATTATGCACACCAATGTTCAGTTAAAACTTATCTACCAGGGTGTCATGAACTTTACCGCGGCACAATTATTCATATTCGAAGACTTCGTTTGACGCTTATATCAAATTTAATCAAAGGAACAAATGCTCAATTCTGTGCTCGTCTGTGCTAATCTAAAATTTTCCATTTATGTTATTTATTTATCTTAATTATGGACATATATGACTGTTGCCAACGATTCTCTGACATATCCAATGATGCTTTGATTTCTTGGACGAAAATCTGTTTTGTTCTTTCGAACTTTGTTTATTCAAGCACTTTTTCAATCTTGATTTCCTAATTTAGACATAATCATTGCACAGCGGAAGAACAGTTCATTCCAATTGAACGTTCGCACCACTTGAATGTTCCAAAATATCGATTTGGTTGATGGTATTTTCTCATATGATTGTTATTTGCCTTTATGCAAAGTGAAACATAAAGTACAAATGTCCCATGAACGACTGATAATCGTTGAGCTAATTTATTATTTCACGAGGTTTAACGTAGGCTATGAATTAGAGTATAACTTCTCATGAACAGATATGAACCATTGGAATGTAAATCTTGAGTGTTGACTTGTCCTAAAACCAAAGATAAAAATTATGCGAGTGGGATTGGAGTCAATGGATGAACAATCATGTTAATTTAGAAAGATTCACGATGCATCAAGTTTTGCGTACTCGTGCTTTTGAGGCACTCTATGTGCTAGATCGATTTGAACATTCTCTCCCTTCTTTCCCATGAACTCGACGACAATGTTCCATGATTTTGTTATTTTTATAATTTTTTTGGGTTTTTTGGATAAAAGACTTGGACAATTGACTCTTACGAAGAAAATCTAGTCTAGAATGTGGAAAAGAAAGTGACAAACTATTGTACATGTTGGTTGTATGCAAGATGTCAAACCAATATCCACTGTTGTCCCGCTCAACAATGTATTCTATCTGAAATTTTGATCATATGTAGCTCCAAACATGAATCAAGGTGCACAATCACTACAAGCATGCTCATGACCTTGAGTAACAATAGGTTTCTTTCTAATTGACAATCGACTCCTAGGATGATTCACTCCCACCGTCATGACTTGAAGTGATTGCATTCCATCCTTAGACTTAAATCTAGCATAGGTAGAGCCATCATCCATGGCTTTAGTTTCCATACAACTCTCACAAATAAAGGGTTGACCTAAGAGAACTTCATAGGAGCAATTATCTTGAATAAAAAAGTGAAACTCTTTTGTGATTCCTCCTATGGATATGGGCACTAGCACAGGCTCCATACAGGATACCTACACCATTATCTGCACTTCTCATATGCCATCCACAATCTTTATCTATGGGCCATCGAAACTTATCATAGACTTCTCTTGAAATCACATTGATTTCGGAGCCGAAATCTACTAATGCATTTACAATGATAGTGTTCTTATCATTGCCTATTTTAACATGCATCTCTGTTGTACCTCTAGACCAAAATTTTCTTTTAAAGTGACTTTCGGGATTGTTTTCATGATTTTCATGGTCAGGTTGAATAGGTCCTAAGAAATTTTTATTAACATTTACTTCATCATCATCAAAGTCCTCTTTATCAGATTCATCAAAGTTTAAGGCTTCATTCATAGCTTGATCTTGATCTAGAGACTCTTGCAACTCAGTATCTAGACTAAGTGGAAACCTCTTCCTTTTAATTAGGACGATAAAGTTATCTTTAAAAACTGGCTTTGCAATAGAGAAAACTTGTTCTAAAGACATAGTCACTTGACTCTTAAGCAAAATTAAGGGTTCCGTCAACTATTCATATGACAGCCATAGGTCTCTAATCCCTATCTTCTCTTCAAGCACATTCCTACTTCTGTGTAAATTCTACTTTTCATAATTTTAAGAAGTTTCTTAACCTATCTAAAGAATGTACATATCTAATGCATCAACTTTCATAATAACTTAAAACATAAATCAGGTTTAGAACTTTTTCACCTGATCTATATTGACTCCATCTTCAGCTCTCTTTAAGTTCATCAGAACTTTTGGCATAAAATCTTCAATTGCTTTAATCAATTCATCTTCAGAACCTGTATCCACTCATAAAGTAGAAGCTACAAAACAAGTAATCTTCATTATCATTTATCTTGCAAATATAAATTCATATATTCTATCAGATTCATCTTCATCATGTCACAAATTTCATCATAAGAAATTCATAGTGGTTATAATTGTCATAAATAATGCATTCTTAATTTTTACAATAGGTTTTTCAATCTATGAAATAAAATTCATAAGTTTCACATTAGCTTTTTCAACCTTTGTAACAAAGTTCATAAATTTCAGAAAAAAAATCATAATGTTCATAGTATAATATAACCAACATATTTGCTGTAAACAAAATCGTTTTGATCAAAATATTCATCATTTCATTATAATAATGTTCTTCATAATTGTTCATCATAATAGATTTCTTCCTAGGTGTGAAAGAAAGAAAATCATAAGTTCATCAAAGCATAATGTAAAACTTTATCATAAGCTAGCTTTTCCAAGCATAAAACTTCATAAAACAAAACAATTTAGGTATATGTTTCTCAACTTTAGGAAAACAGCCATATATACAACAAAGAATAACAAAAATTGAAAAGTTTTATCTCCAATAAACAATTCCATCACAATAAAACTGTTCTCTTAAATTCTTCTCCTTTTCCTTAACTTGAGATGAGTTTTGGATATTATTTTCAATCTTGCATATGGCTTCATGTACCCATTTTTCCATATTCTTGTCATGTTCTAATTGAATTTGAAGATTTTCATCTTCAAATGTTTGTCCTATTCTTTCATCATTTTTATTTTGGTCACATTTATTGTCATTTCGTACGAGTTTAGGTTCTGTTTTAACCGCATGTATGTCTTTATTTCCATCAATTGATTGTTCATTTTCATCATCTTTTATCCTTACATCTTCTTCGTTCTTAATCTTTTCCAATGTATCCTGAGCCTTAGATATAGTTTGAATATCAATATTACTCATATATTTAGATTTAAGAAGGTTTTGATCATTGTCCAAGCATTCACATTTAGTCACAATCTTGGTGTTCATAGAATGTAATTGACATACATTGCTTTTTTCATTATGACTCTTAGGTTTCCATTGTTTTTGAAGTTTGGTTTTAGGAGTAAATTTTGTTCGGTCAAATTACTCTCTCATCCCTCCTCGACCTAAGATTAAACGCAAAGGTAGTTGTGTTTGATAATCACAAATCTTATGATCATTTGTAATGACTAAGTGATTTTGACATGCATTATTATAAGCAACACAATCCTCATACATATGACCTAGTTGGTCACACCAAAAGCATCTTAAGGGATATACTTTCCTATTCATAGCCCTATAGGTGAATCTCTTATACTCTTTCATATGGGTTTCATTAGGCAACTTTGGAGATAAACTTTTGATTTCATGCTCATGTTGCACTTGCATTTAGGGAGTTCATTGACTTGTTTGGTCAAATCATCTATTTGGCTCTTTAATTTTTTAGCAATTTCTTGTAAAATTCCACACATCACACTATTTGAAGTAGAAAATTCACTTAACTTGTCAATTAACATAAATACTTCTTTAAATTTTGCTTGATTTGATGAGTTTAGTTTATTCTCTAAATCTTTGACTTGTGCTTCAAGTCCCAAATTTGCATTCTTAATTAAGCCCTCCATAGTAGAGTTCGTTTTATGTGTGTTTAAATTAACTACTTTCTTTTTACCCATTGATATTAGAGAAACATGAAGTCTTAGAGGATAGATCAATACCTGCAATCTGAGCCGAAGAAGAGGCTCAAAAAGTGATTGTGTGAAAATTTATACAATTTTTAATAGGATCAAAATCTAATACATCAATTGCTAATAGATGAATGTGCAAACGTTCCTGCTTCTAATGTCGATGAGAGGGGTGGCGAGATGAGGATAGCTACTTGCCACTCTTCGTGGAGGCGCTCAGTTCCCTAGGAAACAGCCCTCAACACCTAGAAGAGTGCAAGGTTCCAACGACACAGCCACAGCGCCCACGGATGAAGAAGCTTCTGCAATTCAACCTGTCGATATAATGTATGCACATGCAAGCAAAATTTAAAATTCTATACCTGAAATGCAAGGCCTTTTCTTCACGTCCGGTTCACATGTCGGAGCGAATGGTGACGATTGGTGGATCAATTCAGTCGCCTCGCTAACGGCGCACGCAGGGTGCTTGGAGCAAGCTCAGGTGTCTTATGACTCAAAGAAGATTGTTCAGTAATGCATTTGCAAAATAACCCATCATATACTGAAGAGCTTAGAACTCAATCAATTCAGGATCTTTACAAATCAAAAGTTCATTCACACAATTCTACGAGTAATTTAGAGACTTAAATGAATCGAATAGCTATGTATCAGTCATGGTTTTACATAGGCACACATTTCTTTAATTTCAACAACGTTATCAAAACCAAACACGTATATTGCAGTAATGAATTAAGTAGTGATTATCAAATACTAGTTCATACATCAAGAAGTGATGACTGCTTTAAGAACTTCATATGTATTTCATAACATATCGCATCTTTGGTTGATTCATGATGAGCAAGTCAAACCATTATAACAATTCGCATCTTATCGTGAATCTTAGCGATTATCACGAGCAACCATCAAAACTACATCATATGCAATCTCAACAGATAAAACATAGCTTCATACTTTACGCATCATTGTTAAGCTAATAGATCAGAGTGCGCATAGTGATCCGTAAAGCAAAAAAACATAGCTAATAATAAAAAATTGGTGTCAAACAGTTTCTGAAAAACATTGGTATATTCCAATGATCACAAAATCAATAGCGACGAGTAAAACTCGATCTATACTTATCACATCCTAGGTAAAAAATAACATAGCAAGGATTAAGATCCTGTTGCAACAACTTCAATCACTTTGGCAAAACTCTACGAAGAATGAAATTCAATATTCTGAGTCTGTCCTGGAATCTCTACAACTGAGAACTCTTCCGTTGTGACTCCTAGGTGAAAAGAGGCAAACCTATGACATGCATACCTATCAATTCTCTTTCAGTATTTTTGCGTGTGCCGTTAATTGCTTCTCCTCTCTGTTATCACTATTGCTTTTTCATATTGATAAAGATTATATTTCTCCAGGTTTATCCAAACAGGTACATCTATATCTAATCAATCAAGCAGACGAATGACACATTTATTTTGAGGAGAACGTCAAGCTCTACTAGAACCTAACGAAGATAATTAAAAAAATATGAAAAACTCAGCTGTGATTGCGTTTGCTGTTTGCGCCTATGTGTGTGGCCTGTGTTTTTGTCCATGCGGTGAAAGAGCTTTTCCCATCCAGTCATACGCATCACTCTGTTATTCGATGGAGTAAAACCCAGTCTTCATATGGAATTCTACAGACGGAATTCGAGACTTCGCTATTTCTTTCACCCTTTCATCCTCTTGCTGCCTGATGTGCCCCGTTCATACCAGCACTAATACATTGAATCCAATCAGAACTCTGCACTTTTCCCTGTTGGCCCGAACAGTCTTTCGATATCAGAGGTCTTGAAGTGTCTCTATACTCTCCCCTCTACAATGGCTTCCCTCCTCTATGAAACGGTCTGCCCTGCTTCTCACTGTCTCCTTCTTCCTCCAGAACTCTCTTCGTCCTTCTGTCCATTCCAAATCAAAGCGCTCTTGACCAGCACTCCTCTTTTGAATCCCATAAAAATTCTTTTTTTGCTCTC
The DNA here is from genome assembly GCA_020310875.1 of Ceratopteris richardii. Taxonomy (NCBI): domain Eukaryota; kingdom Viridiplantae; phylum Streptophyta; class Polypodiopsida; order Polypodiales; family Pteridaceae; genus Ceratopteris; species Ceratopteris richardii. The sequence continues at coordinate 113,873,289 of CM035409.1, forward strand.
TCTGTTGCTTCAATCTCTACCACTTCTCCGCATTGAATTCTTCTAATAATAAGCTTTGAACTATTTGAGAAACTGGAACAAGATGATCTGCTTGTCAGTATCATGCTCCTATCATGAATACTGCATGACTATGATGATTTGGCAGAGATGACACTCTAGACCTCCAACTATGGTTTTCTTCTACCCTCCGCTTCAGCTTGAATAGGCTTTTCCCCTTCCACAGTCATGCGCGATCTTGTTTTTCCCTCAATGAAGACCAGCTTTATAAATGTTGACTGATTTCTCTCCTCCCCATCGACATGAGAACACCCTTTTGTAGTAATTCACTCCGCGGCAGCTCCTCGTCCGAGAATTCGTTTGAGAAATGAAGTCTTTGCCACTCCCCGACAGCTCCTCGTCAGAGAAAGCGGGTTCACCAATGTCGTAGGCACGAAAGCGACGGTCGGCGGATCACGCCAACCGCCAAAAATACGACGCACGTTGGGTGCTTGGAGCAAGCTCAGGTACTATGGAGACTCATGGTGCAGTGGAGTCTCCAAAAAAACATACATAAACTCAAGAAAAATACTTCAATCCAACTCAAAGGTTTATAGTATCATTAATATTTTATATTTTCTTGAGTCAATGTAATAAGCTTAAGGCAATGAAGACATTCTCTTAATTAGACAAATACTCGTGAAATAATTCTTGTTTTACTTTATGATAAACCTAGTTCATTGTTTTTCAAGTAAATGCACATCTGAATAATTGCACTCTTGATTTCAAGAGTACAACTTTAACCATTTTTGCAAATATTTTATAGCCAAAATTCATTTTAATCCAATCACAAAACATGCACACTTTTCAAAATCCTCATAATAATTTTGACTTTATTGGAATATGCATATGAGTCATAAATTCTCATACAAATTAAGTAGTTAAAACAATTCAAAGATTTATCATAAAGTTAAAAGCTATTGACTTACTTGCTAATTAAGTCAAATTGAAGCAAGTCGTAATTAAAAAATAGTCGAACACAATTTAATATTTCTTTGTTTTAATCAACCAACCCGTTTGAGGACTAATAGTTTACTGCTAATATTTCTTTACTCTAAACATCCAATCCGTTTGAGGACCTAGTTGTTAATGTGAAGGGAATCCTATTTTCTTGGATGGGAAGCACGGATGGAATTAGTTTTAAGTGGAAGCCTACAAATGCTTAACCTCGTTCAACATTAATTAAGATTCACTACTACTTATTAACATAGCATCTTTACTTATCCACATATTCTTACAACTGGCATCACACCATAGCAATCACTATGTCATCACCATAGAACCACATTCAATATTTTATTAAAGCATAAGTTGTGACTGCTTTTCATAACCTGGATAAGATCATAGAAAAATCTTCTTACACACGTGTTTCGGCATGCTGCCGCCATAACTCGGGAACTTGTTATAAACTTCATATGAATAGAGATCTAGCTTCATGAGTCAGGAACTGAAAGCTTTGCATATAAATAATATACAACAACAACCCATTACATCACTTCATATGACAACTTCTTGTGTACAAGATGTCTCTGCAAATTTATGTCTCTTGTTACCTTTACCTACATGTCAACATTGAGTGCTGATTCTGATCATACAACAGTATACTCACATTTGTATATCCTTGGAAAACTCAAAACAGTTATCATTCATGTAACAACAAAAAAGAATCACCTTCATGATATATGTTGGCTCATCGGCTTGATCTGCATATGAAGTTGTATCATATAATAAAGACACTCTTTACCAACTGTTCTCGTGACTTTTATATCCTTGCATATAATTCTGTCATATCAAATATTAACTCTCGGCATACTCTGCATATGAATTCATATCTAAACATGTATCAACCTAAATTCCTTTTCTTAAAGAAGCTTATGTAATAGGTGTATATATGTGTAGGCTCGTACCTCAAAATTCATACTGTAGAACTTGTAAAAGAAATAACAATTCATAATAACAATATGATTCCAATCATGCGATGACATCAATGTGCATTCTTTAAATTATCACATATGTGATGAGCTGCATCACATCATACAAATGATTATCGTAGAAATATCTTCATTCATATACATAAGGACTTGTCATACTGCACTTGTAACCATTATATCAAAACTCCAAGTGAATAAACATTTGCAATAAGTTACACTCAAATTCAGCATTCCATCATACGTGTGGTTGATATACGATATTCTTCTTCTCAAGATATTGGTTGATACTGTCTTGCACATACCTCATCACAACATCCTCATTTTATGACGTACATATGAGGTATATATAAATGTAGAGGAATCAGCAAAATCAGCACATGATGTGGTTTAGTCGTACAGGGTCACATCAAAAAAATTAACACATTAGCTTTAGAGGCAACCTGCATAAATAATAAAGTGAATATTCATTATCTGCATACACTGGGGGTATGAAGTCAACATGCTTTGAGGTTGGCAAAACACATGAGGAGAAGAAAACATGGCAACTATGTTAAGCATGGTAAAACTTCTTACGCAACATAACTTTCAGATTACGATCATCATAATTAGTTTGAAATAACCGAATGTATAATTGAAAATGAATGTTAATTACTATAAATGCATATATCATTTTAGTCTTCACAGAATCACAACTGAGTAGGTAGTTATCTAGCTAAATATCAAACAAAGGATGTAGTTTTGATGTCAACGGAGCATTACAGAGTCTCAGTGATATTTAGCCAATCAAACGATATAGTCCTGGATAAGAGCTTATGCCTTCGCATCTGTATAGAAGAAGCGACAGTAGTATATGATAAGGACACAAGTTAATAGACAATTAGTATGAAAAAAAAATCATATTGCAATCTAGCGCATGACTATGAAGTCTCTGATTACTCACGAACTTCTCAGATATGTAAGTCTCATATATTTCAGGTTTGCGCCTTATCATAAAATGTAATGAATGATCTTCCAATATAAAGTTCATAATCGCATTCGGAGGTCATCACCAAAAAAAAACAAAAAGTAATCAAATCATTAACAATTAACATCATTAACCGATTAAGAAACAAATATCTGCGTGGAACTAGTCTAGATTACTAAAATCATAATCTGTAAATTTTCATAGCATACTCTGATCGTCCGTCCTTCTGGTAGGAATAAGGACTTTTACATCGTCATCTTCAAATCTTCATTATATTCTGCATCCGAGAGTGGTGTTCTGATCATGAAGCTATTAGCATCGATCTGATCTGAGCAGTTACAGCGCATTAGAGTTAAGGCAACAGAGAGTACAGATATCACATAGATTTTTTTTGTTATTATTGTTGGAGGATTATCAAAGCATTAAAATATTCTCTAGACATTAGCAGATAAAGGCAAAACAAATATAATCGCTTCATTGCCATAAACCTTGAGGTTTGGTCACAAGGAAAATTGCAACATAACTTCAAAGAAGAAAACGTTTTAGAACAGCATGGAATCCATAAAAAAAAAAACTCACTCGAGTCAGTTCATATATGGTATGCAATTAACGATGAGAAAAATCATACATTCGTCTTCACTACCTGTTCAGCTAGCATACCCGCAGTGATGACGATGAAAAGCAAGTTGAAAACTTTGCGAATAGCTTATGTTCTAAATTCTCCTTCTCATATGACCGTCTTCATAGCTGCTGCCGGACCTTCTCTTCTTCAATTCATCCTTCTTGTTTAAAAGAATCACTGTTCATTGGACTCCCTTTATCTGATCATGCGCAGCCCTCCATTGATGAGCAATATGCTTCTCTTTGCAGCTATCTTTCTCCTCTCTTTTGCATGTTCTGTTCTCCACACTTGCCAGATAGAAAAAAACGTTGAATTCGCCCTCCCCTCTCTGGCGTGTGCTCCCTCCGTATATATCCTCCTCGAATCTGCCAGAAGAGTCCCCTTATCTCATGCCTCACTACCTAAATTGTGCGCAGCCCCCAAGTTGTCTCTTCGCATGGATAACTCCTCTTAATATCTGCCACTTTTCCATGTAGACTCCACATTTTCTTTTAGTAGTTGTATACACATCCAATTTGGAATTATTTGACGTTGCTTCAAGAGTCACACACGTAGTGTCACAAAACTTCTCCTTCTTTAGAACAGAAACAAAAAAAATCCATACGAGGTTTAATCAATATTGATGGCCAATGATAACCTGCTTTGATCACTACAAACCAATGTAGTCCACGTTCCATTTGACTTAGTAACAAACTATATTTTATGTCAAACCACAAAGCTTCCATCTTTTTCTCTGATACCCACTAATCATATCGTGAACCATTGAGCCAAACAATGTTCTGATTTGAGGTAAGTTGAAGCGAGAGTAGAGATGAAAAATCTCTACGACAACGTCTTCTAGTAGAAACCTACATACATTGCTCGTAGTTTTTGTCCTTAGAGCTCTTCCTTCAACATGATTTGTTAGGTCCTCTCTTGCTACCACAATATATCTCATCTATAGAATCCCTAATGGCATTGTAACCACATCGACAACCCACTTATAATGGATATTAAGAGGATATGTTGAATGCAACTCATCTCTGTGTCTAACATTCGAGTACACCTCACAAGGTTTACAAGTGGCCACATATTTTTGGACATCTACATACATCCCGGGCCACCAATATCTTTTCTTTATCTTTTCATAAGTTCCTTGGAAATCCTTATGTGTGGCCCATAGTGAGCTATGCATTTCAAACATAATTTTATCTCTCCTTTTATTGCAACCTACGACTCGCTGAGGTATCTTACCTATTCCAATCTTTTGCTTCCAAAGTAATCCATCCTTTAGAAAATAATTGCATGACTTTCTCCTAATGGTACAAAACTTTTCTTTGCTCCAACTAGGATCAGGAGACTTTATGCTTAAGTATCTTTCGATTTCCTTCCACTCATTTTCATATTCATCTTTATTGAATCTTTCTATTATTCCTATTTGAACTTCATAAGGTTTCTCTTCTTTTCTCCTATTTTCTTTCCGGCTTCGTAAGCTCTTTCGAATTCCTTCTCTTGAAGTCTCAATACTAGCCTTAGGATTCTCAATTTGATGATTTGGCTCTTTTCTATTCAATCCTGTAGATGCTTCGTCTAAGCTCGAAGTATGTACATGTGAAGCATAAAAGTCTAAACCTATCTCTTCATCATTGGAAATCATCAAGTCTTCATTTTTGTATATAGCTCATGAGAGCATATCGGCTACCACATTATTCCTCCCAGCTATATGAACAAGCCTAGGGTTTAGTGACTTGATTTGCGCTATCCATCTTAACATGGTGCTATCTATAGTGGAACAGTTAACGATCATTCCCAATAATGGTCAGAAGTTTGTTTCCATCACTAGATTAACCCCGATTAAATATTCTTTATTATTCTTTAATGCAGTCACTAGTCTCCAAAGTTCTCACTTAATCTGAGGGTAACCTCTCTGACAAACATTTAGTAGTTTAGCTCCAAATTGAATCACCTATCTTTTTCCCTCATCATCTTCTTGGCTGATGGTCCAACCTATACGCGTCAGACTTGATTTGTTTATTGTCACTATAATCGGCTTTTCTAAGCAGTGGTGCTTCTGCAAGTGCCTTCTTTAATTTCCTCATAGCTCATGTGGATGTCTTTCCATTGGAATCTTTGCCCTTTCCTAAGCAATTGATAGAGTGGATCTACAACATGGGAAAAATGAGGAATCCATACGTAGAAGACACATGCCCCAAGAAATCTCCTCACCTTATTGATCGAGGAGCAGACCTCTTTCATGTGTTGAATGGTATCCACTTTCTTTGGACATGGATTTCTTCCTTTAGGACTACACAAAATTCCTACAATCAATACCTCTTGCACTCCAAATACTGATTTCTCTACAGATAATGTCAAATGAACCTCTTCCAATCAACTAAGAATGGATTCACAATCATTTATGTGATTTTTAACAAATTTTCAACATCCATCCTCATCAAGAGTCTCATCTTTATCTTTTTTCTCGCAACCTTTAATAGGGACATCATTAATGAATGGCATGGTCAGATGCGGAATAAAATCCCTAAGCACTGTATGCATACCATTCATCATATGTGCCACTGAGTTCGTGGTGCCTTGTGGCAAAATGCACATGCACACAAACCCAAGTGGTGTCTGTTGGTGCAAGACAATCAACAATTGAAGTTTTGATGAAGTTTTGAAGTCAAGGATTGAAGAAAAGATCAAGTCATGAAGCATGAAGAAAGTATATGTTTAGAGAATGAAGATATGTATACATATATACATTAACTTAGAGTTAGCTCACTTATACTTTTATATGGTTATGAGCTTGTACATATTTGCCTATATATACAAGGGAAAATATCGGGGCAAATATGAGAGAGTGTGAGAGAACAAGAATTGAAGAGAATTAGAAGTCATTAGACACTTGTGAAGTCAGTAAGATAACTCTCTCATCCAGATGTAAAACTTTTGAGTAATGAAGAAAAGTTGCGTCCAATTTTTCTATGTGTTTTCCTTCTGTGCTTGATCATTTCAAGAATCCTTTTGTAGGTGTCTAATTCCGCAGTTAATGAGTCTATGGTTAAAGTTTGAGAGCCTAATTGTAAATAGGCTATGAGAATTATAAGTAGGAACATTCATATGTGAGGAAGTGTTGAGCATCGTTTGAAACAGGCGCAATCCCGATGGTCAAAGAAATGGTTAGTTCTTAGTGCATAGTGTAACATTTTGCACAAATGAGGAGTCAAAATCTAAGTTGGGAGGTAAGCCATCTATCGCTAAAAACATTTGCATAAATGGATTCTAGTTTGGGAGAACCAAGCTTTAGAAGTTACAGGTGTCAAAGTCGACTGTTAAGAATTATAGTTTTAGACATAGGTGACTTGTTGAAATCATTTCTGACGATCTACTGAGTCTTTTGGAATGATTTAACTTGGAGGAGGTGTGCATGAGTTATGTGCAGTAGACTTTCTGTGTAGTCATCTTCTTCACAGTTTGTTCAAGATTTTGATAATTGAGCATTGATCCTCCAAATTGGTGAAGGTTTTAACTTATTCTTGATAAAGAGGTGCTCTAACTTCAAGAATAACTTGTTTTTTTGGAGTTTAATACTCTCCATTAGTGGTATCAGAGCAGGAAGCATCAAAATTGAAGAAAGGAGGACCCCGACTGCTGCAGTTATAAAGAATTCAACATTTGAAGATACAAAAGGTGAAAGCTTGAAAGTAAAGCTTGAGAAGGAGGTCAGAAGATATCAAGGAAGACAAAAGGAACTTCATTCGAAGCAAAGGTACACTTATTTCTTATAAAGGTTGAAGAATTTAATACACAGGTGAAGAAAGGATGGGAGATTCTCTTCAGATAGAGAAATTGGATAGAGAGAACTATCCAACATGGTCAACGCGGATGGAAGCTCATCTTATGAGCAAGGACTTGATAGGTTATATCACAGGTGAAGAAGAAAAGCCTCAGTTGAGAGATCATAGTGTTCCAACTAGGGATGAATTGTCATATTTGAAGACTTGGATGAAGAGAGATGCTCAATCTAGGAGTATTATCTATATGGGAGTTAATGACTACTTGCTACCTCACATTAGAGGTCTTGAAAGTGCAAGTGATATATGGAATGCTTCGGAGGAGCATTTCCAAAACACCACAAAGTCAAGGAAGGCATCCTTGTGGGTAGAGTTTACTACATTCAAGAAGAAGGCCTCTCAATCCATTTCAGATTATGTAACAAGGATGAAGGACATTCCAGATGCATTAGGAGCAGTTGATGAAGATATTGAGGAGGATAAATTGGTAAGGCAAATCCTCACAGGTTTGAGAGGTGATGAAAAATGGAAACCATTCGTTTTGTCTATTGAATTATCACTAGATCATTTTACTCCTGATTTGAATCAGTTGCTAGGACACATGCTAACCTTTGAGCAGGATGTCAAAGGTGAAAGTGATAAGAGTGCAAGTCAAGCAATGTATTCAAAGGATAAAAAGAAGAATAGCAAAGGGAAGCAACTAGCGAATGAAGATGAAGGTACAACTAGCCAAGGTGACTTCCTAAGAGGAAGAGGAGGTGGCAAAGGTAGAGGAAGAGCCAGAAGTAATAAAGATGGAGTCAAAGCTTGCTAGATTTGTGGTAAGACAAATCACTTAGCTCATTATTGTTGGCATAATACTCAGAATAATGGTGGATATAATCAGAACTTTAATTCAAGAGGAAGAGGTGGCAGAAATCAAAGAGGTCATTTCAGAGGTAGAGGTAGTAGAGGTTATTTTGGAAGAAATGCAGGTAGAGGATTCCAAAGCCAACAATACAACAATACCTACTACAATTATGCTTCAGATCAAAAAGAGGATTCAACATTGATAATGAATGCAGCTTGTGAAAGGCAAAGTGAAGACCAAAGAGTCTTCTACATTGACTCAGGGTGTAGCAATCACCTGAGTGGCAACATAGCTTTGATGAATGATTTGGAGAATAAGGTAACTAATCATGTAGTTCAAATAGATGATAATACAAAGCACAATGTGAAGTCAATTGGATGAGTGAAGGCCAACGAGGGAAGTACTCTCTTCAGTAAGATTTTGTATGTTCCTACAATTCTAAAGAATCTGGTAAGTGTAGGACAAATTGTTGAGAAAGGTTATGAAATTAGGTTCACTAATGAAGGAGTTTTTGTGGAAGATCCTAGCAATGGGTATAAAAAAATTGTTTCAGGGAAGAAAGAAGGAAGATTGTTCACATTGAGGATTCAAGGTAATGTTGGTCATGCCTTGTTCACCTATGGAGGACATAAGATCTCTGAGTTAGATCTTGGGCACAAAAGGCTTGGACATTTTAATGAAAGAGGTATTGAAGATATGATTAATAATAGTTCAGTGCTTGGATTGCCTAATGTTGCAAGTCAACATATGACATACATATATGAGGCATGTCAATTAGAAAAGGCTCATAAGCAATCTTATTCCAAGCATGGTTTTATGTATTCAGAGAAGCTTGAGTTGGTACACGCAGATGTGTGGGAACCATCAAAGGATTTCAGTATCAATGGTTCAAGGTATTATGTAATTTATGTTGATGATGCTACTAGATGGATCACTATCTATGTGATCAAAGATAAATCAGAGGTATTCAATACATTCAAGCATTGTCATGTGTATGTAGAAAGATTCACAGGTCAAAAGTTAAAGAGACTAAGGTCAGATGGAGGGGGAGAGTATTTCTCTAATGAGTTTATTGATTACTTGTGGAATGCAAGTATAAAAAGGGAGGTTACTTGCAGGTACTCTCCTCAACAAAATGGTGTAGCAGAAAGGAGGAATAGAACTCTTGTTGAGTTTGCAAGATCCATGATGAAGGAGAAAAATTATCCCAATTATTTGTGGGCTGAGGCTATAAATACAGTGACATATTTGGTCAATAGATTATCATGTAAAGCTTTGCAGGGTATGAAACCATTTGAAGCATGGTGGGGTAAGAGACCTACTCTAGATCATTGCAAAGTATTTGGATGTTTGGCATATGCATATGTGTGTCACATAATCCTAGTAGGAGATGGGTAAACCATGCCTTAAGAGAGAGGATTAGGAACTAATCCTCAACCATGGCTTTTGGGGCAAGTGGTTAGCCCATCGCACTCCTAACCGGGAGGTTGTGAGTTCGATTTCCGACATTGGTATCAGAGCCTAGTTGCGAAATCTGTCTTGGTAGATAGCGGCGCGACGTGGCGCATCTCAGGGTACATCCCGTCAGGGTACACTTGTTAGGGTACATCCTGCCAGTCCTAGTCATGCCAAGGTACATCCTTCCAGGGTACACCAGAGAGGGTACACCCGTGGGCACTTGGAAGAAGCACTTATCCGTGGTGAGTGTGAAACTAGTCTTGGATGAAGGTATGTGGGCATTTGGGCACCAGAGAGCGGTTGGCTGGATATGTCCAAAATAGATCCATGTGCTAGATTTTGAGGTTGGTGGAAGCGCTCATGCATGGAAAGTGGGTGCAAGAGAGTTAGGATTGTCCACAAGTGAGCATTGAGGGCAATGCTCAGTCTAAGGGGGGAGGAATGTCACATAATCCTAGTAGGAGATGGTTGAACCATGCCTTAACAAAGAGGATAGGAACTAATCCTCAACCATGGCTTTTGGGACAAGTGGTTAGCCCATCACACTCGTAACTGGGAGGTTGTGAGTTCAATGCCCGACAATGTGCCATCTCAATTGAGGCACAAATTGGAACCTAAAGCTAAAAAGTATGTATTCATTGGATATGATGATAAGCAGATGGGATATACGTTGTGGAGTCCATCCACAAAACAATTCCTTGTATCAACGGATGTTACATTTGATGAACAAGGTACTTGGTATGTAGGTACAATCAATATTTATGTAGGTGATCAAGAAGTTGTGACTCAAAAGAAAGGTAAATCAAAGGTTCAAATATTTGATGAAGAAGAGAATAATAAAGTACAGGTTGAAGTTGAAGAAGTGCCAAGGTTTGATCGAGAATGTGATGAACCAGAAACATCAAGAAGTGGAGAACTCAGAAAGTCATCAAGACACAAATGGCAACCTACAAGGTATAGCTATGACACTTCTTTTTTGGCTACTAAAGATTATTCTTATATGGTAAAGGCAGATGAAGACCCTTTTACATATGTAGAGGAAAAAGGTAAGGAAAATTGGGAGAAAGCTACATAGGAAGAGTATGATGCATTGATGGCGAATGACACATGGGATTTGGTTCCTAAACCAAATAGTCAGAGGATCATTGGATGCAAATGGGTCTACAAGACAAAGAGGTTTGCAGATGGAAGTGTGTCTAGGTATAAAGCTAGACTTGTTGTGAAAGGGTTTGCTCAGACATATGGTATAGATTATGATGAGACCTATAGTCCTGTGGAAAAGATGACAACCATCAAGACACTCATAGCTATTGTGGAATGTAAAGGTTGGAAATTATATCATTTAGATATGAAGAATGCTTTTCTAAATGGTTATATTTTAGATGATGTTTTCATGGAGCAACCACAAGGATTTAGAAACCAAAGGTATCCAGATCATGTATGTAAGCTCAAGAGAGCTCTGTATGGTTTGAAGCAGGCTCCAAGGGCATGGAATTATGGACTTGTGAAGTTGTTGAAGGAACTTGGTTTTAAAGTATCTAAAGCAGATAGTAGCTTGCTTGTTAAAGCAAGTGATGATGGGTTCATTTACATGTGCATATATATTGATGATATAATTCTTACAGGTATAGATGAGATAGAAATTCAAAGCCTAAAGAAGAAAATGGAGAAAGAGTTCAAGATTAGTGACTTGGGAGATTCGTCATATATCTTGGGCATAGAGATCTCATACACTCAACATGGATTGTATATAACTCAAGAAACGTATTTGAAAAACTTGTTGATCAAGTTTAAAATGGATGATTGCAGGGTGGAACCTACTCCAATGGAGGTGAATCACAAATTGAGCAGATATGAAGGAGAAGAACTCAAGGACATGAAGTTATATCAAAGTTTGGTTGGTAGTATGACCTATGCTACATTAACTAGGCCTAACTTGTCATATGGAGTTGAAGTATTATCTCAATTCATGCATTGTCCTAGGAAAGAACATTGGGTTCAAGACAAAGAGTGTTGAGGTACATTAAGGGTACACTCAGAGAAGGTTTGTATTATGGTTTTACATTAGATACAAACATCAAGATATATAGTGATACAGATTGGACAGGTAATTTTGATGATAGGAGATCAACTTATGGATACTTGTGTTATGTGGGAGATAAGTTAATTTCATGGTGTTCAAAGAAGCAACACACAGTGCTTTATCATCCACATAGGCTGAGTACAAAGGTATGATTGAAGCTGCAAAGGAATTGATATGGCTTAAGACTCTTATGAAGAGTTTTGACATCATTCAAAGTACACCCACTATTCATGGAGATAACATGAGCTCATTGTATTTAGCTGCTATTCTTGTTTTTCATGCTAGCACTAAACACATTGAGATTCAATATCATTTTCTAAGAGAGAAGATAATGGATACGGAGATTGAAGTTATACATACTTCAACAAAAGATCAGATAGCTGATATGCTAACCAAAAGCTTGGATGGACCAAAGCTAGAGAGATTCAAAGACATGGCAGGTATAAAGAAGATAGAGAAAATCTTAATTGATGATTGAGGGGGAGCTGCTGCTGCAAGACAATCAAAAACTGAAGTTTTGATGAAGTTTTAAAGTCAAGGATTGAAGAAAAGATCAAGTCATGAAGCATGAAGAAAGTATATATTCAGAGAATGAAGATATGTATACATATGTACATTAACTTAGAGTTAGCTCACTTATACTTTTATATGGTTATGAGCTTGTACATATTTGCCTATATATACAAGAAAAAATATCAGGAAAACTATGAGAGAGTTTGAGAGAATAAGAATTAAAGAGATTTAGAAGTTATTAGATACTTGTGAAGTGAGTAAGATAACTCTCTCATCCAGATGTAAAACTTTTCAGTAATGAAGAAACGTTATGCTCAATTTCTCTGTGTGTTTTCCTTCTGTGCTTGATCATTTCAAGAATCCTTTTGTAGGTATCTAATTCCATAGTTAATGAGTCTATGGTTAAAGTTTGAGAGCCTAATTATAAACAGACTATGAGAATTATAAGTAGGAATATTCATATGTGAGGAAGTGTTGAGTGTCTTCTGAAAGAGGCGTAATCCCGATGGCCAAAGAAATGGTCAGTTCTAAGTGCACAGTTTAAAGTTTTATACAAATGAGGAATCAAAATCTAAGTTGAGAGGTAATCCATCTGTGGCTAAAAGCATTTGCATAAACGGGTTCTAGTTTGGGAGAACCAAGCTTTAGAAGTTACAAGTGTCAAAGTCGACTGTTAAGAACTAAAATTTTAGATATAGATAACTTGTTGAGATCATTTCTCAAGATCTACTGAGTCTTTTGGAATGCTTTAACTTGGGAAAGGTGTGTAAACTATAGATGACACATTGTACAAAGTTTTATAAAAAACTTTACACATTTGATAAGTCAATGAATGAGTTATGTGCAACAGACTTTCTGTGTAGTCATCTTCTTCATAGTTTGTTCAAGATTTTGATAATTGAGTATTGATCCTCCAATTTGATGAAGGTTTTAAGTTATTCCTTATATAGAGATGCTCTAACTTCAAGAATAACTTGTTCTTTTGGAGATTAATACTCTCCATCAGTGTCCTCATAGTTGTCAAGTCATGACTCTCGAGGACAAGCTAGAATTGGTGATACCCAGAGTGCAAGTCTCCCATGCATAAATAGATCTTCCTACAAAGGGTTGTGCATACTCATCTACGATAGGATCAACTCCCATATTTTTTATTTTCACCTTGTTTATCGACTGTAGATCCTGAATAAACCTTAGTGACCCATTTTTCTTTGGTACTGTGAACAAACAGTTAGAATAGGGAGCACTTGATGGCTCAAGAATCCCCATTCTAATCTTTTCATTCAATAGGTCAATTAACTTTGAAATATGAGCTTTTTGGTATTGGAATCGATCGAAGATTCCACGATATATGTGGTATCATAAAAATTATCATTGGTATCACCACAGACGGATCTACACACCCAATTTCCTGAGAATTGAGAGAAAAAGCTTTTCCATGCCTGAATATCATCTGGGAGAGTATATTCTTCTCTTTTTCAGTGAGGAAACCATCTTTTCCTAACTGAATTTACTCAAGTGTTTCTTTAGTGAATTCGTGACCTCTTTTTCTTTTATCTCGAAGAGATGGATGGGTTTTTGCACCATCCATAAGTTTGTTACTATTTTCACGAAGCGAAACTGCAAGTGGTCTAATCTTTTTATCGACCGTTTTGTATTTTATATCAACGGAAACTTCTTTTCCTAACCCTTCTTGCTTAAACTTTGCTATTTCCTTGTACATGGAGATAGAGTGCGTTTGAATCACGTAGTCACTCCTTCTTCCTTCAATCAGTTCCTGCATATCAAACAACGTATCTGCAAAAGATATCTCATCAAAAACTCTGGAGATTTTCTCATCGAAGTCGAGCACTCTACATCCATAAACATTTCTCTGAAGATCTGCTATGTATTGTTTTTTTCCACTTTTTTAGCTTAGAAAAAATATGAAACTAAAAATGATCTCTAGTATAATGACTTGAAGGAGTTATATCTGGAGAATTCTACTCAGAAAATATTTAATCGTCATGTGTGCATGGTTGCATGGTAGTTTCAATTTGATCAACTGCACTTTTCAATTCTTGTACTTGTGCTTGCACGGCTTGCACAGGTCTCTCTTCATCTATCTTCTCAGTCTCTTGTATGTCCGCTATTGGCTTCCGTTTTGTCCTTAAGAGGTTGATTATTACTTTTAGAAATTCCAGTTTAGCTATTCCTAGCAATTCTCCTGGTGTAAATTCGATTACACCATCAAGAACTCTTTTCTCAAGAACTTGTTTCAAATATGTGGCTTGCTCAATGTGCAACTTTAGCATATACGATGGGTTTTTCACTCTCCCTTGACATCTCCTTGCGGGTTTCATCTCCTGATTCTGAGGAGGATTATTAACTTGAGTAGGAATTGACATCTCAACAGACGTAGGATTTTGAACTTAATCGGGATTTGATTTGGTTGGATTATTGTTGGTTGTAATGGTGGAATTGCTTGAGTGGGTTGATTTATTTGAATTGGCTAATTTGGTTTGGTGTTTGAGATTGTTTGTGAAGCTTCTACTTGATGCCTGGTCCTCCTTTTCTCTTCTTCACCCTCATTGGTTCTCCTCCGTTTTTCTTTTGCTAATACATCATGCTAAGAGCATAAATAAGTAACAGGCAAGAGAGTATCTACACGATCGTTCCATCGGGTTATCCCTCTGATCATCTCATTGCCTACTGACTTTAAGATTTCATGATGCATCTTTTCCCGATCTAGGGAATTTATCACTTTAGACCATGATTCTATGTCACTATTCTCATCAATTATTTGAAAAACATATGTGGATGTATGAGATGTTGAAGCAGCATCACCAAAAGTGCCAAGGAAGAACACTCTCATGCCTGCCTGACCAAAGTTAATATTTACCTTTTCTCTAGTTTTTGAGTCATAAATCATCTTCTCTTTTATGAAAACTAGGTTCTTAGCCAATGCTTCTTTAAAGATCTCATACGAATATCTCTTGTGCTCCAAGGAGTCACACCAAATACAACTTTTAATTTCAGGAGCTTTTGGGACTTTATTATTAGTTGCTTGCGGGTTTGGGATTCCATCATGTACTTAACACTTTGAATCGACAGATCACTCAACCTTTTAAACATCTCTTCCATGGTGTTGGGAGGCACAACCTCCTTTTGAGTTGGTTGATTAACCTGAGCATTTGGGGCAGGCTGATGTGGTGCCTATATTTGCTCTTCTTGTAAGTCCTCCTATCAATCTTGCATTTGCCATAGCTCTTTTCTTTTCTACATACCTCTTTATTGCTGCTTCTACCTCATCCCGATCCTCTATAAGCTCGAAATCTGTCTCCATGTCTTGCAATTGTGGGAGAATTTCCTCACGGACCTTTATATCTATCGCTCGTAAAAACAATGAAGTCCTGTTGGAAGCACAAAAGCTGAGTTATAACGTCCATCTAAGAAATTGCAGTGTCATCCATAAACAGTCAAATGATAAGAGCTTTTCAAATTGCAGTTCTTGCTAAGCCTTACACTCCTAAGCTCGAAGTCTCTATACTCACCTGCTTTCACGTCGGGTTCATTAGGTATGTCGTGGGTTTCTCAGAAAGGAGAGATATAAAGAAATTTAGAATTTAAAAAAGTAATTCATAAAGCACATAATCAAGGAAGAAATTAAGTTTCTAATTGTGCATCTTCTACCACTTCGAAACTTAACTTACATGATCTATGATCTATAAGTAACGAGATTCTTCTTAAAGTTTTTGTTTGGTTATATGCGATACCAAAAGTTTGCTCTCAGAAAAAGAGAGAAGGATGCAATCACAAACATGATAACTCAATGTGTGCGAGATTGTTCATAAGTTTTACATGTCAAGAGAAGTATGCGATGTGATTGTAGTACAATGTAGATTGTCTATTTCTTATTAGCATACAAATTCTCTGATGAATGCACATGAGTTGAACCGTAGTGGCAAACTGTATTAACAATAGTTGAGGTTTGACGAGTCTTGGTCTTTCGGATCACTAAGGACTAGTTAGGCCCATTCTCCATGCACGGTTCACTATTAACCTTGATACTTACATTGGAGAAGCTTCATTATAGTATCTTTTTAAGAAACATTGGAAGGTCGTTCCATCTTGAAATTCTGTTGTGACAAGAAACGAATCCTTGAGGCGAAGAGGAGATCGGAACATAGAAGCCCTTCTTGTTTCCTGTAAAAGGTGAGAGTTCCAAAGCTACTGAGACTCTGCTTTGTTTGAATATAAATTACTTCACTCCACTTAGAAAACTTTCATAACCTCCAAACAATATTATTCCATGAAAATATTGACATATGATAAGTTAAGCATAAAAAAAGAAAGAAAAAAAATCTTTAGAGTGCAAACAGTGAATTCCTATCTTCACCCTCAGATTCTCATGCATCCTATCACCATTTCCAGAATGAGCCGACGAATATCATCATCATGCAAAACTGCTGTTAGTGCAAGTTAAATGAAAGTATAAGTTAACAATATATCCGAAAGGTTACGCCGAGTCAAACATCACAGCTAGGTCATATAAACAAAGCTATAAACACACAGTTCATGATTCTTTCAAGTGACCCCATACAAAAGACCTATGAAAGAAAAGTCACACATTTATATATATCCAGTGAGCGAAATAAACTAAGGCTTCAGATATTGAAACCATTCATCACGTGGTCAGAGCAGTGCATGACTATCCAGTCTCATCACAAGCACATGTAAATCGGCAAAGAAATCTTAATTGTGAAGCTCTAAATTTCATTTTTGAAAATTCAAGAATACCTCATCATATCTCCGCTCGTTCGAGTGTTGGAAACGAAAACTAGCAGTCCAATAAATCATCGAGGTTTACCAGGTTCACGAGCCAAACCTGAATGCTCCATGTACTACCGAATACGGATCCTACTTCTATCCTTGTGGATGTACTTTTCGAGGAGCCAAAATTGATGGATACATATTTCCCGGGAGCCTTCAAGCATCAGCGTTCTTCCATGACTTTCCTTTCCAATCTCCCTCCTTCCCGAAGTCAGCAATTCCCCACCAGCATAACATCTCTCTCTCTCTCTCTCTCTCTCTCTCTCTCTCTATATATATATATATATATATATATATATATATATATATATATATATATATATATATATATATATATATGGACTCGCATATGCACGTACATAAACCTTTCATTGAAACACATGCATTTAAACTTATATGTACGAACGTATATGAGCACATTTAAACATACATTTACCCACATTGGAGTTTAGAAGAAGGCATGCACATTGGAGTTTAGAAGAAGGCATGCACATAAATATGTATGGTAGCACACACAAAACTCCAGATACACACATTAGACTAAGTTCACACGGGCACACAAATGCAAGTGGAATATATCGAGAAATACTATGTCACCAAGATCCTTTCCATGCATGAACATCAACAAAACTCTTTTCGCCCATAAGAGTTGATTATTCTCTCACGATCATTTGATCCGTTTGATGGTGCTTTGAATTAGTACTCGCTTATTGATTTTCAAAACTTAACTTCGGAACACGACGACAACATGGTGGTCATAATTTTGGATTAGTATCAGAGCTAAGCTTTCATGGTGACCTTCATTGGAGCATCATCACCTTCCTTATGAGGCCTCATGGAAATCTTCGTTCAGATCCTTCTTAGTATTCTTATGTGTGTTTCTCTCTTATAGATTCGCGTATATACATAGAAGAGGTTCTAGCCTCGTATATGCATAGAAGACGATCTTGCATTGTATTTCTTAGATAGAGCCAATGGTGGCAAAACATTAGAAATAGAAACCAAAGCTACACTTGGTGGGGCTCGAACCTGCAACCTAGTCCTTTGGGAAGATCTTCATATCCATTAGACCGACCACGTTGTCGGCGCCAAACCGACGGCTGGTGGATCAATCCAACCACTGATATTACAACGCACGCGGGGCCCTTGGAGAAACCTTAGATGAATGGGAACTCAAACAAGCAATTGAAAATCAACAAGAATATTAGTTGTTAATTGCAAATTAATTCATCATATCCTTAGGTGTTTTGGAACTACATGTGCTATCACACATGTGCAAAGACTTTACAGTATATCTTGATTATTGCAAATCTTAAACCAAGCTTGAAGAAGAAGTAAATTTTTGAAGTCACTGTTACTACTCAAAGGATTCGAATTATATATGTGGACGAAAAGAATTCAAACGATGGTAAAAAAAACTCGATAGGAATCAACAAACCTTTTCATATTTTCATGTGGTTGAAGGATAATGAATTTCGAGACTACCTTTCATATTTTCATGCTTTGGAGATGCATGGAACATATTCATCGTGTTTGTTAAAACACTGTCAATATCATATAGAAATGATACATTAAATCTTCATAACGTATTGAACTTGTAAAGACAGTCATCCTTATCACGAATATCAACTTCTCTATTCAACATTCCATGATCCCTAGTTTCAATAACACATATGGTTGCAATTGAGGTGATCTATTTACATCTTCTTAAGGCACTTTTATAGATAATCGTGATCGTTTATTAACTTGCTAGCCCAAAAATTCAAGAACTGTATATGAAATCTAGGGTTTCCCCCCACAGGATCCCACCCAACCTTCACTCTCTGCTTAATGCCTCTATCTCTGAAGCCGAAATCATTGAGGTCATTGATGCCCTCCCCTCAGGTAAAAGCCCGGGACCCGACGGGCTCACTAATGAGTTCTTTAAATCCTTCAAGTTGGTGGTTGCCACCCCTCTTTGTTTGGTTTGGCAAGAGGCACTCAAGTTTGGCGCGCTTCCTTCTTGTCTCAACAATGGCATTATCAAGTTAGTACACAAAAAAGGGGAAAAGAACAGAATAGAGAACTGGCGTCCCATTACAATGCTCCAAACAGGATACAAGATCATCGCCAAAGTCATTGGCAACAGAATCTCTTGCCACTTGCGAGCGTGGTTAAGCGAGGACCAAAAAGGCTTCATCAAAGGCAGGTCAATTTTGGAAACCATTATAGATATCTGGGAAGGTCTTGAATTTGCAAATGAGTCTAAACAAGAAGTAGTTTTCCTCAAGATCGACTTTGATAAAGCCTACCACAGGCTAGAATGGGACTATATTCTACAGTCGCTACAAGATCTTGGATGTAGTCAGAAATTCACCAAGATGATCGCGACCCTTCTCGGAAATGCATCGACCCAAATTAACATTAATGGAAATCTTTCAAAGGTGATCAAACTTAGAAGATCTATCTGACAAGGGTGCCCATTGGCTCCCCTTCTCTTTGCCATTGCCACAGAAGGGCTTAGCAGGCTGGTGGAGCATCAAGTGGAAGCTGGTAACATTAAAGGCCTTCGTTTGCTGCATGACCACAGTCAGATCACCATGAGACTTTTTGCCGACGATATGAACGCTTTTGTGCACAATGATAGTACCAGCCTTGAGACGATCTGGAAGTGTCTTGCTACTTTTTGTGAAGCCTCTCGATCCATAATCAACCACTCTAAGACCGCCCTTAGTGCTATTGGTGGGTCACAACCCGACTTTCTCATTGATCATGGCTGTCAAATCATTCCGCAGGGCCAAATTTTTCGGCTTCTTGGGATTCCCTTGGGGTTTGGCGTATCTATGGAACAGCGGTGGAACTGGGTGCTTGCCAAACTCGAAAACAAGCTTAACTATTGGAGAGGTATGCAAATCAATCTTGCTGGTCGTGCTATGGTTATCAACACGTTCCTCTTATCATCTACCATTTATTTCCTTTCTTGTTGGAGACCGAAAGAGCATGATCTGTCCAAACTGGATAGTATTTGTAGAAACTTCCTTTGGACGGGCGACCACAATAGGAGGGGGGTGCCTAAAATCAAATGGTCCATCTGCACCAGCCATAGAGATAGTGGGGGACTTGGTATCTTGGACATTGGGTGCATGGCTAACAAACTGTCGGCCAAATGGATGATTAAGGCTTGGTGCGACGGGGAGGCCTCGTGGGCCAAGCTGATCTTCAGAAACAAAAATGAGTTGGCGCTCATGGGCTTCCCAAATTGGAAGAATCTTGACATCTTGACCTTGTTGTTTTCCCCAATCCCCGTCTTCCCGAAAGGCTCTAATCTGGTGTGCTCCCTTTGGAAGAGTTGGAATAAAGTCAAAAGCTTCACAAGAATAAGTGAAGACTGGAAGTGGGCTGCCGGTATCAGACAAAACGACTCTATCTGGTTTCCGATCCATGGCATCCGGAGTGTGGAATCTTGGAACATTCAAAATGCCAAGAAGCTATGGAACAAAGGCTTCAAAAAATGGAAACATCTCTGGAAACAAGACACCAACCGCTGGACCAACTTTGAGGATATTGATCCTAGCATCAATATTTCGCATGAAGAATGGAACACGTTGCAAAGCAGATGTCTCGCCTGGGACCGACACAAAGTTCGCCTTCTCATGGGACACGACATGTCGAGCTCGCTTGGTCTCAAATGGCACAATGGGAATAGCCTATCAAAAGTCCCGAACATCAAAGAAACGATCGACTATCACGTTAACCTCAACAAAAAGTGGTGCCTGTCATGGACGCGGCTTCGATGGGACATGAAGTTCATGGCTATCTGGCACCCCCTCATAGAAATCAAAAAGTCTGTCCTCTTATGGCAAATCCTTCATCATGGAATCTGGACCAACCTTAAGGCTAGCAAAATTTGTGGGATCCCTCCCTGGTGCAAACGCTGCCACCGGTCTATCGAAGATGTTTCACACATCTTCTTTACCTGCCCCAACTCCTACAGACTCTGGCAGGTGGTTGGAAAGAGAATTAGACTTCAAAAACGTCTCAGTTGGCAGCAAGCCCTGCTGGGAGAAGCGATCGGCTGCTCCGCGACTCTCTGGAACGCCATCAGAGGGGAGGTCCTATGGAAAATCTGGCGGGAAAGATGTGCTTTCAACTTCGGTGACTCCCCCAAGGAGTGGTCAATTGAGAAATCGCTATTCCTCCTTGGCAAAAGGATTGTCAACTGTAAAAAATCCCCCCCCTTTAGGCATCATCAAGTACTCCTTTTGATCGATAACAAGCTTAAACCCAAGTGGGCCCCACATGAGGGCGATGAGAGGGTAATTAGCCTTCTTTGTAATGTCATCTAAGCTCTGTAAAAGCTTCCCCTGCTTTGTGGGATTTGGGGGGTCCCATGGGCACTAGTCCCCTTCTCTTGTACTTTTCTTTATTTAATTCAAGTCCGGGAGAGTAGGCTATTGCTGAACTTCCTTTATATTAAAAAAAAAAGAACTGTATATGAATAATTTCTAGTTGAATAACTAAATCTCAAAGTCGGTGTTAAATGTATTTGATTCTATTCATTTAAAAACAAACGGAATTTATTATATATATAAATGTATTCTCATGAATATGTATCTAACCTAAAGAGTATATAAGGAAGCCATAAATCATGATTCATTGCAGTAGTCATTTCACGATCAAGCACAACGTGCTAGAATAGAAACTCAAAACTAAATACGTGCAGAACCGCTTACTGTTGGTCAACAAAATATCATAATTTTGTTTTAAAATGTATGAGTATGAACTCCAACTATAGATGTGTGCGCAAAGATATATGCACTGAAACAGTGTTTTGAGGGCAGTGCTTAGTCAAATACGTTGACATCACGTTGTGTATTGAAACTTCCTTTTGACTATTTTCAGCAGCATTTTCTTCAATCTGTAGTGCTCCCAAATTTCCATGAATTTTTCTTAACGATTCTAGATTGTGAGGTCTCTCAACTATGCTCTAGAATCATCAATTTTGTAACATATCGCTCAGACTAAAGTACAAACAATATGATAACTTCTGCTGTTCAGAGATAAATCAGACACGTTTCAAGTTTGGCTTCCAGATATGTCAGACTCACCTGATTTCTCTTGTCGTCACTTAATCTGCTATCTTTTGATGAATCACTTGCAGATCTGTGACTTCAGTATCTTTTCTTTTGCACAAAATACTTTGCGCAATCAGGAATTTCAAAGAGAATTGTCTGCCGATTTCTCTTGTCATCCCTTCATTCAGATGTCAAGACTTTCGTTTCTCAGATGTCTGATGATTGTCTCAGAGATGATTGTCTGCATATGTTCTGAGCAGATGAAAGAACGCAGACATTCCAACAGACCACAAGAATTCTTGGCCAGAATCAAACTCAAATTGACCTTCTCGAAGTGGATATTGAGTGCTCCTACGTTTTAGAAAAGCTGCGACTTGAACAACGCCCTTTGTGGTACTCCTCATCTAAATTGATGGCTGCCTTGACTGTATATACTATTCATGCATCGCCTAGAACTCGGATCAAATCTCTATGCTAATAACTAAGTGAAATATTTACTCATCAAAGCGTTTTCTATCTGTCCATAGACAATTCAAATGTTTTTTTTACTTTATCACTTCAATAGGCAAATTATAAGTCGCCAAAGGAATATATCTGTACACCTTCTTGACTAAGATTAAGCGATTATCCGTAGCTGCATCATTTGTAACGTGGTACAAAAGCTCAAACTTCAGGAATATTCACTGGAATTGAGAAACATATGATCATATCATATAATAATAACTTACTTAAAATTTCACAATTGCACTAGTTCGAACTTCTGTCGTTCATCTTTGTTGTAGTGGACTTATCATATATGAAGAAAGCTTGAGCGTGGATAGCGCATGGAGGTCGTTATATAAAAAAAACCAAGGATAAAAGCTTTCAGCAGAAAATGAACTTAGCTTCTCAGGATGCATCAGAGATTATAATCCATAGCATCAATCTTCCATTTTTCCTCCTTTCTTCCCCATGCCTCCTACGTAGATTTCTCCAGCAGCGTACGACACCATTAGGAAAAAAGGTGAACCCTGGATGGGCCTTTTAGCTCAAGGAGTGATTAGTGATGGACAAATCAGAAGAGGGTGGTGGCCACAGTCTATACCCTATAAAATACTAGGCTGAAGGGGGAAGAGAGGACAAGATTCCTCTATGTTCAGGGTTGTCTTCTAGAGAGAGAAGAAATCTCGTAATCAGGCTGGGCCCAAAAATTCAGAATTTTTTAAAAGTTGTAAAACTCATCATAATACCATTAAATGACCTCCATATCACTTTTCAGGGTCAAAAGTGCTATTTTTGACTTCTAATTCAAAATTCGTGCATGTTTGTGGACTAAAAAAGTGACTTTTTTCAAAATGACTCAAAAAACTCTATTTTCCCTCTTCAAACTCCCATTTTCATACCCAAAACCCAAAAAGTCATATTTTTCACCTCTATTCCCTCCATACCATACAACAGAAGCATTGTTTCTCCTCCTACCATTCTCCCAACTTGTGCAGCAATGACAACAACTCTTACTCCCATGGAAAGCTCCAGAGCTCGTAGGAGACCAAAGGACGAAGTTCACACAATGACGTGCCACAACATCAAAACAATGGAAGGAAGTTGGCTACCACAAGAGTTTTGCAAAGGTGCATGGGTGTACATGCAGCCATCTGGACTTGGTCCTCATCGTGTTCGAGATCGTGGAAATTTGGATCTTCATTGGAAAGGTAAGCTCTTAGGCTTCAAGCAGCAAACACATGGTGGGATGGTTGCTATTGTACAACATGTCTTCACAGTTTCAACCATGAAGTTAGAAAACTCCAATAGAATTAGATATCCAATCCATTGTGAGTATTTCTATTTTCTCAATGCTTCATGGTGTTAAATTTCTTAATTACTCATCTCATATGTTTTTCATTGCTACAGTCATATTTCCTTCTAGTTTAGTGGAAGAGCAACCACTTCATAGTCTCACAGGAACTTTCAAAGCATTACATGCAGACATTGGGGCATTAGTGTTTCTAGATGTACCTCCTGCTAAACTTATTCATGAAAGGATCTTCTTTTACACTCACAAGTACATTGTTCCTTCCACAGATGGTGAATATGGAAGGTTGGAGATTATCAAAGTTGACTCTCTTCTTAGTTTAGAGTGGCCAAAACCTGATTTTTGGTCCATATCATCTTTCAAGCGTAAGATGGTGATGGACATACATAACTCTTTGAAATTCACACGAGTATCTAGATCAATAGGTCTTCATTGGAATCTACCAATCCATTGCTTTGTTTTCATATTTCAAGGCATTCCTTTTGTAGAAACTCCTACAATGTTCCTATGTAAAGATATTACATACGAAGCAGTAGAAGGATTGTTAGGGGAAAACTGGGGTTATGTAGAAGGATTGTCAAAAGGGGATAGATATCGTTGTAGAATTGGTGACAAAGGTATAGGGTTTCGCTATTTAAAACATCGCACCTCATTGTACATTAGATTTTATTATGATCGTTGGATGTGTAAACTAGGAGAGTGGATACCTTTGCAAAGCTCGGAGGGATCTTTAGCTTCATTTGAAATTAATGTGAAGTTACCAAACAATGATATGGAGGTGGTTTTAGTTAATCAACATTGGAACTTGGCCAACTTGAGAGAGCACTTACTTATCATGGGATATGACGATCTTCATGATTTCAAATTTCGAATACGAGGGAACAAGGTAAGAGTTGTATTCCATATATACATATATATATATATATATATATATATATATATATTATTCTATCACTATTGTTCATGATTTGAAAATGTTTTACTCTTTTATGAACTTTCCACAGATTGGAAAGAGATTGGAAGACAAAATCAAGGTTCTTGCAGATTGGAGCATGGATGGAACTGACATTTCATTGTCATAACTCTTTTTTGTAAAGATACTCTGAAACCTGTAAACAAACCTATTTTTGCAATGAAAAATTTTTCACATTTGCTTCAAGGATATTTTGGCCACATTCTACTTGTATCTGTAAATTCTCAAGGTTTTTCTTGAAAGAGCATTCTTATTGTTTATTTCCTTTGATGTGATCTCAAATGTCAAAGTTTTCCTTTTCAAGACTCTTATGTTTTAATTTAAGGAAAAGTCACTTCTATGAAAAAGTGGGACCCATCACTTAAAAATTCTAGAAAAGTTATAAATAGGAGTCCTCTCTCCTCATTTCTCACGTTTGCAACCACATTGAGTGTTAGAACAGTCTACATTTGCAAGCTATGGCTTCCACCTCTGTACCTACTAAGAGTGCACGCCACAAGTTTCTAGAATTTTTGGAGGATTCAGATTATAAAGGTCAACATGACCTATATGATCTTCTCTCCAAGGTTCCTGACCTCCATGGAACCGTGCAAATGAATGCCGATGCTTTGGAGGAGCTACTTCAATATATGCAAGTTCATATATTGCGTTTCTCCATTGAAGTACCACCATATGATGGAACTTGGGTTCCATGTGACCTTCTCACCTACATTCACAAAGGTGATGAGGCTTTTGCAAAACGATTGAAACGGTTCCAGGCAATTGCAGAGGAAGCAGGGCACCTTCTTGATGAAACTGTGCCACTTATAAGGAAATTGAATAGGAAACGCAAGATGGGTGCAAAATATCTTTCATTCATTGCTGCCACAATTTTCTTTGTGAATGAGGAACCAGAACCAATTCCTCATGGGATCCCTCATCTTCTTACAGGTGGTTTTGTCTAGGATAAAAAGGAACCACCTCAAGAACCCTTGAATCTCCTATTAGAGAGAGAAGCTATTGAGAAAACTTATCCTCTTGGTGTGGATGATAAGTTGAAAGAAGTGCCTAAGCCATCCACCTCTTCGGAGCTAGAAGCAACTATTCCAGAGGTGGAGATTGAAACTTTTTCAGTGGTTCTTGTCGAGGGACAAGAATATTTGTTTTTACATGATATAGAGAAGGCATTTGGGCTACGGCTTGATGAATGCCTAAGTTTGTTTTGTACTTTGTTAGAGTGTCCTTTGGATAGTACCTCTGAGTTGTTGGAGAAAAAGTGTTTGCCATTTGGTGACTCAGTGGCCGACACAATAAAATTGGTTTGCAATGACATACTCACAAGTGAACATGAACATATCACAGAAGAACAATTTAATAATGCACAAGAAAGGATATTGGAATCAAAAATTCCCGCCTCACCAGTAATCGAGCAGAGTGGGATGTCCCACTCCAGCATTAATTTACAACTTCAAGAGAGAGGAGAAGAAGAAGATAGAGTTCAGGATGTAAGTATCTTCAATTCATGTCATTCATTCTTACAAACACATGCAGCTACTAATCATAAAACTTTG
The DNA here is from genome assembly GCA_020310875.1 of Ceratopteris richardii. Classification (NCBI taxonomy): domain Eukaryota; kingdom Viridiplantae; phylum Streptophyta; class Polypodiopsida; order Polypodiales; family Pteridaceae; genus Ceratopteris; species Ceratopteris richardii. The sequence continues at coordinate 113,899,697 of CM035409.1, forward strand.
TGCAGGAGGTGATTGAAGTCGACAAGTTTGCAGCAAGGAGCGGAGGTGATCGAGTGGCTCGTGGAGGTGGCTCATCCCTTGCAAACTACATTGGGAAACTTCCCAAAGACCATTTTGTAATTATCCATAAAGAGTTCAGTCCTCAGGGCCACTTCATGACATGGTGTCTAAAGGCCTTAAGTAAATTGCTTTGTTTATCAACCATTACACAGGGGAGTAATTGTATCTTTTTAGTTAAGAAATCCCTTGTAACTACAACCTTAGGTTCCAACTTCCGTGGAAAGGTCTTAGGCCAAATAGGTATATCTCTAGGTCTAGGTGTTAGAAATGTTGATCAAATAGCAAACTCAATTTTGACTTACACCCTACCCATGGCTTTGGAGCGTCGAAAGAGAGTCATTGAGAAACTCAAAGCCAATTGATGTAAACAATTGAATTAATATCAAATTTTCACTTTGCTTTATTTACAATTATCTCAAGTATTTCTTTTTCAGTATATTATCTAAAATTCTTTTGGACCTGCATGTGATGTATTGATGTCATGTAGGGCATTGGGAGGACCTTTAGTTTCATTCTTTTGGACTCTTGATCATTGGCTATGGCCTCCATTAAGGTCTTCTAGGGCATTGGGAGGCCAAATAAGGCCCTGCCACAGAAACGCGGGAGAAGGCCCTGCAAAACGTTTGCAGGGCCTTCTCCCGCGTTTCTGTGGCAGGGCCTTATTTGGCCTCCCAATGCCCTAGAAGACCTTAATGGAGGCCATAGCCAATGATCAAGAGTCCAAAAGAATGAAACTAAAGATCCTGACATGCCCAAGGTTACCTTACATGAGACTGAACCTTCACTAGATGGATATTTTCAAGAATGCAAATGTTCTAAGTTTTAAAATGCTCTGCTCATATGTTTCAAAGGTATAGGGAGGTCAAAATTTGTTCATATTAACTACCCCTGAACTAGCTTTACTAGTCATGATCCCTCTTTCATATTTCAAAGGTTTTGTAGGGCATTAGGAGGCCAAATAAGGCCCTGCCACAGAAACGCGGGAGAAGGCCCTGCAAACGTTTTGCAGGGCCTTCTCTCGCGTTTCTGTGGCAGGGCCTTATTTGGCCTCCCAATGCCCTACAAGACCTACATGACCTTAAATAAAAAAGAAATTTCAGTACAGGGATATTATCACTAGATCAAAATGACAAGATAAGAAAACAATCATTCATATATGAGAGATTATCACAAGAAAACACATGGAAATGTAAAATGACTGCTCATGTTTCATTCTAAATAATGAGATTATAAATGGAATAGAGGAAAAGTGTTAATGTTTCATTGAAAATGGTAATATTTACAAAAAATCTCTTGTCCATAGAGATCAGTTACAAAACTTAGCTACGATCACCCCTAATTCTCCTAGCTAACTGTATGTCCTTCGGTTGTATAGTGACTCGCTTAGCATGGATGGCGCACAGGTTGGAATCCTCTAGCATTGATATCAAAAATGCTTCAGCTGCCTCTTGTAAAGCTTCTAAAGCTAGAGCTTGGATCCTTAACCCTGCACAATACCTTTGTAACTCTTCTTTGACCACCCTTGCAAAGGGTCTTCTAGGTATGAGAAGCTCAGCTGTCTTTTGATAGTGCCTTATCTCTGCAAATGCCTTCGTATATCTTCTTCTTCGTTGTGGTGCTCTAGCTTGTGGTGGTGGTGGTCTTCGTTGGACATTTTCTTGTGGTCTTGGTTGGGGTGGTCTACGACGAGGTTGAAAGAATTTCTTCTTCCGTTGCGCGCGTCTTGAGCTTTCTCCTTGTTCAGGATGTTGTTGCTGGCTTTGCTCTCTCTCTTGATCATTGGGTATGGCCCCCTGATTTGATGGTAGTGTCTTTCCCGCTACAGTAACCCTATGATTTGTAGGTATTTCTTCGTTACCCCATGGTGGCAATGTTTGACTCTCATCACTTGATTGTGAACGTTGTTGAGACACATCCTCATGCGATTCATCAAAATCATCATCAGAAACTACCTGTCTATGAGCACGCTCCTTCACCCTTGTCTTTGTTGGTCTCTTTGGTGATGGAGGCTCATCATATGATGATGGTGGTGATTGGGGTTGATTTACGGCCTTTTCCCTGGATTGCCCATGTTCCACTTGTTCATGCAATTGTTCACTCCCAGAGGTATGGCCACCACCTGTTTCACGATGGGATGCAGAGCGCGAGACACTACGTCGCCTTTTGTGGTGACTCATCCATGGTGGCTTCTGAGTGCCTTGCATATAGGTAGGAAAGTTAATGGGATCCTTCCTTGCAGTTTGCTTTGTTCGTGCCATCCTCTATAGTGCTAGAATGTTGAAATGAGACAATGAGTCTCCTTTTATAATGTTTCACTTAAAAAGGTTCTGTTCACATCTGAATGGACAAAAAATAGTTTAAAAATTAAAAATTACCTGAAAAAATTGCAAACAAGAGATTAGTGTGTAGCAAACCTTATGAATTCTTCAGAAAATGCCATGAATGTATTAAATGACTTCACTTCCATGATGAACCCTGTCGTGTTCTTGTAGCCCGCCATTGAGCATGACGTAAAGGTCCCAATGATGACTTCCAATGAGCTAGGTTGTGTTGATTAAATCTTGCAAGTTTTGCAACTTTCGACTCCTTGGCTCGTTCCATTGCATATGTCCTTGAAAATGCAGTACGATAAAACCAATTAAACATCTCTTCCATATAGTTTGATTGCATTGCACCACCACCATGTCGTGTGTTCTTGAAGTAAACACCTCTAACCTTGTAATGTGACTTCTCCATTCCTTGTGTACTAAAAATCTCCAATGAACCATATCGATGCATAAAAATGCTCCATGTGCAAATAAAATATGTTGAAATGATATAAGTACATATAACACAATCTTATCAACAAGAAAATTGAAAAAATAAGAAAACTTACAATGTAATGCGTAATATTGCTCTCTCCCCAAGATAGGATGAAACGCTTTGCAAACTCCATTAATGTATCTTGAAACAACTGACGGTCATTTTTGTTGGAGCTATTAAGACTCATTAAACCTACCAACTTATCTAAGCATGACCAAACCTTCTTTCGCCTATTACTAAGGTCAATTTGAGAATCATTATCAGTGGTGATCATGCACAAGTCTTTCCATAGCTCCCTGCATTCATTTTTCTTAGGGCTTACACCTGTTCTGAAAAATTTTCTTGCCTTCTTCCCTGTCATTGACACTTGTTGCAAACTATTTTGCGATTCACCAGGTTTTTTGACAACTAGAGTTACATTACCACCATGACAACCAATCGAATTAAGCAACTCTTCCAATTTTTTGATTGCTTGTACAGATTTATCAATTGGCTTCATGGAAAATGCATATTCTATGTGGAGCTTCAATAATCTATCAAATATTCTCATGAAAGCATGCAATGTGCAAAAGTGAACATTAACTAATGGAAATGGAATAATGGGATTCCAATCTTTATCTAATGTGTCACGGTTAGGTATTTCTAACATTGGACACCTGAACAAAGGTCTATCCCATTCCGTGGAAGTAGGTGCATCTATGTATTCATCTAAGCTAGATTGTACTTTTTGTTGTCCCTTTGTTACTTTGTAGCCTCGAGTACAAAATGGACATGGATAACGAGCAGATGCACCTTGCTTGCAACCTAACATGCATTTGATAGTTTTTAAATCCCCACCCAAGTGCCAATCTATCTCAAAATCACCAAAGTTTTCTATGTGGAGCTTTGCACCATGAATTTGAGAAAGCATTACTTTAGTGATCCATGGGGTCCTACTAAAAATCCATGAAAGAACATCATTGGATTCTTTAGGTACTTCAATAGCACCTAACCACCATATTTCTTTCTCGGATTGAACACTATATGTAGACTTAGAGCTAGAGTTACAACTTTCATCAGATATGGCATTTCTCATAGCTTCATTCATGAGTGTCAAACTCAATCTCTCCATTCGTCGTCCCTTTATAATCTGGCATTCATCTAACTTCAATATAAACTGTAATTTGGTATTACAATCTGCATAAATTAGCAAAATCTTTATAACATCAAAATACAATGTATATCAAGGTAACAATAGTGCACATACCTGGTATAGTAGATTTGTAAAATTGAACCATTGCCTGTTGAAGCCTCTCCAAATCCACGAATATGTTGTTGTACTTTGTGTAAGGAAATCCATTTCCATCTGCGCTTTTCAACTCTTTTTTGGATGTAGATAAATGATAAATAGACATAGGCATAATATCCTCTATATATAAGTAGTTTCCAAGAATACTAGTTATATCTTCATTGGACATTGACTTCTTTAGCGATACCTTGTAAGGAGATGGAAACATATTCTGTAAAATACCTTCTCTTTCTAATGAATGCTTCAAAAGGTTGTACAATGCACTGTATCCTTTAGTACTAATTCCTGCTTCATCACATACCATCTGCACGTCTCTAGGAGTGATAATATCTTGTAACTTTTTTGTGAAATCTTTAATCACTTTCTTCTTGATAAGGTTTCCTATCCGTGACTCCAAAATACTAACCACCTGCTTGTTGGTCAAAAAAGAATTTAATAACTTGAATTGATCCTCTGTTGTTGATGATGCATTAACATCTTCAACGAATGACCTACATAACAAGAAAAAAAAATATATATATATACATATAAAAGTCCTCCAAAAAGAGAAACAAATACAAGCCAAACCTTATTGCAAAAACTCGTCGTTTGCGTGCTCCACCACCAATTGAAAGAGAGTCAAAGGATGTTAATGATCGTCTCCTACGTCGCATCCCAAGTGGAGTCTCTCTCAAGTGTTGGACAATGTTTTTAAATGTCTCAATTGTTCTCTCCTTTTCTTCCATATGCTTTTCAAGCTCTGCAAGCTTTTCTTGTAAAGATATGATTGTGCTTTCAAAAGTGACCAACCTTGTATGATTTAGTTGATATTGTTGAATCCAATACTTAGTAATGGCAGTTGAATGTGTAGATAATCGTTGACAATAACCTAAGAGCCCAGCTTTACCGGCACCGATGAACTGAAGTAAAGTTGAGAGGTTATGGAATGTTGGATGGTAAGAAGACATTGGATCAGGAGGGTATAATGAACCATGAGTCCAAAGATCAATATTCTTTTCTCCAGCTTCACGACGCTCATTTTGAGAGTTCACATCATTGTTGCATTGTGTATTTGGAGCAAACTCTCTGGGCACACGAACATGGATGCTTGTTGATGCTGGGGCATGAGGACGTCCTAATGTGAGGTTTGTAATAGGTGTCAACACCATCTTTTCCAACAATTAAACAATACTAAGAAAGAGACCAGAAATTTGTTTGGAAGAGATGCTAGAGCATGATTTTCTCAAGAAAAGTTTTTTTTCTTGGATGAGGATGGGTCAGAGTGTGTTTTTCCACTGAGAATAGCCAAAAATGTTAAAATTTTGAAAAAGTCATTTTTTGGGTGAAGAGTAGTTACGGATTTGATGATGTGGCACTCTACTTTTGGAGGGATTTTAAAAATATTGCTTTTTCAAAAGGAAAATTAAAAACTAAACTCAAAAAAGATCACTTCTGACATATATATTAAAAAATGAGCCCTTTCAAGTAAATAAACACTGAAATTGAGACTTAAAAAAAAAAATATTTTTTTATTCCCATACATGCTCGAGTTTGATGATGTGGAAAGTAGATTGCCTTTCTCTCTCTCTAAAAGAAGAGAGAGAGGAGCCTAATAAGCCTTAAAAAAAGCCTACTCCAGCCTACTAAAAAGTGCCCTATTAAATGCACTTTGTCCCCTTAGACAACAGCAGAATGAGGCTTAATCCCTGAAAATTAGGGATCCTTACAAGGCCCATGCAGGGTTCACCCTTTTTCCTAATGCTTCCTTCTTCATACTTTAATATCCCATGAGAGCTCCAAGAATCCATTGCAAGCGCTTGGCTAATCATAGCGTCCAATCTGCGTGGGCACCATTTTCATATGATCCCTCTCAGAATCTAGATTAGTCCGTCATAGCCAAATTTCTGTCAACGCTCTTCTTTTTATGCATATGGCGTCCACCTTGTCTGCATGAATCAGAGCTTTCCCTCATCAAAACATTGCGTAGCTTCATTCTCCAGCAGCCAATATCTAGCAGCGTCCCATCTTCCTGTCACTTCCGTCTCCCTTCCTCTCAAAGTATCGATCCCAAATCCAGACGTGCGAATGACCTCTTTTGATCTCCTCATCTGACCAAAAAACTATGCGTGTGGTCTTGACTTCTTCATGAACTACCGCTGCATTGCCACATAGATGTCCGCCTCCATCCTTTTTTTTTCCATGCATAACTCCAACTCCACCTTCGTATGATGTCTTCCATGCAAAACTTCCTGTCTTCGTTGGCATGCATACTTCCTTTTTTTATGCGCGCTCCCAACTTCTCCCTATCATTACTTTCAGGAACAATAAAGAATCGCACCACATTCCTCCATGATCTACCAAAGCCAGCTATTAAATTTGAATGATAGAATTCCTTGAGGCTTCAATAAAATCACCAATTATATATCCATCTCTCAGTGGAATTTTTTCTCTGCAATTAGAGGCCTGATCTGAGATATATCTTCCTCATGTGTCAGCCAAAGAAATTGTCGTGCAGAATAGAAATGAACCTTAATTTGTATCAATGTTGTTCTGAGTGTGTTGTGTACCCATAAGCATGTGCTGTTTGAGGACAAATTCATTGGTTTCATAACTCTTTAAAGCAAAAACTCCATTGTCAATCCTAGTATTGATGCTTTGGATTGCGACCGAATCTTTCTGACATTCGTAGCATTTCGAAATCATATGTTTTGTTTTAGAAGCAAACATAGAGGTGAAAATCTCTACGACACTCACCCCCACCAAACCTGTGCTTCCTCCGGATGCACCAATGAAGATCTACTTTCTGCTTTTAAAATAACTCGTCAGCTTCATAACATATTGCATGTGCATGGGTTTTAAGAAACAAAGTGCCTGTGCAAGGCCATGTAATGGGCCCTATAAAATGCATACTTTTAAAATGCATGTATAAACGAGTATGGTGGAGTTTAGAAGGAACTTGGCATCCGATGTCAAAGCTGGTGCTCTCACTTTCATACATCAATGTGAACTTTCATGCAATCTTACAATCACTCCGAGTGCTTGGGAAAACGAAAATTGTGCCTCGTTGCAAGGTCATGTAATGAGACCCTATCATGCATACTCTAAGTGCATTTTTTAAACAATTATGGTGCATAGACAGGGTAAGAGTATTCGTCGAAGAGGTTTAGACTCTCAAATGTAAGTCTTACTTCCAAATTTTATGATGCATTTAACAATTTAAACTAGTGTAAATGGATGTGCATCTATTGGAAATACAACTCTCGTGCTCATACATATTATTCATGCATACCTTAGATGCTAAGTAAAACAACATGGTGCAAAGAAATGAAAACTCAGTATGAATTCCTAAAACAAAAAAAAAATCTAGTGCAAGCTCCTTTCTTTATGCTTCTTCAATCCTCTTTAGACTTGCAACTTCAAAAAATCATAACTTCAAGTCTTCGTCCTTCGTTTTAAACCTCTCTAAAAACTCAAATAGAATAGTTAGTCAATTCATCAAAACATAAAAAATTTTAGTCAAAACAAAATTGATCCTAACATTGTATCTCCTCAATTTATCTTCATGTACCTGTCTTGTCAAAAGAGCTTTTCAAAAACACATTAGCAAGTATTTTGTAATCATTTAATATAAAACACAATTTAATTTTAAACTCTTGTGCTCATAATTACCTTTTGATGAGAGAGATGGTAAACTCTCGTGCTCGTAATTACCTTTTGATGAGGGAGATGGTAAACTCCCGTTCATATTTTTTTTTAATTGAGAGGGAAACAAAAATAAAACTCCCATTCATATTTTTTTTAATTGTGAGGAAGAAAAATATAAAACTCCCATTCATATATATTGTTTTTAAATTGTGAGGGAGAAAAATATAAAACTCCCGTTCATATTATTTTTAATTGTGAGGGAGAAAAATACAAAACTCGAGTTCATATTTTTTTTTAATTGTGAGGGAGAAAAATACAAAACTCCCGTTCATATTTTTTTTAATTGTGAGGGAGAGAAATACAAAACTTCTCAAAGAACATGCTCATTTATAAACAGAAATTCAGGCATACATTACCTGAGATTGCCGCACCATGGTGTTTTATATCGGGTTCACCAAAGTTGTTAGTGCGAAAGCAGAGGCTGGTGGATCAATCCAACCGCTGATATTACGGCGCATGCGGGGTGCTTGGAGCAACCTCAGATGAAGTGGAACTCAAACAAGCAATTGAAAATCAATAAGAATACTAGTTGTTAATTGCAAATTAATTCATCATATCCTTAGGTGTTTCGGAAATACATGTGCTACCACACATGTGCAAAGACTTTACCATATATCTTCATTATTGCAAATCTTAAATCAAGCTTGAAGAAGAAGTAAATTTTTGAAGTCACTGTTACTACTCAAAGGATTCGAATTATATATGTGGACGAATAGAATTCAAATGATGGTAAAAAAAACTCAATAGGAATCAACAAACCTTTTCATATTTTCACGTTGTTTAAGGATAATGAGTTTCAGGACTACCTTTCATATTTTCATGCTTTGGAGATGCATGGAACAAATTCATCGTGTTTGTTAAAACACTGTCAATATCATTTAGAAATGATACATTAAATCTTCAGAAGGTATTGAACTTGTAAAGAAAGTCATCCTTATCACGAATATCAACTTCTCTACTCAACATTCCATGATCAATAACACATATGGTTGCAATTGAGGTGATCTATTTACTTCTTCTTAAGGCACTTTTATAGATAATCGTGATCGTTTATTAACTTGCTAGCCCAAAAATTCAAGAATTGTATATGAATACTTTCTAATTGAATAACTTAATCTCAAAATCGTTGTTAAATGTATTTGATTCTATTCATTTAAAAAACAAACGGAATTTATTATATATATAAATGTATTCTCATGAACATTGATCTAACCTATACAGTATATAAGGAAGCCATAAATCATGATTCATTGCAGTAGTCATTTCACGATCAAGCACAACGTCTTAGAATAAAAACTCAAAACTAAATACGTTCAGAACCGCTTACTGTTGGTCAAAAAAATATCATAATTTTTTTAAAATATATAAGGATGAACTCCAACTATAGATGTGTGCGCAAAGATATATGCACTGAAGCAGTCTTTTGAGGGCAGTGCTTAGTCAAATGTGTTGACATCACGTTGTGTATTTAAACTTCCTTTTGACTATTTTCAGCAGCATTTTCTTCAATCTGTAGTGCTCCCGAATATCCATGAATTTCTTAACGATTCTAGATTGTAAGGTCTCTCAACTACGCTCTAGAATCATCAATTTTGTAACATATCGCATAGACTAAAGTACAAACAATATGATAACTTCTGCTCTTCAGAGATAAATCAGATAAGTTTCAAGTTTGGCTTCCAGATATGTCAGACTCACCTGATTTCTCTTGTCGTCGCTTAATCTGCTATCTTTTGATGAATCACTTGCAGATCTGTGACTTCAATATCTTTTCTTTTGCACAAAATACTTTGCGCAATCCGGAATTTCAAAGAGAATTGTCTGCCTATTTCTCTTGTCATCGCTTCACTCAGATGTCAGGACTTTCGTTTCTTAGATGTCTGATGATTGTGTCAGAGATGATTGTCTGCATATGTTCTGCATATGTTCTCGAAGTAGATATTGAGTGCTTCCTACGTTTCAGAAAAGCTGCGACAGATCATATCATTTTAAACTCCGGTGCGCGCATAGTTCATCCTCAGATTTAAACATTATAATCTTGAATACTTTCTGCTAAGAGGAGATAAGAATGATCATCGTAAGATGATTTGCTATACATCTCTGAGTGAAGTTTTTTTTCTGCAATTAGAGGCATGATCTGAGAAATATCTTCCTCGGGTATCAGCCAAAGAAATTGTTATGCGAAATAGAAATGAACCATACTTTGTATCAATGTTGTTCTAAGTGTGTTGTGCACCCATAAGCATGTGCTCTTTCAGGATAAATTCATTGGTTTCATAACTCTTTAATCCAAAAACTCCAGTGTCAATCCTAGTATTGATGTTTTGGATTTCGATCGAATCTTTCTGACATTCGTAGCATTTCTGAATCATATGTTTTATTTTGGAGGCAAACGTAGAGGTGGAAATCTCTACGACACTCACCCCCACCAAACCTATGCTTCCTCGAGATGCACCAACGAAGATCTGTTTTCTGCTTTCAAAATAATTGATCAGCTTCACAACATATTGCATGTGCATGGGTTTTAAGAAACAAAGTGCCTGTGCAAGGCCATGTAATGGGCCCTATGAAATGCATACTTTTAAAATGCATGTATAAACGAGTATGGTGCAGTTTAGAAGAAACTTGGCATCGGATGTCGAAGCTGGTGGTCTCACTTTCATATGTCAATGTGAACTTACATGTAACCTTACAATCACTCCGAGTGCATGGGAAAAATGCAAATTGTGCCTCGATGCAAGGTCATGTAATGAGACCCTATCATGCATACTCTAAGTGCATTTTTCAAACAATTATGGTATATAGACAAGGTAAGAGCATTCATCGAAGAGGTTTAGGCTCTCAAATGTAAGTCTTACTTCCGAATTTTATGATGCATTTAACAATTTAAACTAGTGCAAATGGACGTGCATCTATTGGAAACACAACTCTCGTGCTCATATAGATTATTCATGCATACTTTAGATGCTAAGTAAAACAACATGGTGCAAAGAAATGGAAACTCGGTATGAATTCCTAAAGAAAAAAAGAAACTTCAATCCTCTTTAGACCTGCAACTTCGAAAAATCATAACTTCAAGTCTTCGTCCTTCGTTTTAAACCTATCTAAAAACTCAAATAGAATAGTTATTCAATTCATCAAAACATAAAAAATTTTAGTCTAAACAAACTTGATCAAAAGATTGTATCTCCTCAATTTATCTTCATGTACCTGTCTTGTCAAAAGAGCTATTAAAAAACACATAAGCAAGTATTTTGTAATCATTTAATATAAAAAACGATTTGATTTTAAAATCCTCTGCTCATAATTATCTTTTGATGAGGGAGATGGTAAACTCCCGTGCTGGTAATTACCTTTTGATGAGGGAGATCGTAAACTCCCATTCATATTTTTTTTAATTGTGAGGGAGAAAAATACAAAACTTCCGTTCATATTTTTTTTTAATTGTGAGGAAGAAAAATACAAAACTCCCGTTCATATTTTTTTTATAGAATTATGAAGGAGAATTATACAAAACTCCCGTTCATATGTTTTTTAATTATGAGGGAGAAAAATACAAAACTCCCGTTCATATTTTTTTTAATTGTGAGGGAGAAAAATACAAAACTCCCGTTCATATTTTATTTTTATTGTAAGGGAGAAAAACACAAAAATCCCGAAAGAACATGCTCATTTATAAACAGAAATTCAAGCATTCATTACCTGAGATTGCCGTGCCGTGGTGTTTCACGTCAGGTTCACCAAAGTTGTCGGTGCGAACGCGAAGGCTGGTGGATGAATCCAACCGTTGATATTACAGTGCACGCGGTATGGTTGGAGCAACCTCAGATGAAGTGGAACTCAAACAAGAAATTGAAAATCAACAAGAATATTAGTTGTTAATTGTAAATTAATTCATCATATCCTTACGTGTTTTGGAAATACATGTGTTATCGCGCATGTGCAAAGACTTTACCGTATATCTTGATTATTGCAAATCTTAAATCAAGCTTGAAGAATAAGTAAATTTTTGAAGTCATTGTTACTACTCAAAGGATTCGAATTATATATGTGGACAAACAGAATTCAAACGATGATAAAAAAATCTCAATAGGAATCAACAAACCTTTTCATATTTTCATGTGGTTTAAGGATAATGAGTTTCGAGACTACCTTTCATAGTTTCATGCTTTGAAGATGCATGGAGCAAATTCATCGTGTTTGTTAAAACACTGTCAATATCATTTAGAAATGATACATTAAATCTTCATAAGGTATTGAACTTGTAAAGACAGTCATCCTTATCACGAATATCAGCTTCTCTATTCAACATTCCATGATCCCTAGTTTCAATAACACATATGGTTGCAATTAAGGTGATCTATTTACTTCTTCTTAAGGCACTTTTATAGATAATCGTGATCGTTTATTAACTTGCTAGCCCAAAAATTCAAGAACTGTATATGAATAATTTCTAATTGAATAACTAAATCTCAAAATCGTTGTTAAATGTATTTGATGCTATTCATTTAAAAAACAAACGGAATTTATTATATATATAAATGTATTCTCATGAACATGTATCTAACCTATACAGTATATAAGGAAGCCATAAGTCATGATTCATCGATCAAGCACAACGTGCTAGAATAAAAACTCAAAACTAAATACGTTCAGAACCGCTTACTGTTGGTCAACAAAATATCATATTTTTTTTTAAAATGTATGAGTATGAACTCCAACTATAGATGTGTGCGCAAAGATATATGCACTGTGTGCGCAAAGATATATGCACTGAAGCAGTCTTTTGAGGGCAGTGCGTAGTCAAATAGGTTGAAATCACGTTGTGTATTTAAACTTCCTTTTGACTATTTTCAGCAGCATTTTCTTCAATCTGTAGTGCTCCCAAATTTCCATGAATTTCTTAACGATTTTATATTGTAAGGTCTCTCAACTATGCTCTAGAATCATCAATTTTGTAACATATCGCTCAGACTAAAGTACAAACAATATGATAACTTCTGCTGTTCAGAGATAAATCAGATGTCAGACTCACCTGATTTCTCTTGTTGTCGCTTAATCTGCTATCTTTTGATGAATCACTTGCAGATCTGTGACTTCAATATATTTTCTTTTGACAAAATACTTTGCGCAATCACGAGTTCCAAAGAGAATTGTCTGCCAATTTCTCTTGTCATCCCTTCATTCAGATGTCAAGACTTTCATTTCTCAGATGTCTGATGATTGTCTCAGAGATGATTGTCTGCATATGTTCTCAGCAGATGAAAGAACGCAGACATTTCAACAGACCACAAGAATTCTTGGCCAGATCCAAACTCAAATTGACCTTCTTGAAGTAGATATTGAGTGCTCCTACGTTTCAGAAAAGCTGCGACTTGAACAATGCACTTTGTTGTACTCCTCATCTAAATTGATGGCTGCCTTGCCTGTATATACTATTCATGCATCGCCCAGAACTCGGATCATATGTGAAGGAGAAAAATATAAAACTTCCGTTCATATGTTTTTTAATTGTGAGGGAGAAAAATACAAAACTCCCGTTCATATTTTTTTAATTGTGAGGGAGAAAAATATAAAACTCCCGAAAGAACATGCTCATTTATAAACAAAAATTCAAGCATACATTACCTGAGATTACCGGGCTGTGGTGTTTCATGTCGGGCTCACCAAAGTTGTCGGCGCGAAAACGAAGGGTGGTGGATCAATCCAACCGCTGATATTACGGTGCACGCGGGGTGGTTGGAGCAACCTCAGATGAAGTGGAACTCAAACAAGAAATTGAAAATCAACAAGAATATTAGTTGTTAATTGTAAATTAATTCATCATATCTTTAGGTGTTTTGGAAATACATGTGCTATCACGCATGTGCAAAGACTTTACCGTATATCTTGATTATTGTAAATCTTAAATCAAGCTTGAAGAAGAAGTAAATTTTTGAAGTCATTGTTACTACTCAAAGGATTCGAATTATATATGTGGACGCACAGAATTCAAACGATGGTCAAAAAAACTCAATAGGAATCAACAAACGTTTTCATATTTTCATGTGGTTGAAGGATAATGCGTTTCGAGACTACCTTTTATATTTTCATGCTTTGAAGATGCATGGAACAAATTCATCGTGTTTGTTAAAACACTGTGAATATCATTTAGAAATGATACATTAAATCTTCATAAGGTATTGAACTTTTAAAGCCAGTCATCCTTATCACGAATATCAACTTCTCTATTCAACATTCCATGATCCCTAGTTTCAATAACACATATGGTTGCAATTGAGGTGATCTATTTACTTCTCCTTAAGGCACTTTTATGGATAATCGTTATCGTTTATTAACTTGCTAGCCTGAAAATTCCAGAACTGTATATGAATAATTTCTAATTGAATAACTAAATCTTAAAATCGTTGTTAAATGTATTTGATTCTATTCATTTAAAAAACAAACTGAATTTATTATATATATAAATGTATTCTCATGAACATGTATCTAACCTATACAGTATATAAGGAAGCCATAAATCATGATTCATTGCAGTAGTCATTCCACGATCAAGCACAACGTGCTAGAATAAAAACTCAAAACTAAATACGTTCAGAACCGCTTACTGTTGGTCAACAACATATCATATTTTTTTTAAAAATGTATGAGCATCAACTCCAACTATAGATGTGTGCGCAAAGATATATGCACTGAACCAGTCTTTTGAGGGCAGTGCTTAGTCAAATACATTGACATCACGCTGTGTCTTTAAACTTCCTTTCTATTTTCAGTGGCATTTTCTTCAATCTCTAGTGCTCCCAAATTTCCATGAATTTCTTAACGATTCTATATTGTAAGGTCTCTCAACTATGCTCTATAATAATCAATTTTATAACATATCGCTCAGACTAAAGTACAAACAATATGATAACTTCTGCTGTTCAGAGATAAATCAGATACCTTTCAAGTTTGGCTTCCAGATATGTCAGACTCACCTGATTTCTCTTGTCGTTGCTTAATCTGCTATATTTTGATGAATCACTTGCAGATCTGTGACTTTAATATATTTTCTTTTGCACAAAATACTTTGCACAATCAGGAATTCCAAAGAGAATTGTCTGCCGATTTCTCTTGTCATCACTTCATTCATATGTCAAGACTTTCGTTTCTCAGATGTCTGATGATTGTCTTAGAGATGATTGTCTGCATATGTTCTGAGCAGATGAAAGAACGCAGACATTTCAGCAGACCACAAGAAATCTTGGCCAGAATCAAACTCAAATTGACCTTCTTGAAGTAGATATTGAGTGCTCCTACGTTTCAGAAAAGCTGCGACAGATCATATCCTCAGATTTAAACATTATAATCTTGAATAGTTTCTACTAAGAGGAGATAAGAATGATCATCGTAAGATGATTTGCCATACATCTCTGAGTGGAGTTTTTTTTTCTCCAATTAGAGGCCTAATCTGAGAAATATCTTCCTCAGGTGTCAGCCAAAGAAATTGTCATGCGGAATAGAAATGAACCATACTTTGTATCAATGTTGTTATGAGTGTGTTGTGCATCCATAAGCATGTGCTCTTTCAGGACAAATTCATTGGTTTCATAATTCTTTAAAGCAAAAACTCCGTTGTCAATCCTAGTATTGATGTTTTGGATTTCGACCGAATCTTTCTGACATTCCTAGCGTTTTTGAATCATATGTTTTGTTTTGGAAGCAAACGTAGAGGTGGAAATCTCTACGACACTCACCCCCACCAAACCTGTGCTTCCTCCAAATGCACCAACAAAGATATGTTTTCTCCTTCCAAAATAAATGATCAGCTTCATAACATATTGCATGTGCATGGGTTTTAAGAAACAAAGTGCCTCTAGAAGGTCATGTAATGGGTCTTATAAAATGCATACTTCTAAAATGCATGTATAAACGAGTATGGTGCAGTTTAGAAGGAACTTAGCATCCGATGTCGAAGCTGGTGCTCTGACTTTCATACATCAATGTGAACATACATGTAGCTTTACAATCATTGCGAGTGCATGGGAGAACACAAATTGTGCCTCGATGCAAGGTCATGTAATGAGACCCTACCATGCATACTGTAAGTGCATTGTTTTAAACAATTATGGTGCATAGTCAAGGTAAGAGCATTCGACGAAGAGGTTTAGGCTCTCAAATGTAAGTCTTACTTCCAAATTTTATGATGCATTTAACAATTTAAACTAGTGCAATGGACATGCATCTATTGGAAACACAACTCTCGTGCTCATACAGATTATTCATGCATACTTTAAATGCTAAGTAAAACAACATGGTGCAAAGAAATGGAAACTCGGTATGAATTCCTAAAAAAAAAATAAAAAAGTGCAAGCTCCTTTCTTTATGCTTCTTCAATCCTCTTTAGACCTGCAGCTTCGAGAAATCATAACTGCAAGTCTTTGTCATTCGTTTTAAACCTGTCTAAAAACTCAAATAGAATAGTTAGTCAATTCATCAAAACATAAAAAATTTTAGTCTAAACAAACTTGATCATAACATTGTATCTCCTCAATTTATCTTCATGTACCTGTCTTGTCAAAAGAGCTATTCAAAAATACATTAGCAAGTATTTTGTAATCATTTAATACAAAAAATAATTTAATTTTAAACTCCTGTGTTCATATTTATCTTTTGATGAGGGAGATGGTAAACTCCCGTGCTCGTAATTACCTTTTGATGAGGGAGATGGTAAACTCCCGTTCATAACTTTTTTAATTGTGAGGGAGAAAAATACAAAACTCCCATTCATATTTTTTTTAATTGGGAGGGAGAAAAATACAAAACTCCCGTTCAGATTTTTTTTTTTTGTGAGGGAGAAGAATACAAAACTCCCATTCATATGTTTTTTAATTGTAAGGGAGAAAAATACAAAAATCCTGTTCATATTTTTTTTAATTGTGAGGGAGAAAAATATAGAACTCTCATTCATATTTTTTTTAATTGTGAGGGAGCAAAATACAAAACTCCCGAAAGAACATGCTCATTTATAAATAGAAATTCAAGCATACATTACCTGAGATTATAAGGCCCTGGTGTTTCACGTCGGGTTCACCATAATTGTCGGCGCGAAAGCGATGGCTGGTGGATCAATCCAACTGCTGATATTACGGTGCACGCGGGGTGCTTTGACCAACCTAAGATGAAGGGGAACTCAAACAAGCAATTGAAAATCAACAAGAATATTAGTTGTTAATTGCAAATTAATTCATCATAACCTTAGGTGTTTAGAAAATACATGTGCTACCACACATGTTCAAAGACTTTACCGTATATCTTGATTATTGCAAAACTTAAATCAAGCTTGAAGAAGAAGTAAATTTTTGAAGTCACTATTACTACTCAAAGGATTCAAATTATATATGTGGACGAACAGAATTCAAACGATGGTAAAAAAAACTCAATAGGAATCAACAAACCTTTTCATACTTTCATGTGGTTGAAGGATAATGAGTTTCGAGACTACCTTTCATATTTTCATGCTTTGGAGATGCATGGAACATGTTCATCGTGTTTGTTAAAACACTATCAATATCATTTAGTAATGATACATTAAATCTTCATAAGGTATTGAACTTGTAAAGACAGTCATGCTTATCACGAATATCAACTTCTCTATTCAACATTCCATGATCCCTAGTTTCAATAACACATATGGTTGCAATTGAGGTGATCTATTTACATCTTCTTAAGGTACTTTTATAGATTACAGTGTTTTGAGGGCAGTGCTTAGTCAAATACGTTGACATCACGTTGTGTATTGAAACTTCCTTTTGACTATTTTCAACAGCATTTTCTTCAATCTGTAGTGCTCCCAAATTTCCATGAATTTCTTAACGATTCTAGATTGTAAGGTCTCTCAACTATGCTCTAGAATCATCAATTTTGTAACATATCACTCAGACTAAAGTACAAACAATATGATAACTTCTGCTGTTCAAAGATAAATCAGATACGTTTCAAGTTTGGCTTCCAGATATGTCAGACTCACCTGATTTCTCTTGTCGTCGCTTAATCTGCTATCTTTTGATGAATCACCTGCAGATCTGTGACTTCAGTATCTTTTCTTTTGCACAAAATACTTTGCGCAATCAGGAATTTCAAAGAGAATTGTCTGCCGATTTCTCTTGTCATCGCTTTATTCAGATGTCAAGACTTTCGTTTCTCAGATGTCTGATGATTGTCTCAGAGATGATTGTCTGCATATGTTCTGAACAGATGAAAGAACGCAGACATTCCAACAGACCACAAGAATTCTTGGCCAGAATCAAACTCAAATTGACCTTCTCGAAGTAGATATTGAGTGCTCCTACGTTTCAGAAAAGCTGCGACTTGAACTACGCCCTTTGTTATACTCCTCATCTAAATTGATGGCTGCCTTGACTGTATATCCTATTCATGCATCACCCAGAACTCGGATCAAATCTCTATGCTTATAACTAAGTGAAATATTTACTCATCAAAGCGTTTTCTATCTGTCCATAGACAATTCAAATGTTTTTTTTACTTTATCACTTTAATAGGCAAATTATAAGTCGCCAAAGGAATATATCTGTACACCTTCTTGACTAAGATTAAGCGATTATCTGTAGCTGCATCATTTGTAACGTGGTACAGAAGCTCAAACTTCAGGAATATTGACTGGAACTGAGAAACATATGATCATATCATATAATAATAACTTACTTAAAATTTCACAATTGCGCTAGTTCGAACTTCCGTCGTTCATCTCTGTTGTAGTGGACTTATCATATATGAAGAAAGCTTCAGCGTGGATAGCGCATGGAGGTCGTTATATAGAAAAATCCAAGGACAAAATCTTTCAGCAGAAAATGAACTTAGCTTCTCAAGATGCATCAGAGATTATAATCCACAGCATCAATCTTCAATTTTTCCTCCTTTCTTCCCCATGCCTCCTACATAGATTTCTCCAGCAGCGTACAACACTTCCTTCTTCATCCTTTAATATCCCATGAGAGCTCCAAGAATCCATTGCCAACGCTTGGCTAATCATAGCGTCCAATCTGCCTGGGCACAATTTTCATGTGATCCCTCTCAGAATCTAGATTAGTCCGTCATAGCCAAATTTCTGTCAGCGCTCTTCTTTTTATGCATATGGCGTCCACCTCCTCTGCATGAATCAGAGCTTTCCCTCATCAAAACATTGCGTAGCTTCATTCTCCAGCAGCCAATATCTAGCAGCGTCCCATCTTCCGGTCACTTCCGTCTCCCTTCCTCTCAAAGTATCGATCCCAAATCCAGACGTGCGAATGGCCTCTTTTGATCTCCTCCTCTGACCAAAAAACTACGTGTGTGGTCTTGTAGATGTCCGCCTCCCTATTGTTTTTTCCATGCATAACTCCAACTCCTCCTCCGTATGATGTTTTCCATGCAAAACTTCTTGTCTTCCTTGCCATGCATACTTCCTTTTTTTATGCGCGCTCCCAACTTCTCCCCTTTATCATTACTTTAAGGAACAATAAAGAATTGCACCACATTCCTCCATGATCTACCAAAGCTAACTATTCAATTTGAATGATAGAATTCCTTGAGGCTTCAATAAAATCACCAATTACATATACATCTCTGAGTGGAGTTTTTTTTTCTGCAATAAGAGGCCTGATCTCAGAAATATCTTCCTCAGGTGTCAGCCAAAGAAATTATCGTGCGGAAAAGAAATGAACCATACTTTGTATCAATGTTGTTCTGAGTGTGTTGTGCACCCATAAGCATGTGCTCTTTTAAGAAAAATTCATTGGTTTTATAACTCTTTAAAGAAAAAACTCCATTGTCAATCCTAGTATTGATGTTTTGGATTTCGACCGAATCTTTTTGACATTCGTAGCATTTCCGAATCATATGTTTTGTTTTGGAAGCAAACATAGAGGTCGAAATCTCTACGATAACGTGGATGTCTTTGCTATTATGGCATATATACTTAACTTCAATTTTGCGTCATTGCGGAGCTTCTCCACCATAATAAAAGGATGTATTGGCATTGATGCTGTGGCAATCAAGGATGGAGCCCATGTCCTTTAGATGCAGATGGCTATGATCTAGCCAATAGAGCAAGCCTCACTCGTGGTTACATCCGCACATATGACATTCAACAAGAGTGTAGTATTGCCGTTAGATAAGCTTCTAAAACAAAAGCAAAGAGATTAGCTGTAGAAGGTGCGAGCCGGGGTTTGATCCCGTGACATCTAGAAGGAGACAAGTCATCTCTATCCACTAGAGCAAGGACCAAGAACCATGTGTGTAGAATATCATAGCTTTATATTAGATGCAGAAGCGTATCATAAGCAAAAGCGCATGCACCTCCCACAGCAGGTGAAGGGCTTTGGTGTGCAGAACAAGAGGAGGAAGGTGGAGATGGAGGGAGAGAGAAGAGAGAAAAAATGCATGGACACGCGTGGGAGCCTCAAAACCCACATAATGATCTCTCTTGAGGTAATGCTCTATATATGATGTATATATATGAAGATGGGGCTAAGGTCACATGACCCTTACATCCCCAACAATCTCCCACTTAAGGGTCAATGTGACTGTAAGTGGTAATACATACAAAGAATGATGTAGGACTATACACTAATGCACAGGAAAAGTCCGGATCTCAACCCATACAGATCAACCTACACCAGCTGCCTCGAACAAGGTGTATCCATGCACCTCAAATAGCGCTAGACTCATATCAATAAGAGTCGAGCTCATATCTGACTGATGCAAGAATTGATGAAGTTCCTGCAAAGCTCCTACTCGCTCTATGCCTGTGTCAATCCGTCGAACGGCTGACAACTCAAAGTGCAAATGCTCCAATAGCAACTGTAATGTCTAGTCTCGAGCATAACAACTCGTACATCAAACTCTTGAATGCTAATGAAACATGTGCTATCCTGGCTAGCCTAAGTATGCCAACCATGCCTATATCCAAGGCATCAAAAGCACTATCATCAAGACCAACATGTCCTGACATATATGTATCAACATCTTGCATAAGTGAATCCAAGAATGACTACATAACTACTAACTACTCAGCATCTAAATCAGCCATGCTCGCAACCAAGGATGTATCTAGCTATGCATCCTGAGAGCTAATATGCTCTACCATACGCTGTGTACCATGAGAGCAATCCTGCTCTACCACACCAAGTGTATGATCATGCTCCACATGAGCTAGTTGCACAACATCAACACCAAGATCCATCTGACGATCTAACTCTAAGTGAGTAGCATCACAATGCTCTACACGAGCATCCACATCATGCTCTAAAGCATCTAGCTGATCATCCAAAGTGTTCTCTATAAGAGCATCCATATGATCAATAAAATCATGCTGTATATAAGCATCATGAGCATCCAAAACATGCTCTACATGTGCATCCATTTGAGCATCTGAATCCTGTCATACATGTGCATCCATCTAAGCATCTGAATCCTGCCATACATGTGCATCATGAATGTCAATAGACCTGTCTGAAGGTAGAAAAAATGAGACATGACGAGTCTCACATCGCACATAAGGCTGAACTCCCACTGAGACGAGATTGTCTCTCACATGAAGTACCTGTAGTGGATACCTGTGCCTCTGAGAAGCATAAGCTGTCCCAAGTACAACTCAAATGATGCTCACCAAGGAATGCATAACATCTGCTTTCTTGTAACTGGCTAACTGAAATCAAGCTCATAGGGGATGAAGGAAGGGGGTAAGGTCGCATGACCCTTACATCCCCAATAGGAGGCAGCACAAAGGATTCGAACCCGCCATCATATGCTCATGGTGCATGATGTTTACCCATCTGGCTACGAGGGCTCTATACGCCCTTCAGTGATTTACTCCTGTAACCAAGTGATCCACTTAGCCTAGTGGTTAAGTCTCATGGGTGTGAAGGAGGAGGTCTTGGGTTCAACCTCCATGGGGTACATGGGGAGAGTATCTTGCCCAAAGAGATCTAAAGCCTCCTAGAAGCATCCACTTGAGTTAACTCGAGTTAACTGGGACACTTGGTGCACATGTAGCTCCATGGCTAACACTTGGATCATTAGAATCCACCTACCTAAGAAGGCAGTTCCCTGGAGAGAGCTATATATAGAGGCAGTTGATTGGGAGGAGATTCATATCTCTAGCACATGGTGATCGTAATCTTGAAGTGGGTATAAAGGATCATGAGGAACTGCTTTCCTTGTTGCACAACATGGAATCTGATCCATATCTTACAAAAGAATAGGAGGAGGATTGAACATGCAGTTAAGAGATATGTTGAAAAGCAGAGAACTATGATAAAATTTATGCAAGATTGGCATGTAGATTTACAAGAAGAGAAAATGCAAGTAGCCCAACAACCTACTCCACATCAATAAGTGAATCCATTGGTTATGAAAGAAATTGTGTGTCTTGTGAAGAAATTTTACTCTAGTACACTCCAATACACGCAGCGGAAGTTAGAGAACCTCTTCTAGAATCTGCTATGTAAGACACATGCTTACTAAGACCTGATTTAGTCACAACTTAGAGATTCAATGGCTCTAAAAGTTTGTCTACACACAGTAGACTTTTCTAGCTTTCTTAAAAGCTAAAGAAAACTCCATTTCGAGTTCATTTGGCTAGGTAACCGATTGCACAAAGTTAGACTACCTATCATCTCAGGTTATGCAAAAAATTGAGGTTCACAAGAAATGTTCCCAGTCATTACTAGAGAATTATCTGAGATATTTGAGATATAGAAAGTATGAGAGATAAACCTTCCAACAACATATCATATGCATTAAATGGATAAGTACATAGAGAGATATCACCTTCACAAGGTGGCTATGTACAAAAAAGGTGTGTGGCTAGAATAGTTTTGTGCCTTGTAGCATAGAAATAAGGTACCTTCTGATATGCATTGGTGAGAGAATGACTAGCATATGCTTCTAGACCATCTCCTTGTCATCTCCACAAATTTTCACGTTCAAATGAGCACTATATATAGAGCTATGGGTATGGGACTTTTCATCTATCCTTGCACCTTCTCTCACCTCTTGAACTTTCCTTTCATGTCCTTTATCCTTCCATTTCCTTGGGTGGCTTTTGGTGCTCCACATCACTCCATATGGATAAGGTCATGACTTTTTTGTGTATTCCATTTCTCTAAACATATTTTGGTTTTTATCCAAGCCATAAATAACTTTTCCCATTTTAATTCAACACTCTACTCTATGGTTATGAGTGTGCCCTTTATATTTTTAGGGTATAGCTTCATTTTGGGCTTACATGAAATACATGAATGATAAAGAGTTAATAAATGAGAGGTGATTATGTATCAAGCCTCACAATTGGATCTTTCACATGTTCCATAATTTTCAACACTCCCCCTCAAGCTACAATTGGGAGTCCATGCTACTCCTGAATTCTCCTCCTCTTCGTCTTTGCTTCATTTGCCCTTGTATCTCTTCATTTGATTGCTTGGTAATTTTCTTCTTTGCTTCCAAGCTCCTTTGGCTTCTCTTCAGCTTCATCCTTGTGCCTTTGGCTCTTAGTAAGAGCTCTTCTTCAATCCCTAGCATGAACATGCTTCATACTTTATAATATGAGATCACCTTGGCTTCATATACCTTTGTTGCTTCACTCTCTTCTTTGTTGTCCTCTCTTTGCAAGTCTCTTTACTTCTATACCTTCATGGCTTCATGTCCTCTAGGCTTGCATGCTTTGTTTTGATCCTTCTTTGACTTTGGATCATCTTCAACTTTGTCTATGGTTGGTCGTTGCTTTGCGTCTCCTTTTGATGTCGTCATGGGTGTCATGCTTTCTTTCAACTTGTCTTCATGACTTCTTTTGCATCATTATGGCTGCTCCTTCCCTTCTAGATGCTCCTTCCATAGATGTGGCTCCTCCTAGTCCTTTGATTTAACTTTGATGGCTGCTCTTACTCTTTCTTTGAGTATACCTAATTCTTTCGGGTACTTTTCTCTTTTTTTTGGACTTGTCTTGGATCTTCCAATTCTTTCAAGCTAACTCCCCCTTGCTTCATAGTCTTTCCTCCATTCTTCATGGCTGGTTTATACCTGCAAAATCAACAATGGGCTGATCATACATGAACTCTTTCATGAGTTCCTCTTCATGTGAAGCATTTGTAGCTTCCACATCTTCCAAGCTTTCATTATCACCTACAAGAAAACACAACAAATTGTGAATGTGATCAATGGTGCCTCTTGCACCTAACAAGGATTGCCATTCCTCTTGGGATGTTCTTCCTTTCCCTCACATAGGCTTGCCATTCCTCTTTGAATGGTCTTACTTGCCATAGGCTTGCCACTCTCTTTGGTGGTCTTACTTGCCTTAACCTTTCACTAGACCTTCTCTTGGCCTTTGGTGCTTCTTGCACCTAACAAGGCTTGCCATTCCTCTTGGAATGATCTTACTCCCCTTTACATAGGCTTGCCACTCTCTTTTGGTGGTCTTACTAGCCTCATCCTTTGACACTACATTCACATGATTTATGCTTGGAACTTACCACCACACACAATGTGCATTTTTCAAAACCTTTACCTTAGCCCTTACCTTTGCAAGTGGACTTCTTTAACTTCCTTTAACTTCAGCCATTTTGTCACACTCCTCTCGGGTGACTCTTCCTTCTAGCTTGCCACTTGTATGTTGCTCCTTGCAATCTTGGGGAATTTCATCAAGTCCTTATTTAGTCTTCAACACTTCATGGCAGCCCTTTCCTTGGAGTCTCTACTCCTCCTTTGTTGGGAAGCTCAATCATAGGCTTCACCCTTGTCCACCTTCAGCTTGGGTTCCATCTTCAAGTGTTTGAGAAATGTGTAGCTTGGGCTCCTTCCTTCACTTTGGCTCCAAGCTTTGTGTCATCCCTTTATCCAAGCTTTGCCAATCTTTTCTTGGCTTGTGCTAACAAGAGCATTGCATCACATGATGTATCTAAACTCAAAGATCAAATGCTTTTACTTATCATAACATAAGCATACATATTTGCTTTGGCAAATTTACCTCAATGAGTTTTATACACAACAAGATACATCCACAATCTTTATACATGGCAACCTTGCATCTTACAAATATTCATGGTATCCACACATGCATTATTTTAGCTCATCTATGGCTGAACATGAGCAACCTTTCATGCTTCAAGATCATGCTAACAATCATACATAATCATGTATACAAATCACCAATCGTTTGAGCATACTTTCAGCTCTCTTTGTGCCAATTCATATGGCTACATATACCTGCAATTTCAGCTTGTATAGGCTTTATAAAATAGCCTATTACTTATCCATGCATCATCAAACATGTGCATATATTCTCCTTAACCACATGTGCATACATTCTTGCATGATAGACATCAATGATCAACTTCAAATTCACTTTATATTTAGCCTAACCATGGCTGTCCAAAATTGTCATTCATAAAGTTCATAAGCATGCATACATAAGCATCTTCATTGCATACAATTCTTGCGCCAAACAAGAAGCATATAATTGTTCTTTCATGCTTACATATTAGCTTTAATATTCAGCCATGTACATAATATAATCTTGCACTTCATTCAATTGAGTGCAATACCTCAAACATGCATACAATCTTCACATGCAACTATACATAGTTGCTCATCCAAAATTCTTTGGTTGAATCTTCATCTCGTTCCATTGGCTGCTCATAAATCCTCATTCAAGTGATTATTATCACTTATAACATGACTCAATGATCAAGAATCTATAGAAGAGAGTAGGACAAGAGAGTGTATCACTTATAATAGCATAACACTGTGGAGGTGATCGCAATCTGGGTGGATCCGATCCGGTCATGGCACACACAGGGTGTATGAAGCTAATGAATGTTGGAAGGTTTAAGGATGTGAAAGTGAAATTAATGTTGAGTATGGAGAAGAGAGAGATGTTGAATGATTATGGGAATGGGAATGTAGGAGTGCAAATTAGATTTTTGAACATGAATGATAAGAATGAAAGAGAACAATACACACGAATCAAATTTGGAAGGAAGAATGGTCCATTCAAGGAGCTTCTTAAAAACTTCCTAATTCTAACCCATATGCATAGTCTTCTTTGGATGATATGTATGCATGACGAGAATAGATGGAATCCTTACACATAAATCAGTTTTAAAAGGAAGAATGGTCCAATATTGGAGCTTCTTATACACTTTCAGAAACTAATCAATATATATGGGTATGTATGGATTATATGCATGCAAGTGAATTATGATGATAGCATTTAATCACAAGCTCAATGAAACATCCTCATTGGTTCAATGTAATACTGCGGAGCCTTCTCACACGTAGAAGAAAATAGAAGACATGTAAAAATACTTAAGAGACTGAGAGACAAGAGACAAGAGACAAGTGACAAGAGACATGAATTAAAAGGATTTGAATTAAGATACATATATAAGATCATCGTGATACGTCAAGCTAATCAGTCTACTGATCAAAGGCGGTTCCGACCCTCAAACCATGACAGTTCAACCGAATATCAAAGAAGATGAGTTCTACTTCATTGACCCTATGTATGTCTAGGCTCGTAACGTCTAACTAAAGAAGTCTAAGACTCATTAAAACCACCTCTAACTCACTCACACACTCGACCAAGGGTGAGTCATAATAGAGTCACTAGTTTCAAGAGCCTATCCTAGATTGGAGTTCTAACTTAAATTTGAAACTAGGTACTATACTCATACTAGCCCACATTGGATCCTCACTCGCTCAACCGAGGATGATAGCCTCAAGGAAACCTTAAGCTAGAAAGAGCCCTATGGATGCCTAACAATGATCCTCTAGGAGTTTGGAGGGGGGTTTATATAGTTTTTTGAATGAATTTAGGCCCTTGGATCTAGAGAAATCAACTCTCAACTCTAGGATCACTACTTTCGATTACAATCGTTTGATTAATCAAATCAATGGCTTGGAATTGTTCTTTCTATCAAATCTAGTGTAAAGGAGTGAAATGTAGGTGCCTTCATTCTCCACCATTGGATCTGGGGATGATCTGGATCGTCGGATAAGTGCTGACATCAATTTGGATAAGATATGCCACTATTTTTAGAGAAAAGTTGCATTATTGATCTTTAACTATCAAAAAAGTCTTCTTTGATGAAAAAAACTCGTGGATTCTCCTTGCTTTAAGCATAAGTTCATCTCCACCCTTGAATATGAGCTCATCTTGATCTTACAACATGGCTCAATCAGCTTTCACCATATGGCAGCCCTTCATCCCTTCAATTTGCTTAAACTAGAAAATTGTGGTGACCTTGAAAACTAGACTTTGTGCTCTTTGACCTTCCAAAAAGGTTTTGATGAAGATGAAACTTTGTAGGACTATGTTTCCAAAGATCTCCTTCAGGAATATGCAGAAAAAACTTTTATCTAAATCTCCCTTATACAAGTTTGACTACATTTGGAAGCTTGCAAGGTGGCATTAAGGTGTCTAGGAAACTCTGATAGCCTTGAAACTTTGTACAAATATGTAGACACATATGGTCTTTATACATGCCAAACCATATGGCTAACAAAAATTCCTATCTAAGATTTTCGAGGATCTAAGTAAAAAAATTATATTTTTTTACAAAATGCACATGGCATATCAATGTGCTAGAAAATCAATTTTCATGTGAAATTCGGGCTATAGACTGCCTTTGATAGGCTTTACAAGTATATGAATTTTCATGTGATTTTGAGATATTGAAATTTTTGTCGTAATTTCCAAAGTTTGACCAGCTTTGACCGCTACCCTGGATTTGCTCAATTTCTTCCAAAGTTTTCATGTGAACTCCCTTTGACATCCTTGATGCATCTTGGACTTCTCAGGGAATTTTGGCTACCTTCACCGAATGTGTTTCCTGTAGGCCTTCGTGAATGAGAGAGGAGAGAAAATCTCGACGACATTCGCCCCCACTAAACCTGCGATTCCTTTGGAAGCGCCACTCTAGTATCTGTGAAAAACAAAATGTTCCAGGCATCAAATTTTTTTATAGGCAACATAAGAAACATGGAAGGAGAAATTGATCATATGCATGAATAAGTAGGCAACGTGACATGAAGCAAACTTTGCATGAAAGAAAGAATTGAAACACGCAACATGAATATGCATGAACAAATAGGCAACATATATGCAAATGAACAAGCAACATTGACAACAAGAAAGAAAACAAACAAGCACCAATATGAAGTGGAAGTGGATGTATTGAGTCATTTTGAGCATCAGTTCCTCTCATCTTGAAGAAAAATTTGTACCTTTTTCATAAAGCAATCTACATTAAATACGATTATAAACAAAGATTTAGGGTTTTCAAGAGACATCTTTCATCTTTAGCTTATTTTAGATCAACTCCTTTCCTACATAAATATGAATATGCTCTTTCTCTAATAACATGCAAGGAAATCTAACTAAACTCCACTAATGCATAAATGTGCCTATATAGCCCATGATTTATTCTATTATGCCTCCTTATCTTCCTTTGGCTTGCTCTCTCTCTCTCTCTCACTCTCTCTCTCTCTCACTCTCTCTCTCTCTCACTCTCTCTCTCTCTTTTGATGATGATGATTTGGCAACTTTATGGTTACGATCACTTTTTTGGGGTGGAAGAAAGTGTAAACTTCTTGGTAACATGTAGCATTTTTTTTTAATGGTGGGGAAAAATTAAACCCCGATACAAGGTACAACCATTTTTTATGACAAAGAACAATCGTTTAAACTCCAATACAAGTGCTGTGAGATGGACTAAGGATGTAGAAACATGCAGTAGCAGGAGCTAGTATTTCAACAATTATGCTTTCGATACAGGATACATATGCATGTTTATATATGAAAGTCATGTCACCAAAATAAACCTCCAAATCTACATGCCCTATCTTTCCACAATCCTAGATTATAATCAATTTCTTAGTAGATAAATTACTACTTAATATATAATTTTACACAAGTAGAGAAATCATCATTTGTCTTTTTTGACTCAAGTGATGTGGATATGCAATGCAAAGACTGAAAAAAAAACATGCATGAAACAAGAATGGAAAAAAAGTAGAATGAACCTGAAAAAAAACAAAGCAACATGAACTTGAAAAATTAATGATCTTTTTATATGTTTTTTATTTTTTTCTTTTTTTTTCTTTTTAATTTTTTTATTTTTATAACATGGATACTCCTGTTTATGAATCGGCCTCATTGTTGTCATCTTCTTCAATGTCTTCATCCAAAATGTACTCATCATAATCACGTTTCTTGAATAGCTTTATCCTTTTAACTGCAATCAAAGTTTTAGTGCAACACCATTTAATTCACAAAGAGCATACGTACCATTGTTGTTGACTTTTGATACAATGTATGGTCCAAACCACCATTGAGTGAGCTTTTTGCATGCATCATATTGAGACTCTAATGTACTATCATAAATGAGCACCCAATCTCCTACTTCAATTAGCTTAGGATGCAATCGATGAGTTTTATCAAAATAATGCTTGTTCTTCATTCTAGATTCTCTTAATTTTTCAATGGCATCATCAAGTCTTAATTTACCTTGTTCTAACTGTTTAATGCGCAAACTCAAAAAATCATCAGTAGAAATATTTTCAAACCAAGGCAAATTTGACCATGCAGAAATATGAGACTGAATTGGAAACAATGATTTTTGACAATACATGAGTTCAACACACATATACCCAGTAGTACGTGTGCATGTCATTCTATCTGCCCAAAGTGCAAAAGGTAAGAATGTAGGCCATTGTTTGATGTTACCATTGCATGCTTTAGATATGGCTTTCACAATAGGTGGATGCCCTCTCTCTATTTTACCATTGGCCTCTGGATTATATGCAGTAGTGAGAGACAAATGAATATCATGATGTTCAAAGAACTCTTTGGCTTCTCTTGCATTTAACTCTCCACGATCAGCAACTACTTTCTCTATGTACCCAAAGCGACTTATGACATGTTCAAGCAAGAATTTGCAAACATTGTAAGTGGTCTTAGATCGTAGTGCACGTCCCTCTACATAATTAGTTAAGTCTTCTCTTGCAAGTACAATGTAATGCATTTGTCATTACCTTTAGGCATAGTTACAAGATCTACTACCCACTTATAGTGAATACAAGGTGGATAAGTAGGATGCAATGGATCTCTATGTTTGACTGATGAATGAAGTTGAGAAGTAGAACATGTAGAAACATAGCTACTAATGTCAACATACATCCGAGGCCAATAATAGGTACTTCTAATTTTTTCATGTGTTCCAAAAAATCCGTTATGACCTGCCCATAATGTCTCATGAATTTCCTTCATTACTTGCAATTGAAGACCTCATTTTCCTAGGACTTTTTGTGAATTCTTAACCTTACCCTTAGCATATCTCCAAAGATAACCGTTACATAGGAAAAAGTTATAAGCTCGTTTCCTATGTCTCTCCATTCATTTGTGTACTCAGACTGATGAAATTTCTCATACTCGTATATATATATGGAACATAGTCAACTAAGTTCACATTCTTTATTAGATCACTTTCAAGATCATCATCAAATCTAGCTCTCGATAACATATTAGCAACTGAGTTTGACTTACCTGAAATATGAACTAACTCAGGATTTATGAACTTAATATATGAGATCCATCTAAGCATGGCTAAATTAGGAGATGAACAATTGGCTATCATTCCAATGAGAGGCAAACACAGTCTCAACTTTGACATTTGCACCAATCAAATATTCTCGTCTGTTTTCAAAGTTGTTACCATACCCCATAGTTCTCGTTTGATCTGTGGATATTTTCGTTGTGTTTCATGTAAAATTTTGGCACCAAACATAATTGCATATATATTCCCTTCACTATCATCCTGACTTATGACCCAACCTATACCAATAGGACTAGTATCAAGAGTCAATATAATAGGTTTGTTAGCAGAATAGTCTACACGCTTAAGGATGGGAGCTTCAAGCAATAATTTCTTCAATTTACGCATAGCTTGAGTGTGTTTGCCAATCCAAATAAATTTTTGTTTCTTCCTCAACAAGTCATAGAGACAATCAGCAACATGAGCAAAGTGTGGGATCCAAATAACATAAAAGATGCAAGCACCAAGAAATCTGCGTACCTCACTCATGTTGTTATATGTTTCAGAAATCTTTCTAATGGCATCAACTTTTTGTGGGTATGCCTTTTGACCATAATGACCACATAAATGTCCAACAATAAGAACCTCGTTGACACCAAAAACAGATTTTTCTATGGAAAATGTGAGACCTACCTCTTCAAATCATTAAAATATTCTTTCACAATCAGAGATATGGTCAAGAACAAATTTACGACATCCAGATGAGTCTAAAGAAATATCCTTTACACGTTCCTCACTCCCTTTAATTGGAATATCATCAATGAATGGCATCGTTATATGAGGGATAAAATCATGTATGACCATATTCATAGCACTCATTATATGAGCCACAGAATTAGTCGCTCCTTGAGGTAAAGTACACATTCACAC
The DNA here is from genome assembly GCA_020310875.1 of Ceratopteris richardii. Classification (NCBI taxonomy): domain Eukaryota; kingdom Viridiplantae; phylum Streptophyta; class Polypodiopsida; order Polypodiales; family Pteridaceae; genus Ceratopteris; species Ceratopteris richardii. The sequence continues at coordinate 113,931,032 of CM035409.1, forward strand.
TAAGCCTAAAGGAGTTTTCATTGTGGTTATGTCACGACTATCAATTGCTAATTGGAATTGGTCATATCCCGAATATAAATAACCCATTGAATAGATAGAATGTCCTAAAAACGATTCAACAAACTCATCCACAATGGGTCCTGTTCCTACATTCCTTATGGTGACTTTATTGACGGGTTGGAGATCTTGAATAAAACATAGTTTCCCATTCTTTTTAGGCATAGTGAACCATCTATTCGAGTAAGGTGCAAAAGATGGCTCTAAAATTCTCATGTTTATCTTCTCTTTAAGTAGTTTCATTAGCTCAAGTAAGTGAGCCTTTGGAACTGGTATAGGGTGAAGATTCCATGGAATATGTGGAATAGTAAAGATTATCATGGGTGCAACTAGCTTAGGATCTACACAACCAATCTCATGAGGATACATAGTAAAGGCTTTTCCATGGCTACGTATGACTCTCTCAAATTTATCTCTCTCTGCTGGCAAAAGAAAATCATCATCTCTACCAATTTTCACATGTTTGATTGTCTCATCCGTGAATGTATGTCCTATGTTTTTCTTATCCCGAAGAATTGGATCGTTTTTCACATCAATAATTTTTTCATTACTTCCTTGGGGTAATGGTTGAGCTATGGATTTGATTTTTTTATCTACTGTTTTGTACTTTATTTCAACTAAGGCATCATGTGTTTGGTTAAGTTTTAAGCACTTGTCAACATTGAGAGCATATTCTTGGATAAGAGAATACTCATCAAGGGAAGAAAGAAGAATAATATGGGAATTAGAATTTTGTTGAAGACATAACTCTAACTCCTCAAGAGTAGAGAAACAATGAGATGTTTCAATCACATGCTCAATGTTCTCATCATGTTCCATGATTTTGTTATTTTTATAATTCTTTTGGGTTTTTTGGGTAAAAGACTTGGACAATTGACTCTTACGAAGAAAATCTAATCTAGAATGTGGAAAAGAAAGTGACAAACTATTGTACATGTTGGTTGTATGCAAGATGTCAAACCTATCCACTGTTGTCCCGCTCAATAATGGATTCTATCCAAAATTTTGATCATATGTAGCTCCAAACATGAATCAAGGTGCACAATCACTACAAGCATGCTCATGAACTTGAGTAACAATAGGTTTCTTTCTAATTGACAATCGATTCCTAGGATGATTCACTCCCATCGTCATGACTTGAAGTGATTGCACTTCATCCTTAGACTTAAATCTAGCATAGGTAGAGCCATCATCCATGGCTTTAGTTTCCATACAACTCTCACAAATAAAGGGTTGACCTAAGAGAACTTCATAGGAGCAATTATCTTGAATAAAAAAGTGAAACGCTTTTGTGATTCCTCCTATGGATATGGGCACACTAGCACAAGCTCCATACAGGATACCTACACCATTATCTGCAGTTCTCATACGCCATCCACAATCTTTATCTATGGGCCATCGAAACTTATCATAGACTTCTCTTGAAATCACATTGATTTCGGAGCCGAAATCTACTAATGCATTTACAATGATAGTGTTCTTATCATTTCCTATTTTAACATGCATCTCTATTGTACCTCTAGACCAAAATTTTCTTTTAAAGTGACTTTCAGAATTGTTTTCATGATTTTCATTGTCAGGTTGAATAGATCCTAAGGAATTTTTATTAACATTTACTTCATCATCATCAAAGTCCTCTTTATCAGATTCATCAAAGTTTAAGGCTTCATTCATAGCTTGATCTTAATCTAGAGAATCTTGCATCTCAGTATCTAGACTAAGTGGAAACCTCTTCCTTTTAATTAGGCCGATAAAGTTATCTTTAAAAACAGGCTTTGCAATAGAGAAAACTTGTTCTAAAGACATAGTCACTTGACTCTTAAGCAAAATGTCATCTAAAATCTCCATAGGATCTATTTTTCTCTCAATTTATGAAATCAAGATGGCTTTAGGTTTTCTCTTTGGTTTCTTTTGTTTTTGCTCAGGATCTTGTTTTTGTTCATGTTCTCGTGTTTGGTCTTCAATTTGTTTTGATTGTTCTTGTTTATCTAAAGGCTTTGGTTCCGTTTTTCTTTGCGTTGTCTTCTTCCCTTTTTGTTTCTCCTCTTGGTTTTGTTCATTGGGTTGTGATTCTTGTTTTTTATCTTTGGATTGTGATGTTTCTCCTTGCTCTGTGATTGTTTCTATTCCCTCTGAGGTTTGTTTTCGAGTCACTCTTCTCTCTCTAGGCTCAACTTCATCTCTTTTTTTTTTCTTCTACATTGGATATGTGAGAAATAAGAGATTGATCTTCTATCGGTGACTCCCAAGATGTTATTCTTCTAATCTCATCTCCTGCTCTTACTAAAACCTCTATGGAAAAATCACCTTCCTTTGTGGGTTTACTTGATTCTACTTGTTCTTCATCAAGAGCTTCTAGTTTCACTCCTCTAGTTCCCCTTAAGCTAGCAAGAGCCCTATGGATGCCTAACAATGATGCTCTAGGAGTTTGGAGGGGGGTAGGCCCTTGGATCTAGAGAAATCAACTCTCAACTCTAGGATCACTACTTTCGATTACAATCGTTTGATTAATCAAATCAATGGCTTGGAATTGTTCTTTCTATCAAATCTAGTGTAAAGGAGTGAAATTTAGGTACCTTCATTCTCCACCATTGGATCTGGGGATGATCTGGACCGTTGGATCAATGTTGACATCAATTCGGATAAGATATGCCACTATTTTTAGAGAAAAGTTGCATTATTGATCTTTAATTGTCAAAAAAGTCTTCTTTGATGAAAAAAACTCATGGATTCTCCTTGCTTTAAGCATAAGTTCATCTCCACCCTTGAATATGAGCTCATCTTGATCGTACAACATGGCTCAATTAGCTTTCACCATGTGGCAGCCTTTCAACCCTTTAATTTGTTTAAACTAGAAAATTGTGGTGACCTTGAAAACTAGACTTTGTGCTCTTTGACCCTCCAAAAAGGCTTTGATGAAGATGAAACTTTGTAGGAATATGTTTCCAAAGATCGCCTTCAGGAATATGCAAAAAAAAACTTTTATCTTAATCTCCCTTATACAAGTTTGACTACATTTGGAAGCTTGCAAGGTGGCATTAAGGTGTCTAGGAAACTCTGATAGCCTTGAAACTTTGTACAAATATGTAAACATATATGGTCTTTATACATGCCAAACCATATGGCTAACAAAAATTCCTATACAAGATTTTGTAGGGTCTAAGTGAAAAAATTACATTTTTTACAAAATGCACATGGCATATCAATGTGCTAGAAAATCCATTTTCATCTAAAAGTCGGTAGTGCCTTTGATAGGCTTTACAAGTATACGAATTTTCATGTGATTTGGAGATATTGAAATTTTTGCCCTAATTTCCAAAGTTTGACCAGCTTTGACCGCTACCCTAGATTTGCTCAATTTGTTCCAAAGTTTGCATGTGAACTCCCTTTGACATCCTTGATGCATCTTGGACTTCTTAGGGAATTCTGGCTACCTTCACCCAATGTGTTTCCTGTAGGCCTTCATGAATGAGATAGGAGAGAAAATCTCGACCACAACGCAACAAAATTTCTTACATACTCAAACTTCATCTCCATAGCTTCCCAATGAGCATGATAGCTCCAAGACTTCCTTTGTCATCTCGGCATCTTCTTCAAGATCTCTTCATGAATCCATGGGCTCCACTCCCAATGCTCTGCAACCAAAGCACTGATACCAAAATGTGGAGAAATTTTTCTCCAATACACGCAGTGGAAGTTAGAGAACCTCTTCTAGAATCTACCATGTAAGACACATGCTTACTAAAACCTGATTCAGTCACAACACAGAGATCCAATGGCTCCAATATTTTGTCCACACATAGAAGACTTTCCTAGATTTCTAACAAGGTGAAGAACACTCCATTTGGAGTTCACTTGGCTAGGTAGCCAATTGCACAAAGTTAGACTACCTATCATCTCAGGTTATGCAAAAAACTGAGGTTCACAAGAAATGTTCCCAGTCACCACTGAAGAATCATGTGATAGTGATATTTGAGATACAGAAAGTATGAGAGATAACTTTCCAACAACATATCATATACATTAAATGGATAAGTACATAGAGAGATATCACCTTCACAAGGTGGTTGTGTACAGAAAAGGTATGCGACTGGAATACCTTTGTGCCTTGTAGCATAAAAATGAGGTGCCTTCTGATATCCATTGGTGAGAGAATGACTTGCATATGCTTCTACACCATCTCCTTGTCATCTGCACAAATTTTCACGTTCAAATGAGCTCTATATGTAGAGCTATGTGTATGGGACTTTTCACCTACCCTTGCATCTTCTCTCAGCTCTTGACCTTTCCTTTCATGTCCTTTGTCCTTCCATTTCCTTGGGTGGCTTTTGGTGCTCCACATCACTCCATATGGATAAGGTCATGACTTTTTTCTGTATTCCATTTCACTAAACATATTTTGGCTTTTATCCAAGCTATAAATAACTTCTCCCTTTTTAATTCAACACTCTACTCTAAAGTTTTGAGTGTCCCCTTTATATTTTTAAGGTCTAGATTCATTTTTGGCTTACATGAAATACATAAATGATAAAGAGGTAATAAATGAGAGGTGATTATGTGCCAAGCCTCACATTTGGAGCTTGCACGTGTTCCATAATTTTCAACACCTCCTAATACAATGGAGGAAATGTTCAAGAAATTTGGTGATCTTATGATTCAAAGTGTCAAACAAATGATTGAGTCTCACCCTTTGCAAGCAATGACAAATAAGTGTGCACAGGCTCTTGAGATCAAGAGATGTATGTGATGTGACTCCTTGGAGCATAACATGTATTCGTATGAAAGTTTCAAAGATATATTATCTAAGAACTTGGTGTTTATGAAGTAAAAGATGATATATGATTCTAAAGCTAGTGAAAAGTTAAATATAAAATTTGATCAAGGAGGCATGAAAACATTCTTTCCAAACACCTTTGACAAATTTTCTTTGAGTTTTCGTATATCTACATATGCCTGTCAAGTAATTGATGCTAGTGGGGATTCAAAAGCTTGTTCAAGAGTGATGAAATCTCTAGTTTGAGGGAAGATGCATCAAGAAATTTCAAAAATATCTAGCAATGAAATTCGAGGGGCAACTGGGTGGAAAGACCCAATAGATACACTATGAGTAGTCACTTATTTATGTTCATCAATGGGACATGAAGTTGTAGTTGAGGAAAAAAAGGAGGAGAGTTAATGAGGAGAGGAAGAAAGAAGAAGAACTAGGTGATAGGTAGAAGCATCACAAGATCAACTCCAAATACCAAATCAAAATCAACCGATACAAATAAATCAACCTATACAAATAGTTATACGACCACCAATAAATCAAATAAACTATTCAAACTCAATATCCAGCTTTTGCCTAGGTGTCAGTGTTGGTGAATGTTATCCAAGCCTACATTCTTGACATGCTTGATATGCTTGATATGATGTTCATTTGTGTAGACATATGAACACCTCTTGTAAAAGAGTACATTTTATCTCTTGTAATTCTAAAAGAAAGAATGTCTTAAGTCATCCATGATGTAAAAAGCAAATTCGTGGCTCTAACTACCTAAAACCACAAATTCATTAGCTGAGGGAATATTTCCTAATTCCTAGCATTACTTTTAGGTGAAGTCATTTGAATTCGAATTCAAAACTACCTCCAAAAGTAGCTATAAAAGGAGTAAGAAGGAAGTCACCAAAGGAGTGCTTGATTCATGCCCATTTCATGTCCATTTGTAGAGATTGAAGAGCTTACTCCATATCTCTATCATTCTACTCCCATTGTGCAAGTATTCATTGCCAATGAGGTTGTAATTATATGTGAATCTTTAGATTCATCATTTACTTCTTCTCTGATTTGTTCTCTGCTATACTCACTCAAAACAGTAAACTTCAGAAGCTCTTATCTCAGGCTATACATAACCTTTTTCCGAGTTTTAAAGTGCATTGGATAGTGCTCTTAGTCTAGTTTAGGCCCAGATTTCATGTCCATTGGATTTACGATTTGTGAGAAATCTACAATTTACTGCTCACTGATCTATCTTAGTAGAGCCCGAAAATGGTGGGAGTGTTCTAGATTTTGGTAAAACTTTTTCTCAATGATCAATTGATGAATTGAAGTGTTTTAACTTGGATTGGGAAGCTTGATAAGTCTATTTGCTATTTTTGAAAGGATTTTTTCTAATTTCTACCAGGCTGAGACCATTGTTCATTTTTTCTAGTAGTTGTATGTACAAAAATAGCAAGTTTTGGGAGCTAGTCATTTTGCAACTAGTCTGTCTTGACTCAACTTTTGAGATACTTGTTCCAAAACACTTGGGTCATTTTTTTGTGGATTTAGGAAGCTCCCAAATCTAAAGTCTTTGTTGGCCGGTGTGAAGCTGATTCTAGCAGCACCAATTCATCTTCAGGTTGCATCCACCATCTTTCTCCATAGTGGTATCAGAGCATATTCAATCAACATGGGAGATGGATTTCCATCAAAAATTGACAAATGGTATAGAAACAACTACCCAGAATGGTCTCTATTTGTATACACATATGGAGATTAAGCTATGCCAACCATGAGGAACAAAGGTCAACCATCAGATGAAGAAGAGGAACGACTTTCAAATTGGTGTTCAAAGGATGCACTTGCAAGGTCCTATATTCTAAACTCAATCTCCGATTTTATTTTACCTCATTTCAAGGGATGCAAGACATCAAGAGAGACTTGGAATGCACTTGCTTCTTTCACCTCCTCCAACACTTGAGCAAGGAAGAACCAATTGTGGATGGAGTTCACAACAATGAAGAAAAGCCCCAAGCAAAGTGTGACTGATTATGTCACAAAGATGTAGGAGATTTCATATCAACTTGGAAGCATTGGAGAGGCAATTGAAGAGGAACAAATCATTAGACAAATCATAAATGGAATCAAAGTAGATGACAAGTGGGAGTCCTTCACAATAGCCATGGATTTGTACATGGATATGCATGTACTCGACCTCAACACACTCATGGGACAACTCTTCACTCATGAAGCAAAGATTAGCAAACATGGTGAGTCCTCAAGAGGTAATCAAACTTCTGCCTTATATTCTGATAAAGCTAAGGTCAAGGACAAGTCAAAGAATAAGAAGAATGAAGATGAAGTTAGCTCTTTCCAAGCAAACTTTGCAGGTAGAGGAAGAGCTAGAGAAAGAGGTAGAGGTGGAAAGCAAGGCAGAGGGAGATTCCAATCATCTCAACCTTGCAATATATCTGGCTTATCTAATCATACTACTGAAGAATGTTTCAAGAACCCGAGGAACTCAAGAGGAAGAGGATTCAATAGAGGTGGCTATGGATCAAATAAAGTCAGATACAATTGAGGCTACAACAACAACTACAACCATAATTACAACAACAATAACTGCAACAACAATTACAACAACAACCATCAAAGTGGCCATAGAGGAAGAAGAGATTACAATAACTATGCAGAGGACCAAAGTCAAGAAGATTTATTATTGATTATGAATCTATTAGTGAAGAAGGGTAAGGATGATGATCACATCTTTTGCATTGATTCGGGATGCTCAAATCAAAATGTGGCTTTACTTTCTGATTTGGAAGATCCTCACAACAAACATGAAGTGCAAACAGGAGATGATACAAAGCACTCAATGGAGAAGATAGGTAATGTGAGATATCAGATGGTAATATGAACCTCTCTAATATCACAAGGCAACACATGATTTATAAGTGTGAAGCTTGTCAATTCGGCAAACCTCATAGACAACCTTTCAATAAGAAGGGATATGTGTATCAAAATCTTTTGTATCTAGTGCACACGGATGTTTGGGTCCAAGTACGGAGCCATCTATATCACGCTCAAGATATTATGTGTCTTTCATAGATGCTTGTAGCAGGTGAACCATTTTGTTTTTCATGAAGCACAAGGATGAAGTTTTTAATTGCTTTAAGAAGTATGTTGCTCTTGTTGAAAACCAAACAGTTAGGACTTTGAAAAGACTTAGATCAGATGGTGGAGGAGAATACGTCTCTTCTAAATTTGAAGCCTACTTGAATGAAAGAGCCATTAAAAGGGAAGTCACTACAAGGTATATACCCGAACTCAATGGTGTAGCAGAGAGGAGAAACAGAGCTATTGTTGAAGCTGCAAGGCCCATGCTCAATGAAAAGGGATTTCCAAACTACCTATGGGCAGAGGCTGTGTCTATAGCCACATATCTCATAAATAGACTTCCATCTAAGTCACTAGATGGAACCCCTCCATATGAAGTTTGGAATGGAAGAAGACCTAGTCTAGAGCATTGTAAAATCTTTGGATGCTTAGCCTATGCTCACATTCCTTCTCAAGTAAGAGGGAAATTGAATCACAAAAAAGTGTGTATTTATTGATTATGATAAAAAACAAAAAGGATATAGATTGTACAATCAAACTAATAAAGGATTTTTTTGTGAGTAGAGATGTAATTTTTTACGAGAACAAATCATGGTTTGATGATGACAGGGAAATGAAGCTGCCTTGTGACTTGGATGAAGATTTTCCATGATTTCAACCAAAGAAGCCAAAGAAAATTGAAGAAAGTGATTTGGAGATTGACCTAGAAGACTTGGGAAGACTAAAGCTATGGAAGAACAAAGGTAAAGCAAAGATGCAAGATGCTACATATGGACCCGAGAGCTCACGTCAAGGTCTTCAAGGGAGAAGAAGAAACCAGAGAGGTATGGTTATGATACTTCTTTGGTCACCAAGCACTCAATCTAAATTGCAAAGGATTCAACCAAGGAAGAACCTACCACATCTGAAGAAGCACAAAGCAAGAAAGCTTGGAGAGATGCAATGTATGAAGAAATGGAAGCCTTGAAGGAGAATGACACTTGGGAGCTTGTACCTAACAAGCCATCTATGAGGTAATTGGATCTCGATGGGTATAAAAAATCAAGGGGAATCTAGAGGGAAGTATAAATAGACATAAAGCAAGGTTAGTTGCTAAAGGGTTTGCTCAAACCCATGGTATTGATTATGAGGAGACTTTCTCTCCTGTTGCAAAAATGCCTACAATTAGGGTTCTCATTAGTCTTGCTGCATCTAGAAATTGGAGCCTCTATCCACTTTATGTAAAGAATGCTTTCTTAAATGGATGGATTTTTGAGGAAGTGTATATGGCACAACCTCCTAGATATGAGGATGCACATCATCCTAACTATGTATGCAAATTAAAGAAAGCCTTGTATGGATTGAAGCAATCTCCAAGAGCTTGGAACTTCAGATTGATGACTTATTTGCAAGACCAAGGATTCAAATCTAGCAAGGCGGATACCTCTTTGTTCATAAAGAGGAATGGATTTGAAGTGATCTATCTATGTGTGTATGTTGATGATATCATTATCACAAGGAATGATCTTGAAGGAATCAAACAGGTAAAGAGTCAAATGAAGGAGGAGTTCAAAATAAGTGATCTTGGACCACTCACTCATTTTCTTGGATTGGAGTTAATCTGCACAGGTTTGGGTACATACATCACACAAAGGAAGTATGTGCATGACATGCTCATCAAGTTCAAGATGGAAAACACCAAGTGAGCTTAGTGCTTATGAAGGAGAGCCAATTGAAGACATCACAAGCTATCAAAGCTTGGTTGGAATTTTGAACTATGCAACACTCACAAGGGTGGATATATGCTATAGTGTTAGCATTTTTGAGTCAGTTTATGCATAACGGAGAAGGCCACATATGGAAGCGACCAACAGAGTCCTCAAGTACCTAAAGGGGACTATGAATGAAGGTTTTTTTAATCCATTTACTTCAGATATTGAGCTAAAGGTCTACTTAGATGCAAATTGGGCTGGATCTAGAGATGATAGAAGAAGCACATCCAGGTATGTATCATTTGTAGGTTCAAAAATACTTTCTTGGTCATCCAAGAAGCAACCATCAGTTGCATTATCTTCTATCGAAGCCAAATATAGAGGTTTCACTAATTCAACTCAAGAAATCATGTGGTTAAAATCTTTGTATACAGATCTTGGACTTCATTGTTCAACACCTCACATTTTTGGTGACAACACAAGCTCTCTACATCTTGAAGCTAATCCAGTATACCATGCTAGAACCAAGCATATTGAAGTCCACTACCATTATGTAAGGGAGAAGCTAATTAGCAAGGATATTCAACTATCCTATGTCTCTACAGATATGCAATCTGCAGATATGTTAACTAAATCTCTTGATGGTACAAAATTGATTAGATTCAAGTTGATGATTGGCTTGCAGGAAATCAAGGACAATTGAATACTAAATTAGAGGCCAAGCATGTTAGGCTTGAGGGGGAGATGTTGGTGCATTTTATCCAAGCCTACATGCTTGATATGCTTGATATGCTTGATATGATGTTCATTTGTGTAGACATATGAACACCTCTTGTAAAAGAGTATATTTTATCTCTTATAATTGTAAAAGAAAGAATGGATTAAGTAATCCATGATATAAAAACAAAATTCGTGGCTCTTACTACGTAAAACCAAGAATCCATTAGCTGGGGGAATATTTCCTAATTCCTAGCATCACTTTTAGGTGAAGTCATTTGAATTCAAATTCAAAACTACCTCCAAAAGTAGCTATAAAAGGAGCAAGAAGGAAGTCGCCAAAGGAGTGCTTGATTTGTGCCCATTTCATCCGATTTGTAGATATTGAAGAGCTTACTCCATATCTCTATCATTCTACTCCCATTGTGCAAGTATTCATTTCCAATGAGGTTGTAATGATACGTGAATCTATACATTCATCATTCACTTCCTCTAATTTGTTCTCTACTATACTTACTTAGAATAGTAAACTTTAGAAGCTCATATCTCAGGCTATACCTAATTTTTCCAAAATTTAACTACATTGGATAGCACTGTGAGTCTAATTTATGCTCACAAAATCTCATGTCCATTGGATTTACCATTTGTGAGAAATATGCATTTTACTGCTCCCTGATCTATCTCTGCAGAGCCTGAAAATGGTGAGAGTGTTCTAGATTTTTCTAAAACATTTTCTCAATGCTCAGTTGATGAATTGAAGTGTTCTAACTTGGATTGGGAAGTTTGATAATTCTATTTTCTATTTCCAAAAGGAAGTTTTCTAATTTCTACTAGGTTGAGAGCATTGTTTATTTTTTATAGCAGATGTATGTACAAAAATAGCAAGTTTTGGGAGCTAGTCATTTTGCAACTAGTCTGTCTTGACTCAAAATTTTGAGATACTTGTTCCCAAACGCATGGGTGATTTTTTGTGGATTTACAGAGCTCAAAGGGTGTATTAACCAACTCTGAAGTTTCAGTTGGCTGGTGTGAAGCTAGTTGTAACAATACCAATTCATCTTCAGGTTGCATCCACCATCTCTCTTCACAGTCAGTACCCATGCAAACTTCAGATCTTCCTCAAGACTGAGAAGTAAAGCCTACTAAAAGAGGCAAAGGTAAACCAAATAGTCCTTCATATATGTTAAAGTCTCACATAGAACAAGCTATTGACTTGAAGCAAGCTCTTGGGAAATAGGTGCTTGATAGTGTAATTAAATTTACACTAGGAGAGCTTCTAGGGATAACCAAATATGAATTTTTAGAGGTGATAATCGATCTCTTGATACAGAAATGACAATCAATAACCAAAGCTTAGGAAGTTGAAAGAAGGGATGAGGATTCACCCTCTTCATGGCATGCTCCCACTTGACATGATCCGTTGTTTGCGTAGACTCTTTGTAGCAAGAAGGCTCACCAATATCTATTAGCATAACAAAATCCAAATATGGAACATATCTAACAGGTGGATGTGAGACACATGTAGAGAATCTCAATGGTTGCTGATTGGGAACATTTGTAGATTGATATGATTGGACATTCTCTTGAACATACCTATGTGCAACATCTATATGCATGCTAAACAGAGGACTAGTATCCTCAAACACCACTCTTCTCACTTCAACCTCCTTAATGGGATGTTTATGCATCTTAGAATCATTGAAAGTGACATCACTACTTTTGATCAACAATCATGTTTCAGGATCCCATAAGCAATATCCAGATCGTCCTTCTCGACCATATGCAAGAAAAATGCATTTCTTTGACTAATGGTCCAACTTTTGTCTAAGATTCTTGGGTATATGAACATATGCTTCACACCCAAAAAATTGAAGTTTATGATAATATGGTGGCATCCCTGTCCATAACTCTTGTTCCACTTTCAGACCTTTGGCAGTACTAGGTGAAAGGTTAATCACGTGAACTATAGTCAATACTACTTTTGCCCAAAAGCTTGGTACAATGTTTGCATGTTGTAGCATAGAAACTACTCTACCTTGAATATTTCTATTCATTCTTTCAAGTACAACATTCTATACTAGGGTATAAGGAGCTATAAAAGCTCTACAAATTCCTCTTGGCTGACAAAAAAGGCAGAATTCATGTGAGTTGTACTCAGCCCCATTATTTGAACATAAAGCCTTAAGCTTAATTCCTTTCTCAGTCTCAACAGAAGCAAGTCATTTTTTGACAGTAGGAAATACCTCATCCTTTGCTTCGATAGGGTATACCTAGACTTTCTAGTAGCATCATCTATGAAAGTGACAAAGTAAAGAGAACCACCTAATGACCTTGTGGGCATAGGACCACACACATCTGTATGAACAAGATCTAAATGCTGAATTGAAGAGTCAATGTGTGTCTTGTGCACATTCCTGGTTTGCTTTCCATATTGAAAATGCTCACAAATTGAAAAATCAGAGAAAGATAACACAGGTAAGTAGCTAGAATGAGAAAGATTTTCCATTCCACTATGTGATATATGGCCCAAACGACCATGCCAAATACAAGCCATGGGCTATTTAGTAATAGCTAGCAAGTGTTCTTTCTATGATATAAATAAAGGATAATGTGAGCCAAGTTTTCTTCCTTTTGCAATAACCATATTGCCCCTTGATATGGGAAAGGACTAAGCATAGAAGACAATCTTGTAATCAAGGTCATCAAGTTGACCAGAATTATCCATAAGAGCCTCACTTGGCATAGTGCTATCAAGTGTCCACACATTTGCATCATAAAAAATAGCATTAATTTATTGAATCTTCACATTCAAAGTAGATGGTGTAGGTAGTTGTTATGTGTCCAACAACATTCTGTCCTTTACATTTACCATTCTTTAATGCATAAAAATCTTTCTTCATGTGTCCTTTCTTATGACAATAATGGCATTTGATATCCCTCTTCCTTGATTTACTTGTACTCTGATTCTATTGACCATTCTTTTCCTTGTTCTTGCTCCTGCCACGTTGTTGATTCTTTCCTTAGTAAGAATCAAGAACATTATATGCATCTCCACTTTGAGTGCGAACCATAGATTTTCTATGAATCTCCTCACTCAAGAGTGCTCCATATATGTCATCATAGACCAATTTACCACCAAGTGCACTTTTGCTAATAGCTATGCAAAACGTATCCCATCATGATGGCAAGGTGCATAACAGCAAGACTACTTTCATTTCATTACCCATATCCATTTTTTGAGCGTATGACTGGGAGAATATAGCATCAAACTCATTTAAATGAGCAAAAGCACTATTTGTGTCCTTCATGCAAAGTTCATATAACTTTCTCATTAGATAAACTTTATTGATGCCATCTCTTGAGCATATGACCAATGTCAAAACCTCATAAAAGTGCAAGTGCTGACATGTTTACCTACATAGTGAATCATTGACACCTCTGCATAGAGTTAGTTACCTGAAAGAAGCCAACTAGGGTTATCGAGCACCTATGAACAACTATCATACATCTCCTATGGCAAAGCTGGGTAAGTCTTCAGCTTGCATTACGAAAGGGACCTCGACATCTGGGAATCTCCCAATTAAGAAAACCTCACCACAATGCTCTTTATCAAATGTAAAAGGATTTATGAAAAAACATAACCGCTATATCAACAACCACATCGACGTACATAAGCAATCCACAGAAGCGTACATATTGTATATGTGCTCAATATGTGCAATAAAGTAGCACTAAAAAGCTGAATTCACTACCCAAACAGTGGCCAACAACACCTGCAAGTGTCTGTCAACTCTGTTCTTTAGGCTCAAATACCTGCATTGACTTGCGATGGCTACTCCCACCACATCTAAAACCTTTCAAGAAACCTATAGATTAAGTAGTGTGGCTGAAAATACATTCCAAAAGGTGAGCGTTACTTTTTGAACAAGTACAAAGAACACTCCTCTTGATGTTCTTGGACCTCGGTGGAGTGAACTATGCACAAATTAAAAGCAAAGAATGAAGCTTTCAAGGCCCAAAACTTGTTGAAGATAATGTGAACCTTAGACTTTCCCCTTCTTTAAGCACAACAAGAGTGTAGATTAGTGGCAAGACATTGCCACTATTAAGTGAGTTCTGTGGGGCATAGTAATGGGGTGGGTGACCTCCTGAGAAGCACCAGGGACCTCCATCTTCCTTGATTGTTGAGGTCCTCCCTTGTGCACAACCAATGGTGCCAATGGTGACTTCAATGACTTGGAGGACAAAGTATGCCAAGGTCTATGCCTTGGTTGTCCCCTTCATCATAAGCCTTGGAACAAAGCTTTTGCATTGAGACGCTGTGACACTAGTGAAGTATTTTGATGGAAATGCACCATAGTGCGCTCTCCTTCTTGAGAGCTCCACAATGATATCCTTAGATTAGAAAACCAAGCTCCAAGAACCACACACATTACTCCACATAGAGGCTGCGGAATACGTAGAAAAACATAGTACATAGGGAGTATGAACACAAACCTCTTAGGTGTTACAAATGCGATCAAACTTGCAATATGTGGCTGATGAGGCCACTATATATCTTATTAAAGAACATATACAAAAGTGTTCAGTGCCATTTGGCCTTTCACATGGACACTAACACTAACAATAAAGAGTACCTAATTAGAGCAAATGTTGTAGTGAAAACAAATTGCTTGCTGTTACTAGGAATGATAATAAACTTTTCCAGTGCTGACATTTCTATGCTTAGATGGATAGCATACATTAAGTCACTGAATCTAGATTTTGTTCACATAGTCAAAAGAAATAACGTAGTGGCCAATATGCAATCCCCGATGATATATGAAGATGAAGCCATAATGACTCCAACTAATGAAGACATTGATATAGACTTATGATTCACATGTATATCTCATGCCTATGAAGCGTATACAGGATCTATCAAGTTTGAGTTTGTACATCAAATGAAGAAGTCAAAAGTTGTTACTAGGTCATTAAAAGGAAGAAATATAAGATGTGGAAAGGAAGATAAAAAGGAAATTGAGTGTCCAAGAGGCTTTAACCAGGACAAATGAGAGATTCAAAGAGAATGAATATGAAAGTGAGTGGAGAGAAATTGGAAGGTATTTATGTACCATGTCTCTAGATCAAAATTTCTCCTAAGAGATATTTAGAAACATTCAAAGAAAGTTAATTGATTACCTCAAAGTTGGTTTGCTCTAGAGATTTAATAGGAATTTTAGTCTACTAAGAATAAGAACTTTAGTCTGGCCTTTGCAGAGCGCGCAGACCTTGATTTTTTCTTTCTCCTTGTTGTTCCTCATCGATGTCTTTTCTCGCGCATCGTTTATAGTAGCAAAATCAAGAGGCAAACTCTTATAGCCACACAGAGCAATTAGTACCATTCTATCAGGCATCAAGCTATCCACACCGGGCGGCCTCTTGTTCTTCATATATCTGCATAATTATCTTAATTTCAGCTATGTTGTCAGGCGCAAGCAAAAGAAAAGCAGATGAATCGATCTCGGGAACTACACCCTTGAGGCATCTGAGCTATACCAGCTCGCATCAGCGCTATCATGGAAATATGATAAAAATATTCTCTGATTCACGCTGAGGATTAGAACGCGCAACCTAACAGTAAAGGCAATTTCAAGAGAATGCGGATCGATTTCATATATTCAGCTCTGAAGTCTCAAAGCGACACAATATACATGGCAAAGTCTCTTTTATTCTAAGGATACATGCCAGGCCTAGTTGACCAGGAGCCTAATTTTTAGAAAGGTCTTTATTGCCAGATTATGTGCACAGAGAAAAAGTAGAAGATCCCCCACCGAACCTATTATATGTCCTTAATGCGCAGAGCTCCCCGTCAGAGCTTCAACAAAAGTGCCAAGACAAGCATAAATAAAAAAGGCTTCATTTCTTCAAAGAAGAGGACATGAGGAAGCAACAATCTTCAAAGAGGAGTATGCCATTTTTCTTATGACCAAAGCATGGAGAATGGCTCTTCCTGAGGATCAATGGAAGGACATAGCTTAATTGGGAGATAAGTACTTTACAAGTTGATGTTTTCATTTCAATATTTGCTTTGCTCTATGCTTTCATATAGAATTTAGTGCTATTATCATTGAAGTAGGGAAGGAATCTTCGATTTTGAAAGCATTGCATGCAATTTAATGAAAGCAAAATAGGAGAGCATTGAAGTATGGAAATACTTATCACACATAGGCATGCGTCTACAAAAGAATGTTGGTGCATTTCTCCTTTTCAAAGAATGTTTACCTGCACAAAACATGTTTTTTTTCCCTGTAAGGATGCAAAGTGCCAAGAAAAACTATGAAACTTTTGTAAGTTCTCATTTGATTCCATTCCAAGGAGTGATGGAAATCAAAGGTTGAACCTTATTGAAATTTGATATTCAATAGGATGATGCTAGGTTCCATGTGATTGCATCTTTGGTAAACGATGCAACTTGCTAAGCAAACATGGAAACTTGAAAGAACTCTTCCTTTTAGAAGGATTAGAGAGTTAAATTTTGGTTTCATTTAAGCTAATTGAAGATTCAAGAGGAAACCAAAGCAAGCAATCTTTAGGAAATGAGATAAGTTCCTAAAGACTTGAATAAAATTGTGAATTTTCATGTAGGAATATAAAGTTCCAAGAAATGGATCTCCAATCCATGAACGTTTCCTAAACAAGCTACAAAGTTCAAAATTATGTGTTCATAATAACATTATTATTGGATCAAAAGATTCTTGGACTTTAAACATAATTTTGATTGTTGACATATGTTTAAAGTACTCTTGTAACATCTAAAGATTGATCAATAATAATAAATCTATATCAAACTCAAGAAGAGGAATCAATATCGCATAAATGAAAGTTCAAATCAAACATTCATACTGAAATGGAAAACCATATCCTAAAGGTGATATTTATTCTCTAGCTTGATACTCGAGAAATGAACACAGGCCCATTTCTCTTCTTGTATTTCCCGAAGAACTCTTGAGAGTGCTATTGAATTGAAAGAGGTTTTCCAACATCTATGGAATCAGGAACATAAAAGTTCGTTGGTGGTGAGCTTTCTCTTTCAACAACTGCTTGAGCCTATGTAGGTAAAGAAACCTGTAGCTTGTTTACCAACTACTCTAATATTTCTAGTAAGCCCTGGAAATGCAAACCGGTTTGATAGAATTTGTTTGATTGAACAATTGATTGGCCTCAAGCATAAACTTAGCTAGTACTACCATTTTCATGCAAAATTTTGACAATTCAATCTCTAAGTATGTTCTAGGGTAACTCTTATCTAGGTTTGCAACTGTTGGATCTTCTTGAAGTTGAGCCTAGTAGGCCTTGAACATCATGAAATGGAGTGGATGGAGTTTCGATATGTGAGAGGTTTTGAGATGCAATGTCTACTATTTTTGTTTTTGCATCTCTAAGGCTTTCTTCTAATTTGGATAACTTTCTAGCCCACTTACGATTGGCCTTCTCCCTGGTGTCCTTCGAGGTTCTTGTTTTCCTCTTGCTAGGCTCTCTTGGTTCACTTGACTTGGATTGTTCATCTAGTTTAGCCTATTGTAAGGCTTGTGACCTCGTGACTGCTTGTAGGAGCCATGTTAATGTTGCTTGAACTTGAGTCCACCTCTAAGCCTACCACATTAATGGGTGTAACGTTGGGTGCACTAGAAAGGTTCCTTGGACAATATCTTGGGAGATGTTATTTGCCACACTCATGATAAAAGCCTTGTATTGTGATGTTTTGTCCTTGTCCTGGAGCCAATGGGTGGGGCATTCATGAATGAAATGGTCGCCCTGACATCTAAAACATGGTCCTCTAGGGGCTTGTGGTCTCATTTGTCTCAATTGGGGCCTCGGATTAGGATTTATATAAATGACATTGGAGTATTGTGGCTCCTAGTTTGGTTCCCTAGGTAGTGCCTCATATTGATACCGATAAGTCTCACTATGATCAGGTGACTATGTGTAATTAGCTTATGGACTATCCTCATGGGTGTAGTCAAAACTTTGAGCATGAGGGTCATTTTCTGAGACCAAAGGATTCATCGGCCCCAATGCTCTATTAAGGTTCTCCTCTGCAACTGCATACTTGACTAGGATCACATTGGTAGGAGGTGGTGATTGGTTTCCTAGGACCCATTGTGGCCTATATGGTGCCTAGTACTGCTATTGGTGTTGAGGTTGATATTGTTGTTGTGGCCTAAAATATGGCTGTTGGTATTGGTTCTGATACATACCCTATTGATATGGTTGCTGATAAGTTTGTTTGATAGCCTGCCTATTGTACGAACAATCTCAAGCCATATGGTTCATGTATTTTCTCTTAATAGTGCAATATGGAGCATTCAATTCTCTCATGTTTTGGTTTTGCATTGGGAATATGTTAGCCATGTGGTCCCCTCAACAAGTATAACATAACTTCAATGAGGTGACCCTTGGTGTTTGTCTATTTTGAACTCCTAGCTTCTTGGCAACTTGCTCAACTACCTCATCTATCACAGTGGAGGATCTGGGAATATGACAAGTAGAACTATCAGAATCCTTATAGAGTTTGGTCAATTCTAACTCCTCACCCAAGTTGTCTTCTATGTCAATAAACATTTTCAAGCATTGATCATGATGAATGCTTCTAGCAGTTGACCTATATTTTGGTAGTTGCGGTTATTTAGAGGATGAAACCAAGCTAAAGAAGTACCCTTGATGGTCAAACCAAATGCCTTCAATTGGGTGAAAAAGTCCTCAACTTGTTCAGCTCGTAGAACTTGTTTAAACTTGGCCACATGATCATAAGGATCTCTTGACCAATCAAAGTAGTTTTTCATTATCTTGAACACTTGAGAGGGTCTAAGGGTTCTTGGGTAGTCTCGGGGTCTAGGCAATGGAAAATCATGGTCATCATTTTGAAACCTATGTGCTCTATGTCTCTGGTTTTTAGTTCTTTCACTTTCAAGTCCCGATCTATCTCTACCCACAACGTGTGCAAAGCTTACCTTAGGTCTCTCTTTGGCTCTTTCCCTCTAGTTTTCATGTGCTTGTCCTACTCCTTGGAGTTCATGGGAGACATCACATCATGGTGGAGTAAAAACCAATTCATGCTTCCAAGTGTATGCATGCCTGCATGTATTGTGTATCATGTATCGTACCCTTTTGTGTATCGTGTATTGCCCTAAGAATCATGTATCATGATACCTGATAAGTATCAGGTATCACTATGTGGTTGAATATCATATCGTGAAAGGAAGTATTGTGTATCGTGTATTGCATCAATTGTGTACCATGTATCACCAAGTGGTGAAGTATCGTGTATCGTGTCTTCTCGAGTATCATGTATCATGACCCTACAAGTATCATATCGTGGAGTTCACTAGTATCACATCATCTAAATCTGGCTATCGTGTATTTTTGGAGATGGATGTCTACGGAAGCACGCGAACAGCACAAGGAAGAAGAAGAAGCTTGGAGCATAAACACACAATACTGAATGTATTACCAGAGAATGTACAAAGATAAGTAGCCCATTAGGGCAATAGGCGTATATACAAGCCGGGGGAAAAAACCTCCTAAAGAGGGAAAAATGTGCCCCGGCGGTCCTAGTGTGTTCACACACATCACTACCTAAATATATCAACAAATCCCCCCTGGGAGTGATGCGGTGAATAAGTAGCTGGCACTCATGTATAAGGAAGTGCCAAGATATGTGGAAATCACTCCACAAAAGGAAGTAAGCCCAAAGCTTTGTGGAAAGCTTCAAACTTCTCCCTAGGTAGAGCCTTCGTGAAAAGGTCTGCAATGTTGTCGTGCGTGGGCACATATGCCAAGCTGATCTCCCCAGCTGAGAACCTCTCCCTAACATAGTGATAGTGCACCTCAATGTGCTTAGTGCGAGCATGGAACACAGGGTTCCTCGTAACTGCCAATGCGCTCTGACTGTCAGTGAAGATGGTGGTGGCAAAAGACTGGCCAACACCCAAATCAGCTATAAGGCGCCTGAGCCACACACACTCAACAGTCGCTGTGAAAGCTTCCCTATACTCAGCCTCACAACTGGAAGTGGCCACAGTAGGCTGCTTCTTGCTCAACCAAGATATACATGAGCTACCAAGCATGAAGCAAAAACCACTGATGGACACACGAGTGTCATAGCAACCAGCCCAATCTGAGTCAGAAAAAGCATTCAAATCTGGCGGTAGTGATCCCCCTTTGGGATAAAACAACCCAAGTAGCCGAGTACCACTCAAGTAGCGAAAGATGTGCTTAACCGCCTTCCAATGCGTGACTCCTGGGCAATGCATAAACGTGCTCATCTGTGAGACAGCAAACTGAATATCTGGCCGAGTAATGCATAAGTAAATCAAGCATCCAATAGCCTGCTGATAGAGAACAACATCAAATGCATCTCCAGCATCATGAAGACTCAATCGTAAACCTGTCTCCATAGGAGTGGCAATAGGCTTACAGTTTTCAAGGCCAAAACGCTGTAGTAATGTGTCAATATATTTTGTTTGACACAAAGCCATTCCACCATCAACTTGCATAAACTGAATGCCCAAATAGTGATGCAAATGCCCCAAATCAGACATCTCAAATGAAGCATGCAAATCAGCCTTGAAATCAGCAATATGCTTCTGAATAGGACCAGTGAGCAGCATGTCATCAACATAGACAAGGATGATCAGAAGCACATCATTAGCACGCTTAACATATAAGGTGCTTTCAGTTGGACTGTTCACAAAACCATTTGCAACCAGATAGGCATGTATCTTCTCATACCAAGCATGTTGTGCTTGCTTTAAACCATATAATGCCTTCTTTAACCTGCACACCTGATTTTCATGCCCTTTCTGCACAAAGCCACGGGGCTGAGAAACATACACTTCTTCATGCAAGGCACCATTCAGAAATGTTGTTTTAATGTCCAACTGATGTACATTCCAACCATGATGGGTTGCAACTGCACAAATGCTCGGAACAGTAGTCATACGGCATGTAGGTGCAAAGGTCTCATCAAAATCAATGCCTCTTTCCTGCGCATAACCCTTTGCAACAAGCCTAGCCTTATACCTGTCAACTGTACCATCAGGTTTACGCTTCAGCTTGTATACCCACTTAGTGCCAATGGCCTTCTTGCCAGGAGGCAAGTCACATAAAGACCATGCACCATTCTTCATTATAGCATCATATTCAGATTGCATGGCAGCCATCCAATTTTCTGAATTCTATGATTCATCAAAAGAAACAGGCTCATTCTCATCACAGAGACTAGACGCAGCCATAGCATAGCAATCTGATGCAAAGGAGGCACTATGAGAGCTTGAACAAGTACGATATGAGAAAGGTGCATCTAATTTGCTGTCACGCAAAGTCTGCACCAGCCATTTTGGCATAGTTTTTGCCTGCTCAATATCAGCTCTCTCATCAAGAAGTGCATCATGTAAATCTGCATCAGAAATAGAATGATCTGCATCATCATATGAAACCTGCAAATGTTGAGAAGTTGCCTCATTAGGACCAGCATTAGACTGTCCACTTGTAAAAAGAGGCATCAACGTATCATACATGTCTTTGGAGCTAACAGATGTCTCCTTAGTACATGAAAGCAATGGCTGAATAGCATCTTCCACAAAGACAACATCACGGCTAACCAGAATGCGTTTAGTTTGTGGATGATACAGACGATAGCCTTTACTTTCAGAACTATACCCAACAAAAATACATTTTACTGCCTTATCATCCAATTTCCTGTGATGTTGTTCAGGCATTAATGCATATGCCAAACAACCAAAAACACACAGATGAGCAACAGATGGCTTGCGGTCATGCCAAGCCTCATATGGAGTGATAGACTGCAGGGCTTTAGTGGGACACCTGTTCAGTACATATGCTGCACACATGACAGCCTCAAGCCAGAAACTATGTGGTAAAGCCTGACTCTTGACCATGCATCTTGCCATCTCCATGAGTGACCTGTTCTTTCGTTTAGCAACTCCATTCTCTTGAGGTGTATATGACACTATACACTGATGTTTTATCCCACGTTCAGCCAGAAATGCATTAAAATCAGAAGACATATATTCGCCCCCTCGATCAAAACGGAGGGTGCCCATTTTACATGCTGACAGATTTTCAGCTAGAACCAAAAACTGTTTAAAGCACACGAACACTTCGGACTTTTCTTTGAATGAATATACCCATGCATGCCTGGAAAAATCATCAATGAAAGTCACGAAGTAAAGGTAGTTCTCAAAAGAGGGTGTCTGCATAGGACCACAGACATCACTATGTACAAGCTGCAATTTCTGTGTAGCCCAAACTGAACCATTTTTTGGAAAGAAGGAACGCTGCATTTTGCCCAAACTACAGCCTTCACATACATTTTTCCAGGTGCCTCAAGCTTGGGCAAAGAAGACACCATATCAAATTTCTGCAGGCGTAGCAAACTAGCAAAATTCAGATGACCAAAGCGTGCATGCCAAAGCTTTGCATCTGACAAAGCCTGAGAATCATGAATTGCACATGCCGAATCATTCACAGATCTTTCATAGTCTATGAGCTTATAGAGCCCACGATACAAAATGCTAGAAGCAATAATCACATCGCCATTTGATAGATCATGAAACTGTACACCTGTCATCAACGAATTTCACAACCAAGCCAATCTTGGCTAATGTAGAAACTGATAACAGATTCTTCTTGATCCCCGGCACAAATAAAGCATCTGAGAAGGTGAAAGAACTACCATCAACAATAGTCAGAATGATCTTACCAACTCCCATAATAGGATAAGAGGAGTTGTTGGCGCATGTGACAGTATTCCCTGTAGGGGCAGGCTCGAGTGAAGAGAAGAAACTGCGCTCCAGGGTAATATATTTGGTCGCCCCACTATCAAAGTACCAAACATCTGAGTCCATTGCAGACATGCACTCCTCATGAGAAGATGGGTCAAAACTGCAAACAGTAGTAAATGCCCATTCTTCTTCCTGCACAAGGTTAGCAGACTCTATTTTTGGTGTAGAGGCTTCTGCAACAACCATTCCAGCCTCCTTTTTCTTTGCCTCTTTTGCAGCCAGTTTTGGACAGTTCTTTATGATATGATCATTCCCTTTACAGTACTTGCAAAACAAATTCTGCTTTTCTGATTTCTTCTCATCTTTATCTTGGTTCTTCGAATGTGCAGCATTTGCAGATTTCTGCTTACTAGTAGAAGAGCTCCATTTTCCTTTACCCTTTTGACTAGCCAAGAGAGCTTGATCTGCAACACGCATAATGGACCTGTTCTGCTTGGACTGATCTTCCTGCAACAGAATAGAGACTATCTCCTCAAATGATAAGGCATTCGGATTGCTTTCATCATCAACTGAAGAGAAGAAGCAAAACTCTGATATGAATCAGGAAGACCATTCAGAACGGTCTACACAAGTGAGCTATCTGGTAGAACCTCATCAGCAGAAATCAACTGTTCCTTCAAATCTTTGATCTTCGTTAGGAAACTGTCCATAGAATCACCTTCATTCATGTGCTCACTCTCCAACTATTTTTGGAGGTAAGCAACACGAGCCACATTCCTAGTTTGGTACAATGTGGTAAGTGTATCCCAAGCATCCCTAGTTGTTCTGCAAGACCGAATATGAGGAATAATGTCACGTTTGACAGATAAAGCTATCAATGCATATGCCTGGGCATCTCTGCCATCCCAACGAATTTGCTCTGTAGTAGGTGCAACAGAAACAACAGCACGAACAGGAATCTGCAGAATATCATCTTCGACACCATCTTCATCAGCTCCAGCACCTGTATTTGCAGTACCTGTCATTACAGGTGTAACAGGACGTCTTTCAACACCCTGCATAATGTTCCACAATCCTTTTGCAACCAAAACATCTCGCATCATATAAGCCCATAATGGGTAGTTGGTACCATCCAACTTATCGTCAACAGCCAACATACGGAATACATCACTGCTTTCAACCATGGCCGGTGACTAAAATACCTTGATGCACAAAATTGATTGTATCTCAAAAAGTTGAATAGAACTGCCCAGACGAGTTCTGCTAGAGCTGTAGCAGACTTTGAGACGCTTCAACTGGCGAACAAAAACTGGTATATACCTTTGGCACAAAAAGATGAAATAGCCTACTCAAGCGCTGTGATAGTGCATTTGGAGGCCGAAACGAGCTCAGATCGCGATTTCGGTAGCACAAGGCGAAGCTATTTTGATCTCGGAAACACGTTGAGTATGCTCACCAAAATTCGTGCAATTCTGAGACTGCAAACGGAGGAGTGTCGACGGCACCCTAGATGAAGCGACGACCTGCTCTGATACCAATTGTTGGAGATAGATGTCTGCGGAAGCACGCGAACAGCACAAGGGAGAAGAAGAAGCTTGGAGCACAAACACACAATACTGAATGTATTACCAGAGAATGTACAAAGATAAGTAGCCCATTAGGGCAATAGGCGTATATACAAGCCGGGAGAAAAAAACCTCCTAAAGAGGGAAAAAAGTGCCCCGGCGGTCCTAGTGTGTTCACACACATCACTACCTAAATATATCAACATGTATCGTGTACTTCGGAGTATCGTGGGATTCAAGTATCATATTGCAGTTACTAAGTATCATGTATGACCCAATAGCCAAGTATCGTGTATCGTGTGAGTTCCTTATAGTTTATCATCAGACCTTAGATATCATGTATCGTGGCTTAGGAATATCATGTATCGTGGGGAAAGCAAGGAGCCTGAAAAAGAAAAATTAGAGAAATCAAAGTGTTGAAACTTGCAAAGGATAGTCAATAGGGCCATAGATGACCCAAGAACTAAGTAGTGAATGAACCTAAGATCTGATCGAGTATTAGACAGTCGAAGAAGTGTAGTATCTTCTGCAAGAAGTGTAGCTCAAAAAGTAATCACTCTATTTACTCAAATACTTCTAGTGATTCGGATGAGGAAAGACTCATGGCCTCAAAAGATATGCATAGTTTTGTGCCTAGGGCACGTTTCATGTCTGTAGTGGAAGGGGAATATCAGACATCCCTATAGTACATATCTACGAACTTGCATGGAGTACCTATCTACCTTGATGGCCTTAATAGGTTTGTGGCAAGAATGAGAAATGCCACTAAACCAAAAATAGTCCCAAGACTAGATGTCAAATACGAAAGAGTTATCTACATGGATAAAATAGTACAAATATATGTTGTGACTGAAAACCCTGACTAGATAAATGAAAGAGGGAAGATGGAGGAACCAGGAATCCATAGTAGAACCAATAATGGAGACATGGTGACTACCCCTAGGGGAAAGTCTGTGATCACTCAGGTACTAAGAGGAGATCTGATACCCCAAGTTGACTATCTACTTGGCGTGTACTTGGTAAGTGGGTCTAACCTACTACTACAAGTTGCTTCACCTATACAAGAAGAAGGGATCAAGCCAATCACTATCTGTGAATTAAGAGATCGTGAAGATTTATCTAGAGTTACCTACCTAGACCAAAATTGAAGAAGATATTGGCCAGTGGATGATCTAGATAGGTTGAGATTGAGGTACATTGGAATGCCTATATTCCCTCCTTGAGAATGCGCAACTACTTCACAAAACCTCTTTGGAGCCCATCAAGGTACCAAAAACTTAGCTTCTGGACAAACCAGCCAATGGAGTGTCCCTATCAGACCTCACATGCAATTTTCTATGTCGGGACCCAACCCCAGGAGCAAAACCAATCTAGGAACCGAAAGTATGAATAGACCACCTTTTCGAGTAAGACCACCACAAGGTGTAGAACCAAGAGTACATCTCGGACGGCCTACTATCCCCTTCATTATTTGACCCCTAGATCTAGGCTGAAGATTAAGACCAATCGAAGTGGCTAAGTGTATGAGAAAACATTATGGTAGTTGAGGCAAACCTTATGACCACATTGCAAAATTCAAGAAGTACTACGTGTAGAATAGGTGGATGATTTCTTTGTCCAATATGACTCTTTTGGGCTAACCCTTATAAGAACAACTTTGAATTGGTTCCAACCTTTGGACCTCGACCATTTTGCAAATATTGAACAATTCTTCCAAGAATCTATCGAAGAATTCACCAAGAGGGGAATCAAACACAATTCTTCTTCATTGATCCAAATTTTTAAATAGACCCCTAATGAGATTGTAAAGATTGCAGCCAGACGATTCAATAAGTATCTACATAGATGCTCTGTGATGGAGAGACCCTCCCAACAAAAAATGATATCTATGTTCTTAGATGCTTTAACTAACGAGACATTAAGAACGTTGGTATATGTGAAGCGATTACAGACATTAAGTGAATGTCTACAAGAATGCATAGATTTGGAAGACAACCTAGCAGATGAGCTAAAAACCCCACAGAATCCCACTAAATTAGAGGACAAGATGAGCAACACTACCTCTAGCACGATCAATGTAGAAGAATTGGTAGAATTAGTGGCTAAGAAGCTAGGAGTCCAGGGACAGAGAAACTAACAGAATGCCCCTATGAGAGTGCCAATGTTAAGATGATGCATGCATTGTGGTGGAGATCACCCATCCCATGTTTGTGCAAGAGGAGGCTTGGTACCACTAGAACCCTATCCATACGACAGGCAAATGACCTAAGGACCTAATATGTACTATCACATTGAGCAAAAATATACCAACCATAATATTGAGAATTACCCTTTTAATAGAAACCCTAGACCCTCTGCACCACCCTAATATAAGGATATCCTCCTAGGGATTAGGACAGAGAGGCCCATAGATATAATCCATACACAGGACCACTAGTAGCACCAAGAACATATGGATATGGTGGATATGGTCAACCACAACCAGTGCTAGGACAACAATCACCACATCCACTAAACCTAGTTCCTGTAAAGTATAAACAATCAGAAGAAAATCTAGAAAGAGCCATAGTGCCAACCATGCCATTGACCAATACGAAAAACTTAAGCCAAGGATTCAATCAGAATCATGGAGAATATTATCCCTATGACTCAAATCTTATGGAATATGAACAAACCTATGAGTAGCAATACTAGGGATATGAGAGATATGAAAATTCTTATGGACCTGAGTATGCTAATCTTATGCACATCACACCTAGTTCCTATTAGATCCCCAAATAGATTGCCTGCACCAAGAGGACTATGCTTTAGATGTGGAGGAGATCACTTCATTAGGGTATGCACTTTGCCCTACAACCCACCACCCCCCGTGTGTCCGAAGTCTATTGCAATGACTATGGCAAACAAAATTTGTTTAGAGATTGCCCTAAGAACCCCCAATAAGGTCTTTCCTACTATGCAAATCAATTGAAGGTTATTACCAAGGCCAAAGCCAAGGAGAGTCTGGAAAAGGAAGCATTGTATGATCCAAAGGTTGAAGAGGAGCAAGAACCCAAAGCTCATGTGGTTGAGGACTTAGAGGAACTAAAGGAGACCTTTAAAATTAAAAAGACTCAAAGATGGAAGTGAAAGCAAGAAAAAGTTAAAAACAAATGGATTAAAAGAAAGATTGAAGAGATAGAGAAAACTTTAAAAGAAACTAAGATAGGTGAAAATCAAAAGACACACAAGAAGGCTCACATGGTAACCAAGGAGTCGAAGAGAGTACTCGCAAGATCGATTCTATCGGATCCCATGCCCGAAGACCTAAACATGTGTTTGAAGGCCTATCAATCTAGGATAGAGACATGACCTAGCATAGAACAACATGAAAGAAGTTATCCTCAAGGAGATTTGGAGAAGCAAAGGTTGGAAATATGTAAAATATTCATTGATATTGCACAAGTCACACTCGAGAACTCTATACCAGCCCTTCCTGAGACTAGGATACCAAAAAACCAATTCCAAGAAGGTTTAGATGCTGCCAAACCAAAACACAAAAAAGGATAGCAGGATGATGAGAGAAAGAAAAATATCAAAATTAAAGGGGAAAAACAAGGTTCGGTAATCCCAAAAATAGAGGCAAACTGGCCATGTGACTGTGGGCTATAATTCAAGAAGATTGGTGGAAAAAAGTTGGAAACATACTACCCCCTTTTGAAGAGCTAGATGCCATTGGGAACAACCTGCATTGGAAATGGACGAGATGTATGTAGAAATATCAATCTTGGATCCGAATACCAAATGAAGTGTTTGAACCTTGACAAATCTATTCCTCCATCAACTTGCAGAAATTGAATGCCCAAATAATGATGCAAATGCCCCAAATCAGACATCTCATATGAGGCATGCAAATCATCCTTAAAATCAGCAATATGCTTCTCGTGAGGACCAGTGAGCAGCATGCCATCAACATACATCCATGTAGCACATCATTTGCATGCTTAACATATAAGGTGCTCTCAGTTGGACTATTCTCAAAATCATGTGCAATCAGACATCCATGTAGCTTTTCATACCAAGCACCTGGTGCTTGTTTCAAACCATATAATGCCTTTTTCAACCTACACACCTGGTTTTCATGCCCATTCTACACAAAGCCACAAGGCTGAAAAACATACACTTCTTCATGCAAGTCACCATTCAGAAATGTAGTTTTAATGTCCAACTGATGTACATTCTAACCATGGTGGGCTTTAAGTGCACATATGCTACGAGCTATAATCATTTGGCAAGTAGGAGCAAAGGTCTCATCAAAATCAATGGCTCTTTCCTGAGCATAACTCTTTGCAACAAGCCTAGCCTTATACATGTCAAGTGTTCCATCAGGTTTACGCTTCAGCTTGTATACCCACTTAGTGCCAATGGCCTTCTTGCCAGGAGGCAAGTCACATAAAGACCAGGTACCATTCTTCATTATAGCATCATATTCAACTTGCATAGTAGCCATCCAATTTTTTGAATTTTGTGCTTCATCAAACAAAACAGGCTCATTCTCATCACAAAGACTAGAGGCAGCCATAGCATAGAAATTTGATGCAAAAGAAGGACTATGGGATCCCGAACAAGTATGATATGATAGAGGTGCATCTAATTTGCTATCGTGCAAATTCTGCACCAACCATTTTGGCATAGTTTTTGCCTCCTCAATATCAACTCTCTCTTCAACAAGTGCATCATGTAAATCTGCATAAAAAATGGAATGATCCTGCATCATCACATGAAACTTGTAAAGGCTGAGAAGTTGCCTCATTAGGACTAGCACTAGACTATCCACCTGTAAAAAGAGACAGCAAAGCATCATACATGTCTTTGGATCTAATTGATGTCTCCCTACTACATGAAAGTAATGGACGAATAACAACTTCCACAAAAACAACATCACAACTAACCAAAATGTGTTTAGTCTGTGGATGATACAAATGACAGCCTTTGCTTTCATAACTGTACAAAACAAAAATACATTTCACTCCTTTATCATCCAATTTCCTCCAGTGTTGTTCAAGCACTAATGCATATGCCATACAACCAAAAAACACACAGATGAACAATAGTTGGTTTGCAACCATGCCAATCCTCATATGGAGTGATAGATTGCATTGCTTTAGTGGGACCCCTGTTAAGTACATATGTTGCACACATAATAGCCTCAAGCCAGAAACTATGTGGTAAAGCCTCACTCTTGACCATACACCTCGCCATCTCCATAAGTGACCTGTTCTTCCTTTCATCAACTCCATTTTTTTCAGGTGCATAGGACACTATACACTGATGTTTTATCACATTCAACCAAAAATGCATTAAAGTCAAAAGACATATATTCCCCCCCTCAATCAGAATGGAGGGTGCCCATTTTATATACTAATGGATTTTCGGCAAAAACCAAAAACTCTTTGAAGCACATAAGCACTTTGGACTTTGCTTTCAATGGATATACCATGCATGCCTGGAAAAATCATCAATTAAAGTCACGAACTAAAGATAGTTTCCAAAAGAGGGTGTCTACATAGGACCATAGAAATCATTGTGAACAAGCTGCAATTTTTGAGTAGCTCAAACTGAACCATCTTTTGGGAACGAGGATTGTTGCATTTTGCCCAAAATACAGCCTTCATAGACATGTTTACAAGGTGCCTCAAGTTTGAGCAAAGAAGACATCATTTTAGATTTCTTTAGGTGTAGCAAACTATCTAAATTCAAAGGACCAAAGCGTGCATGCCAAAGCTTTGCATTTGACATAGCTTGAGAATCATGTACTACACATGTTGAATCATTCACAGATTTTTTATAGTCTATGAGCTTATAAAGTCGACAACATAAAATGCAAGAAGCAATACTGACATTTCCATTGGACAGATCATGAACTATACATCTGCCATCAACAAATTTCACAACCAAGCCAATCTTGGCTAAAGCTGAAACTGATAATAGATTCTTCTTGATCCCTGGCACAAATAAAGCATCGGACAATATAAAAGAATTGCCATCAGTAGTAGTTAGAATAATCTTACCAACTCCCATGATAGGACAAGAGGAGTTATTGGCACATGTGATAGTATTCCCTGTAGGGGCAAGCTCGAGTGAAGTGAAGAAACTCCGCTGGGAGGTAATATGTTTGGTCGTCCCATTATCAAAGTACCAAAAATTTGATTCTAATATAGACATACACTATTCACGAGAAGATGGGTCATAAGTTCAAACAGTAGTAAATGCCCATTCTTCATTCTACACAAGATTTGTAGATTTTGTTTTGGGTGTAGAGACCTCTGCAACAACCATTCTAGCCTCTTTCTTCCTTGCCTCTTTAGCAGCTAGTTTTGGATAGCTCTTTTTGACATGATCATTTCCTTTATAGTATTTTCAAAACAATTTCTGCATTTTTTTTTCTTCTCATCATTGTCTTCCTTCTTTGATTGTGCAAAATTAGCAGATTTGGGCTTACTAGTAGAAGAGCTCCATTTTCCTTTGCCCTTCTGACTAGCCAAGAAAGCTTGATCTGCAACACACATAATGGAGCTATTCTTCCTAGACTGATCTTCTTGCAAAATATTAGAAACTAACTCCTCAAATGTTAAGGCATTTGGATTGCCTTTCATCATTAAACAAAGAGTGGAAGCACAACTCTAATATGAATCAAGAAGACCATTCAGAACAGTCTACACAAGTGAACTATCACACAAGACTTCATTAGTAGAAATGAACTTTTCCTTCAAATCTTTGATCTTTGTCAGAAAACTATCCTGGGAATCTCCTTTATTCATGTGCTCACGCTCCAACTATTTTCAAAGGTAAGCAACACAAGCCTCATTCCTAGTCTGGTATAAAGTGGTAAGTGTATCCCAAGCATCCTTACCTATTCTACAAGAGTGAATGTGAGGAATAATGGCACATTTGACAGGCAAGGCTATCAAGGTGATGAGGAGATCAAAACACCTTCGCTTTGTAGTGCCAAAATCATGATCTCAGCCTATTTTGACCTTTGAATGCACTATCATAGTGCTTGTGCAAGCAATTTTCTCTTTTTGTGCCAAAGATATATATATGTTTTGGTTTGCTAGTATAAACATCTCAATGTCTGCTACAGGTTTAGCAGAACTTGATAAGATACTTCTATTCAACTTTTTGAGATACAATCGTTTTTTTGCATCAGGGTATTTTTTTTCGTGGCCATGGTTGAAAGCTGTGATGTATTTTGTATGTTGGTTGCTGAGGATAAGTTGAACAATAGCAATTACCATTATGGGCTTATATGATGCATCATGTATTTGTTGCAAAAGGACTGTGGAATATCATAAAGGGTGTTGAAAAACATCCTATTACAGTGCAAACACAGTTTCCAAAGGTGACGAAGACGACATTGACGATGATGATATTCTTCATGTTCCTATTTGTGCTGTGGTTTTTGCTGCACCTACTATAGAGCACAATTATTGGGATGGCAAAGATGCTCAGGCACATGCATTGATAGCCTTGTCTGTCAAACATGCCATTATCCCTCACATTCACTCTTGCAGAATAACTAAGGGTGCTTGGGATACACTTACCACTTTATACTAGGCAAGAAATGAGGCTTGTGTTGCTTACCTCCAAACATAGTTGGAGAGTGAGCACATGAATGAAGGAGATTCCATGGATAGTTTTTTGATAGAGATCAAAGATTTAAAGGAACAACTGATTTCTACTGATGAAGTCTTACCTGAGAGTTCACTTGTGCAGAATGTTCTGAATGGTCTTCTTGATTCATATCAGAGTTTTGCTCCTATTCTTCGTTTGATGATGAAAGGAATGCAAATGCCTTAACATTTGAAGACTTAGTCTCCGTTTTGTTGTAGGAAGATCAATCTAGGTAGAATAGGTCCATTATGTGTGTGGAAGATCAAGCTTTCTTGGATAATGAGAAGGGAAAAGGTAAATGGAGCTCTTCTACTAGTAAACAAAAATCTGCTAATTCTGTACAATCAAAAAAGAATGACAGAGATGAGAAAAAACAGAAAAGCAAAAATTATTTTTCAAATACTGTAAAGGAGATGATCATGTCATAAAGAGTTGTCCAAAACTAGCTGCTAAAGAGGCAAGGAAGAAAGAGGCTGGAATGGTTGTTGCAAAGGCCTCTACACCCAAAACAGAGGGTGTTAATCTTGTGTAGAATGAAGAATGGGCATTTACCACTACTTGTAGTTATGACCCATCTTCTGATGAATAGTGTATGTCTATAGTATACTTAGATGTTTGGTACTTTCATAGTGGGGCAACCAAAGATATTATCTTCCAGCATAGTTTCTTCACTTCACTCGAGCCTGCCCCTACAAGGAATACTGTCACATGTGCCAACAACTCCTCTTATCATGTCATGGGAGTTGGTAAGACCATTTTGAATATTGCTGATGGTAGTTGTTTTACATTATCAGATGCTTTATTTGTGCAAGGAATCAAGAAGAATCTGTTATTAGTTTAAGTTTTAGCTTTAGCCAAGATTGGCCTGATTGTGAAAGTTGTTGATGATAGATGTACAATTCATGATCTATCAAATGGCAATGTCATTATTGCTTCTAGCATTTTATGTGGT
Source organism: Ceratopteris richardii (assembly GCA_020310875.1). Lineage (NCBI taxonomy): Eukaryota > Viridiplantae > Streptophyta > Polypodiopsida > Polypodiales > Pteridaceae > Ceratopteris > Ceratopteris richardii. The sequence continues at coordinate 113,964,313 of CM035409.1, forward strand.
GGGCTATATAAGCCCATAGAATATGAAAAATCTATGAATGATTCAACACATGCAGTACATGATTCTCAGGCTTTGTCAAATGCAAAGCTTTGGCATGCACACTTTGGTCATCTAAATTTTGCTAGTTTGCTATGCCTGCAGAAATTTGAATTGTTGTCCTCTCTACCCAAACTTGAGGCACCCATTAAACATGTGTGAAGGATATATTTTGGGCAAAACGCAGCATTCCTCGTTCCCAAAAGATGGTTCAGTTCGAACTATTTAGAAATTGCAATTTGTTCATAGTGATGTATGTGGTCCTATGCAGATACCCTCTTTTGGAAACTATCCTTACTTCATGAGTTTCATTGATGGGTATATCCATCAATGAATATATCCATTGAAAGCAAAGTCCAAAGTGTTATGTACTTCAAACAATTTTTGGTTTTTGTTAAAAATCTATGAGCATGCATGGGTATATCCATGCATGGGTATATCCATTAAAAACAAAGTCCAAAGTGTTTATGTACTTGGGTATATCCATTGAAAGCAAAGTCCAAAGTGTGTCCTAATGAGGCAACTTCTTAGCCTTTACAAGTTCATGTGATGATGCATATCATTCCATTTTCGATACAAATTTACATAATGCACTTATTGATGCGAGAGCTGATAACGAGGAGGCAAAAACCATTCCAAAATGGCTGGTGCTAACTTTGTGTGGTAACAAATTAGATGCACCTTTCTCATATCATAATCATTATGGCTCTCATAGTGCTTCTTTTGCTTCAGATTGCTGTGATATGGGTGCCTCTAGTCTCTATGATGAGAATGGGCATGTTTTATTTGATGAAGCACAAAATTCAAAAAATTGGATGGCTACTATGCAATCTAAATGTGATGCTATAATGAAGAATGGTACCTAGTCTTTATGTGACTTTCCTTCTGGCAAAATGGCCATTGGCACTAAGTGGGTATACAAGTTGAAGTGTAAGCCTAATGGAACAGTTGACAAGATAAGGTTAGGCTTGTTGCAAAGAGTTATGCTCAGGAAAGAGGCATTGATTTTGATGAGACCTTTGCTCCTACATGTCGAATGACTACTGTTCATAGCATTTGTGCACTTGCAACTCATCATGGATGGAATGCACATCAGTTGGACATTAAAAGTGCATTTCTAAATGGTAACTTGCATGAAGAATTATATGTTTTTCAGCCCCATGGCTTTGTGCAAAAAGGGCATGAAAACCAAGTGTGTAAGTTGAAAAATGCATTATATGGTTTGAAACAAGCACCATGTGCTTTGTATGAAAAGATATATGCCTATTTGATTGCACATGGTTTTGAGAAAAGTCCAACTAAGAGCACCTTATATGTTAAGCATGAAAATGATGTGCTTTTGATCATTGTTATGTATGTTGATGACATGCTACTCATTGGTTGTGATGAGAAGCATATTTTGTTGATTTTAAGGCTGAGTTGCATGCCTCATTTGAGATGTCAGATTTGGGGCATTTGCATCATTATTTGGGCATTTATTTTATGCAAGTTGATGGAAGAATAGCTTTGTGTCAAACAAAATATATTGACACATTATTGCAAGATTTTGGCCTTGACGATTGTAAAACCATTGCCACTCCTATGGAGACAGGTTTATGGTTGAGTCTTCATGATGCTAGAGATGCATTTGATGTTATTCTATATCAACAGGCTGTTGGATGCTTGATTTACTTACGAATTACTTGGCCATATATTCAGTTTGTTGTCTCACAGATCAGCAAGTTTATGCATTGCCGAGGTGTCAAGAATTGGCTGGCAGTTAAGCATATCTTTCGCTACTTGAGTGGTACTTGACTACTAGATTTACATGCTTTTTCTGACTCTGATTGGGCTGGTGACTCTGCTTTTTCTGACTCTGCTTTTTCTGACTCTGAAGCTGATGACGATGGTGTCGAAGATGATATTCCACAGATTCCTGTTCGTGCTGCTGTTTGTGCTGCAGCTACTGCAAAGCAGATTCGCTGGTATTGCAGAGATTCCCAGGCATATGCATTGATAGCTTTGTCTATCAAACATGCCATTATTCCTCACATTTGCTCTTGCAGAACAGATAAGGATGCTTGGGATACACTTACTACATTGTACCAAGCTAGGAATGAGGCTCATATTGCTTACCTCCGAAAACAGTTGGAGAGTGAGCACATGAATGAAGGTGATTCTATGGACAATTTCCTAACAAAGATCAAAGACTTGAAGGAATAGTTGATTTCTGCTGATGAGGTTATACCAGATAGCTCACTTATGCAGACCGTTCTGAATGGTCTTCCTGATTCATATCAGAGTTTTGCTTCTACTCCTCGATTGATGATGAAAGGCAATCCAAATGCCTTGTCATTTGAGGAGTTAGTCTCTATTTTGTTGCACAAAGATCAGTCTAGGCAAAACAGGTCCATTATGCAAATTGCAGATCAAGCTTTCTTGGCTTGTCATAAGGGCAAAGAAAAATGGAGCTCTTCAACTAGTCAGCAGAAATCTGCTAATTCTGCATATTCAAAGAAGGCAGATAAAGATGAGAAAAAATGAGAAAAGCAGAAATTGTTTTGTAAGTACTATAAAGGGAATGATCATATCATAAAGAACTGTCCAAAACTGGCTGCTAAAGAGGCAAGGAAGAAAGAGGCTTGAATGGTTGTTGCAGAGGCCTCTACACCAAAAACACAGTCTGCGAATCTTGTGTAGGAAGAAGAATGGGTGTTTACTACTGTGTGCAGTTTTGACCCATCTTCTCATTAGCAGTGCATGTCTGCAGTAGACTCAGATGTTTGGTATTTTGACAGTGGTGCAACCAAACATATTACCTCGCAGCGCAATTTCTTCTCTTCACTCGAGCCTGCCCCTAAAGGGAATACTGTTACATGCACCAACAACTCCTCTTATCCAGTTATGGGAGTTGGTAAGATCATTTTGACTACTGCTGATGGTAGTTCTTTCACTTTATCAGATGATTTATTTGTGCCAAAGATAAAAACGAACCTGTTATGAGTTTCTACATTAGCCAAGATTGGCTTGGTTGTGAAATTTGTTGATGACAGGTGTACAGTGATTTGTCATGGCGATGTGATTATTGCTTTTGGCATTTTATGTCCTAGGTAGTATAAGCTCATAGACTATGAAAGATCTGTAAATGATTTGGCATGTGCAGTAAATGATTCTCAGGCTATATCAGATGCAAAGCTTTGGCATGCACGCTTTGGTCATCTGAATTTTGCTAGTTTGCTATGCCTACAAAAATCTGAAATGGTGTCCTCGTTGCCCAAACTTGAGGCACTTGGAAAACATGTTTGTGAAGGCTGTATTTTGTGCAAAATGCAGCGTTCATCCTTTCCAAAAGATGGTTCAGTTTGCGCTACTTAGAAATTGCAGCTTGTACATTGTGATGTATGCAGTCCTATGCAGATACCTTCTTTTGGAAATTACCTTTACTTTGTGACTTTCATTGATGATTTTTCCAGGAATGCATGGGTATATCCACTCAAAGCAAAGTCCGAAGTGTTCATGTGCTTTAAACAGTTTTTGGTTTTGGCTGAAAATATGTCAGCATGTAAAATGGGCACCCTCCGTTCTGATCGAGGGGGGTGTTAGTCGGCCGACGGATTGGGACAGGTGTAACGGAAATCTTTGTAAAACACGCGTGAAAGGTAGTTACGCGCATATTTGTAAATCTTATATAAAGCAATGAAAAGAAGTGCTCGGGAGCGCGGGGATTTCGGCCTATTTTTGTGTTATCACCAGACTGTTTGTCTCGTTGTTGTCAGAACGTTGCGGCAGTGTGTGTTGTTTAGTTTCTGCGTACTCTGTTGTACTCTGTGTTGTCATCTGTCAATCTCGGATACACTGTGAATCTAGTTCCATTCAGTAAGTCGTTGGATCGTTGTCTGAAAGAGTTACTGTGGATCGTTGTGATGAATTTTTCTGTTAAGATATACGACGAAGTGCTCTTCTCCTTGTTGAACTGCTAACTGCTGATAAGATTGTGTGAATGTAGTAATCTTTCCCTAAGAACATTGTGCAGAAGTAGTGTTGTTCTCGATCTGCCCTTGTACGGTGAGAATTACCTATAGTTAAGGGTAATTCCAGTGTGTGTTACTCTTCAAAACTGTAGGTTGAAACCGTAGGTACCTTCTGTGATCCGGTTGCTTGACTGTGAGCGCTGTCTTGGTGAAGGTTGGACTACTGTACTGCTACAATAGCCTATTAGTCTGAAGTAATTCGGTACCAAGGTATAGATAAGGCTGGTACAGTTTAGTTGTTACTAGTAGATGATCTAAGACTGTGATGATACTGTCTAAGGACGGTAGATTCAGATAGAATTGTCAATAGCATTTTAGTGCTACAACTGAATCGGTTATTTTGGGGAACTAAGTACAGGGCCTTTGTCTAACAGACCCCTACCACTCCCAAGAACCCACGATTCGTTTGACACGTGCTGACAGCTAGAACAACGCATTAATTCAACACTGGCCTTAACATTGGCCGTTTGGTCAGCCACGTTAACACTTGGTGCCGTCTGTGGGAAACGAACCCACTTGTCCATTTTGCGGTTGGCCGCGTTTTTTGGAGTTCACTTTTCTTTTCTTTTCTTTTTTTTTGTGCGTGTTTAATAATACAATCCCCGTTTTGAAACTTATTTATGTCCACAACCGCCCTGCCCTTGCCAGCTACTCATGCATGCACACCGTAGTTAAAAAAAATTATCATGTCAATACCCCACAACGATTAATCATCCTTCATTGCTCTCCCCGGCAAAGCATCTACTTAACCTTCTCCAGTTCGCCGAAAAACACTATTGTGTTTGTGTGATTGTGCTCTGTGTTTATCCTGTGATCTGTGTGCCTGTGTTCTATGACTTCGTGTGCGCCATGGAAGCCTTGGCTGATTACGCCGCTTTTCGTGACTGGCTCCCTACCGATGTAGGAGAGTACCTGCGCATACGTAGGTTGGAAAACTTCGCTGAACTGCCTTGGCATTCAGTGGAGTCCCACCCATTCTTCGCCAACATCATTTCCACCATCACTCGAGCACCCGCCAACGAGCGAAGTTGGGCTTTCATATATTTACCAGCCCGAACAGTAATCACCTTCCAAACCTTCGCTGAGTCGTTTCGACTCCCTTTGCAAGGCCGAGAAAATGGCACGAGCCTGCCAGTAGCCAGAATGGCCGAATTGTTTCCTAGATATTCCTCTAACAAATATGCCATTCTCTGCCGACCAGAACCAGAAAGATCTGCCCTTCAATTCCTAGTAGCCATCCTTAACCTCCAAAAGCGCACTTACGGCATATCCCAGCCATTTTACTCTGCCATAGACTTAGCTGCCCGTGAACCAATTAACTTCGCCTCTTTCTTCTTCCACAGAATCCACAAAGAATGCGTAGCTATCGTGAAACAGGTAAACAAAGGAGGCACGCCGAGATCCAGACTACCACACATCATTTCATTCCTCTTTCCGGCCATCCTTGCAGCACAACCTCCACCGCAAGGACCAATTCTGCGAAATGAAGAGTCAGTGCAGCTGTGGGACGACGAAGAAGAAGACGAAGAGGAATTAAACCAACTATTCCGAAGAAAAAGAATAAGGATTAGCTCTTCTGAAAGCGAAGCAAGGATCTGCAGGAGGGAACAATGAGGGCGACAAAGAAGAGCATAAGCAAGAAGAAGAAACGTTCCACGACACCACAACATCCATGCAAAACAAATCATCTGCACACTCGTCCCAAGAACAACAACAGGAAAAACATACAGAAGCCGACACATCATCGACCGAAGAAGAATCACAACAGAGTCTCAAGAAGAACAACAAATAGATGAAGAACAAGCTGCTAAGGAAGCAGTGGACAGACTGCTAAAGGCAGTGGAATCCACAATCCCAGAGCAAGAACAACAAGCCGCCAATCACGTAACAAATCAAACCATCCTTCCCACTCCCCCACCGGAACCTCCCATCATCCTCCTCCAGCCCATTCACCCTGCCGAAACCGCCGACTCCTCATCCTCCTCCCTCAACTACTCTTCACGAAACTCCCAACAGCTCCTCAATGCATCCTCTTCCCAACCACGACCCGAGTTACCCCTCCCTTCCATTCCAATACTGTCCGAACTAGCCAATATGGGCCAAGTTCTTATTAATTTATCACAGCAACTGCCCATCCACATGAAAGCAGCCACCGACAGTATCGGGAGCGAACTACAGCATAAAGTTGATATTCTAGAAGCTGACATCAGCCCCCTACAGGAAGAAGTGCTAATCACTAAAGCCGAAAACCAATCCTTGCAAGAACAATTGAATGAATTACAGGCAAAAGTCACCAAACAGGAGTTGCTGATCAATCAGAGAGATGCGGCAATCGCAGCACTTACAGAAAAAGAAGAACTACTGCAAATTGCCAATGAAGAAATCAACCAAATGAAGTAGGACATACAAGACAAAAGACGCCCGAATTGCATTGGGCAATCTACTAGAAGAAACCAGAAAGCAATTACAAGAACTGGTGCAGCAGAGTCAAGAACAGCAGTTGCAGCAGAAAAGAACAGAAGAAGAACTGCACAGAACCAACAAAAATTTGAAAGACGTAAACAATATGCTCAAGCACTACCTAACAAAGGAAGGGCAGAATTAGAAGCTCATTGCCAATCTCAAACGCGAGAAGGAATCATACATCAGGACTATAGATTTTGAAGTTCAGGAGATCCAGAGATGCGAAAACCAACTGGCAAACATAAAAGAAAGAGTACAGAAGATGGAGCAACAACTCGAGGAAATGAAGACGTCCAGAGATGCTGCATTGGCCAATGACTTTTATCTGCAAGAGGCCTTTCTGCAAACGCAAGCAGAAATTTTGTTAACCGAAGCCATAGCCATAAGTTCTGTTAGAGTAGATGCCCAGGTACTAGAACCCGATACATTAAAACAATTATTAGAAACCCTTAAGAAAACGTGTTTTTGGTTGTTTGGCATGCGCATTAGTGCTTGAACAACATCGCAGAAAATTGGATGATAAAGCAGTAAAATGTATTTTTGTTGGGTACAATTCTGAAAGTAAAGGCTATCGTTTGTATCATCCATAGACTAAACACATTCTAGTTAGCTGTGATGTTGTCTTTGTGGAAGATGCTATTCTGCCATTGCTTTCATGTACTAAGGAGACATCTGTTAGCTCCAAAGACATGTATGATACTTTGATGCCTCTTTTTACAGGTGAACAGTTTAGTGCTGGTCCTAATGAGGCAACTTCTTAGCCTTTGGAGGTTTCATATGATGATGCAGATCATTCCATTTCTAATGCAGATTTACATGATGCACTTGTTGATGAGAGATGATATTGAGCAAGCAAAAACTATGACAAAATGGCTCGTGCAGACTTTGCGTGATAGCAAATTAGATGCACCTTTGTCATATCGTACTCATTTAGGCTCTCATAGTGCCTCCTTTGCATTAGATTGCTATGCTATGGCTGCGTCTAGTCTCTGTGATGAGAATGAGCCTGTTTCTTTTGATGAAGCACAGAATTCAGAAAATTGGATGGCTGCTATGCAATCTGAATATGATGCTATGATGAAGAATGGTACATGGTCTTTATGTGACTTGCCTCCTAACAAGAAGGCCATTGGCACTAAGTGGGTATACAAGCTGAAGCGTAAACCTGATGGTACAGTTGACATGTATAAGGCTAGGCTTGTTAAAGGGTTATGCGTAGGAAAGAGGCATTGATTTTGATGAGACCTTTGCACCTACATGCCGTATGACTACTGTTCGGAGCATTTGTGCACTTGCAGCCCATCATGGTTGGAATGTACATCAGTTGGACATTAAAACAACATTTTTGAATGGTGACTTGCATGAAGAAGTGTATGTTTTTCAGCCCTCTGGCTTTGTGCAGAAAGGGCATGAAAACCCGGTGTGCAGGTTAAAGAAGGCATTATATGGTTTAAAGCAAGCACCACGTGCTTGGTATGAGAAGATACATGCCTATCTGGTTGCACAGGGTTTTGAGAACACTCCAAGTGAAAGCACCTTATATGTTAAGCTTGCTAATGATGTGCTTCTCATCATTTGATGACATGCTTCTCACTGGTCCTATTGAGAAGCATATTGCTGATTTCAAGGCTGATTTGCATGCCTCACTTGAGATGTCTGATTTGGGGCATCTGCATCACTATTTGGGCATTCAATTTATGCAAGTTGATGGTGGAATGGCTTTGTGTCAAAGAAAATATATTGACACATTATTGCAGCGTTTTGGCCTTGAAGATTGTAAGCCTATTGCCACTCCTATGGAGACAGGTTTACGATTGAGTCTTCATGATGCTGGAGATGCATTTGATGTTGTTCTCTATCAGCAGGCTGTTGGATGCTTGATCTACTTATGCATTACTCGGCTAGATATTCAGTTTTCTATCTCACAGATGAGCAGGTTTATGCATTGCCCAGGAGTCACGCATTGGAAGGCGGTTAAGCGCATCTTTCGCTACTTGAGTGGTACTCGGCTCCTTGGGTTTTTTTTATCCCAAGGAGGCATCACTACCACCAGATTTGCATGCTTTTTCTAACTCAGATGGGGCTGGTTGCTATGACACTCGTGGGTCCACTAGTGGTTTTTGCTTCATGCTTGGTAGCTCATGTATATCTTGGTTGAGCAAGAAGCAGCCTACTATGGCCACTTCTAGTTGTGAGGCTGAGTATAGGGCAGCTTTCACAGTTACTGTTGAGTGTGTGTGGCTCAGATGCCTTATGGATGATTTGGGTGTTGGTCAGACTTCTGCCACCACCATCTTCACTGACAGTCATAGCGCATTGGCAGTTGCGAGGAACCCTGTGTTCCATGCTCGCACTAAGCATATTGAGGTGCATTATGACTATGTCAGGGAGAGGTTCTCTACTGGGGAGATCAGCTTGGCATATGTGCCCACGCAGGAGAACATTGCAGACCTTTTCATGAAGGCTCTGCCTAGGGAGAAGTTTGAAGCTTTTCGCAAAGCTTTGGGCTTACTTCCTTTTGTGGAGTGATTTCCACATAGCTTGGCACTTCCTTATACATGAGTGCCAACTGCTTGTTGACCGCATCACTCCCAGGGGGGATTTGTTGATATATTTAGGTAGTGTTGTGTGTGAACACACTAGGACCACTGGGGCACTTTTTTCCCTCTTTAGGAGGTTTTTTTCCCCCGGCTTGTATATACGCCTATTGCCCTAATGGGCTACTTATGTTTGTACATTCTCTAGTAATACATTTAATATTGTGTGTTGTGCTCCAAGCTTCTTCTTCTTCCTTCTACTGTTTGTGTGCTTCCGCAGATATCTAACTCCAACACTTCTTGTGATCTAAGCTGAGAAGTAGATTCTTAATCTATGCATCAATAGAAAATTGCACACTCGTATGATCAAAACTGATGCAAAAAGTGGATGATCAAAGTGAAAGAGTCAAAAGTAATATTTCTATTCAAGTGTGTGGAACAATGCAATAATTCAAAGAACCTGAAATGCTAGCACCTGGAATCTCTGTTTGACGTCAAGGTTCCTGTATCTCTTCTCAAGGAGTGGGTGGTGTGTCGAGGATCACCGAGCAACCGCATCGCTTCACGTCGGGTTCAGGTGTCGGGAAGAAGGAGGTCAAGCGAATGGGAAGAATAGGTGCGGGTTTGGATCAAGCCCCCTCTAGTGTGCGTCGTTCCCGCTGTCTAGCGAGCGGCATCTGCACACTGCGCGCCTCGCCCTCTCACTCTCTGGTGTGTGGCAATCGTCGTAAGGCGCCTACCCTTGAGCGAACGTGCATACGCGTGAGACCATAGGCGTCGGAAGAGAAAGAAAGTTCAGATACAGTAGTAATACACGGAATGCAGATGAAGCTCAATGATACGATGAAAATGTAGTGGAGATCGTCCAATAAAATCTGAATGATACAAAGATGCCTGCTACAGTGTGGGTCAGTGATGCAAAAATCCGCTACAGTGCGGAACAGGTGAATACAAATATATGCCGCCGCTATAGTGCGGATCGGCTGGATATGACGTAGGCCTCCCGCTAGAGTGCAGGAAGTCACCCTTGTGTCTCGACAGTCTTCAGAACTTTTGCAGATAGGTCTTTTCTTCCAATCTTCGGTCCAAATACTACTTTAGATCTTCGTCCAATAATTGTTTTCACTTCATAAATTGCAATAGCCTCCGATCACTCAATAACCTAGAGAGTAGATGCACCAAGAAGATCCACGAGGTATAATTCTTCACGTTGCTCTTCAAATCTTCAACTTCACTTCAAATAATATCTATAAAATCATCAACGGTAACCTCGAAAGAAGTTCCACAAGCAAGATCCACGAGGAGCATAAAAAATCATCAGTATCTTTTAGTATATATTAAAAAAAACATGCAATCCTTATAAATAATCCTATTGTTGGACAAGCTTCTTAAGTTTATTGGTTAAAAAAAAAACCCATTGTTGGAACTCAAGGTCAAGCACAAGCATGGAAGCACATCAGAAAGGTGGACACACACAAGAAGAAGGAGCAAGTAGGGAGCTCCAAGAAGTGTATGTCAAATTTTCAGAAGAGATCCCTATAAAAATAGTGATTTTCATCACTAAAAACCATTGTAAATATCATTTTCTATTTCTGTAGCTCCATTCTTTTCAAGCCGAGGATTCCTCGAGCTTGAGGAGTATTAGAAGTACCATCCTACCAATTCTCATAATTTTTAGACATCGTTTGAGCCCTCAAATAAGCCCTGGAACCTAATTTTTAACTAGGCCGAACACTAGGTCTGGACAGGGCCAAAACTACTCAAAAAACTATAAAAAGAGCTAGAGAGCTCTTTTTTGGGGTTAGCTTGTTAGAGAATAGAGCTTTTGTGAGAGAACTCTTTTGCAATCGAAGCTTTCCATTGTTCCTCTCTTTGATCTTGCCTTGTGTGCGTGTGTGTGTGTATGTGTGTGCATGCTTGTGTGCTTTCACTCACACACTTGTGCCTTCACTTGCTCGTGGTCTTCATACTGGTCCTCACGTCTCCTCGGATTGACAAGTAAAGGAGGTGGTGCTTACGCTTGAGCTACACCCATGATCTACCAAAACCTTGTGACTTCTTCTTCATTGACGGTCTTCCATATCTTAGATTGCCCCCATCATTCTAATATTTGACATTCACAGGTTTTGGCTCAAGTAAAGGTAACACATCATGCTTCATTGAATGGTTATATTGAAGTAACAAAGCAATAAGTCGCATATCTCTATTCCTATCATGCTTTCTACATAAATTTATTGCTTTCATCTTTCATTACTTTAAATAAATTTCATGGCATAAATTTACGAAGTTCACATTTTGCATTAGCTTCCTTTTATGATTTTCTAATATGATTTCTAAATAAAATCTCTGTTTCGCTCTCTTTGTTTCTTTCTCGTTGCACACCATTCATTTAAATGTTTTTCATTGTGACCTTCATTTTCGAATGATCCATCCTCCTTCACATGGCACCAATTGGAAGTGTTGTAACCGGCTCTGAAGCTTAGTTATAATTGTTGCCATCCTTTCTATATCACATTGCCCCCTCCTCTGTCTCTCTCTCTTTCTCTCTCTCTCTTTCTCTCTCTCTCTCCACCACCGAATGTTAAGGTGCGGCCAAGTCTTTCTCTCTCCGTGCGTGAGCAGCAGACAAGGCATACGTTTTTCTCTCTTTGCATGTAAGCCCATCAGCAGCGAAGCTGGTCTCTCTCTCTCTCATGTCAATAGCCGCTAAGTTGCGTGTCTCCAGTCTACTTTGCCACATAGACAGCCACGCACCCACGCAGCCAGGCAATCCTCCATATTTCTCTCCGTGTGAAAGCAACGCACGACCGGCCTCTCTCTCTGATTCACCACCAACAGCCACACGACATCTCTCTATATTGCTCCATTGCGCATCTACGGGTGCATGACCTCGTGTCTCTCTCTCTAAATCCACCCGAAAATGCATGCACAATTGGTAGCCGCCATCCTCTCTCTACATCATTCTTCTCTCTCCATGTGATCACCGTCAGAATCTCCGTCTAAGCTTCTGCACACCGCCAGACATGTCCCTTCACGTAGCTCTACCATCGCATCTCTCTCAGCGGCAATAGCAACACGTCAACAGCGTCCTAAGGCTCTGCCCTCTCTCTCTCTCTCCACTCTTTGTGTGTCTGAGCCAACTGTTCTCTCTCTATGCAGCTGTCTATAGCGCCATCGTCGACAGATCAATTCCGCGTCTCTCTACCCATTCGATGATCATACCAAGCCATCCACGCCAGCATAGATCTCTTTGACCAATATCAGAAAGAGTCTGCGCATCCAGCGGATAAAATTAGTGTCTTCTTCTTTTGTTTACATCTGCTCTTTCTGGACAATTTCTGTGGTGAATGCTCTTGTACTACCATGATTAAGAGACTTCCTGAGAACCAATCTTGCAACAAACAGTGATCGGGCACTTCTCCCTCATAGAATTAATCGAAAGGAAAGTTTTAATGACTCTCTCTACTCACTAGTGAAGTCTCCTTCTCTCTAGTGAGGAAAGTTTTAATGAATCTCTCCCACTCACTAGTGAAGTCTCCTTCTCTTGTCCATGTCCCGTAGGGCAGTTGGTTGAGCTTTGGCTTCTTGAGGTAGAGTTCCAGGGTTCAAGTCTCGAGCTGGACATGTTATGGCTTAGGCCAGTTAAAACCAGTTGTAACCATGTTTCCTTCAGTTGTAACCAAGTCTCCTTGTCTAACCCCTGCTTTGTGGGATACGGGGGGTCCCATGGGTACTATGCCCATTTACTTGTATAGTTGCAATTTCAAAGTTAAAGTCCGGGGGAGTAGGCTTCGGCTGAACCTCCATTAAAAAAAAAGTCTCCTTCTCTCTCTGGACATGGTATTGCAGAGCATGAACAAAACTAAGAACATGACCAAGAGTAGAATGAATAAGAGGAGGTAAGGAGCATACCTAGAAAGAAGTTCCACAAGCAAGATCCATGAGGAGGAACAAATGAGTTTAGGCACCTATTTATAGGCCCCCCTCCCTTGGACTTTCTTCTAGAAACTTCTAACCTCCTTACTCGACTTTCTAATTCGAGATCACCTTGCATGTTCATTTACTATTCTAGGAAAATCACACCTCTTATTTCTATTCTTGATTTCTCTCCTTTTTATTTTTCCTAGACTATGGTTTGGTTTCACACTGTATATTCATAATTTAATTATTCTTAACGGTTTGACCTAGGATAAACGCGAATTTCAAAGGTCCAACCTAGGGTTTTTGATCGGAGAAGTTAGATTTTTGCCCACAATTAACTCAAGCACGTCAATTCAAGGGTTTATTCACAATTTGGCCAAAACTCCAAGGGTTTCTAAGAGTTCAAGTTCAGTTTTCATGGGATAAACTCATGTTTTTAGGGGTTTTTAAGGATCAAATCTAGGTTTCTATGGGTCAAAAGTCAGATATTTACACACAAACTTCCAACATACATCTCTAACATGGTTTCTTATCTCACAAGCAATCAAATCGGCCAAATCATGCAAAGAATATATCACTTTTTCAATCAAAACATCACACAAAACTCATAAAACAAGGAACTTTAAAAAAAATCAAGCACACTTCCATGAGGGATTTCATCCCAACAGCGGGATTGTAGGTAGGAAACAAGATATCTCAGTTACAAGAATTCCCTTCAGGGATATGAACTAGATACAAGAACTAACTAGAAAGGATCTCATACTATGAGATTACAACAGGACAAGAAAGGATGTCCACGATACAAGACTAGGCAAGACTAGAGCAAGGAACAAGACTGGAACTTGAACTAGAACTTGAAAGTACTTACTTGGTAGTCATGACCCCTTAAGCTCCCAAGACTAGCATTCACAAGACTAAGAATGAATATGGTCAATCCCTCCTTTTATAGGTGTTCAAAGGCGGTGTTATATGGCACTTACGACTTGATGATGTCATCATGATGTCATCAACTAGAAACAAGACCTCTAGCTGTTAGAATTCAGCAAATAGGCAGTCGATCTTGGGGTTTTGGCATGTTCCGGACACAATGAAAGCACTATTTTGTCCAGAATTGTAACCAAACATGATATATAGGAAATTCACATGGAATCTAAGGTTTAAGATGGTTTTCTTTGTGTCCATGACATCATCTCCCCCTCAAGCGACGAGTTCCACGAGGACCGGCCATGTTCTCTAGCTTGGGTTTCATTGGATTCTTCTTATGGAATTTAGGAGCCTTGATTTTTGCTCTCAAAAGATTTTCTATAAGTTCCATAGTACGATCACTGGTGTCATATGCTTTGCAATGAATAAGGCATTCCAATCTTCCTTGAGAGATTCTTGAATCTAAGACATGATCAACCTTGAATTATTCATGATCCTTAATCTTGAAAGATGGTGAAGGACTAAGTATCCCTTGAGCTTCCTTAGGTTTGTCACAAGCTATGTCCTTTGAGTTGTTAGTGGTGCATTGTAGTGTTTCCAAGATCTTTGATTGAGTCCCTTGAGTAAGCACGCCTACTTGATTGAACATGCACTCCACTTTGTCCTTTATCTTCTTGTTATCTTCATAATTTGTATGCTCCACATCATTCGTAATGACTTCTTGGTCTTCAAAAGTTCTTGATTCAATTATTTGAGGAATAGTATCTTGATTATTCAACACTTCTAGCTCTTGGACTTGGCTTTCTTTGCATAATTGATTCTCACATTGAACTGCCTGATTGATAACATTCTCCAAGGTATTTGCTTGAGGCATGGATAGCAAGAGATATTTGAATTCATGATTAAGGCCACTTCGAAACTGATTGACCATGTAGTCTTCTTGATATGTAGTTCCAAGAAACAACATCTTGACATTCAAGGCATAGCTTGAAACTGATCGATCATCTTGTCATAGCAATCTTTTCATCTCTTGGACATGTTCGCTCAAGTCCTTTATGGTAGATTGAATCTCCTTGCATAGGGAATCCATGGTGCTTGGTCTTAATGAAGATAGTCTTGCCAAAGTGTCAAGGGAGCACTAGATTGTGCTCTCTGACTACAGTAGACAAGATTCTGGAAATATAGTTTCAATTACAAGAACGCCCACGTAGGGAGAAGAATACAAGGATATGCAGTTGAGACAAGATGTGCCACAACCCGGGACCGATAGGTATGGAAAAATGGACTAGACATGATATAGGGGATCCCACAACCCGGGATTGTAGGTAGGAAACAAGATATCTCAGTTACAAGAATTTCCTTCAGGGATATGAACTAGATACAAGAAATAACTAGAAAGGATCTCGTACTATGAGATTACAAGAGGACAAGAAAGGATGTCCATGATACAAGACTATACAAGACTAGAGCAAGGAAAAAGACTAGAACTTGAATTGGAACTTGAAAGTACTTACTTGGCAGTCACGACCCTTTGAGCTCCCAAGACTAGCATTGGCAAGACTAAGAATGAATGTGGCCAAGCCCTCCTTTTATAGGTGTTCAAAGGCAGTGTTATATGGCGATAACGACTTGATGATGTCATCATGATATCATCAATTAGAAACAAGACCTCCAGGTGTTAGAATTCAACAAATAGGAAATTCACATGGAATCTAAGGTTTAAGATGGTATTCTTTGTGTCCATGACAGTAGGTATAATGTTTAAATCAATTGGGCATTATGGAAGAACTAAATGTTCAAACGCCTTTATATTTTTATCACAAAGTATACAATAGTAGTTCAATTTTATACTCAAAATTTGAATTAGTGAGAGATCATTTGGTAGATCAAATGTTTTTTGTTACTCAAACAATCTCTAGTGAGGATTCACTAGACAACACTACATGTATCTCATGTAAACATGATAGGTCACAATTGAAAATCAATTTCTATTGTTTTTTTGCTTGATAAGTAAGTATGATATATGGAACATATCCAAAATTCAATTGTTTTGGATTTTTTCTTCATAACTAAGATGTATGCCAAAGTGAAAATATAAACTACAAACGTTAATCTAGGTTTATCCTCAAAGAAACTTGATTTTTTACATCTTTTATTAAATCTAACATGCTCAATAAAGTCCTTGTACATTTATAGATTTGGTTATGATTTACTTGACATCTTTATAGAATTGGTCATAGAATATATCTGATTCATGTGATTTTTGAGAGCACTCAAATATCACAAGTTCTTTGATCTAGCTGCAAAATTTCATAGTTCTTGCATGAGTAAATTTGGACTAAAGTTAACTTTTAATCTATTTATTTTTGACATTTGTTTTATACATGAACAAAATTTTTCACCATTTGATTTCATATTTTGATATGGTGTGATTACCATGGTTTAGAGAAGCCGCATTTACATGGTTTCTAATGGTTTGGTTATGATGGTTATATTCAATTGTCCATGGCAGACTCTATCCAAATTTCAATGATATACATAATGCTATGAGAATACGGGGGTAGAGAACATAAGATGGTGTTTTGTAGTACCTATGGTATGGATTTATAAAAGTTGTATCAATGCCCAATTTGACGCAAGTGGCATTGTTTGCAACTCAAGTTGAGTTGACATATCCCACAAATATTTATTCACTAATCAGATGCATTTAGATTACTTAATCTTTAATATTTTGCAATAGAGAGCATATTTTATGCTCAGTGTTATTGCAAACAAGGCAAGATTTTTCACATTATGATCTTGAGATTAAAGGCAATAATTTTAGGAGCATCTCAATTAGTAGATCTATTACTAGATTTTGCCTTAGCTAGGTCATGTTACAATTGTAGTTAGCTAGATGGTTAGCATTGTTGACTATTAAGGTGCACACATGTAGGGTAAACTCACATTTAGTGCGAGCATTTACCCTAGGAGTTCTAGAGTATTACCAAGGGATTATCTACATATGGTTTTTTATAGATACCACACTAGAATTAATATGTTGAAATGATTCCATCATCATGGTGGTGGAGAGTAGGAGCAAGTTTTCTTTATTAGATATGTCTTATCACATAGAGGTTGTTGGTAGTTCCAACAGTAGATGAATTTCCTTAGCAGGACTTCATATTGTATGAGAGAGTGAGATGCATAGTTTGGATCACTGTTCATTTTGTAAGAGAGACTTAGATATTAGATCCATATTTGGATCAAGATAGAGAACTATCAAAGTCCCATTCCAATAAAGTAATTGAATCTACTTAGTTCAGTTCAATGTATGCCACAATATTTTGAAAAGATTTCCATGATTTATAAGTCATATACATTACCAAACCTCATGAATTGATGAGTTTTTATATTTATCAAGGTTTTCCCTTTGAGATTTGGGCATAGTAAACTTATCTAGGAAGCATTGCAATAATTTTGTTCCTTTCTTTGAGTTTTCTTATAATAGTTGGCAATATTGATCTACAAAACTCTCACCCTTTGAGGTTGTTTATAGATATATTCCATCAAGTCCAACTATCATATGCTAATCTCAAGAGAGAACTTGGAGAAGCTTGCAAGAGGTAGAAAAGTGAATTGCCAAGTGATGAAGTTTGGTTTAGCCAACCAGTAGAGGAATAATACTTGAGATTTTGTAGATTCAAATAGGCCTTATACTATTGTAACTAGAGCAATAAAATCCACTATTTCCTTTGGGGCATCAATGAGAAAGAGTTGATACAAGATAGATAAGTTTCCACTTTGACTAGCTCAAAAAACTTGCTATCATTGTATGAAACAATCAACTTCAAATGCTTATAGCAACCAGCATGATTACAACTTAAAAATTCCTTCTAGAGGAATGTTATAAATAGGGTTAGCTATGCAAAGATAGACCCTGAGACCTTAAATTGCACATTTCTCAAACTTTATTGAATCAAATGCTCTATTTCATGCATAACCTATAGAGCGATACCTATCCAATGAGTGGTCATTCATCCTATTTGAAGCATTTTAGAGAAAGAACTAGCTCTTGTAAGATAATTATTGCTGAAGAAGATGATGCAAAAATTGAACTAGAGCAAAGTAGATGACCAAATCGTATGTATATTGGATCACCTTAATGTATAGGTATTTGTGAGTGTTTATATAGTATCTCACGAAGCTTTCCATGCCTCTTCTTCCATAAATTTGAATTTTAACATAGGTGGGTAGAGTTTGTTGTGATGAACAAATCAATTTCCTACAATCTAGGAAAAGTGGATATCCAATTTGATTTAAATTTGATGACTAATTGAACCACCAATCTCAACTATCTCCAAAGTAAATGATCCACAAAGGATACTTATGAGATATCAAAAATGATTCTTTATGAAGTTTCTTCAAGTGATATGATATCTTCCAATGATGAACTTCATAATAGAGAAAGCTCTTCCAAGCATGATGTGAGCTTGCTGAGCTCATAGCTCGCCCTCGAGCTAAAGCATGCAGGAGTCTTCATTATTTGATATGTTGAATGTCTGCTATTGATTTGAACCTACAAATTTTGATTCCATCAAGTGCGTCTATCATTATATCTGCAACTTACTTTTCAATTGGAGGAAAATCAATGTCAATCTAATTTTCCATGAGCTTCTCTCTAATGAAGTGGTAATGAACCTCTATGTGCTTGGTTCTTGCATGGAAGATAGGGTTTGTTGCTAAGTGCATAGAGCTACATTGTCTCCAAATATGTGAGGTTTGGAACCTACACGTCCCAAATATGAGTACAATTCTCTTCACCATATTGCCTCTTGAGTTGCTATGGTCAAAGCTTTATATTATAATTCAATAATACAATTGTTGTTGCTTCTTGGAACTCCATGACACTAGCTTTGAGCTTGCAAATGCTAAGTAACCAAAAGTACTGCTTCTATCATCCTTAGCTCCTAGCCAATCTGCATCTAAATATACCTTGAGATCCAAATATGAAGAGTAAGGATAGAATATACCTTCATTGATTGTAACTTTGAGGTACTTGAGTACTCTCTTAGATGCATCCATGTCTGGTCTTCTTGAAGAGTGCATGAATTGTCTTAGCACTCGTACACTATATGAGATATCTACCCTTCTAGGAGTAACATATATCAAGCTACCTACCAAGCTTTGATACTCTTAGATGTCTTCAATTTTCTCACCTTCATAGACACTGAGTTTATGATTCATTTCTGAAGGTGTACCTGTAGGTTCAGTGTTCTCCATTTTGAACTTTAGAAGTCAATCCTAAATATATCTCCTCTAATTCAAATACATTCCTTCATATGTGTATATGATCTACATAGCTAGTAAGAATGTGAGCTCACCTAAATCACTGATTTTGAACTCCTCTTGCATATGATGTTTGATCTTTTGTATGCCATTCTACTCATCTCCTACCACAATTATGTCATCTACATATACACACAAAAATAGATAACTTCATTGTGATCCTTTTTGATGAAAAAAGAAGGATCTACATTGCTTTACCTGAGACCTTCCTCTTGAAGATAGGTTACCAATCTGAAATTATAAGCTCTAGGAGCTTGTTTCAATCCATACAATGCATTTTTGAGTCTTCATACATAAGATGTATAATTAGGGTTTTCAAATCTTGGAGCTTGTGACATGTATACCTCTTCAGTGATCCAACCATTGAGTCTTCACATCTAGATGAAGTAGTCTCCAATTTCTTGGAGCAGCAACACTTAGCAATGTCCTGATTGTAGTCATCTTTGTAGTTGGTTAGAAGGTCTCCTCATAGTCTATACCATGAGTTTGAGCTTTGGCAACTAATATATCCTTGTACCTAAAAATTGATCCATCTGAATCTCTTTTTAGCTTACAAACCCATCTACAATCTATTACCTTCTTATTAGCTTGCATTGGAGCCAACTCCCAAGTAGCCATTTCCTTTAATGTTTCTATCTCTTCTTTCATAGCTTTTTCTCAACTAGGGTTACCTTTTGCTTCTTCATAGGTTGAAAGTTCTTCTAAAATTGACTCTTTTGTCAAGTAAATTGAATGATTTTACCTTTCGGGTTGTTTTTTCTCCCTTGTTGACCTTCTAGGAGTATGGTTGGAGTATATCTTTTGACTTCCAGATCTTGTAGTCTCTTTCCTTCTCATCTTGAATATCATAAGATTCACTTCTTAGATCCTGGACCTATGTATCATGCTTGCTACTTAATGGATGGAAATCGGAGTCAAGATCATATGGTAGGTTTACCTTCTGTTTGTCTTCATCATACTGAGACCTATGTTCTTCAAACACATCTCTTTTTGGGTGAATTGCTCGATAGAAGGATTATAAAACTTGTAGCCCATCTGAGTTGAATCATAGCCAATGAATATTGCCTTGGTTGCCCTTTCATCAAGTTTTCCTCTGATTTGTGAAGGTACGTGTACAGAAGCTAAACAACCAAATACCTTGCAATGATCTAGACTTGGTTTTCTACCATTCCAAGCCTCATAAGGAGTCATACCTTGAAGAGATTTGGATGGAAGTCTGTTCACAAGATATATAGCTATTGAGATTGCTTCTTTCCATAAATATTGAGGCAACTTCTTTTCTTCAAGCATTATTCTAATTGATCCAAGTAGAGTCTTGTTTCTTCTCTTTGCAATTACATTCAATTGAGGAGAGTACCTTGTATTCATTTCCCTTTTGATGCCTTTATCTTGTAAGAACTCATCAAAACTCTTTGGAGAAGTATTCTCCCCCTCCATTAGATCTGAGTTTCTTCATTGTTCTACCTCTATGATTCTCCACATGTGCTAGTTACTTCTTGAAGTATTCAAACACTTCATTCTTATTCTTGATCATCAAGAAAGGAAATATCTTGAGTGTGCCAATGAATGTTTTTGACTTGGTCCCTGCACATGTGTGTGTACTAAGCCCAAAATGTTATTGTGGATGTAGCTTGTATGGTTGAATGGTTGCCTTTGTGCTTTCCCAATCTAACAACCATCACATCTATTGATCATGTGTTGCTTTGATATGTTTGGTAGCCCTATAACAATGTGATCCCTACAGATATCCTTCAAGGTTATTTTATTTAGAGGAGAAAACCTCTTATGCCACACTTCAAGCTCACTTAGGGTTTGAGGCCCAAAGCTGAATAGAGTTTTGTTTGTGGTTTCTCCTACTTCAAAAATATAGAGCCTACCATGCTTCTCACCTTTAGCTATCTTCTTGAATCCTTGACATGGGTCTTCCACAAAAGCTGCTCAAAGTTGCCAACAAATTACAATTGGAAAAAATCCTTTTGGATGAATGTTATAAATAGGTTTGAGTGTATTAAATGCACAAGAGTAGAATAAATAAGCAAGATATGCTCATGGAATAACTAAACACTCAGCACAGGTGTCCCCAATTTTTTAGAGTTGTGTAGAGATAGACCTCCAGACCTTAAATTGCATATTGCTCAAAATCTACTAAAACAAATGCTCTCAAAATCCATATACATAAGCTAGATAGTAATGACTATCCAATGAATGCCCATCCATCCAATTTGGAGCTATGTAGAGAGAGAAGAAGCTCTTGCAAGATAATTGTTGTTGGAGAAGATGATGCAAAAATTGAAGTAGGGCAAATTAGATGATCAAATCATATGTACATTGAATCAACTTAATGTATAAGTGTTTTTGAGTCTTTATAAAGACTCCGATGCAAACATTTCTACACCTCTTCTTCCATAATTCGAATTTGAATCTAGGTGATTTGAGCTTGTGATGAACAAATCAATTTCCTACAATCTAGGAAAAATGGAGATCTAATTTGATTTAGATTTGATGAATAACTGAATCACCAATCTCAACTACATCCACACTTGTGGAAAGCTGGCCTTTTCATTTATCCTTTTACAAGAATAAAACTTGAGGCTTGTACATTAATAAATGATCCACAAAGGATCCTTTATGAAATATCAAAGGTTCTTCAAGTGATATGACATCTTCCAATGATGAACTTTGGAATAGAGCAAGTTCTTTCAAGCATAATGTAAGCTTGTTGAACTAGCACTTCATACATTTCCTAGTATTCTATTTTTGTTCTTTTCTTAGTATTTTATGTTGGGAATTGAACTCACAACCTCCCGATTAGGAGTGCGACTGGCTAACACATGCCCCAAAAACCATGGTTGAGGATTACTTCCTAATCCTCTCTCTTAAGGTGTGGTTCAACCATCTCCTACTAGGATTATGTGACCTTCCTTTCCCCTTAGACTGAGCATTGTCCTCAATGCTCACTTGTGGACCCTTCTATATAACTTGGACCCACTTTCCATGCATGAGCGCTTCCAGAAACCTCAAACCCTAGCACATGGACCATATTGGACCTATCCCACCCTCTATGGGTGCCCAAATGCCCATGCACCTTCATGCAAGGCCAGGTTCACACTCACCATGGATAAGTGCTTTTTCCAAGTGCCCACGAATGAGGCACGAACCTCCGTCTTGCCCAATTTCTCAACTAGGCTCTGATACCAATGTTGGATTCCTCCAATGAACCTCCTACTTTTGGTGTTGATTCCTATCCTGCACGATTTCCGAGATGGAGAAGACCGTCCTTACTCCCTTTGTCACATGGAGATACTAGCCTTGAAGATGCTGCCCAACCACGTACCATCCACATTAAGTCTCTCTTTCCATGATCAAGTGAGCCCCCCACATGGCTCCACACATGGGTACCACATGGCAATCATGCGTGAGCCCATCTAAACAAAGCTAAGAGGTGATTCACACCTCTCCTCACGGGTACTCCATATAGTATTTCCTTCTCCTTAACTCCATTTTTGTCCTCAAAAATGTTACTGGAAGGTCTAATAGAAAGAGATAATCAATGGAACAGTAATCCCACTATATCCCTATGCACTTCATGTACGTGGTCATATCTCCGTGTTGTTTCCCCATATCCTTACCCTTAGGAAGACTCTTGGGAAGGTAATCTAAAGTTGGGAAACCGTCTCTAAAGGGTGCTAACCCACTCCCATGTGGCACTATGTTCTGAACTATCTTTCCACTTTACTAGACACTCTTTATATAAGTGGCTTCTTGTCTATTTCTCTCGAGTGTGTAGTATGCTCTCATGCTCATGTGGAATAGATTGAATAGAAATAGGCTCTACTACCTCACTATGTGGAATGAGATTGTCAGATTCACCTAGCCTTTTCTTAAGCCGGCTAACATGAGAAACTGGATGTATTTGACTATTTTCTGGAAGTTGGAGCTGGTAAGCCATCTTTCCTATTCTCTTAAGTATTTGGAAAGGTCCACAATACCTCGGAGATAGTTTTGGACAAGGTCCCATCTTCATGGTTTTAGATCTAGAGGGAACTCTAAGATAGACCTGCTCTCCTACCTCAAAGTTGATATCTCTCCTTTGAGGGTCAGCATAGGCTCTAGCTCTATCCTGAGCTTTCCTAATGCTTTCCTTCGCAAGCCTAAGCATATCATTCATCTCTTCCATGAAGACCTTTGCAGCTTGAACTCTCTCATTTTGTAAGCCTACTACATAAGGAGCTCTTGGCTGAAACACATACATAAGCATAAATGGACTATGCCTAGTGCAAGAGTGCTTGGCACTATTATATGCAAACTCTTCATTCACATATGCCTGCAAATATCCTCTAGGATTTGGTTAACCCTTTCTGTTTGCCCATCCGACTATGGATGTTCGGCCTTACTCATGCTAAATTTTGTATCCAACCTTTTGAAGACCGCTCTCCAAAAGTGGCTAGTAAACTTCCTATCCCAATCAGAAACTATGTCTAAAGGAAGTTCATATAACCCGTATAGTTTCTCGACAAAGAGTCTAGCCAACTCTGGTGTCTCCACTGTAGAACGTGTCAGAATAGACCTAGCAATTTTGGTTAACCTATCCACAATTACCTGGACTGAGTCATGCCCTCTTTGTGTCTTAGGTAATCCGACTATAAAGTCAATGGAGATACTCTCCCACTTCTCATTAGGAATATCCAATGGGTGGAGTATTCCTCCAATCCTCAACCTCTCAGCTTTGTTGACCTGGCATTTGGTGCACTTAAGCACATACTCTAGGACGTCCTTATGAAGTCCAGGCCAGTATCACTGCCTCTTAACAAGATCATAAGTCTTGTTAACTCCTGGGTGTCCCGCACTAGGTGTTTCATGAAACTCATACAAAATCTCTAGGGACACAAACCTTACCTTTATATAATAGATATCCATCATGGACATTGTAATTCTCTTGAGTACCTATCGATACTCCTTCCTCATTGGAAACTCGTAAATCACGATCCCCATTCTCTATGGCTTCCCAAATCTCAAAATATGTAGGATCAAGCATCCATTTCCCTCTAATGAACTCAAGTAGCTCACTAGTGATTTGAGTAAAACTCAGTCCATTGAGCATAGGCATGCAACAAAGTGAATCAGCCACTACATTAAACTTTCCCTTCCTATACCTAAGCTCATAATCAAACTCCTGAAGGGTCTCTGCCCATTGGACCTTGTGACCTTTAAGGTCTGTTTGGTTAGAGAGCCACTTAATGCTCTCTTGATCAAATACTATCGTAACTTTGGCATCATATAAATAATGACGCCACTTTTTCAAAGCATGGACAATTGCATACAACTCCTTCTCATAGACGGATTAATTCTTCTGAGTAGGTTCTAGTTTCTTGCTCTCAAAAGCTACTGGTCAACCATCTTGAACTAAAACTACTCCTATAGCAAAGTCACTCGCGTTAGTCTCAACCACAAAGGGTTTGTTGGGATCTGCTATATGTGAAATTGGAGCTATAACAATTGCTACTTTCAATTCCTCCATAATTTTCTTCTGTTTGTCTCCCCAATGAAAGGCTTTCTCTTTCCCTTTAAGTTGTTTCATCTTCGGGACAACAATTCTCGCATAATTCTTAATGAATCTTTGACAAAAACCTGATAAACTTAGGAAGATCTGCAACTCTTCCAGGTTCCTTAGATGTGACCATTCCATAATAGCCCTTACTTTTTCAGGATCCATCTGGATTCCATCTTGGGAGACTATATGCCCGAGGTATCTAGCCTTTGTTTTGAAAAATTCACACTTTGACTCCTTAGCAAAGAGTGAATTTTCCCTTAGCACTTGAAATACTTTTCTTAAATGTTCCAAGTGCTCCTATTCTGATGCACTCTAGATCAGAATGTTATCCAAAAAATCTACTACAAAGTGTCCTAGATAAGGCCCTAAAACACTATTCATGAGCTTCATGAAAGTGGCAGGAGCATTGGTGAGACCAAAAGGCATCAGCGAAAACTCATAGTGTGCATATCTAGTCCTGAATGCAGTCTTAGGGACGTCTTCTGCCTTAATCCTGATCTGATGATATCTTGATCTATGATCAAGCTTGGTAAAATACCTAGCTTGATGTAACTAATCAAATAGATCTTCCAATCTAGGCATTGGAAATCTATTTTTGATAGTTACCTTATTAAGTGCTCTATAGTCTTTACATAGTCTCATAGAGCCATCTTTCTTTTTAACTAGGAGGATTGACAATGCCCAAGGTGAATTACTAGGTCTAATGAAGCCCTTATTTAAATAATCATTTAATTGTCTCTCAACCTCCTCGTGCTGAGAAACACTAAGCCTATAAGATGGCTTACAAATAGGGTTAGTGTTAGTAACTACCTCAATGGCATGGTCAATCTCCCCTCTCTCAGGTGGTAGCCCTCTAGGTAAGTCATTGGAAAAAACATCTCTATACTCAAACATAAGATCTTTAAAACTTTTAACCACACACTCTTGCAAGAAAGAATAATAGAAAGTCTTGTCCATATTTACACTGCTACCATGGAATTAGACATAAGATGAACTGTCTGTACAATGCTCAATATCATGACTATACAATAAAAACATCTCCTGTCCATGCTGAGAATAACAAAAACTATGCAACTCTAAGGATGAAATGAGAGGTGCACTAGGTACATCTCTCTCTCCCTATAAACAAACTTTATTTCCATTCCTTTCAAATTCAAGTGTGTTGTTTTGATAGCTGTGTTTAAGTGTGTCCCCCAACCCCCATAGCCACTCTCTTCCTAACACAAGGTCTATCCTCTCCATATTCATAATTTGGAAGTCCATACAATCTGTATAGTCCTGCATCTTGACTTCCAAATTGGATACCATAGTATCCCATATCCTCTTGTCTTCCCTTTGCATCATAGATACTGTATATTTATGTGCACTGGGCTGTTGGGGAATCTTTAGTTTCTTGACCAGAGCATAGTCTATAAAATTATGAGTGGTAGAGTCATCTACCATGACTCGCACCCAATCCCGTATATACTACCATGAAGTTTAACTAAGTCATGTGGTCCAAACTGCAGTGACCACAATGACTGAGTCAAATAACAAGTTTGCTCTATATCCTCGTGCATCACTTCCACTCCCTTGTAGCTAAGGAAGTGTCTACACTAGCTGGACCACCTTTTTGCCCTTTTCAGGGGTCGTACTAGTCTCTGGTCCTCTTTTCCTTTCTCCCCCCTTCTTGAGTGGACAGTTCCACTATGAATGGTTAGGAGACAAACACCTAAAGCAGAGGTTCTCTCTGAGTCACTTCTTCATGCGACTTTTTCAACTTATATAAGTGTTACATTCAAATTCAAATTTTGGCTCTCTCTAAAAGTAATCCTTCAATCTAGGAAATATTCCCTCAATGAAGTAGTTACATTTCTATCTAACAATTCCACGAGTTTTTGGTAGGTCATTACAAATATTCTATCAAGTCAAAAAATGACTTTTACAAATAGTAAAGATAAGAACTCTTTCTAGCAATGGTTTCCATGGAGCTTCATATGCTTATGAACTTCAAGCCAAATATGTGGGCTTGAACCTCGCACCAACAGCTCCCCTTCAAGCCAAACATTTTGGCTTGGTCTTCATCTTCAATCTTCATGAATGTGAGGCAATCCAATCATTGACTTAAACTTGCTAAGTTTTGTACCATCTAATGCTTTAGTCAAAAAGTTTGCACATTGCATATTTGTTGACACATATGCCAATTGAACCTCCTTGCTCAATAACTTCTCTCTCACATAAGATAGTGGACCTCTATATGCTTGGTCCTAGCATGATAAATAGGGTTTGCTGTAAGGTGTAATGAGCTGGTATTATCTCCAAAAATCATTGGAGATGTAGTATGCAAACCTAAATCTGTATACAATAATCTGATCCATATGGCCTCTTGAGTAGCATTGGCCAATCCTCTATACTCTGCCTCTGTAGAAGATAAAGCAACAATAGGTTGCTTCTTTGAAGACTAGATATAGGTTTGTTACCTGCAAAAGATAGGTATCCTGAGGTACTTCTTCTATCATCTTTGCAACCTACCCAATCAGCATCTAAATGTATCTTGATGTCCAAGTCTGAGGTATAAGGAAAATACAGTCCTTGATTTTGAGTGCCCTTAAGGTACTTCAAAATCCTATTGGCAGCATCCAAATGAGGTGCCCTAGGGTTGTGCATGAACTAACTTAGGACACTTACTCCATAAGCAATATCAATCCTTGTCAAAATAGCCACAAGTCGAGCTTTGTGCCTGCTTATTTATCCATCAGAATTCCTTTTGATCTTATAGATCCATCTAGAACCAATTACCTTCATAGACTCCTTCTTTGGTACTAGTTCCCGAGTATCATTCTCCTTGACTGCTTCAATTTCCTCATCCATAGCTTCCTTCCATTCTGCCTTGGTCTTTGCTTCTTCATATGATGATGGCTCTTCAAATGACAAATCTTTTGCAAGATAGAAAGAGTGTTTACTAGCTAGGGAAGTGTCATACCCATAGCTCATTGGTTTCTTGCTCTCCCTTTGTGATCTTGTGATTGCTTGGTTGGATGATTCTGGTATATCCTCAAACTTCTTCATCTTAACTTTGCCTTTGGACTTCCATGCCTTGAACTCTTCTAGGTTGATGATATCCTCATCATCTGAATTGATATCTCCATTCTGAGTAGGCTCCTCCTTATTGATGGTTGGAAACTCCTCTTCCAAGTCATAAGGTAATTTTACTTTACTGCATTCACTATCAAACCAAGACTCATTCTCATCAAAGACAACATCTCTACTGACCATGAATCCTTTATTTGAAGGGTTGTAGAACCTGTATCCTTTCTTATTCAAGTCATACCCTATAAATATGCACTTCTTTGCCTTAGGGTCTAGCTTACCTCGTATCTAAAAAGGGATATGCACATAAGCTACACATCCAAATATCCTGCAATGATCAAATGAAGGTCTTCTACGATGCCGTGCTTCATATGGGGTCATCCCATCAAGAGATTTTGATGGCAACCTGTTTACAAGATAAGTGGCAGTAGATACACTCTCTGCCCACAAGTAGTTAGGTAACTTTTTCTCATTAACATAGACCTAGTTGTTTCAACAATTAATCTATTTCTCGTCTCTCCCACCCCATTTTGCTCAGGGGTATACCTTGTTCTAATTTCTCTCTTGATTCCTCTATCCTGCAAGAATGCATCAAACTCATTTGAGAAGTACTCACCTCCTCCATCTGACCTAAGCCTCTTTAAGCTTCTCCCTGTTTGGTTTTCAACAAGTGCAAGATACTTTTTAAAGCAATTGAATACTTCATCTTTGTGCTTCATAAAGTACAATACAGTCCACCTACGGTAATCATCAATGAAAGATACATAATACCTTGATCCATAGATTGAGGGATCCTTACTTGGTCCCCATACATCTATATGGACAAGATCTAAGTAGTCCTCATGTATGTAGCCTTTCCTTGAGAAGGGTAACCTATGAGATTTTCCAAACTGACAAGCACCACATTTATAAATCATGTGTTGCTTGGATAGATTAGGTATCCCAAGCACACATTGGTCTCTACATATTTGTTTTAAAGTTCTTTCACCAACATGCCCTAATGTCTTGTGCCATATTTCAAGCTCTAAAAGTGTTTTATCTTTGGAACTATAAAGTGCAATATTCCTTGTATCTTCAAGTTCAAAAGTAAATAATCTACTTGTCTTTTCTCCTTTGGCTATTATTTTGAACCCATGTTGGGGATCCTCCACAAATGCTCCATATTGGTTGAACCTGACCTGCAAACCCTTTTCCACAATCTGTCCTACACTCATTAAATTCTTGGTAATTGTAGGTACATATAAAACCCTGCTCAACCGATTCTTGTTTCCATTTGAGGTCTTAACATTTCCTACTTTAATCATTGAGTTCTTGGTGTCATCAGTTTGTACCTGATGCTTACCCTTTGGTTCCTCAAGGTCAGAGAGAAGAGCTACATTGCCTATCACATGGTTTGAGCATCCTAATTCAATGTAGAAGAGATGTTCATCATTTATACCTGGTTTTGAAGTCATGTTCATAATCAGAAGAGAATCTTCTTGCTCCTCTGTGTACTTGTTGTAATCCTTCCTTGATTTTTAGCCTCCTTGGTAGTTGCTATTGTAGTTGTTGTTGTAATTGTTATTGTATCCTTTATGGTGATTGAATCTTCCTCTTAATTGTGTATATCCACCTCTTTGATATCCTCTACGTCTCTGATTCTTGAAGTTCTTGAAAGACTCATATGTACTATGATTTGATAATCCAAAAATATTGCACTGTGAGGAGCTATAAGGTCTCCCCCTACCTGGCTTACCTCCTCTGCCCCTTCCTCTTGAAGTTCTACCTCTCCCTTCATCTTCAACCTTTTTGTTCTTCCCTTTCTCTTTGGACTTACTGTTATCAGTGTATAGGGCAGAAGAGCTATTACCTCTTGATGAATCTCCATTCTTGTTGAGCTTGGCTTCATGGGTGAATAGTTGCCCCATGAGTGTGGTAAGGTCTGGAATCTGCATGTCCATGTACACGTCCATGGCAGTTGTGAAGCTCTCCCATTTGTCATCAGCTTTAATGCCATTGATCACTTGTCTTACAATCTGATCCTCTTCAATTTCTTCTCCTATGCCTGCAAATTGATCTGCTACATCTTTGACTTTGGTCACATACTCTAAGATCCCTTGCTTAGATTGCTTTCTTTGATTGGTAAACTCAATCCACAATTGGTTCTTCCTAGCCCTTGTGTTGGAAGAGAAATATGAAGACAATGTTTCCCAAGTCTCTTGGGATGTCTTTTGAACTAAGTAAGTAAGACCTTGCTAATGCATCCTTGGCACACCATGTGTTGAGTCTTTCATGCTCCTCTCTTGTAGGTTGTCCTGTGCTTCTGAATATGGGCATCTCCTCATCTCCTGAGATGTATCCATAAAGGCTCCTTCCTTGCAAGTATGACTTCATCCTCAAGGACCATGCTTGGTAGTTGTTCCTGTCCAATTTATCAATGAAAGAAGGAAAACTATCTCCCATTTTACCTTAGCTTTGCTCTCATAACCACTGTTGGGAAAGATGGATGGACACTCCAAGAAATGAGTAGGTACTACCAAATCCTACTTTGTACCAGGCCCTTGTTGCTGTAGAGTTGAGTTGTGGGCCCTCTTAGCTTTCCAAAGACACTATACAAGTTCCTATGTACTTTGGAAATGATGTATGAAAAGATTGAATCAAAATAGACTACTTCAAAGTTGAAGGTTCAATGAAAAACCTTCTATTTTTTATCACACGCCTGCTGCTTGTTATGCTTAGTGCTACCAGGACAGTAGGAGTTAGAAAAATTCCTTTTAGGGGTATCTAATTAGCTTATTAATCTAATGATTCCAAGTAGAATCACTCAAAACAATGTACTATACACAGAGCAATCAATTTAACAATCGAATCATTACCCCCAATTTTTTAGGACCTCTGCAGAGTTTGACGAGTGAGTGCTTCGATGTGCTTTTCTCCAAATTGGCTAAATGGACTCCCTTCGAAATTTGTGAGCATGTAGAGATCTTGGGGCTGATTCGAAGAAGCTATGAATGACTATAACAGAGAGATCATAGATGAACAATGTAGATGTAATGTATTAATGAACCATGTTGTACAAGATCATAGGCTTGACAATCATAGCCTAATGATGGATAGTAGTGTAGGCTACAATGTAGACCTCGCACTCTTACAAAATGACAATGGAGAGCTCGGGAATTGATTCACTTCTTCATGCGACTTTTTCAAGTGATTTTATATAAGTGTTACATTCAAATTTGAATTTGAATTTAAATTTTGGCTATCTCTAAAATTAATCCTTCAATCTAAGAAATATTCCCTCAATGAAGTAGTTACATTTCTATCTAACAATTCCACGAGTTTTTGGTAGGTGATTACAAATATTCTCTCAAGTCAAAAAATGACTTTTACAAATATTAAAGATAAGAACTCTTTCTAGCAATGGTTTCCATGGAGCTTCATATGCTTATGAACTTCAAGCCAAATGTGTGGGCTTGAACTTTGCACCAACACCTCGATGGCCTACCATTGGTATGCCATTGTCAAGGATCTTGTTGGGTCAAGGACTAGATCTCCAAAGAGCTAAGACCCTAGTAGGGAGCCATGAGGGTATTCCATCCTCACTAAGTGGCCATATGAGGGGTATATGGACCTTAGAGATGATTCTAGAGTTACATTGGGGTAAGAGCTATTTAAGATTGGGTGAAGAGTCACAAGAAATCAATTGGGATCTTTCAAACTTTCCATATGCACAAGGGACAGAGAAGGTTGAGATTAATGTGGCTTTTCATGAAGCTATGCTTAGAAGAGGTAAATGAAAAATTACATATTCATACTGCACATGATGTCATGATGTAATCCTTGTTTGTGCCTATGGAAAAGGGTTGTGGGAAATATCCCTACATTAAGGGATAGAAATACCATAGGCATATATGCAAGTCAAGGGGAAAAACCTCCTAGAGAGGGAAAAAAGAGACCAAATAGTCCTAAGTGTTTTCACGCATATAACTACCAAAATATATCAACAAATCCCTCCTGTGAGTGATGCAGTGAACAAGGAGCTAACAATCATGTATAAGGAAGTGCCAAGCTATGTGGAAAGAAATCAATCCACAAAAGGAAGTTGTCCAAAGATTTGTGAAAAGCTTCAAACTTCTCCCTAGGTGGAGCCTCTGTAAAAAGGTCTACAACATTATTGTCTGTGGCACATAGGCCAAATTGATCTCTTAGTAGAGAACCTCTCCCTGACATAATGATAATGCACTTTATGTGAGCATGAAACATAAGATTCCTTGCAACTTCGAATATGCTCTCACTGTCAGTGAAGATGGTGGTGGAAAAAGATTGGCAAAAGCCCAAATCAGCCAAAAGATGTCTAAGCCACACACACTCAGGAATCATTATGAAAGTTATCCTATACTCACCCTTGCAACTAGAAGTTTCCATAGAAGGTAGCTTCCTGCTCAACTAAGATATATGTGAGCTACTAAGCATGAAGCATAATCCACTAGTGGATACACAAGTGTCATAACAACTTATTTAGTTTGATTCAAAAAATGCATGTAGACTTGATGGTAATAATCCATCTTGGGATACAACAATTCAAATAGTTGGGTATCAATCAATTAGTAAAAGATGTGCTTAACCGCATGCCAATTCTTGAAAGCTAGGCGATAAATAAACCTGTCCATCTAAGAGAGAGCAAATTGAATATCATGTCAAATTATGCATAAGTGAATCAGACATCAAACAACTTTCTGATAGATAACAACATCAAATGCATCTCTAGCATCATGAAGACTCAAGTGTAAACTTGTTTCCAGAGGAGTTGCAATAGTTTTGTAATCTTCAAGGCCAGAAGTTTGCAATAATATGTCTGTTGTATTTTGTTTGATACAAAGTTGTTCCCCTATCAACTTGTATGAATTGAATGCTTCAATAATTTTGAAAATGTCACAAATTTAACATCTCATAAAAGGCATGCAAATCAACTTTAAATTTAGCAATATGTTCCTCATTAGAATTAGTGAGCATCATATAATCAACATATATAACAATGATTAGAAGTATGTCATTTGCATGCTTAACATATAAGATGCTCTTAGTCCAACTATTCTCAAAACCATATGGTAGTAAGTAGGCATGTATCTTCTTATACCAAGCATGTGGTTCTTGTTTCAAACCATATAATTCCTTTTTCGATTTTCACACTCTTTTTTCATGCCCTTTTTACACAAAACCATGCGGCTAAAAACATACACTTCTTCACGTAAATCCCTAGTCAAAAGTGAAACTTGAATGTCCAACTAATGTAAATTTCAAACACGTTGATTTGCAAGTGGAAAATGCTAAAAATGGTGGTCATTCAGCATGTGGAAGCAAAGGTCTCATCAAAATCAATGGCTGTCTCTTGAGCACAATGTTTGGCAACAAGCCTAGTCTTATACTTGTCAGCTATTTCATCAGGATTATGTTTCATCTTGTAGACCCATTAAGTGCCACTGGCCATTTTTCCTAGAGGCAAATCACATAAAGGTCAAGTACCATTCTTCATAATAACATCATATTTTGATTGCATAGTAGCCATCCGATTTTGTAAATTATGTGCTTCATCAAAAGAAATAGGCTCATTCTCATCACGAAGACTAGAGGCAATCATTGCATAAAAATTTGATGCAAAGGAAGCACTATGAAATCTTCAATGAGTATGATATGATAAAGTTGTGTCTAATTTGCTATCTCTCAAAGTTTGCACCAACCATTTAGGCATGGATTTTACCTATTTTATGTCATCCCTCTCATCAACAAGTGCATCATGTAAATCTAGATAAAAAACGGAATAATCTCCATCATCATTTGGAACTTGTAAAGGCTGAGAAATTTCCTCATTTGGACAAGCACTTGACTATCCACCAAGGAGGAAGCAAAGTATCATACGCATTGACTAATTGATTCCTCCTAGGTAATGAAAGTAAGGAATGAATTGCATCTTCCATAAAAAAAAACATGATAGCTAACCATAATGTGTTCAGTATCTGGATGATGCAGAACATAGCCTTTGCTTTCAAAATTATACCCAAGAAAAATACATTTTGATGCTTGATCACGTAGTTTTTTGAGTTGTTATTCATGCAGTAATGTGTATGCTAGACAATGAAAGGCATGTACATGAGCAACAGATGGCTTCCGACCATGCCAAGACTCATATGGAGTGATAGAATAAAAATGCTTTTGAGGGATACCTATTCAGTAGATATTCTACACACATAATAGCCACAACCCAAAAGCTATGTGGTAAATCTTGATTGTTGACCATACACCTTGCAATTCCCATGAGAGACCTATCCTTCCTTCAACAAATCCATTTTGTTGTGTATATAGCACTCTAGATTGTATTTATCCCCTTGATCAAAATGGAAGGTGCCCATTTAGCATGTTGATAGATTTTCAGCCATAACGAGGAATTGTTCAAAGCACATAAACAATCTAGACTTTGCTTTCAATGGATAAACTCATGCATGCCTCAAAAATTCATTAATCAAAGTTACAAAGTATAGGTAGTTCCCAAATGAAGGCATCTGAATAGGACCAGAAACGTCATTATGAACAAGCTACAATTTATGAGGAGCTTTGTTTAAACCATCTTTTCGGAAGAAGATACACTTAATTTTGGCCAAAATACATCCTTCATAGGCGTGTTTAGAAGGTTCCTCAATTTTGGGCAAAGAGGACACCATTTCAGATTTCTACTAAAAAATCGAAGATCATCATCTTCAACACCATCCGCTTCATCTTCAATCACTATATAAACACCTTGATGGAGAAATTTGATAGTATGTCAAAAAGTTGAACAAGAACACCCTGTCAAGCTCTACTAAACCTGTAGAAGACTTTGAGGTGCTTGTACTAGAGAACTGAACTTGTACAAATCTTTTGCACAAAAGGACCAAATTTCTTACAGAGTCATAGTGATAGTGCATTCAAAGGCCGAATCTCATAATCATCTTCAGTATGCTCACCAATTTTTGTGGGATTGTGAGTCTGTGATTGGAGGAATATCAATGACACCCTAAAGGAAGCGATGTCCTACTCTAATACAAATTGTTGGAGATAAAGGTCCATCAAAGCATAGAAATAGCACAAGGAAGAAGAAGAATCTTACAAAACAACACAACACAAAATATATTACCAAGTAAATGTACGAAGATAATTGAATCATTAAGGTCATATGCATAAATACAAGCTGGGGAAAAGGCATCCTAAAGAGGTAAAAAGGCACCTTGACATCCCTAAGTTTGTTCACACATATCACTATTGAAATATATCAATAGAATCCTTGTCTTAGAATATCAACTATAGAGACAAAGAAATGATATGACAATCACGTAATAGTGAAAGTCTACACATAACAAGCATGAACATGCAATGAATGTGCATACATAGAGACACTGTGGAAGAATGGAGCCATTAATTAGGTTAAAAAATATTACAAAAGAGATCCATTCCTTCTCAATATCAATAATCCAACTTGTCAAAATGAACTTACAAGTTCTATTTAAAGATTTCCTACTAGCTTTGATCGGGTCCACATCTAATAATCCATATTGTTAAAAATTAGGTCCACTTGATATGGAAGCCCAAATGAGCTCCAAACACTATGAAAAAAATATGGAAAACTTCCTCTAAGGCTCCTCAATAATCATTTTCATGCAAAAATGTAGCTAGAATTTATAAAACTGGGTATTCTATACAAAATTGTGATTAAATTCATTGTTTGACTCAATACATGAGCAGAATGAAAAACTTAGGGGATCCCTTAAGTGCTTTAATCTCTCTTGTGATACCTTGAACCTTTTCCGACTTGGTCTCCTCTAATACCTCTTCCAACCTCGTTGCCCTCTCACATATGTCATCTCTGAGAGGCCCTAATCTATGCACATTGTCAATGTAATTTTGTAGAAGATTAAGGGTAGTGTTGTGATCATCTATGTAGATTCCATGCACTAAGTCATGTCCAGGTCGTTTCCAATTGATGCATGGACTCAACTCTTTGTGGAAACATAAGTTTTTAGTGTTGTATCTGCTCATGGGAAAAGAGGTGTAAGAGGTTGGTTTGGTGTGCAAGAAATACCACAAAGTGGTACTCCTAGAATCCAATTATAAATATAACTTGAAAAGTTTGCTTGTAGCATTCTTGTAGATACCAAATGTGGTAGTTTCATGAAGAAAGTTTATGTAGGTCTATGCTAGTGCTTAAATCATAAACCAGGCTGTCAATATGAGACTAAAACCTTGAGAAATCATGATAAGGACGATGCACTTTGTGGATAATACTCTCCAAAGCAACCCACACTCGTAGACTATATTGCTCTATATTCAGCTCGACCAAGATTCGGGATCCACTATCAAGAATATTCACTATTCTCCTCACCTACTTCATTTTGGGTAGAGTGCTTTGAAGAATCTTTCACCTCTTGCTTCGAGTATGGCTTTCGCACCCGTACCCAAGGAGTCACTTTCATTTAAAATCTGATTTCACCTGTTGTGAAGGGATTCGTGAATGTTTGGTGTGTTTGGTTTGTCTTGACATCTTTGGTCGTGTCATGATTGTTGGGGTCTCTCTTATTCAGGGGCCTTTTTTCTTCGTGGGTTTTCAATCCCTTGCATAGAGGGCATCCAAAGAAAATTATCTAGATGCCATGGCATTGGAACCTTGAGATGAAGAAATTATCGACATCGGCCTCCGCACAAAAAAGGGTCTCTGATTTTGGCAATTAATCTGAGTTCAAAAATCCACTAGCCTCACGTGCTTCAGGCCCATGGTCAAAGTGCCTCGCTTCTCAGTGGTTAGTAATGTGCGACCCCTTCCAGTGTTAGGTTCAAATGAGGTTGCCACAGACACGCCAAGTGTCACTCTCCCAGTGGTATCTTAAAGCAGGGAATTTATATTGGTGAAGCAAGAAGAATTATTGAAAATGTGCCTTATTGGTCAATTGTTTGGTCCAAGGCCCCCGTTAGAGTCCGTGCGTCTCTAGCTTCATAAGGAGTGGTTCTTGCGTGGTTTGATAGTGAGCAAATGTCAGTTTTTGCTGGTGAACCACTTACTTTTGGTCTTTGAGAACGAAGAGATGGCATTTCAAGCACTACATGTGGGCACTTGGAAAGTTTGGAGGTCTACCTTATGCTTGTTTAAGTGGTTCCCTGATTTTGTCCCAAACAACTCTAAACCCTTGTGCTACTCGCCTTGGGTTGAGCTTCCTAACCTTCCTTATTTCTTGTATGAATTACTAAGGGAGATTGTAGTGCCCATTGGTCAACCAATGGCCTAGAGGGAGGACGTTGGGGTATACATCTACAACGGAGCAAAGCACTCCTTCAATGCATAATGGCATCCGTAGATTTGTGTCAAGACTGATCTTAACAAAACTCTCCCCTCAAAGATTTCCATTGACTTAGGCGAAGGGGAAGTCTGGGAGGAGGAAATCACATATAAGAACTTTCCAAATGCATGTTTTCACTGTGGTCTTCAAGGACATAGGATTGAAGAGTATCCTCAGAAATAGAACTCCTTTAAAAACAAATAGAACCAAGAAGCCACCAAAGACTATCAAACTAGAGCATAAGCTCTTCCCTTGATAATTGAGGAAGAGAAAGGCACTAGGGTCTGATAGATAGACTCAGAAGGGTTCACAAAAATTAGAGGTAGAAGGAAAAGAGGCCCTCGGGGGTGTTCTGAGAGGAACATCACAGTCATGGCTCCTCTAAATAACTTGTACTACAACCTCGAAAAGGAGATCAACAAGTTGGACTTTCTAGGAGGGAATCCTTATGAAGTAGACATTGATGGTAAAACTTGGGAGGTTTCCACTAACAAACAAGATAACCAAGAGGGCTATACCACTAGTAAAAAGGATGGTTTCACTACTAGGAATGAAAAAATCACCTTGGTTCCATGCTTCCCGATGTCCTTCTCCCTTTCCTCTGTCCATCAAGAAATTACCTCGGTTTGGATTTCCATTATGATTATCCAAACTTTCATCTTTATTGCACGAGGTTTTGAATATATTCATACGATTTACACTATGAATGGGAAGGTTCATCATTCTCTGATTGTAGTTTATGCTTTTCTTCTTACTTGAGTGCCACCAATTATAGAATCCCATTCTTTCTCTGATCTATCCAAAAACTCTTCATCATTGTTATGATCCCAAACCTGCATCTCTCCTTCATCATCGAGGGAACCCATATCCTCATAATCAAGAAAATCTTGATCTTCAATATCACTAATGTTTTTTTTCATGCATGTAGTTTGATGACAAATTAAAATCTTCATTAAAAATGCCATCATAAAAATCTACATCTATCTCCATCATTTCTTGCTCATTCTCTTTGAAGAATGTACTTAGAACACACTCTTCATACATTTCTTCAGTCACTGATTCTTGCTCGAATGTCTGATGACATATGAGCCCTTCAATACCTATGCTTGATTCAACTAGTTCTTTATTCATTTGATAGTATTTATATCCAACCACATCAATGTAGTCATCTGATTCAATCTTTTCACGTTCATTCTCCTTAGGTAACATGCTTTAATAGCATTTTTCATACATTTTAATGAATGTTTCTTTCCTCTCTTCATACACAATTTCTCTAGTGTATTAACTCAACTCAACATGATCATCATTAACATACATAACAGTATGTAGAGGAGCAATCAATGGTGTATCCTCATCCTCCTCATGATCATTCATGTCTCCCTCCTCATGGAGTGCAACATCATTCATATACATGATTAGGATCACTCTCTTGTACCTCTTAATGCTCATTCAATGTGGCATTACTCAAGAGTATTTCATAATCTTGATCTTGACTTAGACTATCCGTAGGCTTAGCATGATGCTTATCTCTGTTGGCATACATTTCACTCTATAGAGGACTTGTTATTAGCATGTCATTCTTGTTACAAGTAGGTTCATTTTCTTGCATCTCTCTATGCATGTACAATGTAGCACTATTCATATCCTTGACATTGTCAATTGAATCATTTCTTGACATGCCCTCAGATTTAGCATCATGCTCCCTTGGAGTCTCTCCACATTATTTAGTCATTGGGTTATAATTCATATTCGAATCACATCCTTGAAGAGATGTCTCACTATCAAATGGCATCAAATAATTCCTCAAATATTGTGTACTTTTATCATTCAAGGAACCATCTAGTGCTTGATCTTCACATAGACTTACTGGATTTTCTTGAGGTATTTCATTTTTAATCTCTCTTTTATCGCCTTGGAAGCTTGTAGGTATCTTTAAATCTTGATTAGTATCAAGTCTTGCTTCTTTGTTTGTTTGATTATCCTCCCTTAGAAGAGAGGAGTTTATTAGAGTAGGAAAAGCCTCATCTTGTTTTCTTGTTGATTTTAGTAGAATTTTTTTTGTTTTATATGTGATGTTTGTTTGTTTTGATTTTGATTAGCTTCCACATGTTCCTTTGATCCTCCGATCTTTGGGGTTTTTGCACATATGGAACTTAAAGATGTGACCATTCTCAAGACATCTAGTGGATCATGGCACCAAACATCCAATCCTCTATGAGCCCCAAGTCGGAGTCTATATCTTGCAGAAGTGGAATTAGTTCCTCTTGGGATTCAACATTGATTTCTCAAAGAAATAATGACACCTTTTCATGAGTTATACACCTCTTATCGTGATCAAAAAGGTCATCAAATTGTTGCTCGACTTCCCTTTTGATTTTCAGAATTGATTGATCCTTGGTCTTATAAACACACCTCAGGAAGGATTTATGAGTCACTTTATATATGTCCTCTAGCATGAATTGCTTGAGGAGTGTCGATTTGTATTGAGACCATGTCGTTTGTTTTATTTGCTTGAGCTCATCACACGTGTCGAATTCGGACACATGGACAAAGTTCTCGTATAAATCTTGGTTTGTCATCGGTGTCAAACCAACACCTAGGTACTTTGTCTCAAGTTCAAATTCTTTACAAAGCTTGGACATTTTTCCCATTGAAAAATATATAGTGCTTGGTTAATCCCTCAAGAAGTGATTGGATAGCTTGTTGTTGTCTATCCTCTTGTTGAAAGCGTATGAATTGGGCTAGAAGATCTTCCCTATTGAATTTACTAGGTTCACTAAACTTGATCGTCAGCTTGATTCCTCAAATTTCTAGCTCTATGATTCACTCATCCCCCTCTTTCATATTAGGTTCACCAGATATGTCAAGATGTTTCTACAAAGGAGGGTTCACATCTACCATGTGGGCTTTGTGCATGTAAGGGAATTCACAAGAAATAAAGCAAACAATTTTTCACTTTAACTTTTTACTTATAAAAATGAGATTTCAAGGTCTAATACTATTCATCATATTAAATAAGAACTCTTAAGCATTTTGGTTAAAATTCTTAATGTGGTCTAACTTTCTTATGGATTCTTAGATAGGGCTATCATCATGTTGCTCATATTTGATTCTAGGATCCTGTAAGTTATCTTCGTGAGAAGCATATCTAATTTTTGAAAAGTGTTTCATTTGACTGATGTTGATATATAGAATTTCCCTTAGCAATGACATTCCACTACAACAGATCGGCCATATACCAAGGAAATAGAACGTGTGCATTTTGCCCCAACATCAATGTAAATGTCGATATGTGCACCAGAACTAAAGCGCCAGTATAGGCACCGGTATATGTGTCAATATGAGCATCGATATAATCATCGGTATGAGCACTGATATTATCTATGCTCATATTGACGATCATATGCGCACCTATGCTGGGTGTACCATCATGAATACCGGCGCCCGCTGTGTGTACTGACGCGTATTTCGATGACCCTCCTGGGAGTACTCTCATTTATACCGACAACCATATTTGCAAATTTTTTTTTGGGTAGAGTGTGTTTTCTTTTGCTATAGCAAGATTACCATGATTTTGTTTAGCAAAAGACAATACACTTTGCCCAAAAAAACCGAGTACATATGGTGTGTACTCTAATGGCAACCAAAATATGATTTCATAAAGCAAAATATTATTGGACACAAAAGAGATAATCAGAATGAACCATGTACAAAAAAAGTTATATATTTCATAAATGAAGCATGTACAAGAGTGTGACAAACCACTGTCATATATGAGGCTTTTGCAAAATTTGGCAAAGCATTGCCATATAAGAATCAAATACAAAATTTTGGTGCACCACTGCCATACACATGCAGAGAATGTTCCATGTCAACAATCTTGCAACAAAGAACATTCATGAAATGAGATAAATTCACATGCGATTTACAAACAAAAAGTAAAAACAAAGTTTATAAATTCATCACCTCATTGAAAATCCTCCCATGAAATGATCTCACCGCATCCCTTCAAGTCCTCCAATGGTGCAGCCAACCCATGATGATATTCATAAGCCTCCTCCGTTCATGTTGGAGGACGACCCACTGCCAGTTCCTACAACAAATATACAAAACATTAGAGGAACATACATGAAAAGCTTAACACAAAAAAATTCAATAAACCAAATGATACTTACAAACTCGTGACACATCATATCATATCCACCGCTACCCAAATGTGACAGTCCAACCGTATCTAAACGTGTGGCTGTGGCATCTCGCTGCTGGCAATATCAGTCAAGAGTCTACTGCTGCTCATCGCAAATCATATGCCACTCCTTACCATCTAACCATACACGCTTTGGTATGCCTGCTCTGAAAGCATCATGAGCCTCAGATTGTCGATGGGACATAACTTCATGTGTGATGTGCAGAATCCACTCTGAACTGACAAGAGGCTACCCATGTGCTGGCCGAAACTCCTGATAAATCATCTTTATGATATAATTCTTTCGATCTTATCTTGTTCACTCCATTTCGACATGATAGAGTGTCCAAACTGTATGCAGCAAAACTGTCATACACGCTGATGCATTGCTTTTCCGGCCGCATCCATCCTTGAGCTCCATCTCGGATACTATACACCTTAGATTCATCATGGTCATGAGCACCCCAAGGTGTACGTGGTGTTCCACGTGGCGTACCTACATTTGAGGTACTCACTCTAGGAGTAGAAGTGGGTGACACAACATCCATCGCACTACCTCCACAACAGCCACCTCCTCCATACCTACGTCTAGATCCAGTCCTTGAACCTCCTACTCCAGAGCGTGACCTCGACCTACAAGACGGGCCAAAACCTGTATCATGTTGAGGTCTAAAACGCACATGTCTACTACTAGAGATAGTAGGGGATGGATGAAAAGTGGGTCGTGGTGGAGTCATAAAGCTAGGAGTCATACCTCCGATAGTAGTAGCACCACCCGCAGGAGTGACGCCGACAGGAGTGACAATGGCAGGAGTGACACCGATGGGAGTGAGGCCGACAAGAGGGAAAGGTGCAGGAGTGAGGCTGATAGGAGTGAGGCCAAGGGGAGTGCTATCACGAGCGATCTAGTACTGTGATGCAGCGGCCATATACACAGGAGGTACCTGAGATATGAACTCTAAGAACTACTCCTCTATCATGGAATGTGGAGTGACTGGAGGACTATCCCCCATCGTGCTTTGTAACAAAAGAACTCAAATAGTTAGCATATGATAATAAAGGTAATATAGAGAAATGGTAGTGTACAATAGAACCTAGCAAAAAAAAAACAAAAATTACTACGTACAAGTGTTTGATTCAAAACTCCTCTATTCTAGCATCCTCTTAGAGATCCGATGCACATAGAATATCTATCTCTATATTGAAGACTTCTAAATCACTTGGTATGCTAGTTTCTTCTTGATCATCATCTATTGCTTCATCCTATATTTTGTCTTCTTCAAAGACCTTTTCTTCTCGAACAATGATCTCTTCCTCCTCGCCTATCAAATGAAAACACTAATCCTAAAGACCTAATCCTAAAATCATAGTTTATATACAAATCCTAAAGACTTTTTTCTATATATCATAAAAAGGCTAAAAAGCTTAAAACCCTAATGCTATATATATATATATATATATATATATATATATATATATATATATATATATATATATATATATATATATATATATATATATATATATATATATATATATATATATATATATATATATATATATATATATATATATATATATGTATGTATATATATATATATATATATATGTATTATATGTGTATATGTGTTATATGTAATATATATATGTATTATATATATATATATATATATATGTCTATTTCTTAAATAATTAAAATTCTATTTTTATATTTAAAATTATATATAATTAATTGATTTATTGAAAAAACTAGCTCTTTTCATATTTATTTATCTATACAATTATCATATTATATATATATATATATATATATATATATATATATATATATATATATATATATATATATATATATATATATATATATATATATATATATATATATATATATATATATATATATATATATATTTATTTATTTATATATTCAAATTTTTTCTTTATATAAATTTAATTGAATTATATGTATGTAAAAACCCTAAAATCCTAATAGTACATATCCAGACCTAAAATATGTATATTTGTGTATGTATGTGTATATACATGTATATATGTATTATATGTGTATGTGTATGTGTGAATAT
The DNA here is from genome assembly GCA_020310875.1 of Ceratopteris richardii. NCBI lineage: Eukaryota > Viridiplantae > Streptophyta > Polypodiopsida > Polypodiales > Pteridaceae > Ceratopteris > Ceratopteris richardii. The sequence goes on from CM035409.1 coordinate 114,007,760, forward strand.
ATGTTATGCTTTTATAAAAACCCTAAAACCCGGATCATAAAATCTCGACCTAAAACCTGTATATGTGTGTATGTATGTGTATATATATGTGTATGTGTATATATATATATATATATATATATATATATATATGTATATATATATATATATATATATATATATATATATATATATATATATATGTATGTGTGTGTGTATGTGTATATATATTTACTCTAATAAAAAACCTTAAAATTTTATTCTTTATATACATTTAATTGAATTATATGTATGTAAAATCCCTTAAACCCTAATCCTAAAGATCTAGACTTAGAATATGTATATTTGTGTATGCATGTGTATATACATGGATATATGTATTATATGTGTATGTGTATGTGTGTATATATGTTATGCATGTGTAAAAACCCTTAAACTCTAATCGTAAAGATCTAGACCTGAAACACGTATATGTGTGTATGCATGTGTACATATATCTGTATGTGTATATATATGTGTGTGTATGTGTATATATATTTACTCTTATAAAAAACCTTAAAATTAATCCTAGTTTTATATATTTAATCTATATATATATATATATATATATATATATATATATATATTTATTTATTTATTTAAATCACAAGCTCTTTTCATATTTATTTATCAATAGAATTATCCTATTTTATATATATATTTATTTATATATTCAGATTTTTCCTTAATTTTTTTTATATAATTTTAATTGAATTATATTTATTTAAAAACCCTAAAACCGTTATCCTAAAGATCTAGTATGCATGTGTATATACATGTATATATGTATTATATGTGTATGTGTATATATATGTTATGCATGTGCAAAAACTCTAAATCCCTAATCATAAAGATCTAGACCTAAAACATGTATATATGTCTATGCATGTGTATATATATGTGTATGTGTATATATATGTGTATCTGTATATATACATATGTGTATGTGTATGTGTATATATATTTACTTTGATAAAAATCTTAAAATTAATTATATTTTTATATATTTAATTATACATAACTAATTAATTTATTTAAAACACTAGCTCTTTTCATATTTAATTTTTTGTACAATTATCCTATTTTATATATATATTTTTTTATATATTCATATTTTTTCTTAATTTTTTCTTTATGTAATTGAATTATATGTATGTAAAAATCTAAAACCCTAATCCTAAAGATTTAGACCTAAAATATGTATATCTGTGTATGCATGTGTATATATATGTGTGTGTGTGTGTATGTGTATGTGTATATATATTTACTTTATAAAAAACCTTAAAATTAATCCTATTTTTATATATTTAATTAATTTATTTAAAACACTAGCTCTTTTCATATTTATTTATCTATACAATTTTCCTATTATATATATATATATATATATATATATATATATTTATTTATTTATATATTCAGATTTTTTTTAAATTTTGTTTATATAAATTTAATTGAATTATATATATGTAAAAACCCTAAAAACCCTAATCCTAAAGATCTAGACCTCAAATATGTATATTTGTGTATGCATGTATATATATATATATATATATATATATATATATATATATATATATATATATATATATATATATATATATATATATATATATATATATATATATATATATATATATATATATATATATATGTGTATGTGTATACATATATGTGTGTATGTGTATGTGTATATATATTTACTTTGATAAAAAACCGTAAAATCCTATTTTTATATATTTAATTATATATATTTAATCTATTTATTTAAAACACTAGCTCTTTTCATATTTATTTATTTATACAATTATCCTATTTTATATATATATATTCAAATTTTTTTCTTAATTTTTTCTTATATAAATTTAATTGAATTATATGTATGTAAAAACCCTAAAACCATAATCCTAAAGATCTAGACCTAAAATATGAATATTTGTGTATGCATGTGTATATACATGTATATATGTATTATATGTGTATGTGTATGTGTGTATATATGTTATGCATGTGTAAAAACCCTAAAACCCTAATCGTAAAGACCTAGACCTAAAACATGTATATATGTGTATGCATGTGTATTTATATGTGTATGTATATATGTGTATAAGTATATGTGTATGCATGTGTAAATAGCCTAAAAACCCTAATCTTATTTATATATATTTGATGTGAGAGAAAACCTTAAAATTATAATTTTATATATTTAATTAAAACACTAGATAGTTTCATATTTATTTATCTATACTAAAATCCTATATGTGTATGTATATGTGTGCATGTGTGTATGTATGTGTGTGTGTGAATGTATGCATGTGTGTATATGTGTATGTATGCATGTGTGTATATGTGTGTGTATGTATGTGTGTGTATGTATGCATGTGTGTATATGTGTGTGTGTATGTATGCATGTGTGTGTATGCATGCATGTGTGTGTATGCATGCATGTGTGTATGTATGTGTGTGTGCATGTGTGTGTGTGCATGCATGTGTGTATGTATGTGTGTGTGTATGTATGTGTGTGTGTATGCATGCATGTGTGTATATGTGTGTGTATGTATGCATGCATGTTTGTATATGTGTGTATGTATGCATGTGTGTATGTATAGATGTTTACATGTGGGTGTGTATGTGTGTGTGTATGTATGTTGTATCTTCCTATATCTATCTTCCTCTCTTTCATCTCTCTTTATCTCTCTCTATCTTTGTCTCTTTCTCTCTCTCTCTCTCTCTCTCTCGCTCTCTCTCTCTCTCTCTCTCTCTCTCTCTCTCTCTTTCTCTCTCTTTTTCTCTCTATCTCTATCTCTATCAATAGAGAATAAAACAATCACTTACAAGTATGACCCTCTTTTGGATCGTTGTCGTAAGAGTGTAATGTATGTCGTCTATCGTCAAATTCCAAAGAATCGATGCCAAAAAACTTCTGCAAAATCAAAGAGAAGAAAAATTATAAAACAGAAAGCATAGAGAAAGACATAGGCTAAGAGTACACACACCGCTTACCAATATGTGAGATCTTAAGAGAGAGAGAGAGAGAGAGAGTGTGTGTGGAGAGAAAGAGATCTGTGTGTGTGTGTGCACAAGACAATGCAGGTCACAATTCGGTTTGCATGCACAAGTTCGACAGAAGCAAGTAGTACTCAGTGTAAAACACGCACAAAATGTTGAGTTTTGCTCCTGGGTTCCCGATATGTTTAAAACACGGCCTCGGTATATGAATCAGTATGGGCATAGGTAATTTCCAGTAAATTATTGATGTGTATATTGACGCTCATACCGATGCATATATCGACGCCCATACCGGTGGTCGCAAGACATCTCGACGATTCATTTTAAACGGTCATACCAATGGTCACTTGACCATCGGTATACTTAAGTGGACTTTTCCAGTGTTTATACCGATGCCGAGAGTGACCATTGGTATGCAACATCGCTATGCCCCTCATATGTTATAGTGTTCAATGAAGTAATCCAAGGTTTGAGGTCTCTTGCTAACGGATCCAATCCATGGTAGCTGCATTTAATCTATGAAGTTTCACTGTTTCCCACATAAATTATTTTCTTCATTAATTAATAAACTATTCATAATGCTTGGATATCAAATATATGCTTACTATCACGTCTCTATACAGTAGCCATATTTCTTAGGAAAAAAATAGAGTCAGTGTATATATCTCTATGCATGAACGTGCCAAAATATAAAAGTAATATACAACCATAACAAGTACAGCGATCTCAAATTCATCACTTCCCATCATTCACTCATCTACACATTTACATTGATATCTACTCGCTTAAGAGAGCTTTTTCTAATGGAACCATGCGCCACTACTTTTATTATATACAAAAGAAATATAAAATTATACCTATGCAATTGCATAAACTATATCACAATTATGTATTTAGGTCATATCTATAGAAAATATGCACGCCTAATTATGCAATTATATGTCTGCAAATTCAAAGTCAAAATATGCAACATAATAAACTCATAGAAAACCTATCATCAATCAAGACTAGAGAACTCAAGAATCATTTTTCTCATCTCCAACATCATGGGGATATGTTTAGAAATGTTTTGGAGAGAAAACATATCGTAGAGATCTTTGTTTCAGAAATTCATTAGCTTCTCTTCCTTTCCGGTCTAAGCTAATTTCTCAAAATGTGTTTTTCTTACTGTCTTTATAATCAGCAAAGCCATAGTGGGAAGTTAGCAAGAAGCGAAAGTGGTGGAGATTATTCGAAATTTAGCTGAATCCATGGTTTGATTGTTGTAGGAAAGGCTTGATGAGAGCATATAGTGGCAAGATTACATTCCCCTATCTCAATTAGCTAGAAACTCAACATCAACAATCTATAATACCAAAACTAGAATATCACTATCTGTAGTGAGGTGATCTCTCAAAACATATTGGGGATCAGTATAACCAATAGTCCTAGAAGGTCTCATTGAAACTTCAGTCTCAAACTCATGAACCACATTAGATATCCCAACTTCAAACAATTTTGCAACCATATTGTCATCAAGTGGAACATTATTTGGCTTCACACCTCTGTGAATTACAAGAGGATGCACAAATGAATGAGGATAACCTAATCCTTGTGCTATTCCAAGTGCAATATCCAGCCTTTTAAGCCAATCAACCTCTTTTGTACCTTTGTTTTTAAACAGAAGTGTGTTCAGATTTCCTATGGTGGAGCCTACTAAGAAGTATAACTTCATTACAGAATCTAGTGGTGCTTTGTGTCGAAGATTCATGAGCTCATTTGATTATAATATTTTTTCTAGGAACTGATCATTAGAGGAGATGAAAAGCACTGTAGGACATGATGGCCAGATGCACCTTTAGATTCATGAATCTAAGATGTAGCAACCTATAGATAAGGATAAAGAAGCAAGGTAGGAAGGAGATCTAACACTTCAACAACATGCGATGAGTTTCCCCTGATGGCTTTGAACCAACCCCCCTATTGTGTTCTTTTTGCTCTTTTCTTTTATTGAATCTCCCCATCTACCGTCCTTAGTCCTCCAATGGAAAGTCGCAAGCCCACTTGCTTATCAAGATCTTCTGCTCTTCGAGAACCAAAGAGCCCATATACCTGGCCACCTAATCGAGATGGTCATAAGTGACACTATTCATCCTCCCATCAAAGAAATATCTGATGGTGTAAGATACCACTTCTTCTCTATAATAGGATGAGGGATTGTCTTCATACAACATGGATTATCTGGTGCACCACTCCAATTTCTGCCAATCTTTGTGCCTAGTAGAACTAATGGGAAGGAGATGAAGGCCCAAATAACAGATACAACCACCATTTTGGCAAATAGAATGGCTGCCAATGAATGATAGAAGACTACAAATATGTTTAATGCAAAACCAATAATAAAGCACAAGAATGGAAAGAGCGACATAGTCAAAAGCATTGACTTGATCCAAATATTCCCTCCTTGGAAAGAGATGCTTGCATACTCATTACATTTTCCATCTACTTGCATAGAATTTTGAGTTGAAACTCCATATACGTTTTAGGAGTAGCTGCAGCATTGGTTGTGGCCATAGTCAGAGTCACATGCATATATGAATGCCCTATAGTAGGTATCTCCCTAGACTGCTTAGAAATTGGCATTTTATACAGTATAGACTGATGTTGCGGCATTTGAGAAATGGCCTTAACTTCTCTTCTTATTGTTTGCTAGTTGTCTATCAAAACATATCATTTACTAGACTTTGAAATCCTTCATTCTCCCTTGGTCTTATCTTCTAGGCTTAAGATTTTTAAGAAATGAATGGCAAGTTCAAGATTCAATGTGTTTTTATCAGCTTCTGGTAGATAAGAAAATCTTTCTCATAAACTCTCCATGTAGATGAGGTAGAGGCATATTGGACTTTGGGGAATTTACTCATCTTAGAAATCCTCCCTGCTATGCTGATTGAAGTCTTCAAGAAATAAAATTTTATGGAGTTATTTTTGGACGTCATCTCGTTTTTAGTTGAATGAACATAGATGGCATCGTTTGTAAATTTTTGGTAGCCACAACAGGTAAATCTATCAAGAGAGTGATGATAACCCAAGAAGAATTGACTCAAAGACTACCCTTCCAAAGTACAAACCAGTACATCTTTGGGTAACCTTTCAAGTTGTGCTTGTTCTTTGAATGCTCTTGGAGTTTGAGGTCTATTGAAGCATGCAAAAAACACAAGAAAGAAGAAGAAGCTTGGAGCACCACATACAATACTCAATGTATTACCACTAGAATGTACAAAGATAAGTGACCCATTAGGGTTATAGGCATATATACAAGCCGGGGAAAAAAACCTCTTAAAGAGGGAAAAAAGTGCCTTGGTGGTCCTAGTGTGTTCACGCACATCACCACCTAAATATATCAACAAATCCTCCCCTAGGAGTGATGTGGTGAACAAGGAGATGGCACTCATGTATAAGGAAGAGCCAAGCTATGTGTAATCAATCCACAAAAGGAAGTAAGCCCAAAGATTTGCGGAAAGCTTCAAATGTCTCCCTAGGGAGAGCCTTTGTAAAAAGTTTTGCAATGTTCTCCTATGTCGACACATATGCCAAATTGATCTCTCCAGCAGAGAACCTCTCACTGACATAATGATAATGCACCTCAATGTGCTTAGTGCGCGCATGGAACACAGGGTTCCATGCAATTGCCAATGCGCTTTGATTGTCAGTGAAGATTGTGGTGGCAAAAGATTTACCAACACCCAAATCAGCCATAAGGCGTCTAAGTCACACACACTCAACAATCACTGTGAAAGCTGCCCTATACTCAGCCTCACAACTAGAAGTTTCCACAATAGGCTGCTTCTTGCTCAACCAAGATATGCATGAGCTATCACGCATGAAGAAAAAGCCACTAGTGGACACACAAGTGTCATAGCAACCGGCCCGGTTAGACTCAGAAAAAGCATCTAAATCTAGTGGTAGTGATCCCCCCTTGGGATAAAACGATCCAAGTGATTGGGTACCACTCAAGTAGGCAAAGATGCACTTAACTGCCTACCAATGCTTGACACTTGGGCAATGCATAAACGTGCTCATTTTTGAGATAGCAAAGTCAATATCTAGCCGAGTAATGCATAAGTAAATCAAGCATCCAATAGCCTATTAATAGAGAACAACATAAAATGCATCTCCACCATCATGAAGACTAAACCATAAACCTATTTCCATAGGAGTGGCAATAGGTTTTCAATCTTCAAGGCCAAAATGTTGCAATAATGTGTCAATATATTTTGTTTGACACAAAGCTATTTTTATCAGGATCTTGCTCGCACGCACATAGAGGTTACAAATGTAGAAGACCGTTGACACTATATGTCCTAAAATCTTACCTAGCGTGACCATGAAAACACAATTTTCTAGGTTCAAGCATACTTGATATTCAAGGAATTTGTCAAAGATGTTCTGATGCTCTAGGATGTGAGTTTGTCTAATGTGGGAATGAGCACATAGATGTTCCACATAGAGCTTTAAGTTCTTCCTCAAGAAGTCCTTAAACACATGATAAATTAGTCTTTGAAATGTAATAGGTGCATTGGTGAGCCCCAATGGCATGACATGAAATGCAAACATGACCCATTCAATGGCAAAATTCATCTTATGTTGACCTTTTGGGGTGATTCCTACTTGGTTGTAACCCAAAAATGCATCAGGGAAGCTATAAACTTCCTTGCCTGCTACTTGTTCTAATAGATGTTAAATGATAGGAAGTAGATAACTATTTCTTATGGTGGCAACACTATTTTTTTTTAAGTTAATGCACACATGCAATTTTCCATTCTTTTGGCACTACAATGATGGGGGATATCAATTCCATATACTCAGTCTCATAGATGAATCTTGCTTCTATCAAGCGATCTATTTCTTCTTTGATCTTGGCTACATAATTATCATTGTAAGTATAAAGCTTCTTATTGGCCTCTAAATTCATTGGGATCCTATGAGAAGAGATATTTGGATCCACTCCCTTAAGATCTTTATTGTTCCAAGCAAAAACATATCTATACTCTCTTGACAAATGGGTTAATTCTCAATCTTCTTCTTCACTCAAGTCATGTCCTATGTAAGTACATCTCTCTTCTCCATCCTCTATGGTCGCTACTTTCTTTTTCATATGTTCTTTGCTATCGTAAGATTATGCAATGAGATATTCTCATTTAGGCATTCTTGCCATGATTTTCATGTTCTCTATCCCATAATTCTTGAAATAATCTAGCACTTTGAGTAACGATTCTCCCTCTTCTTGTGAGGTGTATTTCTTTTTCATTTCTTCTTATCACTCTCAATGTCTGCTTGTATGGTTAACTTCTTTTCAGGTTTACATGCCTCTTGCTCTTAAGTCCTAGCATCTACCATATAGAGATATTCTTCTTATGAAGTGTGAAATGGCTCCATGATGATGGATTCATCATCTTATCACTAACATCACTTAGGACAGAGGAACTAGGCTCACACACTCTTCAACAAATAGATCAAACATGTGAGGTTCTATCATGAATGCTGAGATGTCATAGCCATATTCATCACAATGGGGTGTCCATTGTTCCTCATTTAGCTATGTCCATCGTGGCTAAGATTTTAGATGAACCATGGGCTTCAAATCCTTTGTCTAGAAACACCATAGGTGCATAGACTAGGCCTTGAATATATCTAAGATTTTCCTTAGCACCTAAGCTTCTAGCTTCTAATCTCTTCTCTTCTTCTACTAAAAATTTGCACATCCATAAGTGTGTATCTTCATGCATCCATGAAGAGCATGATCCTCTGGAATGCACCAATTCTGCCTCATCAATTACTTTATGGACTGGGTTCCATTATAGGGTTGGTACATCTCTATGAGAAAAGTCCTAAAGATTGACTTCAGTAGTTATGCCTAGATGTTGTTTGTACAAGGAGTTGGTTCCCCAATCCTACACTATCTACAATTTCCTCATGAATGGTCTACCCAAAATCATCTCATACACGTGATTCTTTCCAAAGTCACATATGGCAAAAGTCTGTTATAACACTATGCCAAAAGTAGTGAGAGTTATCCCTTCTAGCAATTGTAGAGGATTCTTGATATGTCCATCTACGGTTTCCAATTTTATCCTAGCTAGTCTTAGAGCTAGCTTGCCCCAAAATTTACATAGGGAAATGGTGTCGATGATAACTCTTGCTCCAAAACCTAAGATTGTCTTTGCAGTATAGCCTTGATAGGTGATAGGTAGATATGTATTTCCTTCATCTTCTTATCTCCTATCGTAAATAAGGAATACAAAATTTAGCTGAGGTAAATGTAGCATTGCAGGTTGAAAATGAAATGTTAAATTCCAGGATCAAGCCATTGCAGTTATTAGCGAGGCAGATGGTGCAAAATGAAGAAGTCAAAATGGATGCCATTCTAATGACTGAAATGGATATGACTATTTTGAAGCAACAGATGCATAGATGTATGCAAGACTTATGGAGTGGTATTAAGGACAAAATGGAGGCAGTCATTAGATATCCTTATGAATATATGCATGATGATTTTGCTTCTATGTATGAGAGTCAATTATTAGAGGTTATTGAACAAAATATAATAAAAAAGGAAGAATCGGTGCAACAAATTGCAGACTTAAAAGAAAAGTTGGTGCAGCCAACTTTAGACAATGATTTGTAGAATCAGGTTTAGCAAATGATACTGCAGAAGGAAGAGTTAGATCCAGAAGTAGTCCTAGATAAAAAGGAAATGCATGAGGAAGCAGAGAAGATTCAAGAGGATATAATAGTTTAAGATCTGATTCAAGAGAAAAATATGCACAGGGAGCTTAGGGTAGTCATAATTGATCAAGGGATTGTGAATCCAAGTTTGATTTTTGCAAAATCCCCCACCCGGCAGTGCCAGGTGTTGAGAGTAGAGAATTTCGAAGACGGGTAGTTAATTAGATTTCTAAGTGTTTGCTGGATCGGATGTTACTCACTTAGAATGTTGTTGTATCTGAATTGTGGTGACTCCAAGTTTTAGTAGGTAGTTATAATTTGGTTATGCTGATGTCGTGGGAATATAGTTCGTTGTATTCTTGTTTTAGCAGGGATGAGAGGCATGTATGTGTGATGAGAAGAAGAAGGACAGAGAATCATAAATTGTATTACATAGACTGAATCCATCTAGTGTTATTCCAAAATTGCCATTTTGGAGAATGTGATCTCTTCTATCTTGTAATTTCTGGTATTCGAAGAACATTAATGAAGTATTTTTGCCTAACCTATTCTGCACGTATTGAATTTATGTCTCTTTGAGAAAATTCAGTCTTATATCCTGTTGATGCAACAATAAAATGGTGAATCTAGAGTATTGTTTGTGAGTATTCTCTTTTGTGTGAGTAACGATTAATGTTGAGATTCATTTCCTAAGAGTTTGTGATGAAGTTAGTAGTTATGTGTTGCTGAACCCCAACAATGGGCCTAGCCCAAGAGTCATACCTACCTTTGAAAAGTAGGAAGCATCATCATCAGATGATGAGAAGAGAGTCTCCCAACCTAAAATCAACAAAATAGATTGGTTGCTGCTGCAAAGGGTGAAGTAGCTCTATGGTCAAAGTAATCCTATGCCAAGAAATATTGAAGAGAAGGCAAAGGACCAACACGATCATAGATAATAGAGGATAAAATATGGTCTTCTACTCACTTATCAACATAACCATGATGGTTGAGATTATGAGGGAAGTAATGAAGCTGATAATTAAAGATGAAGCACTTGTAGATCCAACATAGATGGAGGCTATGCAAGACAGTTATGATAGCTTAATGAAGAATGAAACATGGGAGGTCACTAGCACCAAGGGGGTCAAGTAGATGAAGCACATGATAAATGGACTTTTGGAATTCTATCAAAATACATTAATATCATAAGGGCTTTCACTAGTGGAGGTTTTGGTTTTCAATGCTTTTTTGCTCTAATGACCATTATTTGCATGCGATAGCAGCTCAGATGATGTTACATATCAAATCATAACTTTTGAATGTTGAGATAAAGGAGGAGGTACATGTGTCTCAGCAACTAAGGTTTGAGGCTCCACATTTGAAGAGCACACTATTTAAACTAAAGAAGGCATTCTACTAGACGAAACAAACCACAAATAGGATAGACATTGGGAGCTACATGAAGGTCCATGGTAGACTTATCTACCTATGGAGTAACATACAATATATAAGCTTTGTAGCCATACTTTTTGGTAGCTTTGGAAATAGGCAGTATGACAAACATTCTAGAGTTGACAAATTGCACTTCAGAAGCATGCTAGAAATAGTCTATTGTACAACCAAGAAGAATGCAACACGTAACTTCACCAAAGTGCTTACAATTGATGTACTTCACATAAATCTTCAAAGACTTGGCATTGGGCCTAGGAGATATTTCACCTTCGGGTGTACATTGAGGGGGATTTTAGGCATGGTCAATGAATCCTCGTGGAAGACTTGGCATCATGCAAAGAAGGTACTTCACCTTTGGGTGGACATTGAAGGGGAGGGGGTGTTAGATAAGCTAAATGCCTTACCCTTATATGGCACCACCATTGATCCATAACACTCTATTTTCTAAGGGCCCCATTATGAGGAGAAGCCATGTGAGAGTAATCGACATTGGTAGGTTCCTCACTTAGAGGTCAGATGAGGTCTAGAGTAGACCCTAGATGGATGGTTAGGAAGATTACATCTAAGCCATTGGATTTAGAATTGATACTATGTGAGGATCAACACAAATCAAGGGCTAGAAACAAAAGTATTTTTTGTACTTAGGGAAGGGCCTATTTGAAGTGGGTCAATGGATCTAGACTTTATCCTAAGTGTGGAATAGGCAAGATCAAGGGCTACAATCAAAGGGTTGTTGACCCTACTCTTCTACCATTGGATTTACCCCATAGATAAATGGTGAAGATTAGTTTTGGCATGGATCAATCTACAATGCTAAACATGGGTAGGCCAACTTAGGCTTGGAGGACCTTATAAGGATGGTTCCCTTCCCATGTAGCCATTGTGTTGGCCTATAGCCATTCAGCTAGCTACTATTAAACTACCATCTAGCTCCATATAAGGAGTGCATGGGTGGATATAACCATTTATATCTTGTGTAGTGTTTGAGTTCCATTATATTAGATTTATGAGTTTGAATTGAATTGGTTTGAGTTCATCTTCTACTCATCTTGAGTTTACTTTCCATTATAAGCACATCTCTTATCTTATTCACATGAGTGTAAATATCTCTCTTTCTCTCTAATCTTGATCCTATACAAGTTGTGGTAACTTCATGATATTAGAGTTGTAACACTAGTCATTACTTCATCTTTGTCTTTTATTAAAAATATTTTAATGGAAATTATTGGAAACTTGATTTATCTATGAAATCAAACATACATAATGGATGTCACCCAGAGCATTTGTCCCCAAAAATAATGGTACATTACAATTCTACATCAACTTGAAGAAGGTGAATGTCGCAACCATTCAAAAAAGGTCTCTTCTACATATAACTAACCACTTGTTGGAAATAGCTGATAACAAGGAGATGTAAACCTTTCTTTTGATATTGTTCAGCTATACAAGGTAGCCAAAGCTCCTAAAAAACAACATAATATGGATTCTATCATTGGGTGGGCAATCTATGCATTGTCTTTTAGACTAAAGAGTTCCTTTGCGACTTTACAACAACTCATGTGTCATGTCTTTGAGGAATTGTTTAGGGAAAATATTTGAATGAATTGTGCACCTAATCTTTGCAAAGACATCTACACGTACCAAAGCTACAAAAATCTTTGATAAATGTAGACAACACCATGTGTTTGAAACTTGAAAAGGAAAATGGTGTGATGGAAATGCACAATGGTGGATTCCCTTTCATGAGATCTTAATGATGATACCCTCAAGGTACAAAACCAAGTTCTAAACATCGAACACAATACTCCACATGGGACCTATAAAATACACAAAAAAAACTTATAGTCCATGAAAATTTCTAGGTTTTACAAATGCATTCAAACTTACAGTCTGTGGCTGATTAGACCACTATATGATTACAAAACATATACAAAAGCATCTAGTGGCCATTTGGTCTTTCACATGGATGCTAATGATAAAAATCCTCCAAAAAAGGCCAATATGGCCAAAGTGAACTATAGGAGATAATAAACAAGGATAAAGAATATGTGAGTGTAAGTATACATACCTTCCACCTAATGGGCATGTTACACAATGTACAAGTAACCATGCAAAATCATGAATCAAGTAGCCCTATCAAGGGATAATAATATTGAAAGCTATCCTATGGTAGAGATTTATTCAAAGCATCTGTAGCATTATCTTGAGTATGAGCCTTTTCAAGAATAATGCACTTACTGGCTAAGTAGCCTCTAATGAAGTGATGCCTCACCTCAATGTGCTTGGTCTTTGCATGATAGATTGGATTCTTAGCCAAAAAAATGGCACTCTCATTATCATTGAGCAGACAAGGTACATGCGTAGGTACACCCATATGATAAGCAAGATGATAAAGCCACAATGATTCCTATAGTCCTCACCAATTGCAACATAATCTACTTTTTTAATGAGAACAACTCCACATTCTTAAAGACAATATCTCCAAGATATAGCATCTCTAGCAAAGTGAAAAAAGAACCTTGATGTAGAGCTCCAATTTTCTATACAACCAGAATAATCAAAATCTATGTAACCAATAATGGATTTCCTTCCCCTACCCAAGCATAGATGATTGTTCTTAATGCCACTCATATATCTAAAAGTCATTCACTGCTTCCCAATGATTCTTGCCAAGGTCAAACATACATATGCTCACAACTTCCACTGCAAATGCAATATCTGGTCTCATAGCTACCATAGCATACAGGAGACTACCAATAGTTGATTGATAAGGAATTTTGTTTATGCATTCCTTTTCCTCATTCGATTTGGGGAAATCATCCTTGATCAATTTCACATATGTAGCTAAAGGTGTATTCAATGTCTTGCCAAGCTTGCATGTTGGATTTGTGAAGTACTTTGGATATGTACTCACTTTGAGCTAAGTAAATGCATCTTTTACTGATATCATGAGTAGTGTGCATTCCAAGAATATGTTTGGAATCCCCCAAATCTTTCATATCAAATGTCTCACTCAACTTCTTTTTTTGCAATGGAAAATCATTATATGCCTTCATAACAATCAACACATCATCGACATAAAGTATCACGAATATCAAGCTGCCATATGGGCATCTCTTTGTGTAGAGACAATGATCCTCATTGCTTTAGGAATAGCCTTGAGACTTCATTAAAGCATCAAACATTTGATACCATTGTCTAGGGAAATCTTTAAGCCCATTATAAGCTCTTCTGTATCTTACAAACTAGACTTTCTTTGCCATGAACTACATAACCCTCTGGTTATTCCATACAAATCTCATTTGTAAGATCTCCATGCAAGAAAGTAATTTTCACATCTAGTTGGGCTAGCTCTACATCCTCTGTTATAATGAATCCAAGGAACATGCAAAGTGTAGTCATCTTGACTGCTAGAGAGAAGATTTCCTCAAAATCGACACAATGTTATTGCTTAAAGACCTTTGTAACCATTCATGCTTTATAATTTGAGGAAGGTCTATGTTATGTGAATTTCAACCTATATAATCATATACATGGTAAATCTTTCCTACCCTTTGGCAAAGGTACCAAATCCCAAGTACCATTCTTCTGGATAGAATCCAATTCATTCATGGCGTGCTCCCACTTGACATCATCCTTTTTCAACATAGCCTCTTTGTAGCAAGAAGGCTCACAAACATCTATTAATGTAAAAAAATCCAAATCTAGAACATAACTATTATGTGGATGCGGGATACCTATAGAACATCAATGGTTTTTGTGAAAGAACTTGGAGAAGCGTGTAGGAGATAGAAAATGGAGTTGTGAAGCGACGAAGTTTGGTCTAGACAACTGGCACAAGACCAGCCCTTGAGCTTATGGAGACTCAAATAGACCTTATAGGCATGTGATAAGTGCAATAAAATGCACTATGCACTTTGGAGCATTAAGGAGAAAGAGTCGATACAGAACGGATAGGCTCTCACATCGCCTAACTCAAGAAACTTACTATCTTTGGATGAGACAATGAACTTCAAATGTTTATAGTGACCAGTGTGATTACAATTGGAAAAAATCCTTTCGTGAGAGTGATACACATAAGGTTGAGTGTACAGAATGCACAAGAGTATAAGGAATAAGTGAAATATGCTTTTGGAATAAACCAGATACTCAACAGTGGTACCTCTTATGTTTCAAGAATACGCAAAGATTGACCCTGACATAGAAAAACTAAGAGTTCTCCCAATCTATGGAACCAAATGCTTTGAAACTTTACAGGCATAAACTACCACTCCAATGACCCCTCTTGCATTCAATTTGGATCTTTTTATAGAGAGAAGCAGCCTCTGCAAGCTTATTGTTGTTGAAGAAGATGATTCAGAAAAATGAAGGAGCAAGACAATGATGGCCACAAGTTTATGTATATTGCTTCCATGTAATGTACAAGTGATTTGAAGTCTTTATATAGAGTCTAAAAGTGCTCCACGACTTCTACAACTAGATTTTCATTTCAAATGAAGTTGGTAAAGGTTGTTTGAAGGAATCAATTCACTCTCCTACAATCTAGGAAAAGTGAAAATCTAGTTTGATATACTTTTAGGTGATTGATTGATTGATTGATTGCCATTCAAGTACCAAAAATTCATGGAAGAGTGGCTCTTTTCATACTTTTACATGTGTAAAGATCTAGGCTTTTACAATGGTAAAAGGTTGAAGTCCCTTATATTATAGCCGCTATTGTTATTGTTGAAGTTGTGTCCACCTGTGCCTCTATTGCTGCCATATCCACCTCTTCCGCTTGCTTTGTGCGTCTTCCCATTGAACTAGCAATTTTGAGTGGTGTGGTTGGTTGTATCATAGATGGCACAAGGTTGAACATTCTAACCTTTGGCTTTGTCATGCTTTGGTCCCTTCTTCTTCCCTTTCCACTTGCTCTTGCTTGCGAAGTTGGCTTGGGAAGTCTCTTCTTCATCTTCTTCCTTCTTCTTACCTTTTAGCTTTTTATCCTTCTTATTTACATATAGAGCACTAGTTGAATTACCATGGTAGGAGTTACCTTCCTTTATTCTATTTTTGGCCTCTTGATTGAAGAGTTGTCCAAGGAAGATGTTGAATTCTAGAGTTTTCACATCCATGATGAGATCATAAGCTGTGGTGAAGGATTGCCATTGCTTATCACTTCGAATCCCATTGAGAATTTGCCTCATGATAGGCTCTTCTTCAATCAGCTGTCCAATGGATGCAAACTCGTCCACAACCTCCTTGACCTTGGTAATAAACTTTGTGATGGTATGTTTAGGTGTCTTCTTCATTTGTTTGAACTCGTTCCAAAGATGATTCTCTCTTGCTTTGGTACTAGTAGAAACAAAAGTCTCTAGGGCATCCCAAGTCTCTTCAGATGTCTTGCATCCTCTAATATGTGGTAATAGAGAGTCATAGATAAACTTTAGTATGTACGACCTTGCATGAGCATCCCTTGTGCACTTTAAGTGTGAGCTTATCTCTCTCCTCTTGTATAGGTCCTTCTTTGGATCTTGGAATAGGCATAGCTTCATCACTTGCTACAATTCCATAAAGATATCTACCTTGCAAATAGGTCTCCATTCTAATTTTCCAAGCCGCATAGTTGTGTCGATCAAGATTCTCAATCATTGAGGGAAATCCATCACCCATCTTGATCTAGCTCTGATACCACTGAAAGAACTTGGAGAAGCTTGTTGGAGGTAGAAAAGTGAGTTGCGAAGCGATGAAGTTTGGTCTAGCCAATCGGCACAAGACCAGACCTTGAGCTCATGGAGATTCAAGTAGACCTTATAGGATAGGAAAAGTGCAATAAAATGCACTATATAATTTGGAGCATCAAGGAGAAAGAGTTGATACAAAACAGATAGGTTTGCACATCGACTAGCTCATAAAAACATACTATCTTTGGATGAGACAATGAACTTCAAATGCTCATAGCGACCAACATGATCATAACTAGAAAATTTCCTTTTGTGGGCATGATACACATAGGGTTAAGTGTATAGAATTCACAAGAGTATAAGGAATAAGAAAAATGTGCTTTTGGAATGAACTAGACACTAAACAATGGTACCTCCTATTTTTCAAGAATACATAGAGATTGGTAGTGAGACAAAAAATGGAGATTTCTCCGAATCTACTAGACAGAATTCTTTGAAATTTAGGGGCATAAACCAGACACTAATAGCTTTCAAATAGCACTTATGTTATCCAATTTGAAGCTTTGTAGAGAGAGCAACAACCTCTACAAGATTATTGTTGAAGAAGATGATGCAGAAAAATGAAGGAGCAAGACAATGGTGGCCACAAGTGTATGTATATTGCTTTCATGTAATGTACAAGTGACTTAAAGTACGTATATACACTCTATAAGTGGTCCACAACTTCTACAAGTGAAGTTTGAATTCAAGTCAAGGCGGTAAAGGTTGTTGGAGGAAATCAATTCACTTTCCTACAATTTAGGGAAAGTGAAGATCTAGTTTGATCTATTTTTCGGTGATTGATTGATTGATTGATTGCAACTCAACCACCACAATTCTATAGTTGAAAAAACTAAAATTTGGAAAAAATATGTTAGAGTCTCCTTTGCAAAATCAGCGTGTGACTAATGTCAAAAACTTATAAAATTGCAAAATTGACACTGGTAAACTGGCACAGTGAATCATTAACTCCACTGCATATAACCACTTAATCGAAAGAAGCCAAATAGGCTTATTGAGCACCTATGAAAAACTAGCATACATCTCCTATAGCCACATTGAGTAAGTCTTCCACCTTCATCCCCAAAGAGACCCTGACATATAGGTGCCTCTCAATTACGAAAACCTCACCATGAACCTTTATCAACATCAAAGGCATTATGCAATTACGTAAGTACTATATCAATGACCACATGGAAATACATAAACAATATATATAGATGTGTACATAATGTGTATGTGCTCAATATATGTAATAAAATGGCACGGAAAGGATGAATTTATAGGCCAAACACTAGCTAACAACACATGCAAGTGTTTTTAAGCTCTATTCTTTAGAACCAAAAACCTCCATAAATTTGTGATGTCTACTCTCAACTGTAAGCCTTCAAAGGCTCAAAAGTTAAAAATTCATGTAATAAGAATCACAAGTTGAAAATTGAGCAGTAAATACAAATTTACAATGCCTCTAACTCCAAGATTGATCTTTGGGCCAATCTTTCCATCTATCTAGTGCAAACTTTCGTAAAACTATAAAATCATCTTCTAATTTTCCCCAATTTTGTATCCAAATAAACTCTCATAAAATTGGTGCGAAGAACCCAAGAAGACACTCTGAAGGCCCCAAAATAATGTTAACCTTAAGTATTTTCACTCCTACAATCACCAAGCAATGAGAAGTTAGTGGTAGGAAAACCTAATGTTAGTTGGACCTTGGGGGAAACAATAGTCGAATCGGTGACCTCCTAGAACGTGCTAGTGCTTTGTCTTCCTTGATCATTGAAGTCCTTCCTTCTCTGTAGTCAATGATGCCCATGGTGAATTGAGTGACTTAGAGACAATGTATGCCAAGGTCTACGCCTTGGTCATTGCCTTAGTTGTAAGCCTTGCAGAAATCCATGGGTGGGTGCTCGCTTCGCTAACACAACAACAAAAAACAATTCTCTTTGAATAGCTCTCAACTAGTGAAATGGTGTGATAGTGATGCACAATGATGGATTCCCCTTCACAAGAGCTTCATGATGATAGCCTCATAGTAGAAAACCAAGCACCAAATGCTCCACACAATACTCTACACAGGACCTATATAGTATGAAAAAAAAACACATTTTTCATGGGAAATCAGTAGGTTTTACAAATGTAGTCATTAGAGTTCTTGGTTGGCCAAGCCACTATGTGTTTTATTATACAACATATACAAAATTATTTGATGGCCATTTGGATTTTCACATGGACAATAATAGTAACAAAAATTTTATCTTCATGTTGCATCAATGAAATGTTTTAAGACACAAAACATAGAATTTCCATCAATGAAGACAAGATCAAAGTCATGTACGATATTTTTGAAACAAACAATGTCAACAAAATTCAAGTGTTCATGGTCCATTATGGTTATAACCAATTATTCGTATAGATTTATGTAATGAGCACTGAACTCTTATATAGAAGCTTGAAATATTTTGAATGGAGAAATAAATGCAAAAATAGAGTTTCCATCATGGTAGACAAGATCAAGTCATCTCAATTTTTTTAGAACAAATAATTTCAAAGAAATGCAAGCCTTAATGGTCCACTGTGGTTATAACGAAATATTCATATAGCTTTATCTAATGAAAAGTACACCCTTATACATAAGGGTGTACACCCTTATACATAAGGGTGTACACCCTTATCTATAAATTTATCTAATGAAAAGTACAACCGTATACATAATCTTGACATATTTTGAATGGAGAAATGAATGCAAAAAAGCATTCAATGATTTGAAGAAAATGCTGAGCTCACCTCCCATATGTAAAATGACTTATTGGAGTAAGTCTTTTCACATTCATGTTGATGCATACAATTTTGCAATTGGTTGCATACTTGCACAACTAATAGATGAAGGAAATTTGGATTTTCCCATTGCATATGGTAGTGGACAATTCAATGACGTAGAAATAAATTATGCAACAATAGAGTGAGAAGGTTTATGCATGGTTTATGAAGTTAAGAAATTTTGACAATAGTTTCTAGCCACAAAATTCAAGTTCTTTGTTAATCGTCAAGATCTATTATAGTTGGCAAACAAGCCTTGTTGCATTGCCAAGATAGTGAGATGGTCCTTAGTCCCGATATAATTGGAATTTGAAGTAGTAGAGAAAAATGGAAACAATCATATTTGAGCTTACCATTTGGCTTGATGAAATCATGAAAATCCCCACCTAGAGTATCTGATGAGTTACTTGATGCATAAATTTTTAACTTGGAACTACTCCTATCTTGGGCATTGCAAATAATTTCGATAGGAATAACCAAATTGTTGCAAGAAGTCTTTATTATAAGGATCTTATTGGAGTGTTTTTGAGATATTTCAATCATGATGAGAGGAAAACATTGATGAAGTACCCATGACACTAAGTCTTGAACCATACAAAATCTATAGACATGGTTTGTATTGGTTTCAAATGTAGAAACACATTAATGAGCATGCAAGGGCATGTGAAGAGTGCTAGAAAAGAGAACCAATTGAGAACTCTTGTCCTAGCTATTCTGCTATATTACTTGGATTGGTTTCCCCTTTGGTGGACTTCATGAAGATAGCTAGACACCCAACAGGAATAAGTACTGTTAGGAAGCACGCCTTGGAAGAAGAGAGGCAAGATTACATGATCATACGAAATCAATTGTACAAGAGAGGATATATAATCAATTAAACATATGTATTCATGAGATTAAGTACCTTCCTATTCAAAAGATGGCACATGAAGATCAATCAAGCCATCACTTCTTTGTTGGACAAATTGCAAAAGTAGCCGTGTTTGCAAGATTATGGAAGCTAAGTCTTCATATGAATGCAAACTCTTATTTTAAACGTCATGATGGATGCAAAAAAATAAATATCATATTCGTAGAGATGATATGCCATTGCAACCTATGGTTGGTAGCAAAACCCTTACTAAATTGAGTGTAGGCTTTATAAACACAATTAATCCACCAACTAAAGGCTCATATATGGATTATATTATTGTAGCTACTATTTACTTAAAGAAATGGGTGGAAGCTAGATCCACAAGAAAGAATGATGCTTGAACTGCAACAAAATTCCTATTTGAAAACATCTTCACAATACTTGGATTTCCAATAGAAATAGTATGGTAGTTCATAGTGCATTGACTCACATGTATGGACACACTCTCTTCAATCATAGTACATTAGTCTTCCTCAATTGTGGACACACTGGAGTACTTCACGCTCAAGATAATTTGAATCCTTCTTGCTTCACTAATTAATTATGTGTTTTTAATACCTCACTCCCACTTACTTGTGCTCTCTGCTCTAAAATGACCAATTATCCTATAATAATAAAATTTAATCTACTCGCAACCGATTCGATGCTTCCTAGGGAAAATCTTTTTATGTCTCATGGGCTTTAGTCCCTTTGATTCCTCTTTCTCCAATTAGTGAGCTTCAAAGTAAAATCAAAAGGTCCTTCCTGATTGTTATTAATTCCTTTCATGCAACTGATGAGTTCCACTAGTAGGTTTGGACTAAGCCCATCGTAGAGTTTTTGTCACTAATGGTTTCTACTCTCTAATGCACCTTCCATTTGATTCCTTAAGGTTGGGTAGAAGTTTTTGTTGATAGGTTAAGAAACTCATTGTTCTATTAATCATCTAACTCTTTTACGGATCCCCGTGATTCTCCTTTTACTATGGTAATTGACGGAATTCAGATTCTAAGGGTTAAAATCAATGTGTGTAAACGATAAGTTTTGTGCCAATAATAGGGCTTTCAATATACAAAAATCAATTGGTATTTGTGATCAATGGGAATTTAATACAATTCGCATGGGGAATTAAGGCGTACAACTAAGTTACCAAAGTCTAATCCTTGGGTATTTGAAGTTTACATCGAAATGGAAATTGATGTTTTGTAGGAGCACTCATGGGAACTAATGGGAAAACAGTGAGCTTGTGAGAGCATTTGATCATGCCATAGGGCATTTAGTCCTTGACAATGTATTGACCAATCATGCATTGGGGGTTTTATCAGATCTGCATTTGAGCAATTGGTTTCTATATATGAAATTTTTTCATCTTCTTGACAGCAATCACTTTTCCTTTTGGTTGCGAAATTCATGGGTTTATTAAGCTTCCAACGTGTGGAAGCTCTATCCCATGAATTCCAATGTGTGGGAGTTCTATCACATAAATGCGTAGATCTATTTGGGGTTTGTGCTTTAAGGACTGCAACCTTGATGGCTTCAAGGAAGTTCATTTAAAAATAAAAAGGGCAATCAACCCCTAGGATTTATCTCTAATGGAAATCACCCCTTAGCATGAGCATTCAATGTTAAGAAAGAAGAGGGACATTCAATGTGTAATGATGTTCACACTTAAGTGTAAGGAAATTGATGCGTTAATGGGAAATCAATGAACATTTATAGGGTTTCACGCTTGAAGTAATGGTTACTCACCCAATTATGGGGTATGATGCATGCCCCGCATGGGAAATCTGTTGACAATACTAGATGCATGTTAAATGAGATGCCAATTCCCCTATATTTTTTATGATATGTTGCTTCTAATTTAGTATAAATTATGAAAAGTTCCCCGACATCAAGGATTCATAAATTGACAATAGACAAAGCTTGAGGTTGAGAACGTTAGATCTCTAAATAGTCCAATCTATTTGCTACATCCATATCTAGGGAAAAGTTCAAAGTTGGCGGGGAAGGATGTGTGTTTATCTTTTATTCAAGTAATATGAATACATGTGCTAGATTTTTACCATAGAAGAGATTAGGCTTTCTAGCGGTTTTATGTTTAATGTGTTGGAATCATGGTGTGCACATAAGCATGAATTGTAGGTCAAAGATATAAATAAGAAAGAATACATGAAGAAGACATAAAGAAATCATGGAACTGTGTGGAGCAAGAAAATCATATCCTTCTATAAGTGATTTTCCTTATAAGAGTAGTCTTAGAAGCTACTAGACCTCAAACAAAATTGAGCAAGAGGAAAAGGTTAGAGATATTATATAGGATTATAACGAGGAAGAACTAGAGGAAGTGGTCAAACTAATGGTTGGAGAAGGAGAAACGGAAGACTTCCCCATACAAAATTGAAAGAGGTCTTGAAGCATCAACTCTTTTGTACAAAAACACACATATGATAATTTCTTTAAGTCATTATGCATTAACAACGCAACTCTTCATAGACAAAGAGCCTACGAGCTTTGAAGAGGCTATGGTTAGCAATGAATGACAAGACACAATGGAGGATGAAAGAAACGATCGAGAGGACAAGTAAAAATAGGAGATAGTACCATGAAAAGAAGGAATGAAGCTAATTTCAAGTCATTGGGTCTATAAGACAAAAGATAAATTTTCATGGTTAGTTCCTAGACATAAAGTTAGATATATTGCAAATGGGTGCACACATACTAGTGGCATTTACTATGAGGATAATTTTTGCCTTGTGGATAAAAATTGCAAAGCAAGCATATTAATTTGCATTGCTAAAATGTCATCAAGAAGAGGGAGCATTTACCATCTTGATGTGAATACTACTCTTATAGTTGGAGATTTGAAAAGGATATCCTACATGTATCAGCCCATTTCTATTTGGAGAGTTAAAGAGGATATCCTACATGTATCGACCAATTTGGCTTTCAAGACAACGTTAAGCCAAATTATGTACGTACGTTGAAGAAAACCCTATATGGGTTAAACCAATCACATAAGGGTTGGAACTAAAGATTGATTGAGTACCTTTATAAGCATGGATTCCATGTTAATTAAGATTGATCTATCTCTATTCTTAAAGAGGAGAGAACGCAAAGTTATATGCCTATACATATTGGTAGATGATCTTATTTTGATAGGTAATGATGTAGGAACTAAATTAGAAATAAAAAAGAAGTTGGGAAAGAATTAAAAATAATAGATCTATGCATCCTCGAGTACTTTTTAGATATTCAAGTGTTGCATATACATTATGGAGTATATCTTATTCAAAGGAAGTATCTAATTGACATATTTAGAGGACTCGAGAACTCGCCTCCTTATTGGGCATGACCCCCCTCACCTTGAGATTCTTAGGTTGCACAACAACAATAGTCTTGATAAAATTTTAAGATTCAAAAAGAATATGGACTTTTAGGTCACGCTTAATAGGAGATTGTGTTTGGATTGGTCGAGTTTTAGGTAGGATTTCAAGTTCCGATCCCTTTGGCATCCTCTCATTGAGGTTAAAAAATTAGTTCCTATGTGGAAAATCCTCCATAGGGAATTGGGACTACTATAAGAGCTAACAGAATTTGTGAAGCCCCTCTATGGTGTAAACAATGCCTTCATGGCAATGAGGACTTGGGACACCTCTTCTTCTCTTACCCCAAGTCAATGTCGATCTGGAAAGCCCTTGGGAAAATCATGTTGCTAGCACTATCGGATGGAAGCAAGCAATATAGGATGAAGTGATCGATTGTTCCTAAACACTATGGAATGCTATAAGAGCTGAGACCCTTTGGAAGATCTGGAAAGAGAGGTGTACTAAAAAATTTGGTAGGCCTCCTAAAGAATGGTCAATTGAAAAATCTCTTTTCCTTTTAGGTAAAATAATTTCCAATTCTAAGACTCCTCCAAATTTTAGACATCATAGAGTGTTTCTCCTCAAGAGCAACAAGATTAAAAGCAAGTGGGCACCCTATGATAAAGAGGAAAGGGTTATCAATCTTCTTTGTGGTGTCTTCTAACAAGTTTTAAGCAACTTTGCTTTGTGGGATTTGGTGTTCTCATGGGTGCTAAACCCATTGACTTGTAGAGTTTTTCTTTCTTCTTATTGAAGTTTGGTAGAGTATGCTATCGCCGAACTTCTTTTTGAAAAAAGATAAAACATAATAGGCATGCCGAACTTCTTTTTTAAAAAAGATAAAACATAATAGGCATGAGTTTTCGGTATGTTCTTGAAGAAGGCTTGAAATATGGACGATGAAAGAATTGATAGAACGTATGCACTAAAACACAGCAATGCGTTATTGTTAAACCGTAATTGAAAAGATTTTGACATTATGACAAGACATCTGTAACTTGTAATATAATAACATGAAGGCAAGGGTGCGAAGGAAATTAATCATTATTATTTCATATACGTAGGAGCAATTTTCCGAGTAAAATAGCCAAAATAGACTAACTTTCTTTGTTCTACAATTCAAGAGATTTGCCAAATCGCCTTAGGATGTAGTGTGGTCTTTCTTGCTAGTGATGTTGCTCCAATAATCATCATTTCGTGTTATCTCTTAACCTCAAAAGATTTATCTTTTTGGATTATCTATTAATCTTAATTATCAACATCATATACAAAATTACATGAATTCCCGGCTCGCATTAATGTCTTGCCACAAAAAGGTTATATAAAGCTCCACATGAAAAAAAACTCACTTCAATAACATAGTTGTTCACACACGCACACACTTTCCACATCGCCATAACAACTAATTCATGTACCTTACGGAGAGACCATGCAAAGACCATTTCACACTGAAATGTGGATAAGACCCTTCCCATGCACAACTGGAAGGGTAAAGCATGCGTCGCACTCGAGAGATACACGAAGTTTGTGAGCCTTCAAATCCTCTGGTTGGATATTCATTCCAGCTTCCGCGCACTTTCCTGTAAACAATCGAAATCGATATACTTGGAGATTCTACGCTTGCAACCAAAAAAAAAAAGAGAAAATAAAAACAAAACAAAAAAAAACATCCGAAAATGACCAAAAACTATATATTCCTATACAGCTTTATCACGTTATTCCACCTCCTTTGAGTGCCCTGATTCGCGTTACTCAAGTATGAACCGGCAAGATGCTGGGGACTACATTCTACTGATATACCGATTGAGCCAAGATCTGGACATAATTTCCCTCCCTCGAGGATCTCCTGTTAGTGGCTACATGAAGGAGAGGTACGGACGCTTCGTCCCTTCTTTGTGAGGCTGGAAGGTGACATGTCGAGTGAGTAGTTGGGTGATCTGAATGGAATGGCACCTTCCTAAATATTCCCTTCAGGTCCTCTGTCGGTCAGAAAGTATTTGTTTTTATAGTTGATTATCACCTTTCTTTTAAGTTTTATCTTCACACAAGAGAAAACTCAGCCAAGACCTGACCTCTCAGGCTCTCTGCGTGTGCTTGAATATATTGAAAAAATCACTATACAACTGAAGGGCATAGTACCATGGGATGAAATGCCCTAAGACATTACAACCGGGTGAACTCACACATTACAACTGACTCGAACCAGGAACTTAATTAAATCGTGGAACACTACAGTCAACTACAGTCCTCCGCTCTACGAACTGAACTAGGGTGGGATTCCTGATCGAGATCTTGGGGAAAATCAAAATGTTAGTTATACATGTTCAATAAAGCCACATGCAAAGCTTGTTGCGAGAGCCAGTGAAGGGCACTTGCTAAAGAACGAAACTTATGAAGCAAAGAAATTCTGATTGTTAACGCTCACCACAAGCTTTTCTGGCTTAAGATAGTTGAAAAACAAATAAGGTACGCATGGGAACCAAATCTGATTGTTAACTTAAGTACATGTTTTAAAGCCACGTGTGGAGCTTGTTGCTGAAGCCGATGAAAGATGAAAGGCCATCGCTGAAGAAAAAGTACATGTTTTTTAAAGCCACATGTAAAAAGTCTTGTTGCTGAAGCTGATAAAAGGCCGTTGCTAAAGGTCTAACTTTTGAAGCATGTAGTATCCGACCTACCAGATGCGAACCAGCCACCTAAGGTTAGCAGTTATTGCGGAGTAGATCCCCACCACCAATTGAGCTGGATTGCGGTCTCTTTCGGGTCTCCCTTCCAGTTCACTGTGGTCTCAATCTATGCCCCCAATGGCGAAGCAGATAGAATGGATACTTGGGCTTCCCTTGACTCCCTTTCACACAATGTCCTGATTTGTGGGGACTTCAACATGGTTGAGTTTCCTGAGGACCGATGGAACAACAAAGGAAAAATTATTGACGGTCAAGAGAAAGAAATTTGGGATAAAATCAAGCTCAATCTCGACCTGGTCGAAGTGAAAGACAGGCAGGGGTTCTCCTGGTCTAATCTCCAGTCGGGGGACTCTTTGAGGAAAGCAAGGCTTGATAGATGCTACA
Source organism: Ceratopteris richardii (assembly GCA_020310875.1). Taxonomy (NCBI): domain Eukaryota; kingdom Viridiplantae; phylum Streptophyta; class Polypodiopsida; order Polypodiales; family Pteridaceae; genus Ceratopteris; species Ceratopteris richardii. Next base: position 114,034,776 of record CM035409.1, read on the forward strand.
TCGATCAGAACACCATCCTTCAGTGGGGTATTCCCTCGATTTCCCAACACATGGACCTCACTATCTCAGACCACTATCCGATTACTCTGTCCTTCAAACCGATTCACATGCTCCAGAAAGCTCCTTGGTTTCATGCTTGCCAGACATCTTTCTCCCTCCCCTCTGTCCACCAGGAAATTTCTGAGGTTTGGAAGGAAGCCTTTGCTTTATTTAATGAACCGGCTAAGTGTTGGAGAAACGCGGTAGAAAGGACTCGTAAAATTCTAATCAGGACCCAAAAGGCTATAAGAGGAATTCGAAAAAAAAGAAGAGAAACGGTGTACCGGAGGCTCTCACGGCTTGAAGAAGAGGTGAACAAAGGCAAACTACAATGCCAACAGGGTCTCTTGAAAATCAGGGGTAGGCTAAGATTAGAGGAGGAGGTCCAAAGGAAAAACCTCCAAATTTTCTTCAAAGATTGGTGGGCAGGGAAGGCAGATAAACCAACGAAAGAGATGTGTAACATCCTCAAAAGGAAGCAAGCTAGGGAATCCATCCCCCTAATGGTCGATAACAACGGAACTGAATGTTGCACAGAAGAGGAGAATAGAACTATCATCGTCGAACATTTTACCAACCTTCTCGGGGTCTCGACGCCTCTTTCCCCCCACAGGCGTGACTCCATGGCAACCATCTCAAGAGTTGCTCAAACCAGAATCCCACAGAACTTGATTGCTCTGCTGGAGGCTAACATCTCCGAGAATGAAATTATCGAAGTTATTGATGCCCTTCCCAATGGGAAAAGTCCGGGTCCAGATGGCCTTACCAATGAGTTTTTTAAGTCCTTCAAACTTCAGGTGGCCACCCCGCTGCGCCTCGTGTGGCAAGAGGCTCTCTCCTTCGGTGCCCTCCCTGAGTGCCTGAATAATGGCGTCATCAAGTTAATCCATAAATGGGGAGATAAAAACAAAATTGAAAACTGGCGTCCGATTACCATGCTCCAAACTGGATACAAGATAATTGCAAAAGTTATCGCCAACAAAATCTCCTGTCTTTTAAAGTCATGGCTGTGCGAGGACCAAAAAGGTTTTATCAAAGGTAGATCTATACTTGAAGCAATTATTGACATTTGGGAAGGCCTTGCTTTTGTTGAGGAGTCTGCTCAAGATCTAGTTTTCATTAAGATTGACTTCGACAAAGCGTATGACAGATTGGAATGGGACTTTATTCTTCAATCATTGAAAGACCTTGGATGCAGCCAAAAGTTCACGAAGATGGTCGCCACTCTTCTTGGAAATGCTTCAACTAGAATAAACATCAACGGTAAGCTCTCCGAACCCATTCGTTTAAAAAGATCAATTAGGCAAGGCTGCCCTCTTGCTCCTTTACTATTCGCTATCGCCTCGAATGGGCTCAGCTGCCTATTAAAGCATCACTTGGATGCTGGCAATCTCAAGGGTCTCTCCTTACCCCTAAATCACGGCCAAATGGTTGTGAGACTTTTTGCTGATGACATGAATGCCTTTGTGCATAACGATACAAACAGCATTGAGGTATTTTGGTGGTGCCTCCACACCTTTTGTGTGGCATCAGGCTCCAAAATCAACCATGCTAAAACTGCTTTTAGAGCGATCAGCGGGCCTACTCCCCAATTGTTGGTGGATCGGGGGTGTCAAGTTATCCCTAGCGGTCAAGTCTTCCGTCTCTCGGCATTCCGATGGGTTTCGACATCTCAATGGACCAACGATGGAACTGGGTACTATCTAAGTTGGATAGCAAGTTGAATCAGTGGAAAGGTATGCAAGTCAACCTGGCAGGACGCGCTATGGTTATTAACACTTTTATGTTGTCTACAATAATTTACTTTATCTCGTGCTGGAGACCTAAGGAGAAAGACTTGGCCAAAGTAGAAAGAATCTGCAGGAACTTCCTTTGGACTCGGGACCCCAACAGAAGGGGGGTTCCCAAAATCAAATGGGAAACTTGCATTAGCCCTAAAGACTCAGGGGGTTTGGGTATTTTGGATATTGCTGGACTTGCTGACAAGCTGGCGGCTAAATGGCTTATCAAGGCCTGGAGCAATAGGGAGTCCTCTTGGGCTAAATTGATCTTCAGAAACACAGAAGACTTTACCTTCGTCGGCCTCCCTGGTTGGAAGGACATAGGGATTCTATCTCTTTTGTTCTCCCCCCACCCGGTCTGCCCTAAAGGCTCTAGCCTCGTGGGTTCCTTATGGAAGAATTGGAACAAGGCCAAACAGTTCATCAGAATCAGCGATGACTGGAAGTGGGCAGCTGGCATAAGACAAAATGACTCTATTTGGTTCCCGATCAGTGGCATTAGGGGAGTGGAATCTTGGAACCTCCAAACTGCAAGGCAGTTATGGAACAAGGGGTTCAAACAGTGGAAACAGCTCTGGAAACAAGAGACCAGCCAGTGGATTAGGTTCAAAGATTTGGATCCGAGAATTAGCGTCACCTTTGAGGAATGGACTCTTCTTCAAAGCAGGTGTTTAGCCTGGGACCGCTCAACTACCCGCCTTCTATGCGGTCAGGATCTTCCTTGCTCGGAGGGCCTCAAATGGAGCAATGGTAAGAAGCTTTCCGAAATCCCAAACTTCAAAGGGGATTTGGATGTTCACCACACCCTTAACAAGAGGTGGTGCCTTACTTGGACCAAACTTCGGTGGGAGCTAAAATTCATGTCTCTTTGGCACCCCCTAATTGAGGTCAAAAAGTCCGTTCTCATGTGGCAGGTCTTGCATAAGGGAATCTCGACTAATGCAAGGGCTAACAAAATCAGTGGTGTGCCGCCATGGTGCAAGCGTTGTCATCGGTGCATCGAAGATTTAGCCCACCTGTTCTTCGACTGCCCCAAGTCCCGGGTTATCTGGCATCACGTATACCGCGTTTTGAGACTAACGAGTCAAATCAACTGGCAACAAGTGATGTTGGGTGAGGCGATCGGATGCTCATCAAGACTATGGAATGCCATCAGAGGTGAGGCTCTCTGGAAGATTTGGAGAGAACGCTGTGCCGTCAATTTCGGCCAAACTCCCAAGGAATGGTCGATCGAGAAATCCTTATTTCTCCTTGGTAGAAGAATCTCCCGAGCCAAGAGATCACCACCGTTTAGACATCACTGTATCTATCTCCTCGAAAACAACAAGTTGAAACCCAAATGGGTCCCACATGAGGGTGATGATAATGTTATCCGCCTCATTTGTAATGCCCTGTAGCTTGCCGTACTCCTCCCCTGCGTTGTGGGATTTGGGGGGTCCCATGGGCACTAGTCCCATTCACTTGTAACTTTTTCTCTTTAATATAATTAAAGTCCGGGAGATTAGGCTAAGGCCGAACTTCCTTTATTTGAAAAAAAAAATTGAGCTAAGGTCAAGACATTAAATATTTTGGTGAATGAGTAACTGGAGATCGTGTAAAAATGTAAGGTACATATTCTCTACAACCAAATTCAAGGCTTGTAGCTAATGATGGGTCTTTGCTGAATAATCGACTTATCAAGCAAACAAGTTAGTTATATTCGTAAACGCTCGCGACAGGTTTCTTTTGCTGAAGTCACATGAAAGACAAAAATCAGGTAAGGTACATAGATTCGGTAAACGAACATGCAGAACCTGCTGCTCGAGAACTGAATGGCCTTAGCCGAAACCACTGCCGTGGAACTGACAAACTACTAGAACCAGCTTCCCAGAACTACATTGAGGCAAGGTCTGGATATAATTTCTGTCCGTGGAGAATCTCCTCTGAAGCTAATATTATCTGATTGTCGACAATCACTACAGGCTTCTTAATGAAGATGGTGCATTTGAGTATAATATATTCTGCAAAGCCTCAGGCAGTGCTTGATGAGTGCGCCAGTGAAGGACCTTCGCGGTAGAATCAATTGATAAAAGTTTAAAAGATCCGATTGAAAATGATATATTTCACATTGAGATCAAACATCTGACATTCTGACCTGGCGGACTCGAGCCAGCGACCTAAGGATATCAATCATTACAGACTATGGACCTCCGCTCTACCAACTGAGCTAAAGTCGGATTTGTGCAACTGTTGAGAATTATTTCATATTTAATTTGATGCCAAAAAAAGGGTCATTTATACATATTCTATTAAGCCGTACTTAGTGGCTTGATGCAGGAGCCGATGAAGGGCCTTCGCTGAAGAACCCGATTTATGAAGCAAACAAAATCTGATTGTTGACATTTTGCCCTCTTCAGTCTTTGGTAAGGGAGAAGCTAAAGTTGAAAACGACACGCAAAACGCGGAGCACCTTGCAGTTCGTTCGCTGTTAACTTCGTTTACTGAAGATATCGTACGATGCAGAAGCCGATAAAAGGCCTTCGCTTAAGGTCCAGTTCTTGAAGCATCGAAGCATATAGCACTGGACCTGCGAGGACGCGAACCAAAGACCTACGCGTAGCAAGTTTTGCAGACTATAGTCCTGCCCACAACCAACTGAGATATGAACTGAGGTAAGATCAGGAGATGAATGTACATTCAATGATTAACTGGAGAATGTGCAAAAATGTAAGATGCGCACTCTGTGAATCGACATTCAAGGCTTCTCGCTAGAGCCTGTAATGGGACTTTGCTGAAGCATCAACTTATCAAACATACAAGTTCTATATGTAAACGTTCATCACATGTTTCGTTCGTTGAAGACACATCAAAAACAAAAAATAAGGTACATATGTTCTCTAAATCCACATGGAAACTTGTACATGGAAACTTGTTGCTGGAGAAGTGAAGGGGCTTCGCTAAGACCAGTGTCTTCCGCTGTACCAGCTAAGCGATGGTAGAAGCGTGAACATGTGCGACAAGCAAATTTCACCACAAACATTTATCTGTGTAAATGCTTTCCACAGGCTGTCTTATCTTACGTTTAGGCATTCCATACCTTGGACGCGGAATAATATGTACTTGCTTAAGTTGTTCTGCACTTTGGACACGGCATGTACCATTACGGCTGTTCCTGGAAGGCAAAAAGCATCTCGACGCCCGAAAGATTCAGTCTCCTCCTTTGCGTGTTGCCGTTCTATCCTCAACAATCTCTGCGTGTTGCCGTTCGTATCCTCAACAGTAACATGAAAGATCTCCTCTGCGGGTTGTCGTTCGTATCCGCAACAGTAACATGGAAGATCATTAATAATAAACTAGAAAGAAAGCTTCCCGCCCTTTCCTTCTTCTGCCACTTTATTCTCAATCTCTACGAAGGTCGATTCCACCTTCAGACATGTGCATTGCGCAGTGGCTAAGGCTCATCTCAGACAGTACTGACGGAAACGATACGAAAAATGCATCTATGTTACCTGATTTGCCACAGTACCGACGAAAATGATACGAAAAATGCATCTATTTTACCTCGAAGCATTGAGAAAACATTTGTGCACTCGTGTAGGTGTTGATAGGCATTGATATAGAAGTGCACACCAGTGAGTTTGAATTCTTTTGTTTTTTTGAGTACTATGAACGAAAGACATACACACCCAACATCTCAAAGTACAGACACCGTACATTTGGATACGCGCAAAGGCTGAACCTGTCGAGTGAATGGAACTTGAACGCATAAATGTTACCTCACTGCATTCAAGATTTACAGATACACCACACCCGTTTGAACATGAATTTGAATTCATGTGCTTATATATGAAAAAAAAAAAGACAAAACACTTATGTATAGACAGAAGAGTTTGTATATTTTGTTGAAAATATTACTTTTTTAATCAAATTTTACTCCACGTAGATGGTAGAACTTCTATAGAGCAATAGAGGAGGGTCGGAACAGATTTGTTCGTTTAATGCCTTAACGTGAACTTTGAACATAGATGTGCCTCTGTCCTCATGTGAAAAGCGGGTATTCTTTTACGATATACCCTAATTTTAAGACGTTAAAAACTAGGGCACGTTACATTTCCTTCAAAGGCCTTAAGTGTGTCTAACATCTCTTGAACTATTTGATTGTGCAAGCTTGGCATGCCTAACCATTCATGTAGAGAACTTCGAGCTTCATCTTCAAAATATATATTACCTTGTCATGCATACTATAGGCTTCTTCGATCTAACGTCTTACAAGTAATATACTAACATTTATACTAACACCTTTAGCATCTATACTAACATCTTTCTAGCATGAAAGTGATTGCACATAGAGAGACATAGATGGTGTGCTTTTTTTATTGTTTAAGATTTTACGTCCAATCTTATTTGTCTACTCTAAGAGAATCGTATTTGTGTTCTCCAATATTTTTGTTTTTTTCTGGGTCTAAGAGAGAAAGTAGTGTGCATTTTCACGTAGAAAGAGATAGGGATAACCCATGCAATGATGAAGCGTGAATGACTTTTGCAAGTAGAATTATCTATCGCTTTACAAACTAAAATTCTTCTTTCTCATACTTTATCCATAGAAATCTATGTGAGCTTTTGTAGACTTGTAGTATGCTAATAAATCTTTCCAACGGAATTATTTTGACTCAAAATAGATTCCAAAAAGAGCAATAATGTATCCAAGATGGGACTTTTGATTGCACATAGTAGCTAGACACACAATGATCACTATTCACTCCTATGGGCTTTTCTCATAGAATAACCAGATAATGAAAGTCAAACTTGGCTCAACTTTAGAAAACTTTAATTTATGTCTAAGGACACCAAGATTATAGCAAATGGACAAATATGTAAATAGAGACAATGCTAGAGATCATCCATATATAAATAGTAAATGGCTTATGGGAGTTGGTAAGATCATTCTAACTACTCCTGATGGTAGTTCATTTACATTGTCAAATGCTTTATTTGTGCTAGGGATCAAGAAAAATTTGTTAAAAGGTTCAGCATTATCCAAGATTCGCTTGGCTGTGAAATTCATTGATGACAAATGTACAATTCATGATCTCTCAAACAATGACATCATTATTGCTTCTAGAATTTCATGTTGTGGGCTATATAAGCTCATAGATTATGCAAAATTTGTGAATGATTTAGCATGTGGAGTTCAAGATTCTCAGGCTATGTCAGATGTACAGCTTTGGCATGCAAGCTTTGATCATCTGAATTTTGTGAGTTTGCTACACTTGTAGAAATCTGAAATGGTCTCCTCTCTGCCCAAACTTGATCCATTTGGTAAACATGTGTCAAAAGGCTATATTTTGAGAAAAATGCAACATTCCTCCTTTCCAAAAGATGGTTCAATATGAGCTACTAAAAAATTCTAGCTTGTTCCTAGTGATGTTTGTGGTCCTATGCAAACACATTCTTTTGAAACTATCTTTACCTATTGACTTTCATTGAGGATTTCTCGAGGCATGAATGGGTATATCCATTGAAAGAAAAGTCCGAAGTGTTTATGTGCTTCAAAGAATTTGTAGTTTTGGTTAAAAATCTATCATCATGTAAAATGGGAACCTTCCATTTTTGATCGAGGGGGTGAATATATGTCTTCTGCTTTTTATGCATTTCTGGCTAAATGTGAGATAAAACATAAATGTATAGTGCCATATACACCTCAATAGAATGGAGTTGCTGAAAGAGAGATTAAGTCACTCATGGAGATGGCGAGGTGTATGTTCAAGAGCCATGCTTTACCACATAGTTTTTGGCTTGAGGTTAGTATGTGTGCAACATATGTACTTAACAGGTATCCCACTAAAGCATTGAAGTCTATCACTCCATATGAGGCTTCGCATGGTGATAAGTCATCTGTTGCTCACCTATGTGTCTTTGGTTGTCTGGCGCATGCATATCTTGGTTGAGCAGGAAGTTGCATTCTTTGGCCACTTCTAGTTGTGCAGCTGAGTATAGGGCAACATTCTGAACGATTGTTGAGTGTGTGTGGCACAAATGCCTTATGGCTGATGTGTGTGGTGGTCAACCTTTTGCCACAATAATCTTCACTGACAATCAGAGTGCATTGGCATTTGTGAGGAACGCTGTGTTCCATGCTCGCACTAAGCACATTGAGGTGAACTATCATTATGTCGGGAGAGGTTCTCTACTGGAGAGATCTATTTGGAATATGTGCTCATACAAGAGAACATTGTAGATCTTTTCACAAAGGCTCTACATAGGAAGAAGTTTGAAGCCTTCTGCAAAGCTTTGGGCTTACTTCCTTTTGTAGATTGATTCCACATAGCTTGGCACTTTCTTATACATGATTTCCAACTCTTCTTTCACCACATCACTCCTAGGGGGAATTTGTTGATATATTTAGGTAGTGATGTGTGTGAACACACTAGGAATGCCGGGCACCTTTTTACCTCTTTAGGAGGTTTTTTCCCCTCGCTTGTAGATATGCCTATAACCCTAATGGGTCATGTATCTTTGTAAATTCTCTTGGTAGTACATTCAATATTGTGTATTGTGCTGCAAGCATCTTCTTCTTCCTTGTTTTGTTCACATGCTTATGTAGACCTCAAACTCCAACATGTTTTTATGTACGTTGTTGGAATTACGAGATCCTTTCTTATATCATGGTGTGACTACATGATCTCCTTTATAATTGTTCTTCTTTGTTTCCTTGGTCCACAAGGGTGGTTGCAACTATAGAGTTACTTCTTTTGTTTGGGAAATTTACTCGAACATGCCCAAGGTTTCCACAAAAGAGGCAAAACTTGTTATCTCTCCTTCTATACTCTTCATGTGGGGTTAGGGGTTCGAACTTGGTTAGATCTATTTGCATAGATTTGGCTATAGGCTCTTCTTTAGGAGTGGAATGGAAAGGCTTCCATTCCAAATGTCTTTCTTCTAATTGTTTTTCTTGTTTCCTTTCAAGAAGGTAGTTACCACATTGAATGGTTTGGGTGATGTATTCATTCAATGTCTTGACCTTTGGCATCTTGAGTAGAAGGTCATTCACATAATCTCTTAAGACCCATCTAACTTGGTTTATGAAATAATACTCACACCAAGTGAAATCACATATCAATTGTCTAAATTCTGATGCATATGTTTTGATATAGCTTGTAAAGTTTTGTCTTTACGACTTGAATCGAGTCCACATCTTCAAATGTGGTGGTGATCTTTTAGAGAAACCCCTCATAGTCACAAAGAACTTCCATGTTCTTTTCCAAGATTTGAACAAGCCATGATAGTGTTTGAGCATATAGGAGGGTTCTAGTGAAGCTAACCTTGGCTGCATTATGTGGGTGTCTATCACATTGCATGTAGGTATAAAATTTTATGTACTGCAAGAATCCTCAAAACTTCGTACCATGACCATCAATTTTTTCTAACATACAAACCTTAAGCTCCATGAAAGACAAAATAGGGCTTCAAGTTTCTTGATTGTTTCCTTGATTTGTTTGAAGATTCCCAACTTTTCCTACAACTCTTGGATTATTGTGCTTAGATGCAAGGGATGTCCCATTTCAACTTGATTCAAATGATGAGTTAGGTCCTAGACTTATTGTTGGAGGTTTTGAAGTGATACCATAATCTGCTCACCTACATTCTCCATGATGCTTGGTCTTGGATAGAAGCTAGTCTTTCCAAAATGTCAGGGGAGCAATAGATTGTGCCCTTTGATATGAAAGATCTAATGGTATCTTTATTTTCACAAGGTTAAAAGTATCCTCAGAATCCACCCCTTGTGTCTCTATGAAGCCTTTGGTTACTAGTCTAGACTTGTACCTTGCCAAGTTGCCATCTCCATTCCTCTTGGTCTTGTACACCCACCTGTTTTGGACTATCTTCATGCCTTCCTTCTTGGATACTAGTTCCTAAGTATTGTTCTCCTTTAGAGCTTTGAAATCTTCATACATAGGCTTCCTCCACTTTGGTTTGGTCTTTGCCTCCTCATACGAATCTTGCTCTTGCTCTGCAATGACATTCTTCATGTATGCACAGTGTTTTGCATGAAAGAACCATATGTCTACATTTGTGGCCATGCCTTCTTCCTTGTAGAACTCCTCTCTTGAACTTTTGGATATTGCTTCTTGATTGTATTTAGATTTACAATAGGATTAATGACCTCTTCAAGCTCTCCCTCTTTTGATTCCTCTTGAGCTTCGCTAGCATCATAGTCTACCTCTTGCAGCCTTCTATACTTTGAAGTACGAGATGATCTTTCATAATCATAAGTGTAAGAGTGCCCATGTGAGTGTAACTTAGATTTAGAAGTCTTTGGTCCACTGATTGTGATTGAGTCTTGAGGTTGAATTTGCACATCAAAGTCTACATACTCCTCTTGATCCTCGTAAGACAATTTTGCCTTGCCCTTGTCTCCATACCATGACCTTGACTCATCAAACATAACATATTGTTACACATATAGCTTCTTTGAGAGTGTATTGTGGCACCTGTAGCCCTTTTGCTCATTTGAGTTACGAATGGACACACATTTCTCACTCTTGGGCTCTAACTTTGTTCTCACTTCAATAGGCACATGAACAAAGCATACACATCCAAACAACTTGGACCTTGGGGATCCACATTGGGCTTATCTTCATCTCCACACACAATAGGCCATAAACCTTTGCTCATGAGGTAGTTCATGACTTTGAACCTCCACGGTGGATAGTTCTCCTTGTCAAGAAACTCCATTTTTTTACCTAGATTTCCCATAGTGAATGGAAAATTAGGGTTACATTGAAATGTACCTCTTAGCCTTGATGTCCAATATTTTTTTTCCTTCTTCTAGATTCTTCAAAGGATTTTTTCTGCTCTCATACCAAGCCATGGAATTTAATTTTCATATTTGCACACAATAAGTGAAATGAACCCAATACTAGGTCCCTTCATACACCTTTTCTGCTACCTTCCAACAAAACTCCGATTCACCTACCTTTTACTAATCCAAATCACCTAAGATTTTAGACACACTTATTATGGTTCATAAGCTTGTCAATAAGTATAGAAAACCTGAAATGGATCTATTTAGGTTAGTCAAAAACTCTATACAAAGCAGACTATGCAAAGATTTAGGATATGCAAAAACTAGGATTATACAAATACAACAATTTCTTTGCGCATAAATATGATTTCTAGAAGCCTTCTTAGGAAAAGTAAGATGCATATATAAGCTATTGAATGCACCTTAAATATCTTGAATTGCGTATGTAGACAAAAATTTACAATGAGTATAAGCAGACTATGTCTATACCTACAAGATACTAGAGGGGATGTGGGCTTCATAGTTCCTCCTTGCTCCTCCTCTGTGCATACAACACCCTCCTTTGCATTTTTCCTAGCTTAGAAAGGTACATTTCAGCTCCTTGAGCCTTGGATGACTCTCTCCTTGATCCTTCTTCAATATATGTCTCTTGGTCTTCAATGACCTACAAGACATCCATGCATTTGATGACTCTCCACCTTCTTTTATAGCTTTTGGATGCCTCTCTAGACTTTTTTACTATCTTAGGACTACTTTCCTACCCTTGCCTAACCTTGAGACCAGCCTAAGTGATTTGAGTCATGACTATTTTCCACATTCAGGTATTTTGACCCCTTTATCCACCTAGAGCTTGCATAGTTCACATTTTCAATAGAGATCATGCCATTATGCTTCACACGCCATCAAAGTAGTTCACTTGGAGGAGATTGAATCCATGGGGATGTAGAAAAAGAACAAGGGAAGAATCACTCATGAAGAACCTATTCAAGAGTCACAACACGAATGACTAAGGATAAGGAGATAGTTAGCATAAGAATTTCTACTTTTAAACAGAATGAAGATATTCACACAAAAGGGGATCCTACGAACACAAATAAAGTAATTGGAAAAGTCTATAAGATCGCCTAGAAAGAGCTATAGGACAAGCACAACTCCTATAACCGAAGCAGACTAGAAGCTTCAACGCCATTAAAGTCAATGAAGAAGGAGGTGAGTATACTTTTACCTTCTAAAAATGATGCAGAATTTAGGTAAAAGGTATTGGAAATTATAGATGAATCATCGACTTCCACTTTGGTTGCAGGGACGCACACCTTGTGTGAAGTAAAAGTGGAAGGAGAAGCCCTCCTTATTGATCATAAGATCTGAACCCTTACTCTGAGTATAAGTCACAATATATAGGGATTCATAGTGGATGGTGGCTTAAGTATACATCAAATGCCAGAGTATATTATGGAAACGTTGAGGCTGCAATGATCAAAACCACCCAACTCATAGTAACATTAGTGGACCAAAGTAGACTAAAGCTTCTAAAAGTGGTGCCTCAAGTAATAATTTTGGTACAATGTAAAATTTTTACTCTAGACGTTTTTGTGTTGAGACTTTTTCAATTTTTGCTATTGATTGGAAGCCCATGGTTCAGACATGGCAGTGTTCTCCATGACTCCAAGAAGGATATGATGTCGGTTAAGCATGAAGGGAAGGAGCTTAAACAAATTCATTTGGAAGAAGGGCAAGATAGCTATAGAGATTGAGAAGGATATGATGTAAGGTCCAAGTTTGGATGTTGAAGAGGAAGAAGATATCTTAGCATGTTTAGAAATAGGTAACTCATTTCCTTGTTATGGAATTTCTAAGTATGTGACAAATGTAGAAGTGCATGAAGAAAAAAAAGAGACCATACAAGGTGCTTGATTGTGTGAGCCTATAACAGTCATTGGAGATGGAAAAACCACCTCTCAAGTGCATCATAGATGAGTTTTGTTTAAATGTTGAGAAGGAAACAAGCTACACAAAGAAGGTAAGGAAACCTAATGAAGAGGTTTCTTTTTCAATTAATAAAACTTGTGCAGGATGGATCCAAAGGAAGATCCTGAGACACATTGGTGGAACCTAACCCACTCAAAGAAATTGAGCTAGGAACCAAAGATAACCCTCATCCCATAATGGTTTCCATATGGTTATGGGATCATCCTAGGTTGCTTTCAAATGTAACTTCTTTTATGAAAAAATATGCTAATGTATTTGTTTGACATATACAAGGGTTAGGATGGAGTGGATACAAGTTTTGGGGTTAAAAACAATAGGTTGAATCCAAAGTATCTTGAAGTTTTCTACCAAGATATCCAAAAGATGGATGATTTTGGTATTATCATCCATATGGATCACTCAAAATGGCTTTCTCCAATGCTCATTATACCCAAAAAGGACACCAATAAATTTTGAATATGTGTGGATTTTAGAGTAGTCATTAAGGTAACAACTGAGATGGGTTCCCTATGCCATTTGTAGAATACATTATTGCAGAAGTGATTCGGCATACATTGTACAACTTCATGGATGGGCTTAGCAGATATAATTAGATATCCATTAACCCAAGGGATGAAGAAAAGATGGTTTTCATGACACCTTGGGGTAATTATGTTTATGTAAAAATTCCATTCAAACTCATAACTACTCCTTCACTTTAAATGGAATTGTCAGCTTTGCCTTTGGACCCCTAGTTTTGCAAGCTCTTTGAATCTTCATGGATGATTTTCCTCCTTATTAGATACTTGTACTAGTACTCCCATGAACTACTTAGATGATGATCTTGCACAAATGCAACAAGTTTTGAAAAGATGAAAGGAAATTAAGCTAAAATTGAATCCAACAAGTGTCACTTTCTAGTGACAAATGATACTCTTCTTGTACATCTAGCTAGTGACTACCAAAGGTATAGCTTGTGACCCAAAGAAAATTATAGCAATACAAAAGCTACACACTCCTACGATGCCAAGGGAAATACAAAGATTTTTGGTACATTTTATCTATCATAGGAGGTATATCAAGATGTATGCAAACATAGCTTGACCACTTGCTAGGTGTCATGGACAAACGAAACCATCTGGAACCTTAGATTCCATGTGAACCCTTTATCTCATGATTGGTTTAGAATTAAGAGAAACCAATGCTTCCATTGAGTCCGGAACATGCCAAAACCCTAAGATCGGCTATCTACTTGCCTGATTCAGATATCTGAAGCTCATGTTTCGAATTGATGACATCATCGATGACATCATCAATTCGTAACCGCCTTCCATGAACCGCACTTGAAAACCTATATAAGGAGGGGTTGGCCACATTCATAATCACTCTTGCCAATACTAGTCTTGGGAGCTCAAGGATTCGTGACCACCAAGTAAGTAGTCTCCAAGTTCTAGTTCTTGTTCTTGTCTCGTTCCTTGTTCCAATCCTGTCTAGTCTTGTATCCTAGACATCTAGTCTTGTCCTCTTGTAATCTCATAGTACGAGATCTTGTCGAGTTCTTTCTTGTATCTAGTCCATCTTCCAGAGGGGAGTTCTTGTAATCCAGAGATGTTGTTCCATACTTACGATCCCGGGTTGTGGGATCTCCTGTATCATCTCTAACTGAGTTATGTATACCTACGGTCCCGGGTTGTGGGACTTCTTGTATGAGCTACATATTCCTCTGCTATTTTCACTACGTGGGTATTCTTGTAATCATCTCCAACAACAAGTCGAAGACCTAACTCATCGACAAACACAAATTGAGATGGGACATCTAGGGTATGTAGGTGCACTCCTCCAAGAATTACAAGAACGAATTGGGAGTCTTCAGAAAAATCAAGGGAGTATGCAAGTAAATCAACAACCTAGTACATCCATCATGAGGGAACCTAAGACCTGCATGCCAGAAACGTTTGACGCTAATCGCACATAGTTCAGGGGATTCTTGCAACAAGTCAAATTATACATCCGTATTCAGCCTGATAGATATCCTGATGATGCATCAAAGGTCGGTTTTATTGGAACCTTGCTCTACGGTTTTATCATGGTTCACCCCAATCTTGGAGAAGGATATGGCCGTACTTCATGACTATGAGGGGTTTCTTATAGAGCTCATCACCACATTTGGAGATGCAGACACGAGTCGAGTGGCAAAAAAAAAACTTCGGAAGCCACGTCAAGGTAACTGCCCTACCTCTACCTACGCATCAGAATTTAGGCAGTTGATATGTGACCTCACTTGGCACGAAGATTATTTCATAAGCCAATTTAGATGGGGCTTAAGGGATGATGTGAAGGACCTTCTATTGACGATGTCGGAGGTGAAGACATTGAATGAATACATCAACCAAGCCATTCAATGTGATAACCGCCTTTTTGAAAGGAAACAAGAAAAACAAGTAGAAGGAAGACCTCGCGAATGGAAACCTTTCCAGCCTACTCCTAGAGATGAGTCTATGCCCGAACCTATGCAGATGGATGTAACGAGGTTCCAGCTTCTAACACCATAAGAGAAACAAAGAAGGAGGGATAACAAGTTATGTCTATATTGTGGAAACCCTGGCCACATTGCAGTTAATTTTCCCAATAAGAAAACGAACTCCAAAGTCACATCCACCCTTGTAGAGTAGGGAAACGAGGAAGTCCAGTTGTAAAAGAGACCATACAGCTGGACCATGATATAAGAAAGGATCTCATAATTCCATCCACACCCATAGAAACATGTCTTGCCCTTGTCAAGTTAATCATGTCTAAGAAGACCCTTTCCCTTATAGCTCTGGTAGATTCAGGAGGGTCCTCATGTTTCATTGATGAAGGATTCGTTAAGAAACATGGAATTCCAGTACTTGGGAAGAAAGGACCAGTAGTAGCTGGACTAGTAGATGGACGGCCTCTAGCATCGGGAAATATAACCATGGAAACCATACCACTAAGAGTACACCTTGGTGACCATGATTCACACATATGTTTCAATGTAATATCGAGTCTAGTAAATATGGTTATCATCGGTATGTCGTGGTTAAAGATACATAATCTAGAAATTAATTTGGAGAATAATAAAATCATCCCTCGAGATATCCAGAAGAACCCAACATATGTCGGAGTCAAAGCCTTCATACATGTAGTAAGGAAGGAACCGACATATATGATCTATGCCCTACCAGCTCAAGAATCCAAGAAAGATGATCCAGAGCAGCTACCCAATCAGTAGAAAGGCTTTGAAGATGTTTTTGAAAAGAAGAATGCAGACATCATTCTAGAGCATAGACCCTATGATTGTGCCATAGAACTTCAAGAGGGAGCACAAGTGCCCTTTGGACCAATCTACAGACTATCCTCAAAGGAACTTACAGAACTACACAAGAACATTGATGAGAATCTAGCGAAGGGGTTTATCAAACACTCAAAGTCTCCAGTAGGAGCTTCTATTTTATTTGTAAAGAAGAAGGATGGGACTCTCCGGATGTGTGTAGACTATCGTGGACTGAATAAATTCACTATAAAGAACAGATACCCTCTACCACTCATATCTGAGCTCTTGGAACGCCTTGGAAAAGCAAATTTCTTCACGAAGATTGACCTTCGAGGAGCTTACAACCTTGTCAGGATCAGAGAAGGAGACGAATGGAAGATAGCATTTCGGACAAGGTATGGCCATTTTGAATAGGCAGTTATGCCATTTGGTCTCACAAATGCTCTAGTTGTCTTCCAACATATGATGAATGATATCTTTCGAGAATATTTAGATGATTTTGTTGTAATATACATTGACGATATCTTGATATTTTCCGAAAATGTGGAGGATCATGAATGTCATGTAAAGATAGTCCTAAAGAAACTAAGAGAGAAAGGATTATATGAAAAATTGGAGAAGTGCTCTTTCCATAAGACAGAAGTGGAATTTTTAGGTATCAGATAAAGGAATTTTTATGGATCTTAAGAAGATTGATACAATCCTTTATTGGCAATCACCTTCATGTATTCGAGATGTACAATGTTTTTTGGGGTTTGCCAATTTCTATAGGATATTCATCAGAGATTACTCCAAGATAGTGACACCTCTTACCAAGCTTACAGGGAACTCCAAATTCTCATGGACTGAAGAAGCACAAAAGGCCTTTTAGACCTTGAAATCAGCATTTATTACCACTCCAATTCTAGTTCATCCTGATTCCAGTAAGCCCTTCTTCCTTGAGACAGATGCATCAGACTTTGCTCTAGGGGCCATTCTTTCCCAATATGGAGATGATGGATGCCTACATCCAGTTGCATATCATCCAAGGAAGTTTTCCCCTCTAGAAATTAATTATGAAGTTCATGATAAAGAACTTCTTGCCATAGTAGACACGTTTGATACATGGCCTCACCATCTAGAAGGAGCAGCTCATAAAGGCACTATGTATTAAGATCACACGAACCTAGAGTATTTTATCGATGGAGTAACTTTTTATCCAGATTCGACTTTGTCATCACATACCGTCCAGGAAGTCAACAATGTCAGTTAGATGCCCTGTCCAAAAGATCTTACCTTGCACCAAAGAAGGGTGAAGAGGCCTTTGCTCAACAAGAGAGTGTATTACTCAAGCTTCAACATCTCCAGTTAGCAACTATCTCTTCAAGCCATCATGAAGATGCAGCCTTGAATCAGTTGATCCGTGAGAATCTACCATAGGATGAATTGTTTTGTAACGTTAAGCAGAAAGCTCAAGAAGGAAAATTCCAAGAAGTAAATGAATTTCAGGAAAAGGATGGGTTACTACTCTATAAGAATTGCCCTTGAAAACCTATATCAGGAGGGTTTGGCCACATTCATAATCAATCTTGCCAATACTAGTCTTGGGAGCTCAAGGAGTCGTGACCACCAAGTAAGTACTCTCCAAGTTCTAGTCCTTGTTCTTGTCTTGTTCCTTGTTCTAGTCCTGTCTAGTCTTGTATCCTGGACATCTAGTCTTGTCCTCTTGTAATCTCATAGTACGAGATCTTGTCGAGTTCTTTCTTGTATCTAGTCCATCTCCTAGAGGGGAGTTCTTGTAATCCAGAGATCTTGTTCCATACTTACGATCCTGGGTTGTGGGATCTCCTATATCATCTCTAACTGAGTTATCTATACCTACGGTCCCGGATTGTGGGACTTCTCGTATCAGCTACATATTCGTGTGCTATTTTCCCTACGTGGGTATTCTTGTAATCAGTATATTTAAAAAATCCTATCTATTGTAGTCAAAGAGCACAATCTAGTGCTCCCTGGATACTAGGCTTATAGGTAAAGATGTCGTATTCATTTGGGAATAAGAACAGGAAAATGATTATAAGATTCTTAAATCAAAGATTATGGAAGCACCTATCTTAGTTACTCTAGATTGGTCCATAGATTTCCATGTATATGTGGATGCCATTGCCTATAAGGTAGGAGTAGTTCTTATGCACTATAGTGAAGAGTAAGAATTAGGTAGAACTATCCAATATGCAAGTAGAATATTGACTTAGGCAAAGACGAATTATATTACCACTAAGAGAAAGGCTTTGGCAATGGTGTTTTCAGTGCAAAAGTTCAACCATAACTTGCTTGGGGTGAAATTTGTGATTAATTTTATAGTCAACAACTTGAGTACTTACTAAATAAGACCCCAAGAAATGGTTATAGTTAGGGCATGGCTTCTAGTGTTTCAAGAAGTTTATTTCTCCATAGTTTCATATACTAGATAACAAAAATGTTAGGGTGATCATTTGTCTAGAGTTAGACTAGAGAACCAAGAAATTGGAGTGCATGATTTGTTCCCCAACACTGAATTATTCAAAGTAATCCTAGAGAAATAAGACATTGGAGTGCATGATGAGTCCATGGATGCCAAATTATTCACTATACATGCTCATGGATGCTATGAAGACATCAAAGAATTACTCAAGAAAAGAAAATATTATCAAGAACTAGCTCTATGAAAATGAAGAGATTACTCATGAAAAGAAAGCATTATACCATTATTGAATGAAAAATATATAGATATTTAAAGCATAATACCCTTAGGAAGTGCATGGAAGAAGAAGAGGCACAACAGATTCTTATGACTACACATGAAGATCTAGGTGGTAGACACCTCCGTGGACACATCATGATTCAAAGAATCTTAGATGATGGTATCCAAGTTTGCTAAAAGATGTAGAGGATAAAGCCAATACAAGTGATATATTTCAAAGATGTGGGCCCAAGCCCAGAATGTGAAAGGAAACATCCATTGGTTGTCTCTAGTTCATGGAAATCTTTTGGGAAATGGTGTTTGGATTTCATAGGATCTATTTATCATGCTCTTTTCCCAAGAAAACGAAGTACTTTCTAGTTCCAATAGACTATGCTAGTAAGTGGGCTAAGGCCATTGCTTCACCAGATTGCACTACCCAAATAGTTTTTGATTGCCCAAATAGTTTCTGATTGCCAACATCCTTTGCAAATATGGGTGTCCATTGAAAAATTGTTTCGACCAAGGGATGCATTTTCTCAGTAAATTATTATGTGAAATTTTTAGCAGGTATAGGATTCTCCATTGAAATTCATGTGCTTACTATTCAAGATCAAATATGCAAGGGAAGTCAAAAAATAGGGTATTTGAAAACCTTGCTCAGGAAAGAAAATAGTCTAAGGCCTAGTTCTTGGGGTCAAATACTTGGGGTCAAGTACTTGGGGTACTACATGTTTAGAAAACTTATGGGCCTATAGTTTGACATGCAATGAAGAGTCACTCTCCCTTTCATATGGTGTATGGGGTAATTTTGATTGAACCTTTTGAGTTTTTACATGGCTCCCCTAAGATAGAAGTTGTATAAAAAAAGAAGACTCACTTGGTTTATAGTAGAATCTAATCACTCACAGGGCTAGAGGAGGGGTTCACATGGATGCAGAAAGGAAATTAAAAGAAGCACATGAAAAGATAAAGTAATTTCATGATAGATAATTGTTGAAGAGCAAATTGCAAGTTGGAATGTTGGTCTATCTACATTGACCATAAGTGGAGGAAAAACTTCAAGGAAAATGGCTTCCCCATTGGGAAGGACTACATAGAATCAACGAACTCTTCAAGTGAGGTGGAGTGTAGTTGGAAACCTTACCTAAAGATTTATTACCACTAGTAAATGTTTCATGGCTCAAGGCCTATCCACAGCAAAGAAATTGAACTCTTTTTGCTTCCTTGGTGTTTTTCTCATTTTTGCCAATTTGTAAAGAGCCCTTTCCTTTTCTCTCTTTAATTCACTAGTTTTGACATTAAAGCTCATGTTAGATATTTCTTTTGGTTATTTACTAAACGTTTGATGCCAATCAATAGCAAGAGTCAAGAGAAAGCTTATATAATTTTTCCAAATTTTTCTTTTATAATTTTCAGGATCCTTTCTAGGTTTATTGGAAATTTTGTTTCCTATTTTCAACCCCTTTTCTTGAGAATTTAGAATTGATCAAGGAAGGTTCTCTAGTGTTTTTGGGAGGATAATTTTTGTTCTAGTTCTAAGATTATTTTAGGATTTTTTCGTTTTGTTGGTTTATTTAATATTTTTCAATGAGTCACTTAAGAAGGATCCATGGTCCTGCCCCCTCTTGTTCTCACATGGTTCATTGCACTCACCCTCTACTTGGTTGATTGGCAAGTTGGTCTCTCTCGAAATGATTGGCTTTGGTGAGGACCTCTCTCTAGTGGATTTGAGGTGTGGAAGTGATAGATTCCCCTTGCTCCTCTTCCTTTACCTCCGCCCCCCCACTTAGTCCCCCCACATTTTCCCCCATCTCACTCATGGGATCGTGCACTCCTCAAGAAAGTTCCTCCCATCCCACCCCACACTTGCCTTTGTTTTTTAATCCTATAGTTTTTTTCTATCCTCTTTTTTACTAGCATTTTTTTAACATACTCTATGCTTGAAGCTAAGATCCTTATTTTAATCTATTCTTTCACTTAATTTTTAGTTTTCTTGTATATCCTTCTTGTTTCCAATAGTATCTCTTACTCCTTTATGCCATTTCTTTTATTCTCTAGGGGCCATTGTTAGGGTTTTTTATGTGTTTGAACTGCTTGATGTTCTTAGTCTTCCCTAATTCCCTTTTGAAATTTTACATTCCCCTCTATCTTTCCTTCTTGTGACCCCATAGCCCTTCATCCCTTCCCCATTTCTTCCTCTTTTGTTTTCTTTCTCCATGGTGTCTCAAGCCTATAGAGTATGCTTATTGACCATGTCTAGATTTTCCTTGTTTTTGTACAACTATTCCCGTCTTCTAGTTTCGAGTTTCTAGCATTTCTCGATATTATTTCTTAGGCACTCCTTGTCTTCCTCCTCTATTCCTCACTCCCCTTCCATCACCATAGAGTAATCTTGACACCTTTCTCCCCCAACATTGGAGATTCCCCTCCCCTCCCAAGTACTTCCTCCTCTCCCTCTACTACCCATCACTACACCCACTCATCCAATCCCTACCCTCAAAACTTCTCCGACATTGCTTCGACTCACCTTTTTGTCTAGCCACCACCTCCTCCTCCACTCGCCCCTCCAACCACCCCATTAAGCACCCTTCCAGTTTCCCTCCCATCCCCATCATCCCTTTCAACATCTTGCACCTATCGCCTAGGTGTTGCCTGCTCAAGCTCATGGACCCATCCACTTTTCGTGAGTCTTCTCTTGAGAGTATTCCTTGATGTTTCACTACCTCACCTTGTCCTTTGCATACCTTGTGCAAAAAACTCTCTAACAGTTCATGGAGAGTTGGAGAGCCAAGTGAAGAGAGTATTGGATGCTTTTACGTCTACTACACGCCAAGCCCACATGAAAGAAGACAAAGCAAGGTTTGGAGTGCTACCAACGAGGAGTTGTAGGTCACCAATGGAAAGTGATCAAGATTTCATTCTGGGTGGAAGCTTGAGTGAAAGGGTCTAGGAGAGCAAGCCATTGAGTTAAGATAAGAAGCGACATAGAGATTGACTCCCTATACAAATACTTGAAAGTACTTGGTGGTACATGGATGTACTTATCTTAAAGTGTAACCTATAGTGAGTACTTTTGTCTTATTTTTGAAAGAAAAAGCATTATAATATTTTTGTATTAATCAAAGCATAGAGAATGTTTTGGTGCAATGTGTACTTCTTCTCTACTTTCCTCTTACAATCCGTCAAGCCTCTTTAGCTAAAGAATTCCCTCAATATTTTTTGTAGGTGGAATTGTTGAAAGGTTATGTAGTGAGATTCAATGATCAAGGATGCTTCCTTGAATACACTCTTCACCATGGATTCAATGATTCAATGATTCAATGAGCAAGGGATACTCTTCACCATGGAGGTAAAATTATGAACCCCTCACACTATCTACTTGTCATTCGTAAATACATAGATTGCATAGATTCACTTGTGGCATAAAAGAATTGGCCTTATCCACATAAAAAGGATGAAGTAAATGCAAAGGAAAGATTTGATTAGTGTTATGCATGACTTTACATCTCATTATATGCAACATTTTTACCATGCTTGTCAACTAGGAAAAAAAAGTAGATTTCCATTTAGAAACATAGCATATGTGAGCAATGATGTGCTCAATCTCATACACACAGATGCATAAAACCCTATAAGGGAGGCATCCATTGGAGTTAATATATATTTTTTCACATTTATAGATGATCATATAAGGATTCTTTTGGTGTATTGCATTATGGAAAAGGAAAGTTAAATAACGAATATCATCAATGGGTAGATATTGACTCTACAAGTGATGAAGGTTGTCATGAGGAGGGACATAATGAAGAGAGCTCACACATAGATTGTGACTAGGGAGAAAATGATCTTCTTCTTCTTCTTCCTCTTCTTCTTCTTCTTCTTCTTCTTCTTTTTCTATTACATAAGATGAATGTACAAGAATGACCTAAAAAACAAGAATACAACAAGTGCAATATATAAATAATAGTATATAAGGAAAAACCTAATGTTCATGAATGAGTGAGCTGGCAAGAAACAAATGTGCCATCATTGTCGGTAGATAAATGTAATAAAGCTCCGTGACATATACCAGCGTGACCATTATACATATCCAAGAAATGAAAAAGTGGTACGTGTCATCCTGGACCATCACATGTTGATCTTGCTATCTCAACACTTCCCCTCAAGCTCAACATGATGTCCTCTATCCAATCATCTTCCAAAACTTCTTACGCTTCTATGCTCCCAGTGCTTTAGTGAAAATATGAGCAACCTACTCGTCTGTTCTCACATAAGCAAGATCAATATCACTTGTTAATACCTCCTCTCTGATGAAGTGATAATGCACCTGTATATGCTTTGTTCTAGCATGAAAAGTAGGATTTCATGCTAATTTTATGCTGCTAAGATTATCACAATAGATGGTGATAGGCTTTTGAACTTCCACACATAAATTTGCAAGTACCATCTCCAGCCATGATGCCTCACATGTTCGCATTGCGACAGCTCTATACTTAGCCTGAAGGCACTAGAATACAATGATACTTGTTCATTAGTGCCAAGAGCAAAGGACATGGAAGTCACTGGTAACAAATGGATCTATAATGTAAAGAGATATGCACATGGAAGCATCTATAGGTATAAAGCCAGGTTGGCTACGAGAGCTTTCACTTAAACCTATTGCATAGGCTTTGTGGATACATTCATTCCAATAGCCAAGATGGCTAATGAAAATTTTGATTGCAATTTCAGCCTCAAACGGTTGCAAAATGTATCACTTGAATGTGAAGAATGCTTTCCTAAATGGATAGCTTAAAGTCCTCATGGAGTAGCCCCAAGTATTTGATGATGAGATGTTTCAACATCATGTTATGTAGAATTAAGAAGGATCTTTATGGACTCAAGTAGGACCCAAGGGCTTGGAGCCCAATATTTGTGGACTACTTGGTAAAATGTAGATACAATCAAAGTAATGCAACCCCACCACTCTTTGTGAAGAAGGAAGGTAGAAAAAGGTTTTTCATTTGTATATATGTTGATGATTTGATCATTATAGGCGATGATGAATTTAACATCAAGGATGTAAAGAAGAAGAATTGATTTGAGTTTAAAATCTCCAATTTAGGGATTTTAAGGTACTTCCTTGGAATTGAAGTACTATACAAAGAAGAAGTTATATACTTGATGCAAAGAAAACATGTTATAGATCTTTTGAAGAAGTTTTTCTTGTGTGATTGCAAGCCCATTTCAAATAGAATAGAATTTAAAGTTAAACTAACTTTTTGTGAGGGTGAAAAAGTGCAGGATGTGACCATGTATAGTTCAGTTATTCATTATCTCTTGTTTGTTGCTATGAAACAATATATTGCACATGAAGTTGGAGTGCTATCTTAATTTTTGTAGGCATTGAGAGTACCTCATCTTGTTGGAGTGAAAAGGGTACTTAGATACCTCAATGGATTAGTGAATAAAGGGCTTTATTATCCATTCGGTGATGGACTACATTTACAAGATGACTATTATGCTGATTGAATAGGTTCCAAGGATGATAGGAGGAGTGCTAGAGGATATGTCATTATGTTAGTGAATAACACCATCTCATGCATGTCAAAGAAACAACTAACTATGGCTCTCTCCTCAATTGAGGTTGTGTATATAGGCTTCCCACAAGTCCCATGTGATGAGTACACCATTGGAGTTTGAGGTCTACGGAAGCACACAAACAACACAAGGAAAAAGAAGAAGAAGCTTGGAGTAGAAGACACAATACTTATTGTATTACCAAAAGAATGTAAAAAGATAAGTGACCCATTAGGGTTATAGCCATATACACAAGCCGAGGGAAAAAGCTTCCTAAAGAGGGAAAAACGTGCCCCAATGGTCCAAGTGTGTTCACACACATCACTACCTAAATATATCAACAAATCCCCCCTGGGAGAGATGTTGTGAACAAGGAGATGACACTCATGTATAAGGAAGTGCCCAAAGATTTGTGGAAAGCTTCAAATGTCTCCCTAGGTAGAGACTTTGTGAAAAGGTGTGCAATGTTCTCATGTGTGGGCACATATGCCACCTTGATATCTCCACTAGAGAACCTCCTAATATAATGATAATGCACCTCAATATGCTTAGTGTGAGCATGGAACATAGGGTTCTTTGCAACCTTGAATGTGGTCTGACTATCAGTGAAGATGGTGGAGGCAGAAGACTAACCAACACCCAAATCACCCATAAGGTATTTGGGCCACACACACTCAATAGTCGATGTGAAAGCTTCCCTATCGTGAGCATATCAACTAGATGTGGCTAGAGTAGATGTGACTAGAGTAGGTTGCTTCTTGCTCAACCAAAGTATCCATGAGCTACCAAGAATGAAGCAAAAACCACTAGTGAACACATGATTGTCATAACAGCTAGTCCAGTTAGTGTTAGAAAAAGCATGCAAATCTAGCGGGAGTGATCCTCCGTTGGGATAAAACAATCCAAGTAGCCAGGTACCACTCAAGTAGCAAAATATGTGCTTAACCACCTGCTTATGCTTGACATTTGGGCAATGCATAAACCATCTCATCTATGAGAAATCAAATTAAATGTGTGGCTAAGTAATGCATAAGTAAATCAATCATCCAACAACCTGCTGATAGAGAACAACATCAAATGCATATCCAACATAATGAAGACTCAACCCTGCACATGTTTCCATAAGAGTGGCAATAGGTTTGTAGTCTTCAAGGACAAAATTTTGCAATAATGTGTCAATATATTTTGTTTGACACAAAGTTATTCATCAACTTGCATAAATTGAATGCCCAAATAATGATGAAAATGCCCCTAATC
The DNA here is from genome assembly GCA_020310875.1 of Ceratopteris richardii. Lineage (NCBI taxonomy): Eukaryota > Viridiplantae > Streptophyta > Polypodiopsida > Polypodiales > Pteridaceae > Ceratopteris > Ceratopteris richardii. The sequence continues at coordinate 114,060,164 of CM035409.1, forward strand.
TGATATCTCAAATGAGGCATGCAAATCAGCCTTAAAAGAATCCATATGCTTCTCATTATGAATAGTGAGTAGCATGTTATTAACATAGACAATAGTGATCAGAAGCACATCCTTTGCAGGCTTAATATATAAGGTGCTCTTAGTTGGATTGTTCTCAAAACCATGTACAATCAAGTAGGCATGTATCCTTTTGTACCAAGCACATGGTGCTTGCTTGGAACCATATATTTCCTTTTTCAACCTCCACACTTTGTTGTCATGCGCTTTTGCCACAAAAACATGCAGGTGAAAAACATACACTTCTTCATGCAAGTCACCATTCAAAAATGTATTTTTAATGTCCAATGAATGTACGTTCCAACCATGATGAGTTTCAAGTGAACAAATGCTATAAACAATAGTCATTCGGCATGTAGGAGCAAAGGTCTCATCAAAATCAATGCAGCATAACCCTTTGCAACAAGCATAGCCTTATACCTGTCAACTATTGCATCATGCTTATGCTCAAGCTTGTATGCCAATGGCCTTCTTGCTAGGTGGCAAGTCACATAAAGACTAGGTATGAGTTTTCATGATGGCATCATATTCTAATTGCATAGTAGACATCCAATGTTTAGGAATTTGTGCTTGAGGCTCATTCTCATCACAAAGACTAGAGGCAACCATAGCATAACCATCTGATGCAAGAGAAGCACTATGAGAGCCTGAATGAGTACAATATGACAGAGGTGCATCTATTTTGGTATATCAAAAAATCTAGTTTAGGCATAGTCTTTATCTCCTCTATATCACTTCTCTAATCAATAAGTGTATCATGTAAATCTGCATAAAAAATGGAATCATCTGCATCATCATGTGAAACCTGTAAAGGCTAAGAAATCGGCTCATTTTGACTAACACTTGATTGTTCCACTTGTAAAAAGAGGTAACAAAGTGTCATACACATCTTTGGAACTAACTCATGTCTCCTTAATACATGAAAGTAATGGATAAATAGCATCTTCCACAAAAACAACATCATGGCTAACCAAAATGCATTTAGTCTATGGATGATGCAAACAATAGCCTTTGCTTTCAAAATTGTACCAAACAAAAATGCATTTCATTGCTCTATTATCCAATTTGCTATGTTGTTCTTCACGCAATAATGCATATGCCAAACAACCAAAGACATGCAAGTGAGCAACAGATGGGATGCACCCATGCAAAGCCTTATATGGACTGATTATCTAGAATGTTTAAGTGGGATACCTTTTAAGTACATATGTTGCACACATAACAACCTCAAGCCAGAAACAATGTGGTAGATCCTAACTCTTGAAAATATATCTTGCCATCTACATGAGTGACATGTTCTTCCCTTGAGAGACTCCATTATATTGAGGTGTATATGGCACTATACACTGATGTTTTATCCCACGTTTAGCCAAAAATGCATTAAAATTAGAAGACATATACCCCCTGATTAGAATGGAGGGTGCCCGTTTTACATGCTAGTAGATTTTCAACCAAAACTAGAAATTATTTGAAGCACATAAATACTTCGGACTTTGCTTTTAATGGATATACCCATGATGCGTAGAACTACACTGTCGAGTTTTCTTAAACATGTAGCAGACTTCATGGAGCTTATACTGGTGAACAAAAACCTCTAAATATCTTTGGAACAAAAAGATGAAATTTCCCACACATGCACTATGATAGTGCATCCGAAGCTTGAAACGAGCTCAAATAACGATTTTAACAATAGTGAAGATGTTGTAAACTTCTAATCGCCCTAAGTATGCTCATCAATTTTCATGCGATTCTGAGACCATGATCAGAGGGGTATCGATAATGCCGTAGATGAAGTGGCTACCTACTTTGATACCAATTCTTGGAATTTAAGGTCGATGGAAGCATGCAAACAACGCGAGGAAGAAGAAGAAGCTTGGAGCACAACATAGAATACTGAATGTATTACCAAGAGAATGTACAAAGGTAAGTGACTTGTTGTGAGGTTCATCCATTCATGTCGGTTTCAACAATTGTCAAGGTGAACATTCATGTTAGTTTCACCAACTATCGGGGTGTAAAACAAGACCATAGGATGGGGTCTAACTTTTCTATGGGTCTATTCATGGCTACACATGGTGTGTTTGGTGCACTACATTAGGGAGTGGGAAGCGAGTTCAAAGCTGATTGAGGTGATTGACTATGAGAATATGATAATGTATGAATGATCTAAGACATGCAAGTACAAAGAAATTAAGACTACCTTTGTTCCATAGGAAGCAAATATATGGAAATAAGAAAATATATAATTTCTTTCTCTATAAGAATGTTATAGGATTGACATGTATTTTGTTCTATAGGAAACAAATAAGTGAATAGAGAAACTTAAATAATGTCCTGGTCTACATGAATGTTATGATATTGACGTGTTTGAACAAGTGGAACTTCTGTAGAAGATGTATTAACTGAAGTAGAGGAATCTACATCCATTAGTGGTTGTTCAATAAAATGAGTCTAACTGAGTAATAGTGATGCTTATGGTAAACCCCTATACAAAGTATGCTAAAAAAATATGAAATCAATGTAGCTTTAAGCTCAAGAGATAAATCAAAGTGCCCACATGAACTAAATACATCCCAATAGAAATCATGGATGAATGAAAACTCCAATGTTTGTAGCCCCTAGCATCAGGAAACACTCTCTCACTTCACCTTCTCGTAAGCTTCACAATTGATTCATAGTTCTCGCAATGCTTCATAGCATTTTGAAATGTTTTAAAATAAGAGCATAAAAAAAAAGTACATTTATGAATAACAAAAAACACATGTTAATCTATTACTACCATTTTCTATCCCTCTCTCTCTCTCTCTCTCTCTCTTTCTTCTTTCCATCATCTGTGTGTGATGACTATTCTACACTTGCAATAAGCACCTCTCTATCTCTCTCTCTCTCTCTCTCTCTCTCTCTCTCTCTCCCCCTCTCTCTCTCATCAACCTCATGAGTCACCATCCTACCGATCTATGCCTCTTGCTCTACAACATGCAAATCTCTCTCTCTCTCTCTCTCTCTCTTGCAATCATCTGTGTGTGAGGATTGTTCTATACTTGCAATAAGCACCTCTCTATCTCTCTCTCTCTCTCTCTCTCTCTTCCACATAGCTTAGTACTTCCTTATACATGAGTGCCATCTCCTTATTCACTGCATCATTCCCAAGGGGGATTTGTTGATATAGTTAGGTAGTTATGTGTGTGAACACATTAGGACTCTCGGGGCACTTTTTCCCCTCTTTATGAGGTTTTTTCCGCCGGCTTGTATATATGCCTATAGCCCTAATATGTTACTTATCTTTGTACTTTCTAGTGGTAATATTCAGTATTGTGTGTTGTGCTCCAAGCATCTCCTTCTTCCTTGTGTTATTTGCATGCTTCTGCAGACGTCTAACTCCAACAAAAAGGACACACCCATTAAATAAAAACAATTGGTGCATCTGATGGGTAGGAACGTGTAAAGAAAAAATTATCCAAGTTATAGATGTTAAGAAAAGTAGTAAGTTTCTCAAAAAGAAAATTTATCGCATGCTATGGTTATAGAAAACTAATATTGCTAAAGGGTGGTTGCAAACCACAAATTTAGATAAAGCATGCCAAATTTTACACTTCTCTAAAGGGAAACAAGAAGGAAAAAAAGTGTAAAGTTTCAAGTATTTAGTTCTAAAACCTTGATTATGGTAATTAAGTCTATGGTGAAACTTAAGTTTACGTATCCTTAAAGATAATTCCTAAAAAATGAAATTCAAAAGCAATAGTAGATGCTTGAGACTTAGGTAGTAGAGAGATTCTTGTAAATCCCCTAGATAGCTTCTTGGATCTTTGGTAAAAAAGGAATTGACAAGGTAAGAATAATCACTCTTCGCAATGACATTCTAAAAAAATAGACCTTCATTGGGCTTTGTAAGGATTTCTAATTCTTGGGGATTAAAGTTCTTAATTTATGAGATTAAAAAGACTCATGAAACCACGAGTGGTTTTGGAAATAACACATTCTTTGATAAATCCTTGAGCATCCATAACCTTTGGATTCTTTGAATAGACGGATAGTATTAATAGACATGTAAGACTAGAGAGAGAAGGGCTGAGAGTTTGTGGGAGCTTGCACACTCTATAAGAATTTACACCATTAGGTCATTCCTCATCCAAAGCCTAAGTGCAAACGGGGCTGATCCTCTTCCTAGGGATTGCCTGGAGAGGTCAGATTTCATATAGATGTAATCAAGGAGGATAAAAGGTGCATTTTTGCCTTGGGGAAGACCATGAACCATTTGACCATGTAAAAGATCTAAGGGACTATATTCAACAACGCATTTCCATGAAGATGGTACTTTGGATCCATTAGATTTCATCCAAATCCAATGAAGGAGATGGAAAGGTCCTTTTTATGATGAAGGGGCATCAAGAGCCTTCATTTACAAGGCAATCCAAGGGCAACAAATGAGGGTATCCCCTCTTCTACAAATTTGAATAGGATCCCTTGGATCCACATCAAATCCAAGGGCCCAAATTGAAGGCTACCTAGACTTTTCCATTGAAAGCATAACCATTAGATCTCTAGGGCCATCTAATGGTTATGGTTCACTTATAAAAGATCTCAAACCAGGAATGTGCAAGGACCTTAAAATGAAGGTAGTTTTTTCATCTTTGATCGAGGAAGACCAAGGGAAGCATATCCCTAGACTACATGATTAAGAGACTAGATTATACCCACTACCCTCATCCTATTGGTGGATCCCTTATCACTCTTTAAGATAGATGGACCAAGGAGGGTTCATTTTTTGCACTAATGAGTTGTTTGCTTAAGAATTAATAAGATCTTAAATAAAAGAATTCAAGTCACTTGGAACTACCCTAGGTTTCATCTATGGGTCCTGAGAAAGAAGGATGGATGTTTATTCCAAAAAGGTTTGAATCTTCAAATCCTAAGTTTAGATCAAACATACGATGGTGGAATAATCTTATGGTAGAAGCATTCTACAATTACATGGAGTGCAGTTTCTAGATGTAAAGATAATGACATAAACACATCAATGTTGAATATAAAGTATGGTGGTATGGGATACCATACTTTATATTCACATGGATGGAGGAAGGATGGTGAGGGATATCAGACCATGAGATGGTAGGTGTATTTTAGACTTAGAATGAGCCATGAAGTGAATTCTCAGAGGGATTCAAACTTCAAAGATCATGTTAAGTTATGCAAAGGTCATGGTTGTGACCTTAAAAGAACTTCATGACCAAATCAACTAGAAAGTGAGAAGATTATGAAGTTAGAAACTTTGAGGATCTTCATTTGGAATTGAACTAGGTTAACCATGGTCTTAATTGTTATCATTTATATCCATGTGAAAGGTCAAATGGTCTATTGGTCACTTTGTATAATTTCATTAATAAAACATATAGTGGAATGTTCAACCATAGTTTGTAAGTTTGACCACATTCATAACACCTAGGAAACCTATTTTTGTGCTCTTTGGATACTATGTCTGTTTTTTGCATATTCTTCAGATCCTCTATGGAGTATTCTCTGTAGAGTCTAGAGCTGAGTTTTCTATTGCAAGGGTATCATCATGGAGCTCTCAAAAAGGAGAACCCATCATGGTGCATCACCATTGCATCACTTCACTAGTATCATAGCACTATAATGTAGAATTTTTGTTGTTTTTGTGAAAGCGCAGTGAGCAATTTTCCGCTCTCCCAAGGATTTCTCCAAGGTGGCAACCAAGGCATAGACATTGTCATACCTTGTCATCTAAGTCAATGAGGTCACCATTGGTGGCATTGGCTACACATGAGGGATGACCACAATGATCAAGGAAGATGGAGGTTCCCAATACTTCTTGAGAGGTCACCCATCCCTATACCATTCTCCTCGGAGCTTGGTTAATCGGCAATCTCTTGCCACTAAGATACACTATTGTGGTGTTTAAGGAGGGAAAAGATGGAGATTCACATTACCTTGAACATGTTTTGGGCCCTCAGAGCTTCATTCTTTGCCTTTAAAGCCTATTTTTGAAGCATTTTTAGGGTGATTGTTGGAGTTATCTTGGAGTACTTTCATGAATAGTTCTCTTTACAAAGGTTCAAGAACATGAAGAAGAGTGTTCTTTGTACTTCTGTGATAATGAATATTCAGTTTTGGGGTCTTTTTTTTCAGCCACAGTAGTAAATCTATATGTTTCTTGAAAGGGTTTTAGTTGTGGTGGGAGCAGCCACCACACATTTATGAGATTTTTTTGAGCCTAAAGAACAAAGTTGATAGACACTTGCAGGTATTATTGGCTACTGTTTGAATGATAAATTCAACCTTTTGCTCCCATTTTTGTGCATATAATGAGCACATACACACTAGATACTCTTCTATGGATACCATTTATGTATATTCATGTGGTCATTGAAGGCACAACTGATGGTTAATACATAGAGATGATAGAGTCCTGGCAAAAACCCAATTTGGACCACCCTAAGTAACTTCACGCAACCTTAGTAGATTTTCTAATCTTGTAATGTATGCATTTAGATTATCATAGTACTTTGAGCATCTTTCACAAAAATCTATGTCAAAATAGATAACTTATGTGTACAAAACACGTTCAGAAACCCTCTATTTATGGAAGAAGGCACTTAATTTTTTACCTAGAGCCCACAACTTGGTAGCAATTGACCAGAGACCTTTTTCACACTTTCAAATGAATCCTTGAGTGACCTTTCCCAAGTCAGTTCATGAATTTAGAAGGACTATACACATAGCAATGTGCATAAGATGTGATAGGGGTAATCTCTACTTTTTAGGAAGAAGGAGATACACAGACATAGTCATCTTGATTTACTCCTAACTAAAGATCTACAAATCCAATGACTATTTTGTAGGCATGGTTTTCATAGTCAGCTTTATGTTCCAATCAATAGAATGAATAACGAAGTCATGAAATTAGAGAAATGAGTCACAAAACTTCAAAGGCTTTACTCAATGTATTCTAATAGTAGATAGAGATACATCTAGCTATGAAAATGAAGTATGTATTGCTAATTGAGATATGTTACAATGAGAGATTAGAGAATATCTCTAACTTTGAGGGAATATATAAGTCACTGAGAATGAGTGTGATGATCAACTCAAATCATGTGACTAAAGTGACTAGTGTATACATACACTTTTACTTCATAACTATTGATAGATTCCACCTAGAGGTAATCGAAATGTTTAGGGAGTAATTTGAATTTCGAATTCAAATCCAGTCATGGCATTTGGCTCGTAATAAGTCCATGAGATTTCTATTCAATTATCTCATTTACCTTTGACTAAGATAAAACTAGACTTTAACACTTGAAGCTTATTAAGTATTTGATGCTATGAGTGTATAATTATGCCTCACATATCAAGAGAAATCCTTTGTGCATAAGTCAAGCACTTAGGATTTCTTCATAAACTAACTACTCCCCCTCAAGCTTAAGATACTTGAGTCTTCATTACATTGACAGTTGGCCTTAAAATTTTTTAATTATACTCCATTCAATGCTTAGGTCATGATATTTGCACATTCTTCTTGAGTGCGTACATATGATAGCTCAATTTCCTTGCTTATTATTGACGCCCTAACATAGTGATAATTGACCTCAATGTGTTTGCTCCTAGCATGATAAATTGGATTCATTGCAAGGTGAAGAGAGCTTATATTATCTTCAAAGATATGAGGAGTAGAAGACTTCACCCACAAATCTAAGTATAATGTCTTAATTCACATGGCTTCCAAAGTTGCATTTGCCAAATCTGGCTTTAGTAGATGAAAAAGCAATAGTGGGTTGCATCTTGGATGACCATGAAATGAGCTTTGTACCTACAAATGTAAGAGAACGTGAAGTACTTCTCTTGTCATCTTTAGAACCTACCTAATCTACATTACATAATAATATTATATCTATATCATAGGTATATGGATAGAATATCCCTTCATTTATGGTTCCCTTCAGATACTTATCCTCTTAACTACTTTATATGTGGTTTCCTAGGAGAATGCAGGAATCAACTCAAAACACTTACACTACAACAAATCTCTACCATGGTAAGTGTTGCACAATTCAAACTTCCCATGGACCTTTGGTAGATATATGACTTCTCCATGATTCCTCTTGATAAAGATTGAAGGATCTTGTTTGCTAATAATGAAACCCTTATCCTACAAGTAGGTCACAAGCCTATGATTCCATATTCTTGGAGCTTTCTTTACACCATATAGAGCTTTCCTTAACCTACATACATGTTCAAGAAAATGTGAATCTTCAAACCTACTGGGTTCAACCACATATACCTCTTTCGACACTCATCCATTCAAAAATGAATTCTCCACATCCATTTGATAGATCTTCCAATTGTTCGCAGTTGCAATGCTTATAAGCACTCTAATTGTTGGCATCTTTTCCATATGTGAGAATGTCTTTTCATAATAAATTCCTTGGGTTTGAACATACCCTTTAGCCATAAATCTCACTTTATACTTATTGATAGTTCCATCAAAGTTTCTCTTCAATTTGTATATCCATCTCGATCCAATTAGCTTCATGGTTGGAGGGAGATAAGGAAGAGAGCTCACACACACAATCTCAGAATCAAGGAGAAGCACACAAACAGATTGAGGCAAGGAAGAATGATCTTCTTCTTCTTCTTCTATTAGATAAAAGGAAGGTACAAGAATGGCCTAAAACCAAGAATACAAGTGCAATATATAATGACCAATACATAAGGAAAAATCTAATGTCTACGAATGAGTGAGCTCTTGACATATACGTGCATGACAATTATACATGTTAGAGAAATGCAAAAGTGATACATATTATCCTGGATCATCACATGTTGAGCTTGATATCTCAACAGTCCCGCTCAAGCTCAATGCCATGCCTCTAATCCAAGCATCTTCCAAAACTTCTTTAGCTTTTCTGCTCCAAGTGCTTTCGTGAAAATATCTGCAACCAGCTCATCTGTTCACACAAAAACAAGATCAATATCACCTACTAATAAGTTCTTTCTGATGAAGTGATATTGTACCTTGATATGCTTTGTTGTCACATGAAAAACAAGGTTCTGTGCTAATTGTATGGTGCTAAGATTATGAAAATAGATGGTGATAGGCTTTTGCACTTCCACACCTAAATCTGCAAGTAGCATCTCTAGCCATGATGGCTCACATGCTGCCATTGTAGAACCTCTATACTCAACCTCTATACTCGATAAAGCAATAGTGGGTTGCTTCTTACTGCTCCATGTAATAGCTCCACTCCCAAGTGAGAATAGAAATCCACTAGTAGATCTTCTATCTGGAATGCTACCAGCCCAATCTACATTAGAGTATCAATGAACATGCAAATCTACACCAGCTTCATAAAACAATATTTTTATGCATATCCTTTTGCTACTAATCGTGCTTTGTACCTACTTATGCTACCATTAGCATGGTGCTTTTCCTTGTAAACCCACTTGCAATCTATGGGTTTCTTTACTTAGGCAATGGAATAAGCTTCCATGTATCGTTTCCATAAAGTGCTGCCATCTCCTCATCCATAGCTTTTTCCCAATCTCCATTTCCAATTGCCTCTTCAAAACAAGAGGGTTTAGCATCTTGTATTACCTTTGTCATGTAGGCACAATGATGAGCCATGTAACTATCATATGTCAATCGCTGCACTGAATTCCACATCCTCCTAGATGTTCTTGGTCCTAGGTCACTTTTCCTTGTATCATTTGCATGTGCCTTTCTTACTCTTGGAGTCTTCATAGAGGGAGATCCAAGTTCCTCGTCAAGACTCTTTTTTGAACTGCTTGAATCTTGACATGTGATGTGAAACACGTGAATCAACATACTAGATATTAATTTTGAAACACCATCAAACATCGTATTCATCATGTGATGTTGAACCATGAAAAACTTCTCTGAATCATCTCCACTTATGGATGGATAGTTGTTTTGTTGCCTTCTATTATTTTGATTCTTCAACCTGCAATCACGTTCAAAGTTTTGAGGTTTACCACAATTCCAACATCCTTGACTATCATTACTTGAATAATTTCTTTCGAAATTTTTGCAACATCTTTGGCTCCCCCTACCTCAAAACTTTCCTCTTCCTCCTCCATGATTCTGTTGTTGACCTTGGACTTGGTTATTGTGTCCTCTTCCACTTTCGAAGCCTGTATCTCTACCTCTTTGTCTTCCAGAGTAGAATACATGCTCAAAATTGGGTTTTTCATTGGGAGTTTGAATACTCATCAAGATTCTTTTCTTAAATAATCAACATAGCAGAAGGAGATAAGGAAGAGAGTTAACACACACAAATGGTTGAAATTCTCCAAAACCTTGGTTAGAACAAATCTATGAAGAGTTAAAAATTTGTGCTACATCGAGTATGAATAAAACCACTTTCAGTGTCTTAGGAGCCTCAATTCTTCCTTCTGTCTTCTTCAATCTTTTGACTTGACTCTAAAATATTATTTGACTTGTTTTTGAAAAGATTAGGATTATTTGGTTTGAATATGTTACTGAATTAAACATCATAGATAGATGTTGTATGCAAAACATATCCCATATTAGAAGATGCTTTTAACCTAATGAGAATATGATGAATCATTCATGTAAATTTGCTTCAAAGGGACTATGCCATATGATTTCGAATCCATCAGAACCAATCTCATACTCATCTTCTTATTAAAACCTACAAGACATGGTTTGAGTGATTATTTCTCAACTACCTTGGATTTTTCCAATTCACCATTTCGCTACTCTTGATTCACAGACATTATGTTAGAATAAGGCATTTTATCCATTATACTAGAATGTTCCATTATAAGTTAGCTTTAACAATGACAAGTCCATTGTAGATTCCCATTTTCCAAAAAATGGGATTTTTGTATTTGTTCCATCTTTGATGTGATTCGGATGAAAAATTTAAGGAGGAATTTTTACCCATGGTCCATCTTTGGCTCTGATTGAATGCTTGGGTGTTGGTACATCTTCCATGTTTAGATCACATTCAATTTATCTTGCATTCTGCCTTTCTTCTAGAGTTTATTATTTGTAACTAGTTGAGTCTTGGTCTTGAGTAATATTTGTGAATATATCCTTCTATAGAGACCAGCAATTGACCTTTTCCTAGTAATTTTTTAACTTGATTTTTAACTTTATACTATAGAGAGTACATGCATAGAAGAAAAAGGAAAAGAAGAGTACACTCACAAAATGAAAGAGTGTGAGACTCAAAAGTGACTAAACCATGAAATGGAGAACTCACATGGATTAGAGTGAGCTTGCCAAGAGCATGGAGTAGGCTCCTCAAGCTTCTAACCAAGTAGAAATCGGTGGAGAGACCCTCCTTATATAAATTTGGGAGCGGCTTCCAAAGTACATCATGTGTGGGATAATTTCCCTTGAAGGAGAATGAATACACTGGTAGAAGCAAATGGCAAGTACCCAAATCCAAAAGAGATAAAATATAAAATGGAAATGGAGTGCCTCTTAGATACAAAGTGGAGATACACTCATGCAAATACAAATGAAAATGATGTAGGAGCAATCATGTCATCAATGTCCCCTCTATAGCTCTATTTTGGAGTAGCCAAATGGTGTAGAAGTCCACCAAGCGCTCAAGTAGAACTAGAAGTAGAGCCTTTGTGAACGTGTCCATGAAGTTCTTGTTATACTTTATGGAATAATTGAATGTTAAATGGATTTTGATGTCTTGAGGTTTTTATTATGATTGTGTTTTTATTACGATTTCTTTTGCACATGATTCTGAGAAGGCATTTTCGTCCATCATGAAGTCTATTTGCTTACAACAAATAGGTCAATGATAACAACCATTCAAGCCGAATTTTCCCTTCAAGCATACTTTCACTACTTTTTAGTGTCCTCCAACTTTTCAACATCCGCTGCACTAAAGCTAAATGTAGGTTGTGAACTAACAATATGAAATCTATCAGAGTTCAAGTACAGAACATGGAGGTGGTTCATGAAGACACTCAATCTGATTGGAAGGAAGAAGCATTGGAAAAAGATCTAAGTACCTTGGGTAACAGAATTTCTATTCATTCTTTACATGCAAGGTACTATTAATGGTAAAGTTGTTAAAATTTTACATGATGATGGTAGTTCTCATGATTCTATTTCTTATACACTAGTGCAAGATCTCCAATTAAGCCCACTCCCTTCTATGTATAAAGTTAAGGCTGCATTTCAAGGAAATAGATATAGTGTTACAAGTGAAGTGCATAATGTTCATATTTGTGTAGGTTCATATTTAGATGAACACACATTCTTAATTGCTCCTTTCCTGTGATGTTATACTTGGTATGCCTTTTCATCATCATTCTAATCCATGCAATCATTATCATACACACACATTGAGTTTTAAGTTTTAACAATCAAGATATTTCTTTGTTTGCAGTGCATGACTTCCAAGCATTTTCATTAATTAGTCATACTGAAGTCAAACATGCATTTAGGAAAGGTTATAATTCATGTATTGTTTTTGTCAATAACATAGTTGATTATACACATGCAACTTCCTAATGCATATAAATCTTTTATCGCTTCCTATCAAGATTGCTTTGTGATTGATTTTCCTTCTAAACTACCACCTTCTAGGGTATCTCTTGATCATAATATGGACTTAATTCCTGGTAGTTCTCCTCCCCATAAAGCACCTTATAGGCATGTGCCTTTACATAAAAAAGAAATAGCTAATCAAGTTGAGGATCTACTCCATAAAGGACTTATAAAGCCTAGTTCTTCTCCTTTTGGAACACCTATTCTTTTAGTGGAGAAGAAGAACAAGGATGTGCATTGATTATAGAGCAGTCAATAAGATCAAAATTAAGAACAAATATCCTATTCCTAGAATAGATGACTTGCTAGATAGGCTTTCTGAAGCACATGTTTTTAGCAAAATTGATCTTAAATCTAGATATCGTCAGTTATGAATGACACAAAATGACATTTATAAGATTACCTTTAGAACTCAAATTGGTCACTTTGAATTCATGGTATTGCCTTTTGGACTAACCAATGCATCTATTACATTTTCAAATATGATGAACACCATTTTTCTTGATTACCAAGCTTTTATTGTTGTTTTCTTTGATGACATACTTTTCTATAGTGAGAATGGCAATAATCATTTAGCAACAGTCTTTAATTTGCTACACAAAAACAAACTTTATGAAAATCTTGAAAATAATGCTTTCTTCCAAAAAGAATTGAAGTATTTAGGACATACTATTTCTAGTCAAGGCGTTCATGTAGATCCAAAGAAAATTAAAGTAATTGAAGAATGCCTTGTACATCAATCTGTGAATGATGCACCCTCTTTTCTAGGGTTGGCTAGTTCTATGGAAAGTTTGTAAAAGGGTTCTCTTATTTAGCACTTACACTCAAATTATTATTGAAGAAAAAGTTGAAATTTGCATGGGGATAAGCACAACAACAATCTTTTGAAAAACTCAAACATGCACTTTCTCATGCACCTATTTTGCAACTACAAGATTTTGCACAACCTTTTGATTTAGTTAAAGACAGTAGTGGTTTAGGTATAGGTGTTGTATTAATGAAAAATGATCATCCAACTACATTGGAGAGTAGGAAACTTAAACCTTCTCAAGAGACTTATAGTACATATGATAAGGAACTCTTAGCTATTGTGCATACTTTCAGCTTTTCAAATATAGTCATCACTGATGGCTTGAACAAATGTGGATCTTCCACCCGTGCTTCCTTTATCTCTTGAAGCAAAGATCTTTATGTTCTGGTGTTCTTTGTCAACTTTTGATCGCGGAAATTCTATCGTGTCTATGAAACCCATGACATCTTCTCCAACATCGTGACCTTCGTCCATCTCAGAAAATGCCTCGTGCATTTCTTCCATGTGTTCATTCTGTGTAATGCTACCAATACAGTATACTTCTACCTCCCTCTTGGTTCTCTTCTATCCACGAGAGGTACATGGTGCTATGTTATTTAAGTTTACCTTCTCACCAAGGGAACCATGCGACTAGTATTGTAGGTTTTGTAGTCTATTCGCTTCAAAGGATCCATATTCTCTAACCTGTTTAGTATAAATCCATCATTTCCAAAAAAATTGATATTTGCACTCCATATGCTCCCCTAGATACTAAGATGCCATTTGATACCATTTGGAGATGTCAGAACATTTAATATATGATACATTTAATTATATATTCGAATTTCATTTCCAAAAAGCTTATTTTTTATTATAAATAAATCCTATTTTTTATATATTCAATTATATATATATATTTAATTATATACATTTAATTTAATTCAAAACCCTAATTTCTTATATATTTAATTATACATAATACATTTGATTATAAATTCTAATTTTTTCTTGACTTTTATATATATTTGATTATATATACTAGTACTAAAACTTAAAACCCTATTTTTATATATTCAATTATATATATTTATTTTAATTTAAAAACCCTAGCTCTTTTCAATTTTATTCATCTATACTAAAATCCTCTCTCTTATATATAATTGATTATATATTCTAAATTTTTCTTAAATTCTGTGTATATTTGAATATATATTTCAATACTAAACCTAAACTTTATTTTTAAAAATTAAATTATATATATTTAATTTAATTCAAAAACTCTAACTTCTTATATACTCGTATATATGTGTTTGTATGTATAAACCCTAAAATACTATATATATATATATATATATATATATATATATATATATATATATATATATATATATATATATATATATATATATATATATATATATATATATATACATATATATATATATGTGTGTGTGTGTGTGTGTGTATGTGTGAAAATCCTAAAAATCCTAAGGATCTTTGTTTTATATATTTAATTATATTTATTTATTTTAATTCAAAAATCCTAATTTCTTATATATATATATATATATATATATATATATATATATATATATATATATATATATATATATATATATATATATATATATATATATATATATATATATATATATATATATATATATGTGTGTGTGTGTGTGTGTGTGTGTGTGTGTGTTTATGTATTGTGTTTATATGTGTATACATGTGAGTGCATGTGTAAAAACCCTAAAACCCTAATCTTAAAGACCTAGGCCTAAAAGATGTATATGTGTGTATGTGTATATTCATGTATATATATATATGTGTGTGTGTGTGTGTGTGTGTGTGTGTATATATGTGTGTGTGTGTATGTGTATATGTATTATGTGTGTATATGTCTATATATGTGTATGCATGTATAAAAACACTAAAACCCTAATTCTAAAGACCTAGATTGAAAACATGTATATGTGTGTATGCATGTGTATATATATGTGTATGTATATATGTAATATATGTGTATGTGTGTATATATGTGTTTGCATGTGTAGAAACCCTAAAACCCTAATCTTAAAGACCTAGACCTAAAACATGTATATGTGTGTATGTATGTGTATATATATGTGTATGTATATATGTATTATGGTGTGTATGTGTGTATATGTGTATGTATATATGCATATGCATGTCTGTATATGTGTGTGTATGTATGCATGCATAAACATGAGTATGCATGTGTGTGTATGTATCTCAATCTCTCTCTTTCTCTCTCTTTATATCTCTCTCTCTTTCTCTCTCTTTATATCTCTCTCTCTCTCTTTCATTTCCCTTTCTCTCTCTCTTTTATCTCTCTCTCTCTCTGTTTGTCTCTCTCTCTATCTCTATTTGTAATAAAGAACAAAACAATCAATCTATTTCTAGTAAAGAACAAAACAATTACTTACATCTATATGTGTGTATATGTATCTCTTTCTCTCTCCCTCTCACTTTAATCTCTCTCTCTATCTCTTTGCCACTCTCTATCTCTATTTCCAATGGAGAACAAAAAAATCACTTACATCCATGTAATCCTTCAAATCACTGTCGTCAAAGCCCAATCAATGTGATCGCTCATCAAATTCTAAAGAATAGATGCCAAAAAGCTCTTGCAAAACAAAAGACAAGAGAAATTAGAAAATACAAAACATAGAAAAAGAGAAAGGGTGAAAGAGTATGTGCGTCACTTACCAAGATGTGAGATCTAGAAAGACATGTGTGTGTAGAGAGAGAAACCAATGTGTGTGCGTACACAAGGCGATCACAGTGCAGGTGGACGAGCATAATGTGTGCCTGAAATACAAAGGTAGTGCTAATAGTAGAAAAGACAATAATCAACCCTAGACCCTTTTTAGAGTGCCAAATTGAGTGTCAAAATTAATGGTTGGTACCCTTAAAAAATACAAAGCTAGTGCCAATAGTAGAAAAATGGAAACTAATGCACCTAAAGGGAATGCGCTTTGCTATTACCTAAAAGGTTTTACCCAAAGGCTTAAGCAAAAACCAATTAAGCATAATCTTTCACCAGTCAGGTCTCGTAATGAGCTAAAGAATGTGGGTTAAAATAGAGAGAAGAAGTCCATTGAGTGTTACACAAGGACCCTTAATTGATGGAATATAGTGCTTAGAACCAAAAGTATGTTGACTATCTTATGGAGAGAGATTTTTGTTTAATCAAAAAATACAGATGTGGGCACGATATATGTTTACTTGAATACTAGATGCATTGCATGTGACCCAAAGGGAATTGAATGACTTGGCAAAGATCTCTAAATGCATCATAGAATTCTGTGAGTAGAATTTGGATGGGCCATAAATAGTTTTCACAAGTTGGAGATAGTATATCCCAAAATATTAATGACATTATTGCTAATGTCATATAGAGCAAACGAGATGGGTGCCAGTTTAATCATAAAGAAAATGGCATTAATTTTGCAAAGCTCGGACTCTCTTCTCACTCTCTCTCTTGCTCTCTCTCTCTCTCTGTCTCTCTTTATGTGAGAGAGGAGATGATGCAAAACTAGAGAGCATCACCTACACTTTGGATTAGTGTATAGAGTGTATTGTAGCTTATGGTTCTCTCCTAATGGGGGAGAACAAGAAATGGATGGCATGGCGATTGTGACCCCACCCCTGCTGCGAGCTGAAGTGATGGGAGCTGGTCCAATGAGGAGAGCAAGAAAATTATCTCTCTCTCTCTCTCTGTGTTCAAGAGAAAGCAGAAAGATCTTTGGACCTTAGAACTATATCTTCATGTGCACTGTGTGGTTGTTTTTGAAAGATGTTGAGATGAGGAGCAGAGCCATAGCATTGTAGTGCAGCCTTTGTGTAAAAAAAGTGTGAGCAAAAAGTATGGATTCACAACTATCCACTTGTAGATGGCGTGCAGAAAAGACAACTCTGGAAGATAGTATGATGGAGTTTCTGTTAGATGTGCTCTTCTATAGTAGCAAGAACAAGCTTGTCTCATTTGTGTCCGCACCTCAAATGTTGCTTTTCTTCATCCTTTGAAATCACCAAGTGTGCGTGCACATCTCCCACAACAAGAGATATCCTGAAGATTGGATGCAAAATATCTACCTAAATGGAGAAGTTCTCAAACCATCCAATATCAAAAAGTAGTTGTATAGAGGTGTTGAAGGTGGGAGGTGATGTATGGCGCTCCGAGAATTTCTCTTGAATCACTTGTGTTGCAGCCTTGTACTACAAACCAAGCGCTCACCGATTTCTCTGTTATGCACAAATACCACCTCGATTCTTACTTTTGATGCTCTAGGAAAGAAAAATATTTCCTTCTCCCATGCGAGTAGCACATCCCTCTTGGCTTTGTTAAATCATGAATTAGGTTAAACCACAATTGTCATTACCGAGAACACTACTGACTAATGATAAAAACCAATTCAACAAGTTGGCATATATAATACTTTTTGCCAAAATGAAGGTAAAGAGTGTTAGTGAACACTTCAATATTGTCTATTTAAAATGAGCATCACACAAGATGCTAAGGAGTGTTTAAAAACACTAAAAAATCTGAGATCTATGACAAGCTCAATACAATGCCAGAAATGATCACCACAGTAAGGTTGGGAGGGAGGGAAATGGGGGTAAACAAGTGAAATAATGGATGGAAGGAAGGGTGGCAGGGTTGGAAAGGGACAATATGTAGCCCAAGAGCTCAAAATTGATGGCTAAAGAGGCTTCTCACAATGAAAAGAGCCACCCCACCAAACTCAAGCACCACCACCACCAAGATTTTCACAATGACCACCAAAATGACCACCAAGACCTCCACCTAATGCTCTGATACCATGTAGAGTGTACATGCGTGGAACCAAAATGAAAAGAAGAGTGTACTCACAAAATGAAAGAATGTGAGACTCAAAAGTTTGTAGACCATGAAATGGAAAAGGTCACATGGATTAGAGTGAGCTTGCCAAGAGCATGGAGTAGGCTCCTCAAGGTTCTAAATAAGTACAAATGGGGTGAGAGGCCCTCCTTATATAGAGTTGGGAGGGGCTCTCCAAAGTACATCATATGTGGGATAATTCCCCTCGAAGAAAAGTGAGTACATTGGTAAAGGCAAATAGCAAGGTACCCAAATTCAAAAGAGGTACAATATAAAATGGAAATGGAAAGCCTCCTAGATACAAAATGGAGATGCATTCATGTGGATACAAATGGAAATGACGTACGAGCAATCTTGTCACCAACTGATACATGTGCCTTTTTTCTAGTAATTGGTCGGCTTTTTGTTTTGCAAATTTATGCACATACCTTTTTTTCTAGTAATAAGTCCACTTTTTGGGATGCACCTTAAAAATTTTCCCAAATTCAATACCATATTGGCTTGAGTAGGCCATGATCCATGGAATAGTAAATGGAAGCATCCTCAATGGGTAAGACCAGTACTATTGAATCAAAATCAAACACACATTCTCAATGGGTAAGACGAGTACTATTGAATCAAAATCAAACATACATTCTTCCTCCATCACCATTACATTTTCAACTTGTCCCAAAGGTTTTATTCAATAATGGATCACTAGAGTGACTAAAAAAGGTTTCTTTTTTTAATGTTGAGCCACAATTGTCGTATCTTGATTTTTGACATCAAATTAATGTCAAAGCTACCATCTATTATGACTCCTATGATAGGGGTTTCTTGAAAACAATTATGATTTTTAAGCTTTTCTACTCTACTATTTGAGGCATCATATTATGCATTAGTTTTAGTAAATCATTTGTTATGATGGATCCAAGTGGATGAGTTCATCCCAACTCACTTTATGATAAATCTTCTTCAGGAAGTCTTCTATGTTAAATGGATGGTGCGAAACTAGTCATGTTGCATGAGCATTAAGCTCCATAGTTGTAAGGTCATATGAGTCCTCAATCTCTTGTATAACTTTTGGTGGTTGTATAGTTTGAGATTCATCTTGCTTTTATTTTATCTCATTCTTCCATTTTTCTACAAAATTCATATTTTCATGATGGGTTCCCTTCTTGATGGTAAATAGCCACTAACTTAGGAGGCATAACATTTTCTCAAGTTACTTCCTTTATGTGTATAGCGCCCACTCTTTTCTTTGGAAAAACCCTATTTTAATGGTCCTTTAGCAACTTGTTTAGGAAGTGACAATTTACTTTGAACATAATTGTACTCTTCATAATTATAGAAGCCTCTTTCATGGAATATGGAGTGATTGGAGGACTATCTCCCATCGTGCTCTGAAACAAAAGAACTCAAATAATTAGCATGTGATAATAAAGGTAATATAGAGAAATGGTAGTGTATGAAAAAAACTAGCAAAAAAAATAAACAAAAATTAGTACGTATAAGTGTTTGATTCAAACATCCTCTAGTCTAGCATCCTCTTGGAGATCAGATGCACCGAGAATATCTATCTCTATATTGATGATTTCTAAATCGCTTGTTATGCAAGTTTCTTGCTGATCATCATCTATTGCTTCGTCCTGTATTTCATCTTCTTCAATGACCTCTTCTTCTCGAATAATGATCTCTTCCTCCTCGACTATCGAATGAATCTCTAAGTCGACTACAGATGGACTTTCTTCTACATCTATGTTCTCACAAATTTTTCTATTACATGGGGTGACTTGTAAAACAAATAGCCACTCTCGTTCTTTTAAATCTGGTCTAAAAACAACTTGCTCACAATGTTCGAGAAGTACAAATGTATCTCTTTCATCCATCCATAATTTTGTGGAGTCGACTTGAAGCAAACCGCTTTTATCCCACCTCATTGTTGCGTTTCTTCCAGAGGTGACTACTTTGAAGCATTTCACATTAAAAAAAAAGCAATCAAACTTCCTAAAAGATAGTTTCAAGATATCTTGAATCACACCACAATAATCTAGTTGGCCTTCTTGAGCATTATCATCTCTTGCACTCGCTCTACTTTTTTGCAAAAAGTTCACCATCACCCCACTATCAAAGGTAGACCTATTTTTATCAATTTGTGCGATCCAAAAGTGTCATCCATGAGACTATAGTGCACGGTATTTAGTATACTCCCAATCACATCCCTTGCAAGTTCTTCTTCTTCTTCAAGGATATCTTCACCTGCTGCCTTTGCTTGTGAAACCGCTGTATCTAGCCATCTGCTCGTTGGAAAAGGTCGAAGAGGTTGAAGACTTTCTGGAAGAGGCAAAAATCAAGTGGAACGACTCCTTCGAAACTGAGCTCTTCCTTTGTTTTGGTCTCCTTGGCAAGCGCATACTTTTCTAACCACTTCTGCATAGGCTCACAGTTAACTATGCAAAATTTCATTGCCTTCTCTCTGAAAGCTGGATCTATTTTTCTTTGCAATCCTTTACCTTGTGGTTCATCGCCTACGAGACAAACATCTTCATCATCGCTCCATATGCAAGGCATTTCTGGATCCGACATACGTAGAAACCTTAGTTATGAATACAAGAGACTCTTGTACAAGCCATCCCTCTGCCATGCTACCCTCTAGATGTGCTCTCTATCGAACAAACCCTTTTAATGTCTTCATAAAGCGCTCTAAGAACAACATCCATCGACTATGGATAGTTCCTGCTATTGCAACTTCATCTACCACATGAACCAGTAAATGAAGTTGAATAGTGAGAATACTTGTGGGAAAGTATTTCTCTACCATACAAACAACCTCGATAGCATTGAGTTTCACACTCTCTATGCTATCTCTATTTATATCTTGAGAAGTTATCCATCGTACTAAAGAACTAATTTTATAAATGGTTCTTTGTACGTCCTCCGAAAGATAATCTTTTAAGGCTCCAAGATCGTCATTCCGTGTGAAAGCAGTCTTTCAATACCTCATGCATCCAGTAGGTGTTCGAAACTCTGAAACTGTTTTCTTCATTTGTTGCTCTTCCATCCTGCGAAGCACCCAAGGAGCTCTTGGTAACGATATTGTTCCGTTGGGCTTAGTAATTGCCCACAACTCTCGCATACGACCTCGCTCTTCTAAGTCCTCCCTTTGTGCTTTGCTTTATTTCTTTCCGATCAAAGTCTTCCAAAAAATCTCTCCCACATTATTAAAAATATGCATCGGGTCTACCAAATGATTGATCAATAATTCACTCCAATAAGGGATCAGTTCATGAAAAATGGAAAACCATTTCATGCCACCGATTGGAGTTTCTGAATCCCAGAGTTGTTTCCAATCACTAGCTTAAATTTGGCGTTGCGCTTGTGAACCAATTTATCCTTCACGTAGAACATGTCCATCAGGAAAATATCTATGGTGTCCTTCATAGACAATTTTACGCAGTGCTTTGGAATAGTGTGCTTCGAGTCGTGGTCCACATAAGGGACAAGCATGATAACCGGAAATGGATAAACTTGAACATTCACCATAACCAGGCCAATCATGCATCATCCACATAAGTATGCCTTGCACTCGCACGTTTCTTCTTCTTATATATTGAGACATGTCATGCACAGTAATCCCATCCCATAAAATGCAGAGTTCTTCCACAAGTGGTGCAAGATATACATCCATGTTTTTTACCTTATATTTACCTACTACAATAAGAGCTAATAATAAATGACCTTTCTTTGTGGCGAGCCATGGTGGGATGTTATAATTGACCAAACATACAGGCCACATGCTCCATGAAGAGCTGTGTAAACCAAATGGATTTACTCCATCCATAGCTAGGCCTAGATGTATGGACCGAGGCTCACTAGCAAACTCTGACCACTTACTATCTATGTGCTTCCAAGCATCAGAGTCGGTAGGCACTCGCATTACATCATTTGTAGACTTGGTCTTTGTATGCCATGACATTAACTCAGCTATACATTTTCATATAAACATGTTCTTAATTCATGGAATGATAGGAAAGTGGATAAGAAACTTTGCGGGGATTGCTTCACCTACAAGGTCTTCTCTAAATCTATTCGCTCCACACTTTGGACATACGTGGAGATGCTCATAATCATTCCGAAAGAAGATGCAATCATTCGGATAATCATGAATCTTAGTATAATCCATTCCAATGGACTGTAAAAGTTTTTTTGCATCTCCACGTGTTGGAGGCATGTCATTGCCCTCTTGCAAAAATTGATCTTTAAGAAGCCTGCAATAAGCAATTAGAAGGATATTAGTAAATAAAGTTATTTTGATCCAACAATGAGTTTATTTCAAATCCACCTACCTGAACAATTCAGTGACTCTATAAATGGATTGAAGATTGAGCATCGCGAGTGATGCACATAGTACAAATATCTTTGCTCCATTGTAAAGTAATCAAATTCTTTTATATATTCAAATATTTTCTTCATTAATCCTATTTTTATATATTTAATTATCTATATTTAACTAATTTATTTAAAACACTAGTTCTTTTTATATTTATTTATCTATATAATTATCCTATTTTATATCTCTATTGATTTATATATTCAAAATTTTTTCCTAATTTTTTCTATATTTTCTCTTGATATAAATTTAATTGAGTTATATGTATGCCTAAACCCTAAAACCCTAATCTTAAAGATCTAGACCTAAAATATGTATATTTCTCTATGCATGTGTATATACATGTATATATGTATTATATGTGTATGTGTATGTGTGTATATATGTTATGCAGGTACTAGAACACTAAAACCCTAATCAGAAAGACCTAGACCTAAAACATGTATATATGTGTATGCAGGTGTATATATATATGTGTATGTATATATATACATGTATATAGATATGTGTATAAGTATACGTGTGTATTTGTATGTGTATATATATTTACTCAGGTTAAAATCCTTAAAATTAAACCTATTTTTATATATTTAATTTATTTATTTAAAACACTAGTTCTTTGCATATTTATTATCTATATAATTATCCTATTATATATATATATATATATTCTTAATTTATCCTATTTTGATATATTTAATTATATATATTTAATTAAATTATTTAGAACACTAGTTTCTTTATTTATTTATCTATATAATTATCCTATTATATATATATATATATATATATATATATATATATATATATATATATATATATATATATATATATATATATATTTGTTTATTTATTCAGATTTGTTTCTTAATTTTTTTCTATATTTTCTCTTTATATAAATTTAATTGAGTTATATATATGCCTAAACCCTAAAACCCTAATCTTAAAGATCTAGACCTAAAATATGTATATTTCTGTATGCCTCTGTATATAGAAGTATATATGTATTATATGTGTATGTGTATGTGTGTATATATGTTACGCAGGTGTTAAAACCCTAAAACCCTTATTAGAAAGACCTAGACCTAAATCATGTATATATGTGTATGCATGTGTATATATATATGTATTTGTATGTATAGGTGCATAAGTATATGTGTGTATATGTATGTGTATATATATTTACTCTGATTAAAATCCTTAAAATTAAACCTATTTTTATATATTTATCTATATATATTTAATTAATTTATTTAAAACACTAGTTCTTTTCATATTTATTTATCTCTATATTTATCCTATTTTTTATATATATTTATGCATGTGTGTATAGGTGTACGTGTGTCTATGTATGCATGTGTGTATATGTGTATGTGTATCTATGTATGCATGTGTGAGTATATGTGTATATGTGTATATGTATGCATGTGTGTATATGTGTATATATTTATCTATATATTTATTTAAAATACTAGTTGTTTTTATATTTACTTATCTATATAATTATCCTATTAGATATTTTTATTTATTTATTTATATATTCAGATTTTTTCCTTAGTTTTTTTTATATTTTATCTTTATATAAATTTAATTTGAGTTATATGTATGCCTAAACCGTAAAACCCTTATCTTAAAGATCTACACCTAAAATATGTATATTTCTATATGCATGTGTATATACATGTATCTATGTATTATATGTGTATGTGTATGTGTGTATATATGTTATATAGGTGTTAAAACCCTAAAACCCTAATCAGAAAGACCTACACCTAGAACATGTATATATGTGTATGCATGTGTATATATATGTGTATGTGTATATAGATATGTGTATAAGTATATGTGTGTATGTGTATGTGCATATATATTTACTCTGATTAAAATCCTTAAAATTAAACCTTTTTTTATATATTTAATTATATATAATTAATGAATTTATTTAAAACACTAGTTGTTTTGATATTTATTTATCTATATAATTATCCTATTTTCTATATGTATTTATTTATATATTTAGATTTTTTTCTTATTTTTTTCTATATTTTCTCTTAATATAAATGTTATTGAATTATATGTATGCCTAAGCCCTAAAATCCTAATCTTAAATATCTAGACCTAAAATATGTATATTTCTGTATGCATGTGTATATACATGTATATATGTATTATATGTGTATGTGTATGTGTGTATGTATGTTATGCATGTGTAAAAACCCTAAAACCCTAATCGAAAAGACCTAGACCTAAAACATGTGTGTATGTGTATGCATGTGTATATATATGTGTATAAGTATATGTGTATGCATGTGTAAATAGCCTAAAAACCCTAATCCTATTTTTATATATTTTATGTTAAAAAAAACTTTAAAATCAAAATTTTATATATTTAATTAATACACTAGCTTATGTGTGTGTATATGTGTGCATGTGTGTATGTATGTGTGTGTGTGTGAATGTATGCATGTGCGTATGTGTGTCTATGTATGCATGTGTGAGTATATGTGTATGTGTGTGTATGTATGCATGTGTGTGTATGCATTCATGTGTGTGTGCATGCATGTGTGTATGTATGTGTGCGTGTGTGTGTATGCATGCATGTGTGCATTCATGTGTGTGTGCATGCATGTGTGTATGTATGTGTGCGTGCATGTGTATGCATGCATGTGTGTATATGTGTGTGTATGTATGCATGCATGTGTGTATATGTGTGTATGTATGCATGTGTGTACATATATGTGTGTATGTATGCATGTGTGTACATGTGTGTGTGTATGTATGCATGTGTGTATATGTGTATGTGTGTGTATGTATGCATGCATGTGTGTGTATGTGTATGTGTGTGTATGTATACATGCATGTCTGTATATGTGTGTATGTATGTGTGTGTGTATGCATGTGTGTATATATGTGTGTGTATGAATGTGTGTATCTGTGTGTGTATGTGTGTGTATGCATGTGTATATGTGTGTGTGTATGCATGTGTGTGTGTATGTATGCATGTGTGTATATGTGTGTATATGTGTGTATGTATGCATGTGTGTATATTTGTGTGTATGTCTGCATGCATGTGTGTATGTATGTGTGTGTGTGTGTATGTGTGTATATGTGTGTGTATGTATGTGTGTATGCATGTGTGTGTGTATATGTATGTATGCATATGTGTATATATGTGTGTGTATGTATGTGTGTATGCATGTGTGTGTATGTATGCATGTGTGTATATTTGTATGTGTGTGTATGCATGCATGTGTGTATATGTGAATGTATGTATGCATGCATGTGTGTATATGTGTGTATGTATGCATGTGTGTACATGTATGTGTGTATGTATGCATGTCTAGATGTGTAGATGTGTGTGTGTATGTGTGCTCTTTTTTCATATCTCTTTCTTGCTCTCTTTCATCTTTGTTTATCTCTCACTCTCTCTCTCTTTATCTATCTATCTCTCTATCTCTCTTTCTCTCTCGTCTCTCTCTCTATCTCTCTCTCTCTTTTCTCTCTCTCTTTCTCTCTCTATCTCTCTCTCATCTCTCTCTCTCTCTCTCTCTCTCTTTATCTCTCTATCAATAGAGAATAAAACAATCACTTACAAGTATGTCCCTCTTTTGGATCATTGTCGTCAAAGCATAATGTATGTTGTCTATTGTCGAATTCCAAAGAATCAATGCCAAAGAACTTCTACAAACTCAAAGGGAAGAGAAATTATAAGACCTAAAGCATAGAGAAAGACAAAGGCTAAGAGTACGCGCACCACTACCAAGATGTGAGATCTAAACAAAGAGAGAGAGAGAGTGTGTGTGTGTGTGTAGATAGAGACATCTATGTGTGTGTGTGTGCACAAGACAATGCAGGTCCCAATTCGGTTCGTGCACGCAAGTTCGGCAGAAGAAAACCAATACTGAAACATGTGCGAAATGTTCAGTCTTGCTCTCGGGTTCCCGGTATGTTTAAAACACGGCCTCAAGATATGCATCGGTATGGGCATTGGTATGAGCTTTAGAACTTTCCAGTAAATTACCGACACTTGTACCAATGCTCATACTGATGGATATACCGATGCTCATACTAACACTCATATTGACGGTCGCGAGACATCCCGACGATCCATTTTAAATGGTCATACCGATAGTCACTTGACCATCGGTATCTTTAAGTGGACTTTGGCAATGTTTATACCGACGCTAGGAGTGACCCTCGGTATAGGCAGTGTTGGTATGCCCCTCATATGTTGTAGTGTTATGGAAGATGCCTCTCAGTACTTTTCTCAGTGATCATATCCTGGTAGCAATTGACCCAAAACATTTTGCACACATTCAAGTGAATTTTTAAGAAGGATACAACAAGTTATTGTATGAATTTAAGATGACCATACACAAAGAAATATGCATAAGAAATATGGGGGGTAATCCTGACTTTTCAAGGAAAGGATGATACACAAACCCTATCACATAAGTGTACTCATAACTCAAGATATATGCACCCAATGGTTATGAAACTTTGAAGACATGCTTATTACAACTTTGCCTTAGTTTTACAATCTATGGATTGGATAATGAATACTGAGACATAGCCAAATGACTCAAATCACTTGAGACGTTACTTAGTATTATGTAGCAAAAAACAAAGACTCCGAAATCAATAAGATTCAACTATAAAATGTATTGCTAATGACATATGATACAAAGCGAGTGTGGAGGATGTATCTATCTTAAAGGTAGTGCACTGCTCACTCAATCAAAGTGTGATGATCAGATCTAATCCTATATATCTCGTGATTCAAAGGATAGTGTTTTTATACACTTTTTCACTTGATGACTATTAAGAATTCCACCTAAAAGTGATCCTAAATTCTAGGGAATGATTTAGGATTTTAATAATTATTCATGGTTATTTGAATATTGATAGGGAGGTGTGCCCTCAAGCAAAGAGCATTTACTTTGCACATGACCATATTCCCCACAATGATAACACATTAGAGGTATAGTATGCCTAGGAGGATTCTCCTCTCTCGTGTGCACATTTGAGACTAGCATAAAATGTGTCAGTAACTTGGGTATTACCTCTTTATTCAGCTCCTTCAAGATAGTAGTGGTCATGACCATATGGTCACCTTTGCCACAAAAAATGAAACTTACTTGATTACGACAATTCATGTTGGATTGGCCATTATTGTTGCATGTGGTACACCAAATATCCTAGTGGATGTATTGAGTAGTCCACACATCCTCCACTTCACATCGAAGATGCAATACTAAATCAACAATGTAGTGTGCAAGTCAAGAAATGACCTTATCCTCTTGTTTTCTTTGTTGCATTCTCAATGCTTTTAGTTCCCTCCTAAGTTGCTAAATCAGGTCTTGATTGAACATTATTTGCTTGAATTCAACCTTTGAAATGCACTCTAGACTTCTCTATTCAAGAAGCAGCCACCTCGAAGGCATTCAATGTGCAATGCAATCTCATTGATTCCCAAATCTTTTATTGAGAAGACCTTGCGAGAGCCTTCTCTATCGATTGTTTGACTGAAAAGTCTCCTAGAGCATGCAACAAATGAGAAACAAGTGCTTTAGCACATGTATAAAGTTCATGAAAGGATTCACCTCAACATAACTTCAAGTTCTCCAATTGATCCAAGGCTCATGGCCAAAATGTTTGTCAAATGGAAGTCGTCAAGGCCTCCTAGGTGGCAAAGTGCCCATCTCTCTATTGGTTGTACCATTTTTCCACAAGTCCATCTAAGGTAGAAGGGAATAGGTGACTAGCATGGTATCCTCCCGATGTTGCAACCATCATCCATGGCATAAGAGGGTGAACCTCCTTTCATGATCATGTTCATCTACATGTACTAAACCTTTAAAAGAAGGGAAAATATTTAACCTTCATAGTAGATTTGGGAGGTCCTCCATTCGTGCCTGAGTTTGTTCTGAGGTGTTTGAAGCAAAATCAAGGGTCCTTCTAGGATTCTCTTTCGAAAGCAGTGTAGAGGCTAAATCAATGGAGACATTTAAAGGTAAAGGGGTGTTGAGTTGATGGGATGAAGGTTGAGTTGAACTTTTGGGGCTCTTATACACATGAAGAAGTTCCCTATCTGCTTGAGCATGGATCCTATACCCACTCAGAAGATTCAAAAAATCAAGATAAACAATAAATGAAACAACTTTTTACTACAATAGATACCTTGTGAAGGACATGCATGGGTCTCACTAGGCATGCTTAATTGTAGAAGAGGCAACCGAGACAACAATTCCAATACTCCTTCTACTCAACGGGGGTTCTTCCTTAGGGCCATATACCCTTTAACATGCCTATGCACAGGAATACAACTTGACAATGAAATCACAACACTACCATTTGCTGCCATGGATGGAGAGGGGTAGGAGAGAGTAGAAAGATGGTCTTCTCTCTCTCTCTCTCCATCTACATAGTCAAAGTCAAGATGAGTACCTAAAAAAGAGCATTTGAACAAAATCACACATTTAAATACACATACTCAGAACATGATCACACAAAAACCCTATTGTTAACTCACACATCACACACAACAATTCCATGCAATATAACTGTAAAATATTGATGTCTCATCTTTATGTTCAAGCTTCAAATTAATTTAATCTATTGACAGTGATAGAATCTTCCACTTTCTACAATGGTTATTCCAATCTTGTCTCGTTCTTGCTTCTCTCTAAGTCTTTGTTCAACTTCAAGGACTCTTCTTGATTTCTTCAAAGCTCTAGGATGATGGCTCATGCCACTAATGGAGAATATGCATTGGAAACTGGAGCAAAAGCTTTTTGGACCCTTCCTAGTACCTCAATGTTTGCTACCATAGTGAGTCAAAACTGAATTTCTATCTAGTATCTCTAAACCATATCAAAAGTTTTTTGCAATATAAACAGGAACCTTCAAGCTTTCTAAAAATCTTTGAATCACTCCAATTGGATGTTGGGAGGTCTATTAATCACCCTACATAATATCGATTATCTAATCTCCAAAGAGAGTATGTGTGTATGTATGAACTCATAACCACTTATACTTTGATGATGTAGCCACTCATACACTCCGAATATGTAGAACATACACTAGTGGTTATGTGGAAAATAATTTAATCGGCCTCTTCATACACTTGAGCTTATAATTAACTAGAATTCTAAAAACCCACAAAATTGAACTTCCTGGTAACAAGTATGACTCTTCTTGGTCATAGTATTTCTATGAACAGTCTCATAGTATATCTTAAACGGTATCCATTATACCTTGTATTTCCCATTCCCTAGAGTCCAATCGAAATGAAAATATTTTGAGGTCATCAATTATAACATTAAAGATCTATAGAGAGGTATTTGTAGACTGCCAGACCTCCTTCTTGGATCATAAGCAATATGGAACCTTTCAATTGGAAAAAATATGGAGAGCAAGTTTCCAAGAGGTTAGAGGTTAGGCAATGCACAAGCCCTTTTATCATAGTTCCAAATTGTTGTGAATAATTTCATGTGCACAAAGATGCTAACTTGCATGTCGTAGAAACAATTGTTCCTTAACCAGCTAAGGAATAGAGAGTGGCTTAGCCAACATGTTATGCAAATGTTTAGTCATGATGAGGGAAAAATATTACAAAAAGGAGGGTCTATCAATTTTCTTTTCTCTTCAAATACTTTGTAGGGATTTTAAATCACTAGCCACTTCACTGTTTCTGGAACAATCCTGAGGTTGCTAGAAGAATATGGATGGGCTCTTACTTTTGAATAATTTGATGTTAATGTTCAAATAGGGGAAGAAGTAATGAGGCACACTGCTAACCAATCCTCTATAACCACCAAGGGAGAAACCATAAAGGAAGAAACCATTAAGGATTTTCATGATAATCTTTCTGACATCATAATTTGAATTCTATCATCATAATAAAGACATACTCTATTTTTCAAATATTAGTTGATTCCATCCAATGCTCATGCAATACATAAAGAATGGTTATTAGTGAGAAATAAAGCACATTCTATGATTACTATATTTCTTTGTTATAAGCTAAGTAGTTATGGAGTTCTACATAGATCGCTATTTTCACAAGAAGTCCAAGATTGGTTAATGGGGTACACAAACAGGGGAAACCAAAAAAGAAAATATATATGTTAGGTTATCTATCTAAAGACTATATACTTTTGCCGAGAGATGTGAGCAATGTGAACAAGGTGCCCCCAAATCATCCCACTTCTATTTTTCAGCTATTATGCATCTCCATCCTATGGAAACCTTTTGATAAGCTATAGTTGGAAAAAAATGAAAGATCTAGGAAATACGCTTGAGAACTTTCAAGATGTCCTCTATCATCAAATCCCTCCACTCTCTGGCAAAATGGGAGCAAGGCATTTAAACTACTCTAAGTACTTTAACAAGGATCTATAAGGCTATCTAATTTATAGGGTGTAGCCATACTACACTTAGGCACTCAAATATTACATCATGTATGCTTTCTCTTTTCTTTCTTTTCAACTCACAAATTAATCTTCCCTCCTGTTCAAAGTAACTCCGTGCATAAAAAAATGGTATGAATACTTGAGTGAGCGTATTATGTACCAAAAAGCTATTAATTTTAGGCATATAATCTCACTCACATTCATCACAAAATTATTGTGCCCTTTCTAAACCATATTCATTGCATCCGCCTCATAATGAGAGTACATGATAAAAATTCAAGTATATTTTTCTTAATTACGTTCTT
Source organism: Ceratopteris richardii (assembly GCA_020310875.1). NCBI lineage: Eukaryota > Viridiplantae > Streptophyta > Polypodiopsida > Polypodiales > Pteridaceae > Ceratopteris > Ceratopteris richardii. The sequence continues at coordinate 114,091,564 of CM035409.1, forward strand.
TTTCTAAGACATACTCAATCTTATTACTTAGTCATGCTACCATATCCTATCTTTTTCTTTATCTTTAGTCACAAATCTTTATCTTTCATACTTGAACTCAATAGAGAGTTGTTCATTCATTAATACCTCTTCCAAATCTTTATCTTTCATACCTGAACTCAATAGAGAGTTGTTCATTCATTAATACCTCTTCCATACTTATTTTGTTCATTTATTCATCTCTTGGTCTCTTTCATAGCCTTTTTAGACCTATTTACATCGTAGCCTTTTGATGAGAATGAAAATATCTTTCCCCTCTGTATCTCCTTCTACAATATACCACATTGGTCTAATATATTTGGACATGTTCAATTAAGGATGAATTATAGCCTTTCTGTACTCCATTATATCTTCTTCAACTCACATTAATATCAAGCCCTTTATTTTTTTAGTTAATTCCCATACAAAACAATAGCTATTGATTTAGAGGATTAAAAGATTTAGAATCAATATTCATGTATCATGTTAAAAATCAAGCCTTCAAGATGAACAAAATTTATTTTGGTGGTCACCAAAATTTATTCCGATGTTTTTCCCATGGTCACCAAAATTTATTTTAGAGGTCTTTAAAATTTATTTCGGTGGTGACCAAAATTTATTCCCGAGTTTTTCCAGTGCTCACCAAAATTTACTCCGGTGTTTTTTGGTGGTCATGAAAATTTATTCCAATGGTTTGGTAGTCCAATAGTACCATATATTCCGATATGCAGGTGTTCCAAATATTTGGCTAAATCATAGCTAAAGTCTCGGAGGTGTGGATGACAAGTGGGCCTAGTATTTAGAGGCTTCATATCATGCATTTCAGGTATCAAGTAGTCTCAATAACTTTCCTAAATCATAGCTTACCAAAAATGTTCAAAAGATTGATTGCGAGATTCTTGCAAAATTGTAGAAGCACTTTTGGACAGCCTATATGGGTATGAATCCAAGTCATGAAATTATTCGATGACCTCTAGTCTCTTCACTGAGTTAGTATAGAGTTTAAGGAAGTTGCTACATGCAGCTCCCTTGTTTAGTTATTCATTTTGTTAGCTTATTCTTCTGTGTAGTTAGCCATTGCTCACTACCTCTCTAAGGAGTGGGCTTATTTCTAGCACTATTTTGCTTTACTTGTAACACCTTCTTCTGATATCCATTTCATGTCACTGTAATTGACTTCGTTTTCTTATAAATTCTAATCAATGTGATGTAAAGTTCATCACTAAAAGCCAATGGATCTTTGAATGAGGTTGTAAACGGTTAAAGTGTGTCTTTGCACATAGGCAGATAGTAGTACTGACAACTAGTCTAACTTGCAGAGATTGATTCTCCATATTGGAGTATCCAAATCAAGTGTTTTAAAGTCCTATGGATAACTGAGATTTTCCTTCCACATTGTTGAAAGCTTCAATATTTTTCCCCATCTAGATTTTGCATTAGAGGAAAACTAATGACTTTAGGGCCTAAAACCTTCCAAAGCTGCATAAGGGTGTTGAATCATCCCTCTACAATGGTGTGAAAGCATTTCAAACAATTTGAGACTCTCGAAGGAGGTCAAAACAACTATTTGAAACTCATAAAGCTCTTAGCAAAGGACTTGTAATAGACTGGAAAGCTATGTTAGTATTCAGAAGTGGATTTTGAAGCTAATAACAAGCACTTCAATACATATCAAGGGAGGAAGTTATAAGAAGGTAATAATTTGGAAGTTTGCCTATTGCATAACACTCAAAAAAATCTTAGGAAGCATAGAATTGTAAGCAATGGATGAGTGTGCTACCCAAATAAAGAAGTTGGAGAAAAGAAACTACCAACCCTAGAGATTGAGGGTCAACAATTTTTGCATGGGCAAGGGACTATGGTTATTACTTAGTGGAGCTTAGCCTAGGCATCAATATGCAGAGTCATTCACTCAAGCACAAGAAATGGAAGTTAATGAGTGGATTAAAATAGATAGGAGAGTCATATTCATCTTATCTCAACACATTAGTAGTAGCATGATTGGTCGTATCCAAGAATTGGACTCATCCAAGAAGGTGTGGGAGGCTTTAGAGAGATTATACTCCACCTCCAAGAAGGCACGGAATATTTAGCTTAAGAATGAGTTGAACAACTTAAGAAAAACTTCAAATAGCAGCATCAAAGATTATAGCCTAAAGGTAAATGGGATTGCAAACACCTTGAGATCAATAGGAAGCTCCATCGATGACGATGATTTGGTAGCTCATACATTGAATGGGCTGAGATATGATGAAAAATGGAGGTCATTAACTACTTGAGCATATGTGAGGGACTCATTACCAGATTTTGAAAATTATTCATACTCATGGGGAGCGAGGAAATGAACCTCAATGGAGGTCATTCAAAGGGCAATCAAGCTAGAGGTTTTTATGCAAGTAAAGGCAAATGAAAGATAGGTGGAGACAATGGAAAAGGAAAAGATAGAGGAAGAACAAGCAACAATCAAGATGGTGTGAATCAAAGTTATGGACCAAGGGGGAGACGACGAGCTAGAGGAAGAGGAAGTCGATATCAAGGAAGGGACTACACAAAGGAATGCTACAACTGTGGAAAATCGGGCCACTTTGCAAGGGACTGCTACTCAAAGAACTACCAAGGAGGCTATAGAAATAATCAAGGTAAATATGCAAATACTTCAAATAAGTTAGAGAATGATAGTCTCTTAGCCATGATGCAAAAGGAATGGCAAAAGAGAAGGCATAGACACCACATGGTAAATCGATAGCGGATGTTCAAATCACATGAGATGCAATAGGGAAATGTTTTGTAATTTGCATGAGCCAAGCACACAAGGGCATGTAGAAATATGGGATTCCGTGAAGCATAGGATCACGCACATAGGTGATGTTCCTTTGAATGAAAATTAGAATGCAACATTTCTTAAAGATGTGTTACATGTACCAACAATTGCAAAGAATTTAGTATTAGTTGGATATAATTTGAAAGAGGGTATGTAGTCAAGTCCTAGAACAAAGGATGTTTCATGGAAGATCCAAAGCAAGGCTACAAGATGATAGATAAAGGAAACAAGGAAGGAAGGTTATTCACCATGGAGGTAAAACCACCTTCATCACATAGAGTCCATTTGATAGTTGGTAGCAAGCAAACAGCTCAGGTGGATTTGTGGCACAAGAGGATTGGCCACATAAACCTTGAAAAGCTGAAGGATATGCAAAGGAGAGCAATGGTAAGTGTTCTTCCAAATTTCCAGTCTCAAAGTATGCAACACTTGTGTGAAGCATGTCAATGTGGGAAGCAAGCAAGACTTCCATTCAAGAAGAGTACACAAAGAAATAGATTTCCATTGGACCTCATTCACACTCACATGTGGGGACTGAGCAAAGAGCCCTCATTGGGAGGCTATCGATAATTTGTTATCTTAATTAATGATCATACCATAATGACATGGTTGTATTGTATGAGATCAAAAGTTGAAGTTTTTAATCACTTCAAATTTTTCAAAGCACTTGTTGAAAAAGAAATGAGTAGGTACATAAAGATCCTTAGATTTGATGGAGGGGGAGAATACTTCTACAAGGAGTTTTCTGAATGTCTAAGTCATAATGGCATCAAAAGACAATGTACATGCATGTATACAACTCAACAAAATGGGATTGAAGAGAGGAAAAATAGACACATAGTTGAAGTGGAAAGATCAATGCTCAACAAGATGAATGTGCCCAAATGCTATTGGGTAGATGCAACAAGTTACAACCATCTATATCATGAATAGATGCCCTATTTCACGTGTACATGCTTTAAGTCCATATGAAGCATGGTACATTAAGAAACAAAATCTATCTCACCTCAAGATATTCAGTTGTGTATGTTATATACTTGAAGCAAAAGCTAAACGATGCATTTTTATTGGGTATTCATGTGAGGAAAGGGGTTTTGGATGCTATTATCCTAAAACCAAAGAGTTGAAGGTATCTAGAGATGTTATCTTTGATGAACTACTACCATGGTATGGTGTGAAACATTCAATAAAGGTTGAAGACATACATGATGTCAAGAGGAGACATGTAGAAGACCAAGAAAGTTTGGCAATTTCTGGCCCTTCAACTTCAAGAAGAACAATAGAGGAAAGCCAGAGATCTCCATGGAAAGGGAGATTGATAAAAAATCCTACTTCAAGTGAAGAAATTTCTACAAGAGCCAAAGGCATGGAGGAAAAGGATGATAGGTGCAAACATGTGATCTACATGGATAACAACAATGAAGGAGATAAGAATCTCAACAAGAGAAAGATATCCTATTCAATGATTCACTTATGACTCTTTCATTGCTAAACACTATCAATATGAGTCAAGTAGTTGCATGTGAAGAACATAATTTTTTTGAGGATGCAAGCAAGTATGAAGAATGGAACCAAGCCCTCAAGGAAGAGGTAAAAGCACCTGAGGAGAACCACACTTGGTCATTGGTGCCAAATATGAGGGTTATCGGTAACAAATGGGTATACAAGGTGAAAAAAAATTCAAATGGTAGCATATCTAGGTATAAAGGAATGCTCATTGCAAAGGGTTTTTTATAAACCTATGGCATTGACTTTGAGGAAACTTTAAGCCCTATAGCAAGGATGACTATGGTAAGAACTCTCATTGCAGTTGTAGATTCAAAGAGTTAGAGGATCCACCAACTAGATGTGAATAATGCTTTCGTAAACGGTCACCTAGAGTAGATTGTTTTCATGGAGAAGCCCAAAGGTTTTGAAGATTAGAGGTATCCACATCATGTGCATATTAAAGAAGACTCTTTATGGTCTAAAGCAAACACTAAGAGCATGGAATAAAAGGTTAGTTGAAAATTTATCCTAATGTGGTTACAAGCAAAGTGATGCTGACTCATCATTGTATATGAAGAAGGAAGGTGATCAAGTTGTCTACATTGCATATATGTCGATGACCTTATTCTTATAGTGAATAATGAGGCAAGCATTAGAGAGATCAAGAACAAGGTTGGGGAAGAATTCAGGATCTAAGATCTTGGAGAGTTGAAGTGCTTCTTAGGCATATAAGTAATCTACTAGGAGGAATGTATATATATCTCATGCAAAGAAAGTACATTTTTGATGTACTAACAAAGTATAGCATGTGTAATTGCAAGCCAATTGCAAACCCATTGGAGGTAAATGTAAAGGTGAGTGCAAATGAGGGAGAAGACATTGAAGATGTTACTTTTTATAGATCCATTTTAGGATCTTCGAAGTATGCAACCCCTAATAGGCTAGACCTTAAACATGTAGTAGGTTTTCTCTCATAGTTTATACAAACTTCCAAAGTGTGACATTTAATGGTAGCCAAGACAGTTCTTAGATATCTAAAGGGTTGTATAAATGAAGGTTTATTCTATGCTAATGATTAAGATTTGCAAGTAAAAGCCTATTGTGATGCACATTGGATAGGCTCAAAGCATGATAGGAGAAGTACAAGTGGCTACATAGGCATGATTGGAAGCAAAACTATCTTGTGGAGCTCCAAGAAGCAACCTATAGCAGCCCTATCTTCCACAAAAACTGAATATAGAGCCTTAGCCCTCATCACATGTGAGCTTATGTGGTTGAAGAAGCTCTTTGGAGACTTGAACTTGCAGGTAAAACAAATTCCAATCATGTGTGACAATATGAGCAATGCACACCTAGCTTGGAGTCCACCTCTCCATGCTAGGTCGAGGCACATTGAAGTACAATATCACTTCATAAGAGAGAAGGTGATTCCAAAGGAGGTCAAAGTGGAGTGTGTGAGTACCAAAGATCAACTTGGAGATATGTTTACAAAAGGATTGGAAGGAATGAAGCTACTAAAATTCAAAAGAAGCATTGGCATGGTAGATTTAAGTTCAAGGCGTGAGGGGGTGTTATAAAATCAAGCCTTTAAGATGACCAAAATTTATTTCGGTGGTCACAAAAATTTATTTCGATGTTTTTCTTGTGGTCATCAAAATTTATTCTAATGTTTTTCCAATAATCACCAAAATTTATTCCAGTGTTTTCCGGTGGTCACCAAAATTTATTATGGTGGTCTAGCAGTCTGGTAGTATGCTATGTTCTGATGTGTAGGTGTTTTGAATATTTTCCTAAATCATAGCTAAAGTCTCAAAGGTGCACACAGAAAGTGGAAATATTATTTAGAGGCTTGAGATCACAAATTTCAGCTATCAAGTAGCCTCAACCACTTTCCTAAATCATAGCTTAGCAAAAATGTTAGAGGCTGATTGAGAGATTCTTGCAAAATTGTAGGAGTACTTTTGGACAGCCTATATATGTATGAATCCAAGTCATGAAATTAATCTACGACCTCTACTCTCTTCCTAGGGTTAGTATAGAGTGTAAGGAAGTCTTCTTGTACATCATGAAACCTCTTAAAAAAAAAAAGTCTTGCAAGACTACGGTTCTAAACATGTAGATATGAAATGAGTTCATGATACCTCATTGCAAAGCTCTCAATGTCTATTCTGTGTGCCAAGAATTGAGGGAAAAAAAAAATTAGTGACCACTAGTATGAGAGTAGTTAGGTTTTGGGCAAGGTCCAAGATGCTCATTGTGCTTTAGGGTGAAATCTTATACTACAGGAGGTGTGGTAGGAAGAAATGTTTTAGTTTCTAAGTACACACACTTTTGTAATACATGGTTGAAGATGACAAATAAAACCTAGCATGGTGAATCATTGCATTTATTTCCATTTCAACTATACTTTATAAACAATGTATTGATCAAGTTGTGAGTTGTTCTGTATCTAAATTTGAGGAATCAATAGTGTTGTTTGAGGCATATACGGGTGATCTACGAGGCCATTTTATAAATGAACTAACTATGTGCATAGTAGTATAATCTAGCTTGTGGTGTCCAACACTTTTTAAAGATGCTTATAATTTTGTGAAGATCTAGCTTATTTGTTAGCAAGATGATCACCTCATTTTGGAACATCAAGCTTACACTATGCTTGAGTTGGATTTGATCTGCATCAAAAGTTATCGCTTGGATTATGTTAAAAGAATATCTGTTGGAGAGTTCTTTTACTTATACTCAGTTATTAAACCTTTTTAAAAAATTTCTCATGGATCTTTTACCATTGTAAAAGCGTAGAGCTTTACACATGTACAAGGATAAAAAGAAAGCCCAAATGCCACTAATTTGAGGTGGTTGAGTTGTGTTTAATCAATCAATCAAATCACCTAAAAGTAGATCTTCACTTTTCCTAGATTGTAGGAAAGTCCTCCAACAACCATTCCCACCTTCATTTGATTCAGAATCCACTTGTAGAAGTCGTGAATCACTTCTAGAGTCTATATAAAGACTTCATAACACTTGCACAATACATGGAGGCAATATACATACACTCTTAACCATCATTTTCTTGCTCCTTCATTTTTGTACATCATCTTCTTCGCCAACAGTAATCTTACAGAGGATGTTGCTCTCTCTAAAGAGCTCTAAATTTGATGAGAGATGGCTTATGGGATAAAATTATTGTCTAGTTTATCTCTCTAAATTTTGATAGCATTTGGTTTAGTAGATTGGGAGAAATCTGAGTTTTTCTATCTCACGGTCAATCTCTGCATATTCTTGAACAATAGGAAGTACCACTGTCGAGTGTCTGACTCATTCCTATAGCGTATTTTTCTTATTCCTTATAATCTTGTGAATTATATACACTCAACCCTATGTGTATCACTCCCTTAAAAGGATTTTTTCTAATTGTAATCATGCTGATCGTTATGAGCATTTGAAGTTCAATGTCTTCCAAAGATAGTAAGTTTTTTGAGTTAGTCGATGCGAGTACCTATTTATTTTGTATCGACTCCTTCTCCTTCATGTTTTTTTTGCACTTATCAAACTCTTATAAGGTCTATTTGACTCTCCATAGGCTCAAGGGTGGATCTTGTGCCGGTTGGCTAGACCAAACTTCATCGCTTCGAAACTGACTTTTCTACCTCCTACAAGCTTCTCTAATTTCTTTCAGTGGTATTAGAGCTAGATCAACATGGGTGAGTGCTTTCCCTCAATGATCAAAAAGCTTTGTTGACACAACTATATGGTTTGGAAAATGAGGATAGAGGCCTATTTGCAAGGTAGAAATCTTTATGGAATTGTAGCAAGTGATAAAGCTATGCCTATTCCAAGATCCAAAGGAGGACCTACACAAGAGGAGACACATTAGCTGACACTTTGGTGTGCACGGGATTATCAAGCAAGGCCATACATACTAAATTCTATCTCTCACTTTCTATTACCACATATTAGCGGATGCAAGACATTTCAAGAGACTTGGGATGCCCTCGAGACTTTCTTTTCTGCTAGTATCAAAGTAAGAAAGAATCATCTTTGGAACGAGTTCAACCAAATGAAGAAGACACCTAAAAAAACCATCATGGAGTTTATTACCAAGGTCAAGAAGGTTGTGGATTAGTTAGCATCCATTAGAGAGCTGATTAAAAAGGAGGTTATCATGAGGCAAATTCTCAATGGGATTCAAAGCGATTATTAATGGCAATCCTTCACAAGGGCTTATGATCTCATCATGGATGTGCAAACTCCAGACTTCAACATCTTTCTTGGACAAATCTTCAATCAAGAGGCCAACAAAAGAATAAAGGAAGGTAGCTCCTATCATGGTAATTCAACTAGTGCTCTATATGTAGATAAGAAGGATAAGAGTTTGAAAGACGAGAAGAAGGAAGAAGATGAAGATGAGACTTCCCAAGCCAACTTCGCAAGCAAGAGCAAGTGGAAAGGGAAGAAGAAAGGACCAAAGCATGACAAATCCAAGGGTCAAAATGTTCAACCTTGTGCAATTTGTGATAAGACCAACCACACCACTCAAAACTGCTAGTTCAATGGAAAGACCTAGAAAGGAAGTGGAAGAGGTGGATATGGTAGCAATAGAGGTAGAGGTTGACACAACTTTTTATCACGAGGAAGGAGATAAGGAAGTGAGCTCACACACACACTCTCACTCTCAAGGACAAGCACACATAGAGATTGAGGCAAGGAAGAATGATCTTCTTCTTCTTCTTCTTCTTCTTCTATTACATAAAAAGGAATGTACAAGAATGACCTAAAAACAAGAATACAAAAAGTTCAATATATAAAGATCAGTACATAAGGAGAAACCTTATGTTCGTGAATGAGTGAGCTGGCAAGAAACAAATGTGGCATCACTCTCGGTAGATAAATCTAATAAAGCTCAATAAAGTATCCCTGACATATACCGGCATGACCACTATACATCTTAGAGAAACGAAAAACTGGTATGTGTCATCTTGGATCATCACATGTTGAGCTTAATATCTCAACACTTCCCCTCAAGCTCAACGCCATATCCTATAATCCAAGCATCTCCCAAAACGTCTTCAACTTCTCAGCTCTAAGTGCTTTGATGAAAATATCAACAACTTGCTCATCTGTTCTCACATAAACAAGATCAATATCACTTGCTAATAGCTTCTCTCTAATGAAGTGATAATGTACCTCTATATGCTTTATTTTTGCATGGAAAATAGGGTTCGGTACTAACTGTATGCTGCTAAGATTTTCACAATAGATAGTGATAGGCTTTTGCATTTCCACACCTAAATCTGCAAGTAACATCTCCAGCCATGATGCCTCACATGCTGCCATTGCAGCACCTCTATAATCAGCCTTTGTACTCGACAAAGCAATAGTGGGTTGCTTCTTACTGCTCCATGTAATAGCTGCACTTCCAAGTGAGAAAAGAAAGCCACTAGTAGATCTTCTATCTGGAGTACTACCAGCCCAATCTGCATTGGTGTATCCATGAACCTGCAAATCTACACCAGCTTCATAAAACAATGCATAATCCAAAGTAGCACTCACATAACGTAGAGCGCGCCTCGAAGCATCCAAATGTGGCTTCTTGGGAACCTACATAAACTAACTTTCAAGTCCAACAGTATAGCTTAAATTAGGCCTTGTAATTGTAAGATATATAAGACTTCCCATAATTTTCGTGTACATAGTATCATTTTTCAATGCTTCACCTGATGTAGTATCCAACTTCAAGTCCTGATCTAATGGCATAGAAATTGGCTTACAACCAGCCATACAATACTTTTGCAGCATATTCAAGGCATATTGTCTTTGCGACATCCATATACCCGTTTCTGTATGTATAAACTCAATGCCCAAGAAATAGCACAGCACACCAAGATCTTTCATGTCAAATTCCTACCTAAGAAGTTGCTTTACCTCTTTGATGATTTCTTCATTATCGCCACCTACAATCAAGTCATCAACATAAATGGCCACAATGGTGATGCCATCATCAACCTTCCTTGCATATAGTGAATGATCTGCATCACACATGGAAAAACCAATGTTGGTTAAGTAATCAACAATCCTTGCATGCCATGCACATGGAGCCTGCTTCAGCCCATACAAAGCCTTTTGCAACTTGCAAACATATTCTGAATGCTTTGAATCTTCATATCCTTGTGGCTGGTCCATATATACTTCTTCCTGTAACTCAAGCATTCTTCACATCCATCTGTTGCAAAGTCCATCCTTTTGCTGTAGCTAATGCAACAAGTGTCTTGACAGTACACATTTTAGCTGCAAGGATGAATGTTTCCTCATAATCAATGCCATATGTCTGTGCATATCCTTTAGCTTCCAATCGTGCTTTATACCTGCTCATGCTACCATCAGCATTATGCTTTACCTTGTAAAACCATTTACAACCTATGGGTTTCTTTCCTTGCGGCAATGGAACCACCTTCCAAGTATCATTTCCATACAGTGCAACCATCTCCTCATCCATAGCTTTTTTCCAATCTGCAATTCCAATTGCATCTGCAAAGCAAGAAGGTTCAGCATCTTGTATTATCTTTGTCATGTAGGCATAATGAAGAGCCATGTAACTATCATATGTCAATCGTTGCACTGAATTTTGCATCCTACTGTTTCCTCTTCCACTTCCAAAACCTCTACCTCTGCCTCTTCCTCTGCTAGAGTAGAATACCTGCTCAGAACTGGGCTTTCCTTGGGAGTTTGAATCCTCAGCAAGATTATTTTCTTCAATAATCAGCATAGATACCAGATTAGCAAACTTCGGAATATTTTCCATAGTCTGTATGGAAGTTCTAAACTGCTTATATGCAGCTCCTAAACCACGAAGGCACACTTCCACCTTATCATCATCATCTACATTCATGCCAATAGATGCAAGTGACTCACATATGCTTTTGATTTTTAGAGTGTAGTCACTTACTGACATGCTCTTCTTTTCCAATGTATGCAGCTCGTTCTTGAGTTGCAATTTCCGTGCCTTTGTATTAGTCTCATACAAAGTGACCAAATTGTTCCAAGCCTCTTTTGGAGTCTTGGCATGCTGTATGTGTCCAATCATGCTATCCTGTATGCTAACAGATAGCCAATACATTACCTTTTGTGCTCCTTGATTACATTCCTCATATGCTCTTAAATGGTCTGTAGTCCGATTCCTTTCTGGTAACTGCGGAGCATTTTCATTCTCTCCTTCGATGTACTTCCAGTAGCCTTTTCCCATCATGAAATTCATCATTCTTAATCTCCAAGCATGGAAGTTGTTCTTGTCCAGCTTATCACTCATAAGCTGACTCATTCCATCTTTGTTTGCCATTTCTGCAGCAATTCACAACACTGCAAAACACTATAAGAAGCACTTCTGCTTGAACACTGTCACACTTTGATGTGACATTTCGATCTCAAAAAAACATAGTTTTCGTGTTTCAACAGTACATGGAATCACTTAAAATTCTGGATCTGGATTATATCAGTGTTGCCGAACACAATGCAAGTCATAGTTTTTGAAATTGATCTCGGTTTTCTGTAGGCCCTACCTTGCGGGCTCGAAACAGAGGTCAAGATGGCTTTGAAACTTCGAGATGACCCTAAAGGGATAACTCTCAAAAATATTTTGAGGTCTTCTACCTTCACGTCAGTTTTCGTAGCAAACGGAGGCCGTTAGTGAAATTGCATTTTCTCTACGCCTTGCCTAGTAGTCTTCACCGTCGCCTTCTCCACGAGCTCTCTATAGCCACGCTGGCTCTGATACCATGTCGCGAGGAAGGAGATAAGGAAGAGAGCTCACACACACACTCTCACTCTCAAGGAGGAGCACACACATAGATTGAGGCAAGGAAGAATGATCTTCTTCTATTACATAAAAAGGAATGTACAAGAATGACCTAAAAACAAGAATACAACAAGTGCAATATATAAAGATCAGTACATAAGGAAAAACCTAATGTCCGTGAATGAGTGAGTTGGCAAGAAACATATGTGCCATCACTCTCGGTAGATAAATCTAATAAAGCGCAATGAAGTATCCCTAATATATACCGACGTGACCACAAGTGAATTGATTCCCTCCAACAACCATTCCCACCTTCATTTGAATTGAACATCCACTTGTAGAAGTCTTTGATCACTTCTAGAGTCTATATAAAGACTTCAAAACACTTTTACAATACAGGGAAGCAATATACAAACACTTGTGATCATCATTCTCTTTCTCCTTCATTTCTCTGCATCATCATCTTTGCCAACAGTAATCATGTAGAGGCTGCTGTTCTCTCTACAGAGCACCAAATTGGATAATAGACGGCTCATTGGAAGGGTATATTGTTTAGGTTATGCTTGCACATTTTCATAGCATTTGGTTCAGTAATATGGGAGAAATCTTAGTTTTTATGTCTCGGGGTCAATCTCTACATATTCTTGAAAAATAGGAAGTACCACCATTGAGTGTGTGATTCATTCCTATAGCATATTTTACTTATTCCTTATACTCTTGTGCACTATATACACTCAACCCTATGTGTACCACTCCCATAAAAGCATTTTTTCTAATTGTAATCACATTGGTCGCTATGAGCATTTGAAGTTCATTGTCTCTTCCAAAGATAGTAAGTTTTTTGAGCTAGTCGATGCACGAACCTATTTGTTTTGTATCAACTCTTTCTCCTTCATGCTCCAAAGTACATAGTGTATTCTTTTGAACTTATCAAATTCCTATAAGTTCTATTTGAGTCTCCATAAGCTTAGGGGCTGGTCTTGTGCCAGTTCGTTGGAACAAACTTCATGGCCTTGAAATTTTATTTTCTACCTCCTACAAGCTTCTGCAAGTTCTTTCACCTCATAGATTGAAATCACATGTGAATATATCTAATATCACATCTAGAACTATTCATGAGATAAGGTCTTGATTTCATAAGGCCTATACACCACCAACATGATAGATAGGAAATCGCTACATCCATGTTGATATAAATTACTACATTAAGTGGATTGAGGCCCAAGCATACATAGACAACAAAGTAGAACTCATAGAAATTTTATTGTATGAAAATATGATGAACTTTTGTTACACAATGGTCAAACTTACATGAAGTGTTTAAAATTTTCTCTTACCAATGTTGTATCAAAGAATAGTTGTAAACAATTCATGATGCTTTATTAGAATCATCTCATCAAAATCGCACAAGAAAGAGAGCTAAAATAGTAAATATTTTTAGTATTTCTATTAGTTTTTCTTTTTAAAATGGTCGTCTTGTTGAAGGCAATATAAGTAGGCCACGTCCCTTGCTTGTAAGAATTTTTTGCTAAGTGAAATAGTTTGCTCCTCTTTTTTCTTACAAGATTTCCATTGTACTTGCATTTTGAGTGTGTGTTTGTACGCGTGAGTTATTCATCATGATTTTGATCTCCTAAAGCTATTTTGGATTATTAAATGATTCTCTAAGTGAGATTGTAAATAGTGAAGGTATGTCTCGACACATAGGTAGACAACAATCCTGACAAATAGTCTAAATTGTAGAGACCGACTCTCCCTACTGGAGTATCCAAAGCAAGTTTTTTAAAGTGATATGGATAGCTGACACTATCCATTCTCATTTTGGAAAGTTTTATTATTTTTCTCCTTCTAGAGTTTGCATTAGAGGCAAAATAGTTACTTAGAGTCACTCTATGAGGGCCTAAAACGTTTCGAAGGTGCATGGTAGTGTTGGATCATCCCCCTACATATCATGCTAACACCGACATAATTTATCTTACCGCATTGTATTGGATTATAGAAAAAACAGCCCTTGATCTTCATTTTATATGTAATCTAGTAGTACATATGAGAAATGGACGAATTTTGTCGACAACTTGAGAACATCCAATGTGCCTAGTCACAAGTATTGAAGATGGCACAAACAAAGGAACCTTAAGCACACTATGTAGAACAACATAAAGACATTTGAAGTGTCAAGGTACAAATGGGATTGGACATCATGCTTCCATACCTCAAGTCAAGGTATGGCATGAATCCATGGAAAACCCTCTATATGATGGACTTGAGATACTCTCCGATGGGGTCCACACATGCAAAGAGAGACATATGGGCATATACATCATCAACCTCATCCCTCAGAAGGTTATCAAGGTGCTACTCATAATAATCTCTTAGAGGATGGATAGCATAAGGCCAAGAGGAGAAGACTCTATGGAACTAGTGAATTTCTACAGGAAGTTGAGGACCAGTATCCACTTTTATAGTTTTTTTAATAAAAATCTTTCAATGTTAAACTAAATACCCCAATTATTTATCCACAGGAAAAGGATTGTAATAATATACTATTTGGGAGTCCGTTGAGGAAAGACGTACTATTTATAAGGGAAATTAATTGATAATTATTATAAATTCTCTTCTTGCAGTGAATTAATCATGAAACTTGTATCCTTTTGTAATTGTACACGAGGTAATACATAACTCTCTATAAAGTGAAAGTGTAGAATAGGTGGAATTTGGCATGAAGGATAAGAAAGGGACCATACTCCAAGCACAAAGTTGACCATATTCTGATTGATAATTGAACCAATCTCATTTAAGATTGCATAATCTAGTTCGAGAATAGTCTATTTAGACCAATTTCTATTTTAAACAATGGACTTGCAAGAACATTTCCTAGTATCAATTTTACACTCGCTAGGAACTTTTAAGATGATGTAACTTTGTACATTATTTTCCAAGTTAAAGATAGCTTTTTTTTTTTGTTGCATCCGAGTCTTGATATATTTTTTGTTGTAAACAATTAATTGTATAAAGGAAATTGCAGTCCATTATTGTATTTATTTATGTGTTTCCTCCTTAAATTTTGAAGCCAGTGAAAGGATATAGTATTTGTACGGCAAAGTATCCGCCATTTTTGGATTCCAAGAGCACAACTACAATGACTATGTGCAAGGTTCCTTAGATTCTTTAAATTTCTTACATTTATTAAATGTGTTAATTTGAAATGTTGAATCGGAGATATTTCAATTATCTTCACATTCTGTTTGGATGATCTTCACATTCTGTTTGGATTATATTTCTGTTAATAAAATATCCATATGTAAGCCGATAAATCATAAAGTTTCATAGATACATAGAAATCGGAGTATGTTGGCATAATTGGACTCTTATATATGTTAAATATTACGTTTCTTATCCATGATTGGACTCTTGTGTATGTCAAATATTGTAAATTCCCTCAAATTTTAAGATGCGTATTATTATAGCATAAGAATTTGGGACCTCAACTCAAAATAGTGATTATATATGTTAAATCTTGTAAGTTCCCTAAAATTTTAAGTAAGTTCCCTAAAATTTTAAGATGCGTATTATTATAGCATAAGAATTTGGGACCTCAACTCAAAATAGTGAATGGTAATCTATCATCCTTCAAGGACCTCATAAATTTATCGAAATCTTTTACTATTGAAATTATCAGCAGTCACATGAATGGAAAAATGATGCTTTTTTTACGTATGTCATCGTGAAAATAATAACACGTTTAGAAGTATTTCTAAATTTGCACATCTATTTTTCTAAAAAATTCTGGAACCAAGTGGCAGATGTTTTTGGATACCTTGTAAAATTTCCTAGATAATCTACAAAGTGTAGACCAAACCTTGCACTGAAACCCGAACACCATTCCCAATTGTCAAGCAAAGACCAAATAAAGTATCCTTTCACATTTGATCCATCCCTGTTAGAAATAAATTAGAAGATAAATGTTTATTAAAACATTACATGAAATATCACAAGATTCGATCTTAATTTTTCCAGAAAAAACGGAAAACAATTTATATGCCTTAAGTATCCGATAACCGCAGAATAAAATGTTTCATAGAATCTTGAAACACAAGTATTTAACACATACGAACATTTAATAACTGAGATGCTCATTCACTCTGCCTTAGTCACTAGAAGATGCATTCTTTGACATGAAAAATCAGTAATTCCCTCACTAAAAGATGCATTCTTTGACTCAAATACTCCCTCACTCCCACTTTCTTATTCACTCGAACACTGATTTACACCCTCACATAATCAAACGTTCAGTCATTTATTCAGTCACGTACTCTCTAACACATGCACGTGCTCAAAAGCTCATGGATATAATTACCTAAAAAGTGTTTCCATAAATGCGTGTTTGGTAAATGCTCCGTTATTTAATATTTTTTCTACGTACCCACGGAATCACACTCATATGCATACACACATATACACACACACTATATTTATGTCTGCATGTATGTATATATGCATGCATGCACATATGTATGTATATATTTATTTATGTATGTATTGATGTATGTATGTATGTATATATGTAACTAACTATGTATAGATGCATGAATATATGTATACATGCACATATGTATGTACCTACATATGGATGTTCATATGTATGAATATACACATCTATGCATGCACGTATGTATATATGTATACATGTATGTAAGAGTATATACTTAAGTATGCATGTGAGGTTGTATGTATGTATCTAAGTATGCATGCACATGTTTTCTTTTGAATTTTTATATGTATGTATGTATGTACATATGTATTTATGGACACATGTACATATATATGTATTTATGCATGTACATTCGTTTTCATGTCTTTATAAAATACATGTATGTAGTTTACATATATGTATGTGTGTATGTATGTATGGATGTATAAATTTTACATATATGTATGTATGTATGTATGTTTGTATTTATGACGCATATACCTAACTATGCACACATGTATGAATTTATGTATGTTTGAATGTATGTATGTATGTATGTATGCATGTATGTATATATATATATATATATATATATATATATATATATATATATATATATATATATATATATATATATATATATATATATTTATGTATATATGTATGTATATGAATGTATGTATGTATATATGTGTATGTAGGTATGTATGCATTTTTAGATGTATGCTTGTTTGTATGTATGCATGTACAACTATATGCACGTATGAATGCCGATATGCATGTGTGTACTTATTTATGTACCTATGCATGTACCTATGTATATATGCATATATATACAAAACACAATGTATATATGCATATATATACAAAACACAGACAGACACACACACACACACACACACACACATATATATATATATATATATATATATATATATATATATATATATATATATATATATATATATATATATATATATATATATATATATATATATAAATGTCTGTGTGTATATATATATAAATATATATATATATATATATATATATATCTATATATATATATATATATATATATATATATATATATATATATATATATATATATATATATATACAGAGAGAGAGAGAATATCTACATATGGATGTTCATATGTATGAATCCACATATGTATGCATGCACATATGCATATGTATATATATATATATATATATATATATATATATATATATATATATATATATGTGTGTGTGTGTGTGTGTGTATGTATATATATACACATATATATATATATATATATATATATGTGTGTGTGTGTGTGTGTGTGTGTATATGTATATATATACATACATACATATATATATATATATATATATATATATATATATATATATATATATATATATATATATATATATATATATATATATATATATATATATATATGCAATATATACATATGTTTGTATGGATGCATGTACATATATATGTATTTATGCGTGTACATTCATTTCATGTCTTAATAAAATATATGTAAATACTTTACATATATGTATGTATGTATTTTACATGTATGTATGGATGTATGTATGTATGTTTGTATTTATGATGCATATATGTAAATATGCACACATGTATGAATTTATGGATGTTTGTATGTATGCATGTATGTAAGTATTATATTCATGTATATATTTATGTATGTATGTGTGTATGTACGTATGTATGTATGTATACATGTATGTGAATGTATGTATGTATGCATGCATAGACATCTATATGCATGTATGAATGTCCATATGTATGTGTGTATTTAAGTATGTACCTATGTATGTATGAATATATATACATAATACACACACACACACATATATATATATATATATATATATATATATATATATATATATATATATATATATATATATATATATATATATATATATATATATATATATATATATATATATATATATATATATATATATATATATATATATATATATATATGCACACACATAGAAAGAAAGAGCTATGCATATATACATACATACATATATATATACATACATACATACATACATACATACTTACATACATACATATATACATAAATGCATACATACATACATACATACATACACATACATACATACATACATACATACATACATACATACATACTTACATACATACATACATACATACATACATATATACATACATGGATACATACATACATATATACATACATACATACATAAATACATAAATACATAAATACATGATGCATGATTTCATCTCTTTTAATTCTAGCATCTTGAAAAACATCTGTATCTCTTGGCTCCAATATCAACTCCCAATACCTTCTCTCGGATGAAGGGATGTTGTAGCATGATATGATGTTTTCTATCCAAACAAATAGAATTTCTTGCTAATTGTATGCTATTATGATTACCACAATAAATGGTAATTGGCTTCTATGCATTGATACCCAAATTCATAAGTAGCATCTCAAGACATGATTCCTCACATGCTCCCATTACATTAGTGCTATAGTCAGCCTTTGTACCTTATAAAGCAATAATGAGTTTCTTCTTACTGCTCCATGTAACATCGCTGCCGAGCAAAAATAGAAAAGCACTTGTAGTTCTTCTAAGTGGAATACCTCTGGTCCAATCTCCACTAGTGTACTTATGAAACTATAGTTCTACACTAGTTTCATACAACGATGAGTAAGCCAAACCGGCACCCATATAATGTAGGGTGTATCGCAAAGCATGTAAATTTCTTTTCTTGGAAACGTGTATAAATTAACTTTGAAGCCCCATAGTGTAGTTAAGATATGGCCTTGTAATTGTGAGATGGATCAAGCTTCCATAAGTCTTCTAACCATAGTGGCATTTTCCAATGTGTCACTTCAGGTAGCATGCAACTTTAAATTCTGATATGATGGTTTTGAAGTTGGCTTACAATCATCCATACCATACTTCTGCAACATACTCAACCTATATTCTCTTTGGAACACCATACACCTATTTGAGTATGTATGAATTCAATGCTCTAAAAGTAATGCATCACACCAAGATCTTTCATGTCGGAATTTTGCATAATGATTTTCTTTTACCTCTTTAATGCATCTTCATTATCACCACCTAGAATCAAGTCATCAACATAAATGGGTAGAATTATGATGACATGATCCATTTTTCTTGCATATAATGAGTGATCTGCATCACACAAAGAAAATCCAATTAAGATTAAATAATCAACACTATTCTCATGTCAAGCATGTGGGCTTTTTCAAGCCCAACAAAACCTTCTTGAGTCTATAAACATATTCTAGATGCTTTGAATCATCATATGATGTTTTATATCCAAACTTTTAGAATTTCTTACTAATTGTATGCGATTATGATTACCACAATAAATGGTAATTGGCTTCTATGCATTGATACCCAAATTCATAAGTAGCATCTCAAGACATGATTCCTCACATGCTCCCATTATATTAGTGCTATAGTCAGTCTTTGTATGTTATAAAGCAATAATGAGTTTCTTCTTACTTCTCCATGTAACAACATCGCTGCCGAGCAAAAATAGAAAAGCACTTGTAGTTCTTCTATGTGGAATACCTCTGGTCCAATCTCCACTAGTGTACTTATGAAACTATAGTTCTACACTAGTTTCATACAATGATGAATAATCCAAACCAGCACCCATATAATGTAGGGTGTATCTCAAAGCATGTAAATTTCTTTTCTTGGAAACGTGTATAAATTAACTTTGAAGCCCCATAGTGTAGTTAAGATATGGCCTTGTAATTGTGAGATGGATCAAGCTTCCCATAAGTCTTCTAAACATAGTGGCATTTTCCAATGTGTCACTTCAGGTAGCATCCAACTTTAAATTCTGATATGATGGTTTTGAAGTTGGCTTACAATCATCCAAACCATACTTCTGCAACAAACTCAAGCTATATTCTCTTTGGAACACCATACACCTATTTGAGTATGTATGAATTCAATGCTCTAAAAGTAATGCATCACACCAAGATCTTTCATGTCGGAAATTTGCATAAGGATTTTCTTTTACCTCTTTAATGCATCTTCATTATCACCACCTAGAATCAAATCATCAACATAAACGGGTAGAATTATGATGACATGATCCATCTTTTTTGCATATAATGAGTGATCTGCATCATACAAAGAAAATCCAATTAAGATTAAATAATCAACACTATTCGCATGTCAAGCATGTGATCTTTTTCAAGCCCATCAAAACCTTCTTGAGTCTATAAACATATTCTAGATGCTTTGAATCATCATATCCATGTGCCTCGTCCATGTATAGTTTGTCATGCAATTCCCCATGTAAGAAAGCATTCTTCTCATCCATCTAATGCAAATGTTTATGTATATCATTCTTCTAATAATCATGTTTTATGCATGCTTATACTACCATCAACATTATACTTTATCTTGTAAAGCTACTTGCAGTCTATGGGTTTCTTTCCTTATGGTAGTGGAACCACCTTCCATGTTTCATTTCCATAGAGACAACAATCTTCGCATCCATAGGTTTCTCATAGATTGCATTTTTTATTGCATCTTCAAAACAAGAGGATCAGGCATCTTGTATTACCTTGGGCATGTAAGCACAATGATGAGCCATGTAGCTATCATATGTTAATCACTACATTGAATTCTACATACTCCTAGATCTTCTTGGTCCTAAGTCACTTCATCTTGATGTATCATGTGCATGTTGATATCTTACTCCTAGAGTATTCATAGATTGAAATCGATGCTCCTCATCAAGACTTTTTTTGAACCACTTGATTGACCATGAATATCTTCAAAAGTTGTAGATGTTTTACTACTAGCGTAAATCTTTTCTTTACCTTTCTTTGATGTAGTCAATGATGTTGGATGGTTTAAATTTGTGTGCAATCTTCCACTCCATGGGTTTGATTTGGAACTATTTGTAGGTGGTATATCTGGTTCTCTCAAAACCTGAGATTTAGCACTTGAATTTTCAACATTTCCTTTTTCATTTGAGTCAAAATTAACTCCTTTTGCATGAGCATAAAATCTTGCCGTTTTATCAAACACCATTTATTTGCTTACCTTCAGCTCACATGTGACTAGATTGTAGTATTTATATGATTTTTTCTAAAGGATTACCCAACAAATATTCATTAGTTTGCTTTTGGATCAAATTATCTCAAACAAGTAGATATGCAATGAAATCGAATACTTTCATGTGTGATAGTTTTGGTTTTTACCTGTAAACTTCACTTGAGGTGTAACTTGATGTGCAATGGTAGTTGCAGTTTTATTCATGATATCCATAAAAATTTGCACCCCTTCTACCTATTAAAAATGAGGCATTCATTTTAAATCCATCAACACTCTTGCTATTTCTCCAATATGTTTTTTTTTGTGTTCACCAATGGCATTTTATTTTGGTGTGTAACTGCATGAGAACTGCCTTTGATTTTCATGACTCTTTAGAAAATCATTGAAATCATTTGATATGCATTCACCTCCTTTATCAGATCTTCATATCTAAATGTACCTCCCTATTGCTTTTCCACAAAAGCTTTGAAATCTTGAAAGTGAGTAAAAACCTTACTCTTCTCCTTCATGAAAGATACCCGTACTTTCCATGTATGGTCATCAGTGAACGTGAAAAAAAAATTTGCAACCTCCCATGGATGTGGTCTTTGGAGGGTTCTTAACATTTTTATGCACTGTCTCTAGCACATTCTCACTAACATGCTTCTCATGTGGAGATGATGATTTTTAGTGTTTACCAAATTGACATGCTTCCTCTAGCTTTTGTGTATCTGCAATCTTGAATTATGGAAATATGTTCACATGCTCTATTGACCACATCAACTTTAGCCTCTAAAAGTTTTCATGTCCAATTTGTTTGTGCGATATCTCTATATCAACAATAACACTACGACTTGTTGCCAACATGACCAAATTCATTTCAAGGATTTTCACATTCAAGGTAAACATTACACACACCTTGTTCCCTTTGGGAATCAACATTCCAATTTTCTTATACTCTTCTGCGTATAAGGCATCATAATTGAACCTAACTTGGGATTCCTAGTCAAACAATTATCCAATAGAAACTAGTTTCATTGTTTGGAACATGTAGTACATCACCAAGGTACCTTCCCATCCTCCATGAATATTGATATGTTTCATATATGCTCAATAAGATCTAATGTATGATCACACATTTCAAAAAATCCATGAATTTATAAGTTTTGCAAACTAGTAAACCATTCTACATGTCTAGTCATATGATTTGAAACACCAAAATCACCGTATTAAGTATAATTCTTTGATTTGAAACCTAAACAAACATCCTATTCATCCTAAACAACTTCTCCAAATCATTTTAACTTGTGGATGCATTGTTGATTTGTTGCTTTGTGCTATTTTTGTTTGTTCAATGTGAAATCAAATTCGAAGTGACCATGTTTACCTCAATTCCAACATCCCTTTCTATCATTACCTCAATCAATTCGTTGGAAATTTATGCAGCATCTTTGGCTCCCCATGCATCAAAAATTTCCTCTTAGACTATGTCTTACTTAAGTTTGTTGTCGACCCTACTCGTGGTTGTTGTTTCCTAATCCACTTCCAAAGGCTCTCTCTTAGCCTCTTTCTATACAAGAGGATATATAATACTTGTTGAGAACTAGAACTTTCTTGGGATTTTTAAACTTCATAAAGGTTATTTTCTCCAATTAATAGCATGGTGACAAGATCAATATAATTTGGGATATTCTCCCTAGTTCTGAATTGCTTTTATGTAGTTGCTAAACCACGAAGGCAATTCAACCTTATCATCATCATCTAGATTGATGCCAATAGATGCAAGTAACTCACATATACTTTTGATTATTAAGGTGTAGTGAATTATGCACATGCTAGTTTCTCCATTATATGCATCTTAGTCTTGAGTTCAATTTGTGTGTCTTTGTATTCATTTCAAAAAATGCGACCAAACTTTTCCATGCCTCTTTTGGAGTTTTGGTATCTTGTATGTTCTCAATCATGCAATCATGTATGCTAATAGCTATCCAATACAATACCTTTTGTACTTCATGATTCCACTCTTCATATAACTAGTCTGAAGTCTCAGTTTTCTCTTGTAGCTATGGGGGATTTTCATTGTCTCCTTTGATACATTTTCTCCATCATGAAATTTATCATTCTAAACCTCCAACCATGAAGATTTGTCTCGGCAAAATTATGGCACATATGTTGGCTCGTTCCATCAATATTGTCCATTTTTTAAGGAATTCACAATAAAGCAAAAACACTAGAAGCCGTGCCTCTACTTGATCACTATAACACTATATCAGTTCACATTATGTGCTCTAAAAACCATAGATGTTGTGTATCAGTGGTATATGGTATCGCTTGAAATTCTAGATCCCACGTATTTTGAAGATAGCAAACGAATGCATTTTATAGTTTTGCAACTTGAATTTTTTCTATGGGCCTCACCTTGCTACTCAAAATGGAGATACAAAATGGCTCCAAAGTGGAAATATGAGAGGAAAAATTCCCCCTAAAAAGATAAATCTCAAAAATAATATGGCATCTTCTACCTTCATACTGATTCTCTTAAAAAACCAGGATTCATTTTTTGAAGCATGGTTTCTCTATGCCTTCTCACAGAATTTTCACTAATGACCTTCTTCCCCATCTTTCGACAACCGCACTCGCTCTAATGCCATGTCAAGTGAAAGGTGATAAAGAAGAGTACTCTCACACACTCTCATACACAAGGAGATGAGCACACACAAACTGAGGCAAGGAAGATTGATCTTCTTCTTCTATTACGAAAAGATAATGCACAATAAAATGATTGTATTCAACAATACAATCAATACAATATATAAAGAGCACCACATAAGAAAACCCTAATGTATAAAAATGAGTGATTTGGAAAGAAACATATATG
Organism: Ceratopteris richardii; assembly: GCA_020310875.1. Classification (NCBI taxonomy): domain Eukaryota; kingdom Viridiplantae; phylum Streptophyta; class Polypodiopsida; order Polypodiales; family Pteridaceae; genus Ceratopteris; species Ceratopteris richardii. Next base: position 114,116,153 of record CM035409.1, read on the forward strand.
CAATCACTCAAGGTGGATAAATTAGATGAAGCTCACTAAAAATATCCCTTAGATATACCATTATTCACTTCATAGAAACAAAAAGTGATACTTGTTATCCTCATTGCTCGATCATCACATGTTGAGCTTGATATGTCAACATGTGTCTTTGTATTTATGTATGTGTGTATGTATGTATGCATGTATGTATGCATGTATGTATGCATGTATGTATGTATGTATGTATGTATGTGTATGAATTTATGTATGTATGTATGTATGTATGTATGTATGTATGTATGTATGTATGTATGTATGTATGTATGTGGGTATGTATGTATGTATGGATGTATGTATGTTTGTATGTATGTTTGTATGTATGTATGTACGTATGTATGTATGGTTGTATGTATGTATGTAGATATGCATTTATGTATGTTTCTAAGTAAGTATTTATGTATGTATGCATGCATGCATGTATGTATGTATGTATGTATGTATGCATGTATGTATGCATTTATGTATATACATATATATGTTTGTATGTATGTATGTATGCATGCATGCATGTATGTATGTATGTATGTATGTATGTATGTATGTATGCATGTATGTATGTATGTATGTATGTATGTATGTATGCATGTATGTGTTTATGCATGTCTGAATGTATGCATGCATGTATGTATCTGAGTATGTGTGTATGAATGGATGGATGTTTGTATGTATTTATGTACATATGCATACACACAGGTATGTATGTATGTATGTATGTATGTATGTATGTACGCTATGTAATTGCATAAGTTCTTTTTCTTAAATCTGTTGCATTCTAGTAATTACTTTTTAAACGTCCAAGAGATATATCTTATTTAAAATCAAATGAGCTTATATATAATTAATTCGAAAAATATCAAGAATATGCTTGTTCACATATTGAAAAGTAGTTGAAACCTTATATGGGCGGTTTTTGTTTAAAAATAATCCTACAACTCATAATAAGTGAATTCATATTTTTTTTTTGCTTTTCTATATATGCAGATACACGTTTATCCAACTCCATTACGGCATGCAGTTGTTGTGCATCATGTTGATCTTTGAGGAAGCGTGTAGATGCTAGAGATAAGTGCTTTTCTATTTTTTTGATGAATTCATCTTTAATGCACAAGAAAGAGGATGTCTTTATGAAACTCACTTGATAGAAAGTAGAAGATTTGTTAAGTAATCTTGATGGTAGGATATTCGCCACTCATCATTTAGGATAGATTTGAAGGATGTCATTGGACGATGGTTGATATCTGCATAGCCTACAAAAAAAATTAGCATCAATAAAAAAATATCCATATAGTTTATTGTAAGTTGTATGTAACTAAAATTATATAAAAACATAAATTTCATTGCTTAAAATGAAAGTCTTTTGTTTTTATCAAAGTTTTTTCCCCTCTATTTTATATATTAATTTCTTAGTTCTATTATCTTATTAATTGTTATTCAATAGATTAATTCATGGTTTGTTATTAGTATAACGTTTTTGGAGAAAACACTTTATCATAGAGCTTCATGCTCTACTATTCTTTTCCTTGTTTTTAGTGATATTCACGTACTACCATACTATAAAAAGAACTTTAACTGTATGCCATTGCTTGTTCATTCTATGTTTGTCAAGGACTTATTGTGGCTTTCATTTTGAAACCATGAGTCTCATGCATATAAAAATCCTTTAAAGAATCAAATACCATATGAATCATATAATATTTACTCAAAGGAAAACTTGAAAAAATTCATTGAACTTGGTAGATATAATACATGAACTCTTTGAAGTGCATTCTTATATATCAATTCTTTGAAGTGTATTCTTATATATGAATAGACTGAAATATAAATATTGGGACTTATATTTGGTCAAGGGAGAGCTTGAAACAATTACAATAACTTCATGGGATTGTGAGATGGATTTCATTATATCAGCTATCTATAAATAAAATTTGTTGAGAACATACATAAAAGTCCTCACTTTTAAAAATATTTAATTATCTTAGCAAAGGTTAAAAATTTTACCGTAACCGAACAATTAAATCCAGTCTTTAATTTCCATGTGATAACTTTCTAAAGCAGGCCAACACCCTCTTTTCCTATGATGGTTGTCTACAAAATGTTTATAACTTTTATTCTAAAAAAATATTCTACCTATCAACATATCAAAACATAAAAAAGTGATCCTTTCCTTTACAGTGTCAAATGGGCAAACATTTCATGTTTGATTTTTCATGCTAGATTTAGTTTTATCTCATTTCCAGTACACAAATCAAAATAGACTAATTTAATTCATTTGAAGAACCAAAGCATCGTTTAATGCGTGTCTCCAGCCTTTTTCGATGTTACAAAAATATTTCCTATTGTTTGTGTATTTCTGCATTACGTATCTGACCTTGATGGTCATGCCTCTGTCTTCAAGTAATTCGCATTCCTGGGATTCGATATGGCATCTAGGTAATCAAAATTCCACTTGTCAATAATAAAATGAGATTGGAATCTATACCACTTGTCAATAATTCCTCTGGTGATGCGCTGCTATATGATCGTATCTTAGAATTTAAAGTTATCCTAGACTTCCTTATTGTAAATTGATTTATTAACGAGTTTAGGAGAAAATATCTTTTAGTCACTAGTGAAATTTTGTAGGTACGTCATGTACATTACTCTGGAGGACGTAAAACCAACAACTCACATTCGATTAGTTGTGTTTCAATAATCAAACAAGCAGTCAAGTATATTTCAATTTCAATCAGTGGTATATTTCAATTTGTGTTTCCATTCGTCAACTGCATCAAACTACCCCGCTGGGTGGAAGGTATTATCTAGCTATATTTTTTTTTATCATGGTTCAACATATGGTTTTTTTTTGTTTTATTGTTCAGATGATTAACACAAGTTATTGCTCAGGTATCATAGCTCAGACACCTGAATTAAAGTTTCAGGCAGCATTTTTTTAAACAAAAGGCTATAATTTTAGCCATGCCAAAGACGACATTCCCATTCGTTTCTTTAAGAGTTCATCAGGAATGAATAAAAATTGTTTGTATACACAATTTATCGAACGTATTTTGGGACACAAATTTACCATTCTCTGTTACGATGATCAAAGGATTGTTGTATTGAATTCGAACATAATCCAACAGCTTCTTGAATCCCCATGGAACAAAGTATAACCACTTAGCTCTAGGGCTCTAGAGTATATCCATTTTTGGATATGAACAATGTTAGAAGCACAAGGTTGTTCTGCATGCAACCTATCTGGATATAATATTGATACAATGGATAAACAAAAAATTAATTGATTATCTTATGTATGGTTGATAATACCTTAGGGCCTATGCTTTTTCCATTACGTTTGTCTGGAAGTTGCCATAAAAATCATGGTTATCATACACGTGCTTTCAATAATCATTTTAACAATAAAGAAGTCAAAGGAAAAAAAAAACTTTGCACTATGAAAACATACACATGGCATACGAGCAACCATACGTATACAAATGCAACGAATATTTAGAAACCACTTATATTTTTAAGTACACGCACATTCAATTAAATACAAACATACGAAAATAGGTTCCAGATAGGTTCAAGAAAGCATACAGCAGACTTGAAAATGTCCGTCTGGGTTGATATTGTGTAATGACGCAACGATGTAAGCAGGATGCCCAGCTTTTACGTAGGTAGTAGTATAGTGATTGAGGCCTATGAAGTCAAAGGATCCTTTCACTGACGCTTGTTGTCGATTAGTACTCCCCTTCTGAAAAGTTGGCAGCCTATTTCCCACAAGCAGGGTAATCACCAAAGACCAAAGGCCCTAAGAACCTGTAGCAGTAAAACAACAAAAAATGATGCTCTATAATTTTAAGATATCAAATGTAGAAAGTACGATAGGCATTTTATTTATCTACATAATATGCTAATGTGATATATAGAAAACATCAGCCATACCATCCAAGATAGAATTCCAAAGCACGTCTAGATGCCACCATGTCAGCCACGCTTTCTTCATTGAGTGGTTCATACCATCTGGAGTCTAAGGTTATACCTATTAAGCGGTGTTGTTGTGCATTTCCATTAAAAAACAAAATCATGTTACAATATCAGTAATTCTCCTTAAATGAACAATTAAATAATGTTTCTATGAGTAAATGAAAGGTTTCATCTTTAACCAGGGTAAGTATAGAAAAGAAATATTCATGTTCACCTTATTCTTGTACACTGATTCTACTCCCTTATTTAACAATAAGTGCACATCTGGCATCATGGGCTAGCATGCTAAATAAACTGTTTAATACTCTGATTATTCAAATATAGTGAGCCAAGTATAAATATTCAATAAGCTTCACAACTACAACACGCAAGCCAAATAGTTTCTTACCTGGTACTTCTCTTTGTACAAGGCTACAACAGATTCATGAACCAATAAAGCATTGTGCCCAGTGATATAAGGCTCAACATTGGAGTCACCTTCACGGCATTTAGCTCGAATAGAGCACCTTCCAGGCGCATGGGTTCAAAGCGGGGAGTAACCTTGAGAAGCAAAGCTATATGGCCCATTAATCGTAATCCAGTGCTTTACTCGATCACCAAAATATTCAAAGCATGTGTCCGAAAATAATAAGAAATCGTCTCTGAAACAACAAAAGCTCATCCGTTGTAATCTAGTGCTTAACGATAATGCCAACACAGTTAAAGCACATGTCTGTAATCAATGCGAAACTTCTATGTAACAAGAAATAAACGTTAAAAAACAAAACAAAACACACACATACACACAACGCGCACACACACATATTAGACTCATCCATTGTTTAAAGGTCCGCAACCACTCCATCTGTGGTAAAACATACTCCCTACACTCTCATCGAATCGACATCCATGATATATATATACTATTGAATTGTTTTAGTACTTCTAATGTCAAAATACATGGTAATTTTTGTGATTGTTAACTCATCCGGTTGGGTACTCCGCCTCTCAAAGTTGGGGGTGGGGTTCAACCTCCACGGGATGCAGTGGGACCCCTCATCATTTGTGGGACTAGCCTCTTTGGAGGAATTGTGGGCCTTTTGATAGTCAATCATTCGGCACTGTCAGGTTACCTAGTTCAAACCAATCCTCTCCTTTCAAATTATAGCCATATCTTCCCCAACTCTACTTTGTCTTGCCCTCATCATTTGTGGTGAGAAGTCTAAACCAGCCTTTTTGGAGAAGCTGTGGGCCTTCCGATACTCAATCATTCGGCACCATCGGCCTATCCAATTCCTACTTTGTGGATTATGGGAGCTCCGATGAGTATATGCCCAGCTTCATTTGTACTTTCAACTAGTTCAATTTAGCCGAAAGAGTAGATCTTTACGATCAAGCTTGCTTTATAAAGAAATACATGAGAGCTGCTTTAAATGAACTATAAATCTGAGATTGTTTTATAATCCAAGAATCCTTACATGATGTTTTCGCTTAGCCATCCGCCATACTTATCCTGTAATGCTTGAGGCAAATCCCAGTGGTACAATGTAACATATGGTTCTATTCTTGAAAGATGGATTTACGATAGGTAATACCGTTTCATGGGATGCGATGGGACCGAAGTTTCGCTTGAAGATGAGAAAATTCTAACATGCCTTTTTGCAGTAGCGCATCAATGAGATGATTGTAATGTTCTATCCCTGCTTTGCTCACTTGTTCACTAGCACCTGCATGTTTACGACGCCTTCGGGAACTGACCGGAAAACACGAAAAAAAGTAAAGAAAACAAGAAATATTTTAACATTCGTACCTGGGTATATCCTGGACCGTGATATTGAGAATCTGTATGCGTCAACGGCGCCCATCTGCGCCATAAGCTGTACGTCCTCCTGACACAAATGAAGTAACAGGAAAATGGGTTCCTAAAAAGATATACAACATTGCATCTGATTGAGAAAAAAGATAATCGCATTTGAAATGTTACCTCGAAACGGTTATAATGGTCATCGGTAGTATCACCATTTGACAGATCTATCAAATGATTTAACGAACTGCATGTTTTTAAGTTCCTTTGACTTCCATTATATCATTTACATTCAATGGAAAATTGTCGTTCTATACTCTTGTTTTATTATTCCATTCTCCAACGCTTGTCATTTGATTCAAAGTACTCCCGCAAATGAATATTAAACTTCTCCGTTTGAAATTACTGACCTTATTGCAAATGTGCCGGTACAAACTTTTAAATCTAACTGACGAGTATCTCGTTCATCGTAATTATTCGAAACATATGTTTGTGGATATTCGCAACCTCCTTTCGTAATGTACTTCCAGCTAGCATTATAAAACTAGAGGACCACCAAACTCTCTAATAAAATCTTCTGGAACTTTCATTTATTTTCTGAGAGATAAGTTTAACCATGTATATATCGCCATTGGAAAAATAGTTTGGGTAGGAAATGTCACTAATTCAAGATGGATAAGTGGTTCTATAATTTATCTATAAGTCCAACAGAGTCATTGAATGGAGAAAAACAACCAATTCTTGCATTATCAAGTGTAGATCTTGAGTTTTGAGGCATTGATCAAAATATACATATATAAAGCAATAGATCTTGAGTCTTGAGGCATTAATCCAAACGTACGTAAAGCAACATGGATCAAATCCATGTTTAATGACCTGGGAATCGGTATCAATAGAGATGTAATTATCTATTGTGACAATTTAAATAGCATCCAGTCAAAAAAGAATAAAGTTTATCATGCAAGATTGATGCACATCAAGTTCATGATCACTTTGTTCATGTAAAGGTCAACCTACGAGAGGTGGACCTATGCTTCGTCAATGCTGAAGAGTGGCGATCGATGAAATCAAAGGGAGATCGATGGAGTTTATTGAAAGGATATTGAAAAATTTATACTAACCAATTCAACATTTTTTTTGGATATAACCGACATTTTATCATAGAGTTTAGTTCTACAAACTTGTAATATATGCACACAATGCCCAAATACTTAATTCGTCCTTCCTCGCAAGTATTCCAGTTCACCTTAGAACGTCTCTTATCATCTTGCCTTCCCCAGAGAAAACTCGTACAATATGGAAATACCGTGAGGGATATGCTCTTAGAAGTATCAATAACAAAGGAAAATGATAACGTTAATCAGAAATTGTTAGTCATGTTTAATCATTAGTTTCACATTCGTAACTATCTCTATAGCTTCGTTTCCATCCTGTTTATTTCTTCAGCATCTATCCTCATTTTCTTTGCATGTTTGGGTTTTCCAATCAATACTAAATTGTAAATTTTACAAACATCATACGATGTTCCAAAGGTTTCAAAGAAATGAAAAGCTTTCTTGAGGAAATACGTATTGAAGTTTGATGTATTATGCATTGTGAAGAGCCAATTAATTTAGAGTAAAAACGTAATGAAGTGATTGAGAGTGGCAAGGCACTTTTGTATTCTGCCATAATATATGGAACTGCGAAATGATTCTTATGAAGAATTGTCAAGTTTTGAAATTACTTTTCAAAACAAAGATTAAATTCAAAATCGTGTATTGTAGAGGATAAAAAGTTAACTCATTGCCACAGTAAAATGAATTACCCTTCGTAGACTGTTATCGTCGATAAGAATGTGGCCTATACTCATTGTTCTTGAGCCCATGTTTTCATATATATATTAAGCCCGCCTTTCCTTTACAGTGTCAAATGGGCGAACATTTCATGTTTCATTTTTCATGCTAGATTTAATTTTATATATGTCATTTCCAGTACACAAATCAAAATAGACTAATTTAATTCATTCGAAGAGCCATAGCATTGTTTAATGCGTGTCTCCAGCCTTTTTCGATGTTACAAAAATATTTCGTATTATTTGTGTATTTCTGCATAACGTATCTGATCTTGATGGTCATGCCTCTTTCTTCAAGTAATTCGCATTCCTGGAACTCGATATGGCATCTACGTAATCAAAATTCCACTTGTCAATAATAAAATGAGATTGGAATATTTTCCACTTGTCAATAATTCCTTTGGTGTTGGGCTGCTATATGATCGTATCTTAAAATTTAAAGTTATCCTAGATTCCTTTTTGTAAATTGATTTATTAACGAGTTTAGGAGAAAACATCTTTTAGTCACTAGTGAAATTTTGCAGGTACCTCATGCACATTACTCTAGAGGACGTAAAACCAACAAGTCACATGCGATTAGCTGCGTTTCTATCAGTCTCAATAATCAAACAAGCAGTCAAGTATAGTATAGTGAATAGTTCATATCAGTTGTATATTTCAATTTGTGTTTTCATTTGTCAAGTGCATCAAACTACCCCGCTGGGTGGAAGATATTATCTAGCTATATTTTTTTGATCATGGTTCAACATATGGGTTTTGTTTTGTTTTATTGTTCAGGTGATTAACACAAGTTATTGCTCAGGTATCATAGCTCAGACACCTGAATTAAAGTTTCAGGCAACATTTTTTGAACAAAAGACTATAATTTTAGCCATGCCAAAGACGACATTCCCATTTGTTTCTTTAAGAATTTCATCAGGAATGAATAAACATTGTTTGTATACACAATTTATCGAACGTATTTTGTGGCATAGATTTACCATTCTCTGTTATGATGATCAAAGGATTGTTGTATTGAATTCGAACATAATCCAAAAGCTTCTTGAGTCCCCATGGAACAACGTATAACCACTTAGCTCTAGGGCTCTAGAGTATATCCATTTTTAGACATGAACAATGTTAGAAGCACAAGGTTGTTCTGCATGCAACCTATCTGGATATAATATTGATACAATTAATAAACAAAAAATTAATCGATAATCTTATGTATGGTTGATGATACCTGAGGGCCTATGCTCTTTCCATTACGTTTGTCTGGAAGTTACCATAAAAATGAGGGTTATCATACACGTGCTTTCAATAATCATTTTAACACTAAAGAAGTCAAAGGAAAAAAAAAACTTTTCACTATGAAAACATACACATGGCATACGAGCAACCATACGTGGACAAATACAAATGCAAAGAATATTTAGAAACCACTTATCTTTTTCAGTACACGCGCATTCAATTAAATACAAACATACGAAAATAGGTTCCAGAAAGGTTGAAGAAAGCATACAGCAGACTTGAAAATGTCCATCTGGGTTAATATTGTGTAATGACGCAACGATGTAAGAAGGATGCCCAGCTTTTACGAAGGTAGTAGTATAGTGATTTAGGCCTATGAAGTCAAAGGATCCTTTCACTGACGCTTGTTGTCGATTAGTACTCCCCTTATGAAAAGTCGGCAGCCTATTTCCCACAAGCCTTTTCATCGATCCAGGGTAATCACCAAAGACCAAAGGCCGTAAGAACCTGTAGCAGTAAAACAAAAAAAAAAATGATACTCTATAATTTTAAGATATCAAATGTAGAAAGTACTAGAGCCATTTTATTTATCTACATAATATGCTAATGTGATATATAGAAAACATCAGCCATACCATCCAAGATGGAAGTCCAACGCACGTCTAGATGCCACCATGTCAGCCACGCTTTCTTCATTGAGTGGTTCATACCATCTGGAGTCTAAACGTTATACCTATTAAGCCGTGTTGTTGTGCCTTTCCATTAAAAAACAAAATCATGTTACAATATGCGTAATTCTCCTTAAATGAACAATTAAATAATGTTTCTATGAGTAAATGAAAGGTTTCATCTTTAACCAGGGTAAGTATAGAAAAGAAATATTCATGTTCACCTTATTCTTGTACAATGATTCTACTCCCTTATCTAACAATAAGTGCACATCTGACATCATGGGCTGGCATGCTAAATAAACTGTTTATTACTCTGATTGTTCAAATATACTAAGCCAAGTATAAATAGTCAATAAGCTTAACAACTACAACATGCAAGCCAAATAGTTTCTTACCTGGTACTTCTCTTTGTACAAGGCTACAACAGATGCATGAGCAAATAAAGCATTGTGCCCCACAATATAAGGCTGAACATTGGAGTCACCTTCACGGCATTTAGCTCGAATAGAGCACCTTCCAGGCCCATGGGTTCCAAAGCCGGAGTAACCTTGTGAAGCAAAGCTATGTGGCTCATTAATCGTAATCCAGTGCTTTACTCGATCACCAAAATATTCAAAGCAGGTGTCCGAAAATAATAAGAAATCGTCTCTGAAACAACCAAAGTTCATCCGTTGTAATCTAGTGCTTAACGATAATGCCAACACAGTTGAAGCACATGTCTGTAATCAATGCGAAACTTCTATGTAACAAGAATTAAACGTTTAAAAACAAAACAAAACACACACATACACACAACGCACACACACACATATTACACTCATCCATTGTTGAAAGATCCGCAACCTCTCCATGTCTGGTAAAATATACTCCCTACCATCTGATCGAATGGACATCCATGATATATATATACTATTGAATTGTTTTAGTACTTCTAATGTCAGAATTGTTGGATTTAATAAATAAGCTAATATCCGACTATGTATGAACTCATCGGGATGCATACTATTGAATTGTTTTAGTACTTCTAATGTCAAAATTGTTGGATTTAATAAATAAGCTAATATCCGACTATGTATGAACTCATCGGGATGCGAATAGTCGCACCCATAATCTATATATGTAATGTCGACTACATTAATATGATGAGCAGTTACGTCTATCTTGGTGTCTCTGCGTGTCTCTGCGTATGTCTGTGTGGACGTGATGCAGACCTTCATGTTTCATCATGGTATCAAGAGGCACAGACAATCCTGCGCTCACTCCGCGTGTTGCGCCTACTCTGCGTGACTCTACGATTGCTGAGCATGCCGCGCCTGATCAACCGGCTTCTGCTTCAGCCTCGTTCTTCACAGTCGGATTGAGTTCCGTGTTTGGATAGCCCCTCAAAGGAGGTAATATTTATTCGCGCACATTTGCGCTTACTCAACATGCCGATTTCTTGCAGATTGCTCCTTCCTGTGGGTCGCTGCCCAAGGCCTCTGCTCCAATGGCGGAAAATAATGCACTGACAGATGGCGCCACGCCGACGATCTCCCTGTCGACTCTGGGTAATGACAAAGATCCCATGTGCAAACAATCTCCATCGAATCTGCCATCGCTGGCTTGTGACCAATCTCCAACGACTGGATTTGGCGAGCTTGCCTGCGCTTCAACATATGAAGGCAAACCCTTCTGTGCGCTGATGCAGAAATCAATGGTCGATGATCAAAAGTTTCACCAAAGTGTACTATGCGTGCTTGAGACCCAAGTTCCTCGTCAAGACTCTTTTTTGAACTGCTTGAATCTTGACATGTGATGTGAAACACGTGAATCAACATACTAGATATTAATTTTGAAACACCATCAAACATCGTATTCATCATGTGATGTTGAACCATGAAAAACTTCTCTGAATCATCTCCACTTGTGGATGGATAGTTGTTTTGTTGCCTTCTATTATTTTGATTCTTCAACCTGCAATCACGTTCAAAGTTTTGAGGTTTACCACAATTCCAACATCCTTGACTATCATTACTTGAATAATTTCTTTCGAAATTTTTGCAACATCTTTGGCTCCCCCTACCTCAAAACTTTCCTCTTCCTCCTCCATGATTCTGTTGTTGACCTTGGACTTGGTTATTGTGTCCTCTTCCACTTTCGAAGCCTGTATCTCTACCTCTTTGTCTTCCAGAGTAGAATACATGCTCAAAATTGGGTTTTTCATTGGGAGTTTGAATACTCATCAAGATTCTTTTCTTAAATAATCAACATAGCAGAAGGAGATAAGGAAGAGAGTTAACACACACAAATGGTTGAAATTCTCCAAAACCTTGGTTAGAACAAATCTATGAAGAGTTAAAAATTTGTGCTACATCGAGTATGAATAAAACCACTTTCAGTGTCTTAGGAGCCTCAATTCTTCCTTCTGTCTTCTTCAATCTTTTGACTTGACTCTAAAATATTATTTGACTTGTTTTTGAAAAGATTAGGATTATTTGGTTTGAATATGTTACTGAATTAAACATCATAGATAGATGTTGTATGCAAAACATATCCCATATTAGAAGATGCTTTTAACTTAATGAGAATATGATGAATCATTCATGTAAATTTGCTTCAAAGGGACTATGCCATATGATTTCGAATCCATCAGAACCAATCTCATACTCATCTTCTTATTAAAACCTACAAGACATGGTTTGAGTGATTATTTCTCAACTACCTTGGATTTTTCCAATTCACCATTTCGCTACTCTTGATTCACAGACATTATGTTAGAATAAGGCATTTTATCCATTATACTAGAATGTTCCATTATAAGTTAGCTTTAACAATGACAAGTCCATTGTAGATTCCCATTTTCCAAAAAATGGGATTTTTGTATTTGTTCCATCTTTGATGTGATTCGGATGAAAAATTTAAGGAGGAATTTTTACCCATGGTCCATCTTTGGCTCTGATTGAATGCTTGGGTGTTGGTACATCTTCCATGTTTAGATCACATTCAATTTATCTTGCATTCTGCCTTTCTTCTAGAGTTTATTATTTGTAACTAGTTGAGTCTTGGTCTTGAGTAATATTTGTGAATATATCCTTCTATAGAGACCAGCAATTGACCTTTTCCTAGTAATTTTTTAACTTGATTTTTAACTTTATACTATAGAGAGTACATGCATAGAAGAAAAATGAAAAGAAGAGTACACTCACAAAATGAAAGAGTGTGAGACTCAAAAGTGACTAAACCATGAAATGGAGAACTCACATGGATTAGAGTGAGCTTGCCAAGAGCATGGAGTAGGCTCCTCAAGCTTCTAACCAAGTAGAAATCGGTGGAGAGACCCTCCTTATATAAATTTGGGAGCGGCTTCCAAAGTACATCATGTGTGGGATAATTTCCCTTGAAGGAGAATGAATACACTGGTAGAAGCAAATGGCAAGTACCCAAATCCAAAAGAGATAAAATATAAAATGGAAATGGAGTGCCTCTTAGATACAAAGTGGAGATACACTCATGCAAATACAAATGAAAATGATGTAGGAGCAATCATGTCATCAATGTCCCCTCTATAGCTCTATTTTGGAGTAGCCAAATGGTGTAGAAGTCCACCAAGCGCTCAAGTAGAACTAGAAGTAGAGCCTTTGTGAACGTGTCCATGAAGTTCTTGTTATACTTTATGGAATAATTGAATGTTAAATGGATTTTGATGTCTTGAGGTTTTTATTATGATTGTGTTTTTATTACCATTTATTTAAATATTACCGTCTATGAAGCTATTTCTTTTGCACATGATTCTGAGAAGGCATTTTCGTCCATCATGAAGTCTATTTGCTTACAACAAATAGGTCAATGATAACAACCATTCAAGCCGAATTTTCCCTTCAAGCATACTTTCACTACTTTTTAGTGTCCTCCAACTTTTCAACATCCGCTGCACTAAAGCTAAATGTAGGTTGTGAACTAACAATATGAAATCTATCAGAGTTCAAGTACAGAACATGGAGGTGGTTCATGAAGACACTCAATCTGATTGGAAGGAAGAAGCATTGGAAAAAGATCTAAGTACCTTGGGTAACAGAATTTCTATTCATTCTTTACATGCAAGGTACTATTAATGGTAAAGTTGTTAAAATTTTACATGATGATGGTAGTTCTCATGATTTTATTTCTTATACACTAGTGCAAGATCTCCAATTAAGCCCACTCCCTTCTATGTATAAAGTTAAGGCTGCATTTCAAGGAAATAGATATAGTGTTACAAGTGAAGTGCATAATGTTCATATTTGTGTAGGTTCATATTTAGATGAACACACATTCTTAATTGCTCCTTTGCAGTCCTGTGATGTTATACTTGGTATGCCTTTTCATCATCATTCTAATCCATGCAATCATTATCATACACACACATTGAGTTTTAAGTTTTAACAATCAAGATATTTCTTTGTTTGCAGTGCATGACTTCCAAGCATTTTCATTATTTAGTCATACTGAAGTCAAACATGCATTTAGGAAAGGTTATAATTCATGTATTGTTTTTGTCAATAACATAGTTGATTATACACATGCAACTTCCTAATGCATATAAATCTTTTATCGCTTCCTATCAAGATTGCTTTGTGATTGATTTTCCTTCTAAACTACCACCTTCTAGGGTATCTCTTGATCATAATATGGACTTAATTCCTGGTAGTTCTCCTCCCCATAAAGCACCTTATAGGCATGTGCCTTTACATAAAAAAGAAATAGCTAATCAAGTTGAGGATCTACTCCATAAAGGACTTATAAAGCCTAGTTCTTCTCCTTTTGGAACACCTATTCTTTTAGTGGAGAAGAAGAACAAGGATGTGCATTGATTATAGAGCAGTCAATAAGATCAAAATTAAGAACAAATATCCTATTCCTAGAATAGATGACTTGCTAGATAGGCTTTCTGAAGCACATGTTTTTAGCAAAATTGATCTTAAATCTAGATATCGTCAGTTATGAATGACACAAAATGACATTTATAAGATTACCTTTAGAACTCAAATTGGTCACTTTGAATTCATGGTATTGCCTTTTGGACTAACCAATGCATCTATTACATTTTCAAATATGATGAACACCATTTTTCTTGATTACCAAGCTTTTATTGTTGTTTTCTTTGATGACATACTTTTCTATAGTGAGAATGGCAATGACCATGAAAATCATTTAGCAACAGTCTTTAATTTGCTACACAAAAACAAACTTTATGAAAATCTTGAAAATAATGCTTTCTTCCAAAAAGAATTGAAGTATTTAGGACATACTATTTCTAGTCAAGGCGTTCATGTAGATCCAAAGAAAATTAAAGTAATTGAAGAATGCCTTGTACATCAATCTGTGAATGATGCACCCTCTTTTCTAGGGTTGGCTAGTTTTATGGAAAGTTTGTAAAAGGGTTCTCTTATTTAGCACTTACACTCAAATTATTATTGAAGAAAAAGTTGAAATTTGCATGGGGATAAGCACAACAACAATCTTTTGAAAAACTCAAACATGCACTTTCTCATGCACCTATTTTGCAACTACAAGATTTTGCACAACCTTTTGATTTAGTTAAAGACAGTAGTGGTTTAGGTATAGGTGTTGTATTAATGAAAAATGATCATCCAACTACATTGGAGAGTAGGAAACTTAAACCTTCTCAAGAGACTTATAGTACATATGATAAGGAACTCTTAGCTATTGTGCATACTTTCAGCTTTTCAAATATAGTCATCACTGATGGCTTGAACAAATGTGGATCTTCCACCCGTGCTTCCTTTATCTCTTGAAGCAAAGATCTTTATGTTCTGGTGTTCTTTGTCAACTTTTGATCGCGGAAATTCTATCGTGTCTATGAAACCCATGACATCTTCTGCAACATCGTGACCTTCGTCCATCTCAGAAAATGCCTCGTGCATTTCTTCCATGTGTTCATTCTGTGTAATGCTACCAATACAGTATACTTCTACCTCCCTCTTGGTTCTCTTCTATCCACGAGAGGTACATGGTGCTATGTTATTTAAGTTTACCTTCTCACCAAGGGAACCATGCGACTAGTATTGTAGGTTTTGTAGTCTATTCGCTTCAAAGGATCCATATTCTCTAACCTGTTTAGTATAAATCCATCATTTCCAAAAAAATTGATATTTGCACTCCATATGCTCCCCTAGATACTAAGATGCCATTTGATACCATTTGGAGATGTCAGAACATTTAATATATGATACATTTAATTATATATTCGAATTTCATTTCCAAAAAGCTTATTTTTTATTATAAATAAATCCTATTTTTTATATATTCAATTATATATATATATTTAATTATATACATTTAATTTAATTCAAAACCCTAATTTCTTATATATTTAATTATACATAATACATTTGATTATAAATTCTAATTTTTTCTTGACTTTTATATATATTTGATTATATATACTAGTACTAAAACTTAAAACCCTATTTTTATATATTCAATTATATATATTTATTTTAATTTAAAAACCCTAGCTCTTTTCAATTTTATTCATCTATACTAAAATCCTCTCTCTTATATATAATTGATTATATATTCTAAATTTTTCTTAAATTCTGTGTATATTTGAATATATATTTCAATACTAAACCTAAACTTTATTTTTTAAAATTAAATTATATATATTTAATTTAATTCAAAAACTCTAACTTCTTATATACTCGTATATATGTGTTTGTATGTATAAACCCTAAAATACTATATATATATATATATATATATATATATATATATATATATATATATATATATATATATATATATATATATATATATATATATATATATATATATATATATATATATATATATATATATATATATGTGTGTGTGTGTGTGTGTGTATGTGTGAAAATCCTAAAAATCCTAAGGATCTTTGTTTTATATATTTAATTATATTTATTTATTTTAATTCAAAAATCCTAATTTCTTATATATATATATATATATATATATATATATATATATATATATATATATATATATATATATATATATATATATATATATATATATATATATATATATATATATATATATATATATATATATATATATATATATATATATATATATATATATATATATATATATATATATATATATATATATATATGTGTGTGTGTGTGTGTGTGTGTGTGTTTATGTATTGTGTTTATATGTGTATACATGTGAGTGCATGTGTAAAAACCCTAAAACCCTAATCTTAAAGACCTAGGCCTAAAAGATGTATATGTGTGTATGTGTATATTCATGTATATATATATATATATATATATATATATATATGTGTGTGTGTGTGTGTGTGTATATATGTGTGTGTGTGTATGTGTATATGTATTATGTGTGTATATGTCTATATATGTGTATGCATGTATAAAAACACTAAAACCCTAATTCTAAAGACCTAGATTGAAAACATGTATATGTGTGTATGCATGTGTATATATATGTGTATGTATATATGTAATATATGTGTATGTGTGTATATATGTGTTTGCATGTGTAGAAACCCTAAAACCCTAATCTTAAAGACCTAGACCTAAAACATGTATATGTGTGTATGTATGTGTATATATATGTGTATGTATATATGTATTATGGTGTGTATGTGTGTATATGTGTATGTATATATGCATATGCATGTCTGTATATGTGTGTGTATGTATGCATGCATAAACATGAGTATGCATGTGTGTGTATGTATCTCAATCTCTCTCTTTCTCTCTCTTTATATCTCTCTCTTTCTCTCTCTTTATATCTCTCTCTCTCTCTTTCATTTCCCTTTCTCTCTCTCTTTTATCTCTCTCTCTCTCTGTTTGTCTCTCTCTCTATCTCTATTTGTAATAAAGAACAAAACAATCAATCTATTTCTAGTAAAGAACAAAACAATTACTTACATCTATATGTGTGTATATGTATCTCTTTCTCTCTCCCTCTCACTTTAATCTCTCTCTCTATCTCTTTGCCACTCTCTATCTCTATTTCCAATGGAGAACAAAAAAATCACTTACATCCATGTAATCCTTCAAATCACTGTCGTCAAAGCCCAATCAATGTGATCACTCATCAAATTCTAAAGAATAGATGCCAAAAAGCTCTTGCAAAACAAAAGACAAGAGAAATTAGAAAATACAAAACATAGAAAAAGAGAAAGGGTGAAAGAGTATGTGCGTCACTTACCAAGATGTGAGATCTAGAAAGACATGTGTGTGTAGAGAGAGAAACCAATGTGTGTGCGTACACAAGGCGATCACAGTGCAGGTGGACGAGCATAATGTGTGCGTGAAATACAAAGGTAGTGCTAATAGTAGAAAAGACAATAATCAACCCTAGACCCTTTTTAGAGTGCCAAATTGAGTGTCAAAATTAATGGTTGGTACCCTTAAAAAATACAAAGCTAGTGCCAATAGTAGAAAAATGGAAACTAATGCACCTAAAGGGAATGCGCTTTGCTATTACCTAAAAGGTTTTACCCAAAGGCTTAAGCAAAAACCAATTAAGCATAATCTTTCACCAGTCAGGTCTCGTAATGAGCTAAAGAATGTGGGTTAAAATAGAGAGAAGAAGTCCATTGAGTGTTACACAAGGACCCTTAATTGATGGAATATAGTGCTTAGAACCAAAAGTATGTTGACTATCTTATGGAGAGAGATTTTTGTTTAATCAAAAAATACAGATGTGGGCACGATATATGTTTACTTGAATACTAGATGCATTGCATGTGACCCAAAGGGAATTGAATGACTTGGCAAAGATCTCTAAATGCATCATAGAATTCTGTGAGTAGAATTTGGATGGGCCATAAATAGTTTTCACAAGTTGGAGATAGTATATCCCAAAATATTAATGACATTATTGCTAATGTCATATAGAGCAAACGAGATGGGTGCCAGTTTAATCATAAAGAAAATGGCATTAATTTTGCAAAGCTCGGACTCTCTTCTCACTCTCTCTCTTGCTCTCTCTCTCTCTCTCTGTCTCTCTTTATGTGAGAGAGGAGATGATGCAAAACTAGAGAGCATCACCTACACTTTGGATTAGTGTATAGAGTGTATTGTAGCTTATGGTTCTCTCCTAATGGGGGAGAACAAGAAATGGATGGCATGGCGATTGTGACCCCACCCCTGCTGCGAGCTGAAGTGATGGGAGGGAGCTGGTCCGATGAGGAGAGCAAGAAAATTATCTCTCTCTCTCTCTGTGTGTTCAAGAGAAAGCAGAAAGATCTTTGGACCTTAGAACTATATCTTCATGTGCACTGTGTGGTTGTTTTTGAAAGATGTTGAGATGAGGAGCAGAGCCATAGCATTGTAGTGCAGCCTTTGTGTAAAAAAAGTGTGAGCAAAAAGTATGGATTCACAACTATCCACTTGTAGATGGCGTGCAGAAAAGACAACTCTGGAAGATAGTATGATGGAGTTTCTGTTAGATGTGCTCTTCTATAGTAGCAAGAACAAGCTTGTCTCATTTGTGTCCGCACCTCAAATGTTGCTTTTCTTCATCCTTTGAAATCACCAAGTGTGCGTGCACATCTCCCACAACAAGAGATATCCTGAAGATTGGATGCAAAATATCTACCTAAATGGAGAAGTTCTCAAACCATCCAATATCAAAAAGTAGTTGTATAGAGGTGTTGAAGGTGGGAGGTGATGTATGGCGCTCCGAGAATTTCTCTTGAATCACTTGTGTTGCAGCCTTGTACTACAAACCAAGCGCTCACCGATTTCTCTGTTATGCACAAATACCACCTCGATTCTTACTTTTGATGCTCTAGGAAAGAAAAATATTTCCTTCTCCCATGCGAGTAGCACATCCCTCTTGGCTTTGTTAAATCATGAATTAGGTTAAACCACAATTGTCATTACCGAGAACACTACTGACTAATGATAAAAACCAATTCAACAAGTTGGCATATATAATACTTTTTGCCAAAATGAAGGTAAAGAGTGTTAGTGAACACTTCAATATTGTCTATTTAAAATGAGCATCACACAAGATGCTAAGGAGTGTTTAAAAACACTAAAAAATCTGAGATCTATGACAAGCTCAATACAATGCCAGAAATGATCACCACAGTAAGGTTGGGAGGGAGGGAAATGGGGGTAAACAAGTGAAATAATGGATGGAAGGAAGGGTGGCAGGGTTGGAAAGGGACAATATGTAGCCCAAGAGTTCAAAATTGATGGCTAAAGAGGCTTCTCACAATGAAAAGAGCCACCCCACCAAACTCAAGCACCACCACCACCAAGATTTTCACAATGACCACCAAAATGACCACCAAGACCTCCACCTAATGCTCTGATACCATGTAGAGTGTACATGCGTGGAACCAAAATGAAAAGAAGAGTGTACTCACAAAATGAAAGAATGTGAGACTCAAAAGTTTGTAGACCATGAAATGGAAAAGGTCACATGGATTAGAGTGAGCTTGCCAAGAGCATGGAGTAGGCTCCTCAAGGTTCTAAATAAGTACAAATGGGGTGAGAGGCCCTCCTTATATAGAGTTGGGAGGGGCTCTCCAAAGTACATCATATGTGGGATAATTCCCCTCGAAGAAAAGTGAGTACATTGGTAAAGGCAAATAGCAAGGTACCCAAATTCAAAAGAGGTACAATATAAAATGGAAATGGAAAGCCTCCTAGATACAAAATGGAGATGCATTCATGTGGATACAAATGGAAATGACGTACGAGCAATCTTGTCACCAACTGATACATGTGCCTTTTTTCTAGTAATTGGTCGGCTTTTTGTTTTGCAAATTTATGCACATACCTTTTTTTCTAGTAATAAGTCCACTTTTTGGGATGCACCTTAAAAATTTTCCCAAATTCAATACCATATTGGCTTGAGTAGGCCATGATCCATGGAATAGTAAATGGAAGCATCCTCAATGGGTAAGACCAGTACTATTGAATCAAAATCAAACACACATTCTCAATGGGTAAGACGAGTACTATTGAATCAAAATCAAACATACATTCTTCCTCCATCACCATTACATTTTCAACTTGTCCCAAAGGTTTTATTCAATAATGGATCACTAGAGTGACTAAAAAAGGTTTCTTTTTTTAATGTTGAGCCACAATTGTCGTATCTTGATTTTTGACATCAAATTAATGTCAAAGCTACCATCTATTATGACTCCTATGATAGGGGTTTCTTGAAAACAATTATGATTTTTAAGCTTTTCTACTCTACTATTTGAGGCATCATATTATGCATTAGTTTTAGTAAATCATTTGTTATGATGGATCCAAGTGGATGAGTTCATCCCAACTCACTTTATGATAAATCTTCTTCAGGAAGTCTTCTATGTTAAATGGATGGTGCGAAACTAGTCATGTTGCATGAGCATTAAGCTCCATAGTTGTAAGGTCATATGAGTCCTCAATCTCTTGTATAACTTTTGGTGGTTGTATAGTTTGAGATTCATCTTGCTTTTATTTTATCTCATTCTTCCATTTTTCTACAAAATTCATATTTTCATGATGGGTTCCCTTCTTGATGGTAAATAGCCACTAACTTAGGAGGCATAACATTTTCTCAAGTTACTTCCTTTATGTGTATAGCGCCCACTCTTTTCTTTGGAAAAACCCTATTTTAATGGTCCTTTAGCAACTTGTTTAGGAAGTGACAATTTACTTTGAACATAATTGTACTCTTCATAATTATAGAAGCCTCTTTCATGGAATATGGAGTGATTGGAGGACTGTCTCCCATCGTGCTCTGAAACAAAAGAACTCAAATAATTAGCATGTGATAATAAAGGTAATATAGAGAAATGGTAGTGTATGAAAAAAACTAGCAAAAAAAATAAACAAAAATTAGTACGTATAAGTGTTTGATTCAAACATCCTCTAGTCTAGCATCCTCTTGGAGATCAGATGCACCGAGAATATCTATCTCTATATTGATGAATTCTAAATCGCTTGTTATGCAAGTTTCTTCCTGATCATCATCTATTGCTTCGTCCTGTATTTCATCTTCTTCAATGACCTCTTCTTCTCGAATAATGATCTCTTCCTCCTCGACTATCGAATGAATCTCTAAGTCGACTACAGATGGACTTTCTTCTACATCTATGTTCTCACAAATTTTTCTATTACATGGGGTGACTTGTAAAACAAATAGCCACTCTCGTTCTTTTAAATCTGGTCTAAAAACAACTTGCTCACAATGTTCGAGAAGTACAAATGTATCTCTTTCATCCATCCATAATTTTGTGGAGTCGACTTGAAGCAAACCGCTTTTATCCCACCTCATTGTTGCGTTTCTTCCAGAGGTGACTACTTTGAAGCATTTCACATTAAAAAAAAAGTAATCAAACTTCCTAAAAGATAGTTTCAAGATATCTTGAATCACACCACAATAATCTAGTTGGCCTTCTTGAGCATTATCATCTCTTGCACTCGCTCTACTTTTTTGCAAAAAGTTCACCATCACCCCACTATCAAAGGTAGACCTATTTTTATCAATTTGTGCGATCCAAAAGTGTCATCCATGAGACTATAGTGCACGGTATTTAGTATACTCCCAATCACATCCCTTGCAAGTTCTTCTTCTTCTTCAAGGATATCTTCACCTGCTGCCTTTGCTTGTGAAACCGCTGTATCTAGCCATCTGCTCGTTGGAAAAGGTCGAAGAGGTTGAAGACTTTCTGGAAGAGGCAAAAATCAAGTGGAACGACTCCTTCGAAACTGAGCTCTTCCTTTGTTTTGGTCTCCTTGGCAAGCGCATACTTTTCTAACCACTTCTGCATAGGCTCACAGTTAACTATGCAAAATTTCATTGCCTTCTCTCTGAAAGCTGGATCTATTTTTCTTTGCAATCCTTTACCTTGTGGTTCATCGCCTACGAGACAAACATCTTCATCATCGCTCCATAAGCAAGGCATTTCTGGATCCGACATACGTAGAAACCTTAGTTATGAATACAAGAGACTCTTGTACAAGCCATCCCTCTGCCATGCTACCCTCTAGATGTGCTCTCTATCGAACAAACCCTTTTAATGTCTTCATAAAGCGCTCTAAGAACAACATCCATCGACTATGGATAGTTCCTGCTATTGCAACTTCATCTACCACATGAACCAGTAAATCAAGTTGAATACTTGTGGGAAAGTATTTCTCTACCATACAAACAACCTCGATAGCATTGAGTTTCACACTCTCTATGCTATCTCTATTTATATCTTTAGAAGTTATCCATCGTACTAAAGAACTAATTTTATAAATGGTTCTTTGTACGTCCTCCGGAAGATAATCTTTTAAGGCTCCAAGATCGTCATTTCGTGTGAAAGCAGTCTTTCAATACCTCATGCATCCAGTAGGTGTTCGAAACTCTGAAACTGTTTTCTTCATTTGTTGCTCTTCCATCCTGCGAAGCACCCAAGGAGCTCTTGGTAACGATATTGTTCCGTTGGGCTTAGTAATTGCCCACAACTCTCGCATACGACCTCGCTCTTCTAAGTCCTCCCTTTGTGCTTTGCTTTATTTCTTTCCGATCAAAGTCTTCCAAAAAATCTCTCCCACATTATTAAAAATATGCATCGGGTCTACCAAATGATTGATCAATAATTCACTCCAATAAGGGATCAGTTCATGAAAAATGGAAAACCATTTCATGCCACCGATTGGAGTTTCTGAATCCCAGAGTTGTTTCCAATCACTAGCTTAAATTTGGCGTTGCGCTTGTG
Source organism: Ceratopteris richardii (assembly GCA_020310875.1). NCBI lineage: Eukaryota > Viridiplantae > Streptophyta > Polypodiopsida > Polypodiales > Pteridaceae > Ceratopteris > Ceratopteris richardii. Next base: position 114,139,393 of record CM035409.1, read on the forward strand.
AACCAATTTATCCTTCACGTAGAACATGTCCATCAGGAAAATATCTATGGTGTCCTTCATAGACAATTTTACGCAGTGCTTTGGAATAGTGTGCTTCGAGTCGTGGTCCACATAAGGGACAAGCATGATAACCGGAAATGGATAAACTTGAACATTCACCATAACCAGGCCAATCATGCATCATCCACATAAGTATGCCTTGCACTCGCACGTTTCTTCTTCTTATATATTGAGACATGTCATGCACAGTAATCCCATCCCATAAAATGCAGAGTTCTTCCACAAGTGGTGCAAGATATACATCCATGTTTTTTACCTTATATTTACCTAGTACAATAAGAGCTAATAATAAATGACCTTTCTTTGTGGCGAGCCATGGTGGGATGTTATAATTGACCAAACATACAGGCCACATGCTCCATGAAGAGCTGTGTAAACCAAATGGATTTACTCCATCCATAGCTAGGCCTAGATGTATGGACCGAGGCTCACTAGCAAACTCTGACCACTTACTATCTATGTGCTTCCAAGCATCAGAGTCGGTAGGCACTCGCATTACATCATTTGTAGACTTGGTCTTTGTATGCCATGACATTAACTCAGCTATACATTTTCATATAAACATGTTCTTAATTCATGGAATGATAGGAAAGTGGATAAGAAACTTTGCGGGGATTGCTTCACCTACAAGGTCTTCTCTAAATCTATTCGCTCCACACTTTGGACATACGTGGAGATGCTCATAATCATTCCGAAAGAAGATGCAATCATTCGGATAATCATGAATCTTAGTATAATCCATTCCAATGGACTGTAAAAGTTTTTTTGCATCTCCACGTGTTGGAGGCATGTCATTGCCCTCTTGCAAAAATTGATCTTTAAGAAGCCTGCAATAAGCAATTAGAAGGATATTAGTAAATAAAGTTATTTTGATCCAACAATGAGTTTATTTCAAATCCACCTACCTGAACAATTCAGTGACTCTATAAATGGATTGAAGATTGAGCATCGCGAGTGATGCACATAGTACAAATATCTTTGCTCCATTGTAAAGTAATCAAATTCTTTTATATATTCAAATATTTTCTTCATTAATCCTATTTTTATATATTTAATTATCTATATTTAACTAATTTATTTAAAACACTAGTTCTTTTTATATTTATTTATCTATATAATTATCCTATTTTATATCTCTATTGATTTATATATTCAAAATTTTTTCCTAATTTTTTCTATATTTTCTCTTGATATAAATTTAATTGAGTTATATGTATGCCTAAACCCTAAAACCCTAATCTTAAAGATCTAGACCTAAAATATGTATATTTCTCTATGCATGTGTATATACATGTATATATGTATTATATGTGTATGTGTATGTGTGTATATATGTTATGCAGGTACTAGAACACTAAAACCCTAATCAGAAAGACCTAGACCTAAAACATGTATATATGTGTATGCAGGTGTATATATATATGTGTATGTATATATATACATGTATATAGATATGTGTATAAGTATACGTGTGTATTTGTATGTGTATATATATTTACTCAGGTTAAAATCCTTAAAATTAAACCTATTTTTATATGTTTAATTTATTTATTTAAAACACTAGTTCTTTGCATATTTATTATCTATATAATTATCCTATTATATATATATATATATATATATATATATATATATATATATATATATATATATTCTTAATTTATCCTATTTTGATATATTTAATTATATTATTTAGAACACTAGTTTCTTTATTTATTTATCTATATAATTATCCTATTATATATATATATATATATATATATATATATATATTTATTTATTTGTTTATTTATTCAGATTTGTTTCTTAATTTTTTTCTATATTTTCTCTTTATATAAATTTAATTGAGTTATATATATGCCTAAACCCTAAAACCCTAATCTTAAAGATCTAAACCTAAAATATGTATATTTCTGTATGCCTCTGTATATAGAAGTATATATGTATTATATGTGTATGTGTATGTGTGTATATATGTTACGCAGGTGTTAAAACCCTAAAACCCTTATTAGAAAGACCTAGACCTAAAACATGTATATATGTGTATGCATGTGTATATATATATGTATTTGTATGTATAGGTGCATAAGTATATGTGTGTATATGTATGTGTATATATATTTACTCTGATTAAAATCCTTAAAATTAAACCTATTTTTATATATTTATCTATATATATTTAATTAATTTATTTAAAACACTAGTTCTTTTCATATTTATTTATCTCTATATTTATCCTATTTTTTATATATATTTATGCATGTGTGTATAGGTGTATGTGTGTCTATGTATGCATGTGTGTATATGTGTATGTGTATCTATGTATGCATGTGTGAGTATATGTGTATATGTGTATATGTATGCATGTGTGTATATGTGTATATATTTATCTATATATTTATTTAAAATACTAGTTGTTTTTATATTTACTTATCTATATAATTATCCTATTAGATATTTTTATTTATTTATTTATATATTCAGATTTTTTCCTTAGTTTTTTTTATATTTTATCTTTATATAAATTTAATTTGAGTTATATGTATGCCTAAACCGTAAAACCCTTATCTTAAAGATCTACACCTAAAATATGTATATTTCTATATGCATGTGTATATACATGTATCTATGTATTATATGTGTATGTGTATGTGTGTATATATGTTATATAGGTGTTAAAACCCTAAAACCCTAATCAGAAAGACCTAGACCTAGAACATGTATATATGTGTATGCATGTGTATATATATGTGTATGTGTATATAGATATGTGTATAAGTATATGTGTGTATGTGTATGTGCATATATATTTACTCTGATTAAAATCCTTAAAATTAAACCTTTTTTTATATATTTAATTATATATAATTAATGAATTTATTTAAAACACTAGTTGTTTTGATATTTATTTATCTATATAATTATCCTATTTTCTATATGTATTTATTTATATATTTAGATTTTTTTCTTATTTTTGTCTATATTTTCTCTTAATATAAATGTTATTGAATTATATGTATGCCTAAGCCCTAAAATCCTAATCTTAAATATCTAGACCTAAAATATGTATATTTCTGTATGCATGTGTATATACATGTATATATGTATTATATGTGTATGTGTATGTGTGTATGTATGTTATGCATGTGTAAAAACCCTAAAACCCTAATCGAAAAGACCTAGACCTAAAACATGTGTGTATGTGTATGCATGTGTATATATATGTGTATAAGTATATGTGTATGCATGTGTAAATAGCCTAAAAACCCTAAACCTATTTTTATATATTTTATGTTAAAAAAAACTTTAAAATCAAAATTTTATATATTTAATTAATACACTAGCTTATGTGTGTGTATATGTGTGCATGTGTGTATGTATGTGTGTGTGTGTGAATGTATGCATGTGCGTATGTGTGTCTATGTATGCATGTGTGAGTATATGTGTATGTGTGTGTATGTATGCATGTGTGTGTATGCATTCATGTGTGTGTGCATGCATGTGTGTATGTATGTGTGCGTGTGTGTGTATGCATGCATGTGTGCATTCATGTGTGTGTGCATGCATGTGTGTATGTATGTGTGGGTGCATGTGTATGCATGCATGTGTGTATATGTGTGTGTATGTATGCATGCATGTGTGTATATGTGTGTATGTATGCATGTGTGTACATATATGTGTGTATGTATGCATGTGTGTACATGTGTGTGTGTATGTATGCATGTGTGTATATGTGTATGTGTGTGTATGTATGCATGCATGTGTGTGTATGTGTATGTGTGTGTATGTATACATGCATGTCTGTATATGTGTGTATGTATGTGTGTGTGTATGCATGTGTGTATATATGTGTGTGTATGAATGTGTGTATCTGTGTGTGTATGTGTGTGTATGCATGTGTATATGTGTGTGTGTATGCATGTGTGTGTGTATGTATGCATGTGTGTATATGTGTGTATGTATGCATGTGTGTATATTTGTGTGTATGTCTGCATGCATGTGTGTATGTATGTGTGTGTGTGTGTATGTGTGTATATGTGTGTGTATGTATGTGTGTATGCATGTGTGTGTGTATATGTATGTATGCATATGTGTATATATGTGTGTGTATGTATGTGTGTATGCATGTGTGTGTATGTATGCATGTGTGTATATTTGTATGTGTGTGTATGCATGCATGTGTGTATATGTGAATGTATGTATGCATGCATGTGTGTATATGTGTGTATGTATGCATGTGTGTACATGTATGTGTGTATGTATGCATGTCTAGATGTGTAGATGTGTGTGTGTATGTGTGCTCTTTTTTCATATCTCTTTCTTGCTCTCTTTCATCTTTGTTTATCTCTCACTCTCTCTCTCTTTATCTATCTATCTCTCTATCTCTCTTTCTCTCTCGTCTCTCTCTCTATCTCTCTCTCTCTTTTCTCTCTCTCTTTCTCTCTCTATCTCTCTCTCATCTCTCTCTCTCTCTCTCTCTTTATCTCTCTATCAATAGAGAATAAAACAATCACTTACAAGTATGTCCCTCTTTTGGATCATTGTCGTCAAAGCATAATGTATGTTGTCTATTGTCAAATTCCAAAGAATCAATGCCAAAGAACTTCTACAAACTCAAAGGGAAGAGAAATTATAAGACCTAAAGCATAGAGAAAGACAAAGGCTAAGAGTAGGCGCACCACTACCAAGATGTGAGATCTAAACAGAGAGAGAGAGAGAGTGTGTGTGTGTGTGTGTAGATAGAGACATCTATGTGTGTGTGTGCACAAGACAATGCAGGTCCCAATTCGGTTCGTGCACGCAAGTTCGGCAGAAGAAAACCAATACTGAAACATGTGCGAAATGTTCAGTCTTGCTCTCGGGTTCCCGGTATGTTTAAAACACGGCCTCAAGATATGCATCGGTATGGGCATTGGTATGAGCTTTAGAACTTTCCAGTAAATTACCGACACTTGTACCAATGCTCATACTGATGGATATACCGATGCTCATACTAACACTCATATTGACGGTCGCGAGACATCCCGACGATCCATTTTAAATGGTCATACCGATAGTCACTTGACCATCGGTATCTTTAAGTGGACTTTGGCAATGTTTATACCGACGCTAGGAGTGACCCTCGGTATAGGCAGTGTTGGTATGCCCCTCATATGTTGTAGTGTTATGGAAGATGCCTCTCAGTACTTTTCTCAGTGATCATATCCTGGTAGCAATTGACCCAAAACATTTTGCACACATTCAAGTGAATTTTTAAGAAGGATACAACAAGTTATTGTATGAATTTAATATGACCATACACAAAGAAATATGCATAAGAAATATGGGGGGTAATCCTGACTTTTCAAGGAAAGGATGATACACAAACCCTATCACATAAGTGTACTCATAACTCAAGATATATGCACCCAATGGTTATGAAACTTTGAAGACATGCTTATTACAACTTTGCCTTAGTTTTACAATCTATGGATTGGATAATGAATACTGAGACATAGCCAAATGACTCAAATCACTTGAGACGTTACTTAGTATTATGTAGCAAAAAACAAAGACTCCGAAATCAATAAGATTCAACTATAAAATGTATTGCTAATGACATATGATACAAAGCGAGTGTGGAGGATGTATCTATCTTAAAGGTAGTGCACTGCTCACTCAATCAAAGTGTGATGATCAGATCTAATCCTATATATCTCGTGATTCAAAGGATAGTGTTTTTATACACTTTTTCACTTGATGACTATTAAGAATTCCACCTAAAAGTGATCCTAAATTCTAGGGAATGATTTAGGATTTTAATAATTATTCATGGTTATTTGAATATTGATAGGGAGGTGTGCCCTCAAGCAAAGAGCATTTACTTTGCACATGACCATATTCCCCACAATGATAACACATTAGAGGTATAGTATGCCTAGGAGGATTCTCCTCTCTCGTGTGCACATTTGAGACTAGCATAAAATGTGTCAGTAACTTGGGTATTACCTCTTTATTCAGCTCCTTCAAGATAGTAGTGGTCATGACCATATGGTCACCTTTGCCACAAAAAATGAAACTTACTTGATTACGACAATTCATGTTGGATTGGCCATTATTGTTGCACGTGGTACACCAAATATCCTAGTGGATGTATTGAGTAGTCCACACATCCTCCACTTCACATCGAAGATGCAATACTAAATCAACAATGTAGTGTGCAAGTCAAGAAATGACCTTATCCTCTTGTTTTCTTTGTTGCATTCTCAATGCTTTTAGTTCCCTCCTAAGTTGCTAAATCAGGTCTTGATTGAACATTATTTGCTTGAATTCAACCTTTGAAATGCACTCTAGACTTCTCTATTCAAGAAGCAGCCACCTCGAAGGCATTCAATGTGCAATGCAATCTCATTGATTCCCAAATCTTTTATTGAGAAGACCTTGCGAGAGCCTTCTCTATCGATTGTTTGACTGAAAAGTCTCCTAGAGCATGCAACAAATGAGAAACAAGTGCTTTAGCACATGTATAAAGTTCATGAAAGGATTCACCTCAACATAACTTCAAGTTCTCCAATTGATCCAAGGCTCATGGCCAAAATGTTTGTCAAATGGAAGTCGTCAAGGCCTCCTAGGTGGCAAAGTGCCCATCTCTCTATTGGTTGTACCATTTTTCCACAAGTCCATCTAAGGTAGAAGGGAATAGGTGACTAGCATGGTATCCTCCCGATGTTGCAACCATCATCCATGGCATAAGAGGGTGAACCTCCTTTCATGATCATGTTCATCTACATGTACTAAACCTTTAAAAGAAGGGAAAATATTTAACCTTCATAGTATATTTGGGAGGTCCTCCATTCGTGCCTGAGTTTGTTCTGAGGTGTTTGAAGCAAAATCAAGGGTCCTTCTAGGATTCTCTTTCGAAAGCAGTGTAGAGGCTAAATCAATGGAGACATTTAAAGGTAAAGGGGTGTTGAGTTGATGGGATGAAGGTTGAGTTGAACTTTTGGGGCTCTTATACACATGAAGAAGTTCCCTATCTGCTTGAGCATGGATCCTATACCCACTCAGAAGATTCAAAAAATCAAGATAAACAATAAATGAAACAACTTTTTTACTACAATAGATACCTTGTGAAGGACATGCATGGGTCTCACTAGGCATGCTTAATTGTAGAAGAGGCAACCGAGACAACAATTCCAATACTCCTTCTACTCAACGGGGGTTCTTCCTTAGGGCCATATACCCTTTAACATGCCTATGCACAGGAATACAACTTGACAATGAAATCACAACACTACCATTTGCTGCCATGGATGGAGAGGGGTAGGAGAGAGTAGAAAGATGGTCTTCTCTCTCTCTCTCTCTCCATCTACATAGTCAAAGTCAAGATGAGTACCTAAAAAAGAGCATTTGAACAAAATCACACATTTAAATACACATACTCAGAACATGATCACACAAAAACCCTATTGTTAACTCACACATCACACACAACAATTCCATGCAATATAACTGTAAAATATTGATGTCTCATCTTTATGTTCAAGCTTCAAATTAATTTAATCTATTGACAGTGATAGAATCTTCCACTTTCTACAATGGTTATTCCAATCTTGTCTCGTTCTTGCTTCTCTCTAAGTCTTTGTTCAACTTCAAGGACTCTTCTTGATTTCTTCAAAGCTCTAGGATGATGGCTCATGCCACTAATGGAGAATATGCATTGGAAACTGGAGCAAAAGCTTTTTGGACCCTTCCTAGTACCTCAATGTTTGCTACCATAGTGAGTCAAAACTGAATTTCTATCTAGTATCTCTAAACCATATCAAAAGTTTTTTGCAATATAAACAGGAACCTTCAAGCTTTCTAAAAATCTTTGAATCGCTCCAATTGGATGTTGGGAGGTCTATTAATCACCCTACATAATATCGATTATCTAATCTCCAAAGAGAGTATGTGTGTATGTATGAACTCATAACCACTTATACTTTGATGATGTAGCCACTCATACACTCCGAATATGTAGAACATACACTAGTGGTTATGTGGAAAATAATTTAATCGGCCTCTTCATACACTTGAGCTTAAAATTAACTAGAATTCTAAAAACCCACAAAATTGAACTTCCTGGTAACAAGTATGACTCTTCTTGGTCATAGTATTTCTATGAACAGTCTCATAGTATATCTTAAACGGTATCCATTATACCTTGTATTTCCCATTCCCTAGAGTCCAATCGAAATGAAAATATTTTGAGGTCATCAATTATAACATTAAAGATCTATAGAGAGGTATTTGTAGACTGCCAGACCTCCTTCTTGGATCATAAGCAATATGGAACCTTTCAATTGGAAAAAATATGGAGAGCAAGTTTCCAAGAGGTTAGAGGTTAGGCAATGCACAAGCCCTTTTATCATAGTTCCAAATTGTTGTGAATAATTTCATGTGCACAAAGATGCTAACTTGCATGTCGTAGAAACAATTGTTCCTTAACCAGCTAAGGAATAGAGAGTGGCTTAGCCAACATGTTATGCAAATGTTTAGTCATGATGAGGGAAAAATATTACAAAAAGGAGGGTCTATCAATTTTCTTTTCTCTTCAAATACTTTGTAGGGATTTTAAATCACTAGCCACTTCACTGTTTCTGGAACAATCCTGACGTTGCTAGAAGAATATGGATGGGCTCTTACTTTTGAATAATTTGATGTTAATGTTCAAATAGGGGAAGAAGTAATGAGGCACACTGCTAACCAATCCTCTATAACCACCAAGGGAGAAACCATAAAGGAAGAAACCATTAAGGATTTTCATGATAATCTTTCTGACATCATAATTTGAATTCTATCATCATAATAAAGACATACTCTATTTTTCAAATATTAGTTGATTCCATCCAATGCTCATGCAATACATAAAGAATGGTTATTAGTGAGAAATAAAGCACATTCTATGATTACTATATTTCTTTGTTATAAGCTAAGTAGTTATGGAGTTCTACATAGATCGCTATTTTCACAAGAAGTCCAAGATTGGTTAATGGGGTACACAAACAGGGGAAACCAAAAAAGAAAATATATATGTTAGGTTATCTATCTAAAGACTATATACTTTTGCCGAGAGATGTGAGCAATGTGAACAAGGTGCCCCCAAATCATCCCACTTCTATTTTTCAGCTATTATGCATCTCCATCCTATGGAAACCTTTTGATAAGCTATAGTTGGAAAAAAATGAAAGATCTAGGAAATACGCTTGAGAACTTTCAAGATGTCCTCTATCATCAAATCCCTCCACTCTCTGGCAAAATGGGAGCAAGGCATTTAAACTACTCTAAGTACTTTAACAAGGATCTATAAGGCTATCTAATTTATAGGGTGTAGCCATACTACACTTAGGCACTCAAATATTACATCATGTATGCTTTCTCTTTTCTTTCTTTTCAACTCACAAATTAATCTTCCCTCCTGTTCAAAGTAACTCCGTGCATAAAAAAATGGTATGAATACTTGAGTGAGCGTATTATGTACCAAAAAGCTATTAATTTTAGGCATATAATCTCACTCACATTCATCACAAAATTATTGTGCCCTTTCTAAACCATATTCATTGCATCCGCCTCATAATGAGAGTACATGATAAAAATTCAAGTATATTTTTCTTAATTACGTTCTTTTTCTAAGACATACTCAATCTTATTACTTAGTCATGCTACCATATCCTATCTTTTTCTTTATCTTTAGTCACAAATCTTTATCTTTCATACTTGAACTCAATAGAGAGTTGTTCATTCATTAATACCTCTTCCAAATCTTTATCTTTCATACCTGAACTCAATAGAGAGTTGTTCATTCATTAATACCTCTTCCATACTTATTTTGTTCATTTATTCATCTCTTGGTCTCTTTCATAGCCTTTTTAGACCTATTTACATCGTAGCCTTTTGATGAGAATGAAAATATCTTTCCCCTCTGTATCTCCTTCTACAATATACCACATTGGTCTAATATATTTGGACATGTTCAATTAAGGATGAATTATAGCCTTTCTGTACTCCATTATATCTTCTTCAACTCACATTAATATCAAGCCCTTTATTTTTTTAGTTAATTCCCATACAAAACAATAGCTATTGATTTAGAGGATTAAAAGATTTAGAATCAATATTCATGTATCATGTTAAAAATCAAGCCTTCAAGATGAACAAAATTTATTTTGGTGGTCACCAAAATTTATTCCGATGTTTTTCCCATGGTCACCAAAATTTATTTTAGAGGTCTTTAAAATTTATTTCGGTGGTGACCAAAATTTATTCCCGAGTTTTTCCAGTGCTCACCAAAATTTACTCCGGTGTTTTTTGGTGGTCATGAAAATTTATTCCAATGGTTTGGTAGTCCAATAGTACCATATATTCCGATATGCAGGTGTTCCAAATATTTGGCTAAATCATAGCTAAAGTCTCGGAGGTGTGGATGACAAGTGGGCCTAGTATTTAGAGGCTTCATATCATGCATTTCAGGTATCAAGTAGTCTCAATAACTTTCCTAAATCATAGCTTACCAAAAATGTTCAAAAGATTGATTGCGAGATTCTTGCAAAATTGTAGAAGCACTTTTGGACAGCCTATATGGGTATGAATCCAAGTCATGAAATTATTCGATGACCTCTAGTCTCTTCACTGAGTTAGTATAGAGTTTAAGGAAGTTGCTACATGCAGCTCCCTTGTTTAGTTATTCATTTTGTTAGCGTATTCTTCTGTGTAGTTAGCCATTGCTCACTACCTCTCTAAGGAGTGGGCTTATTTCTAGCACTATTTTGCTTTACTTGTAACACCTTCTTCTGATATCCATTTCATGTCACTGTAATTGACTTCGTTTTCTTATAAATTCTAATCAATGTGATGTAAAGTTCATCACTAAAAGCCAATGGATCTTTGAATGAGGTTGTAAACGGTTAAAGTGTGTCTTTGCACATAGGCAGATAGTAGTACTGACAACTAGTCTAACTTGCAGAGATTGATTCTCCATATTGGAGTATCCAAATCAAGTGTTTTAAAGTCCTATGGATAACTGAGATTTTCCTTCCACATTGTTGAAAGCTTCAATATTTTTCCCCATCTAGATTTTGCATTAGAGGAAAACTAATGACTTTAGGGCCTAAAACCTTCCAAAGCTGCATAAGGGTGTTGAATCATCCCTCTACAATGGTGTGAAAGCATTTCAAACAATTTGAGACTCTCGAAGGAGGTCAAAACAACTATTTGAAACTCATAAAGCTCTTAGCAAAGGACTTGTAATAGACTGGAAAGCTATGTTAGTATTGAGAAGTGGATTTTGAAGCTAATAACAAGCACTTCAATACATATCAAGGGAGGAAGTTATAAGAAGGTAATAATTTGGAAGTTTGCCTATTGCATAACACTCAAAAAAATCTTAGGAAGCATAGAATTGTAAGCAATGGATGAGTGTGCTACCCAAATAAAGAAGTTGGAGAAAAGAAACTACCAACCCTAGAGATTGAGGGTCAACAATTTTTGCATGGGCAAGGGACTATGGTTATTACTTAGTGGAGCTTAGCCTAGGCCTCAATATGCAGAGTCATTCACTCAAGCACAAGAAATGGAAGTTAATGAGTGGATTAAAATAGATAGGAGAGTCATATTCATCTTATCTCAACACATTAGTAGTAGCATGATTGGTCGTATCCAAGAATTGGACTCATCCAAGAAGGTGTGGGAGGCTTTAGAGAGATTATACTCCACCTCCAAGAAGGCACGGAATATTTAGCTTAAGAATGAGTTGAACAACTTAAGAAAAACTTCAAATAGCAGCATCAAAGATTATAGCCTAAAGGTAAATGGGATTGCAAACACCTTGAGATCAATAGGAAGCTCCATCGATGACGATGATTTGGTAGCTCATACATTGAATGGGCTGAGATATGATGAAAAATGGAGGTCATTAACTACTTGAGCATATGTGAGGGACTCATTACCAGATTTTGAAAATTATTCATACTCATGGGGAGCGAGGAAATGAACCTCAATGGAGGTCATTCAAAGGGCAATCAACCTAGAGGTTTTTATGCAAGTAAAGGCAAATGAAAGATAGGTGGAGACAATGGAAAAGGAAAAGATAGAGGAAGAACAAGCAACAATCAAGATGGTGTGAATCAAAGTTATGGACCAAGGGGGAGACGACGAGCTAGAGGAAGAGGAAGTCGATATCAAGGAAGGGACTACACAAAGGAATGCTACAACTGTGGAAAATCGGGCCACTTTGCAAGGGACTGTTACTCAAAGAACTACCAAGGAGGCTATAGAAATAATCAAGGTAAATATGCAAATACTTCAAATAAGTTAGAGAATGATAGTCTCTTAGCCATGATGCAAAAGGAATGGCAAAAGAGAAGGCATAGACACCACATGGTAAATCGATAGCGGATGTTCAAATCACATGAGATGCAATAGGGAAATGTTTTGTAATTTGCATGAGCCAAGCACACAAGGGCATGTAGAAATATGGGATTCCGTGAAGCATAGGATCACGCACATAGGTGATGTTCCTTTGAATGAAAATTAGAATGCAACATTTCTTAAAGATGTGTTACATGTACCAACAATTGCAAAGAATTTAGTATTAGTTGGATATAATTTGAAAGAGGGTATGTAGTCAAGTCCTAGAACAAAGGATGTTTCATGGAAGATCCAAAGCAAGGCTACAAGATGATAGATAAAGGAAACAAGGAAGGAAGGTTATTCACCATGGAGGTAAAACCACCTTCATCACATAGAGTCCATTTGATAGTTGGTAGCAAGCAAACAGCTCAGGTGGATTTGTGGCACAAGAGGATTGGCCACATAAACCTTGAAAAGCTGAAGGATATGCAAAGGAGAGCAATGGTAAGTGTTCTTCCAAATTTCCAGTCTCAAAGTATGCAACACTTGTGTGAAGCATGTCAATGTGGGAAGCAAGCAAGACTTCCATTCAAGAAGAGTACACAAAGAAATAGATTTCCATTGGACCTCATTCACACTCACATGTGGGGACTGAGCAAAGAGCCCTCATTGGCAGGCTATCGATAATTTGTTATCTTAATTAATGATCATACCATAATGACATGGTTGTATTGTATGAGATCAAAAGTTGAAGTTTTTAATCACTTCAAATTTTTCAAAGCACTTGTTGAAAAAGAAATGAGTAGGTACATAAAGATCCTTAGATTTGATGGAGGGGGAGAATACTTCTACAAGGAGTTTTCTGAATGTCTAAGTCATAATGGCATCAAAAGACAATGTACATGCATGTATACAACTCAACAAAATGGGATTGAACAGAGGAAAAATAGACACATAGTTGAAGTGGAAAGATCAATGCTCAACAAGATGAATGTGCCCAAATGCTATTGGGTAGATGCAACAAGTTACAACCATCTATATCATGAATAGATGCCCTATTTCACGTGTACATGCTTTAAGTCCATATGAAGCATGGTACATTAAGAAACAAAATCTATCTCACCTCAAGATATTCAGTTGTGTATGTTATATACTTGAAGCAAAAGCTAAACGATGCATTTTTATTGGGTATTCATGTGAGGAAAGGGGTTTTGGATGCTATTATCCTAAAACCAAAGAGTTGAAGGTATCTAGAGATGTTATCTTTGATGAACTACTACCATGGTATGGTGTGAAACATTCAATAAAGGTTGAAGACATACATGATGTCAAGAGGAGACATGTAGAAGACCAAGAAAGTTTGGCAATTTCTGGCCCTTCAACTTCAAGAAGAACAATAGAGGAAAGCCACAGATCTCCATGGAAAGGGAGATTGATAAAAAATCCTACTTCAAGTGAAGAAATTTCTACAAGAGCCAAAGGCATGGAGGAAAAGGATGATAGGTGCAAACATGTGATCTACATGGATAACAACAATGAAGGAGATAAGAATCTCAACAAGAGAAAGATATCCTATTCAATGATTCACTTATGACTCTTTCATTGCTAAACACTATCAATATGAGTCAAGTAGTTGCATGTGAAGAACATAATTTTTTTGAGGATGCAAGCAAGTATGAAGAATGGAACCAAGCCCTCAAGGAAGAGGTAAAAGCACCTGAGGAGAACCACACTTGGTCATTGGTGCCAAATATGAGGGTTATCGGCAACAAATGGGTATACAAGGTGAAAAAAAATTCAAATGGTAGCATATCTAGGTATAAAGGAATGCTCATTGCAAAGGGTTTTTTATAAACCTATGGCATTGACTTTGAGGAAACTTTAAGCCCTATAGCAAGGATGACTATGGTAAGAACTCTCATTGCAGTTGTAGATTCAAAGAGTTAGAGGATCCACCAACTAGATGTGAATAATGCTTTCGTAAACGGTCACCTAGAGTAGATTGTTTTCATGGAGAAGCCCAAAGGTTTTGAAGATTAGAGGTATCCACATCATGTGCATATTAAAGAAGACTCTTTATGGTCTAAAGCAAACACTAAGAGCATGGAATAAAAGGTTAGTTGAAAATTTATCCTAATGTGGTTACAAGCAAAGTGATGCTGACTCATCATTGTATATGAAGAAGGAAGGTGATCAAGTTGTCTACATTGCATATATGTCGATGACCTTATTCTTATAGTGAATAATGAGGCAAGCATTAGAGAGATCAAGAACAAGGTTGGGGAAGAATTCAAGATCTAAGATCTTGGAGAGTTGAAGTGCTTCTTAGGCATATAAGTAATCTACTAGGAGGAATGTATATATATCTCATGCAAAGAAAGTACATTTTTGATGTACTAACAAAGTATGGCATGTGTAATTGCAAGCCAATTGCAAACCCATTGGAGGTAAATGTAAAGGTGAGTGCAAATGAGGGAGAAGACATTGAAGATGTTACTTTTTATAGATCCATTTTAGGATCTTCGAAGTATGCAACCCCTAATAGGCTAGACCTTAAACATGTAGTAGGTTTTCTCTCATAGTTTATACAAACTTCCAAAGTGTGACATTTAATGGTAGCCAAGACAGTTCTTAGATATCTAAAGGGTTGTATAAATGAAGGTTTATTCTATGCTAATGATTAAGATTTGCAAGTAAAAGCCTATTGTGATGCACATTGGATAGGCTCAAAGCATGATAGGAGAAGTACAAGTGGCTACATAGGCATGATTGGAAGCAAAACTATCTTGTGGAGCTCCAAGAAGCAACCTATAGCAGCCCTATCTTCCACAAAAACTGAATATAGAGCCTTAGCCCTCATCACATGTGAGCTTATGTGGTTGAAGAAGCTCTTTGGAGACTTGAACTTGCAGGTAAAACAAATTCCAATCATGTGTGACAATATGAGCAATGCACACCAAGCTTGGAATCCACCTCTCCATGCTAGGTCGAGGCACATTGAAGTACAATATCACTTCATAAGAGAGAAGGTGATTCCAAAGGAGGTCAAAGTGGAGTGTGTGAGTACCAAAGATCAACTTGGAGATATGTTTACAAAAATCCCTTTTGCTCAAGGGAGTATCCAATGAAGACACACTTTTCTGCTTTGGGATCAAGCTTTGTCCTCAATTCATCTGGGACATGTACATATGCAAGATAGCCAAAAGCTTCCAGATGTGATAAGTTTGGCTTTTTACTTGTAAACTTCTCTTCAGGTGTAACTTGATGTACAACAGAAGTCCGAGTTCTGTTCATGATGTATATAGCAGTATGCACAACTTCTTCCCAATAACAATGAGGCATATTCCTCTCAGCCATGAAGGCTCTTGCTATTTCTACAATGTGTTTATTTTTGCGTTCAACAACGCCATTCTGTTGTGGTGTGTACCTGCATGAAATTTGACACCAAATTCCATGATTTTTTAGAAAACTGTTCTACTCATTTGACATGTATTCACGTCCTCCATTAGATCTTAATGTGTGAATGTAGTTCCCTGTCTGCTTTTCCACCACAACTTTAAAATTCTCGAAGTGAGTGAACACCTCGCTCTTCTCTTTCATGAGATATACCCATACTTTCCATGTATGGTCATCAGTAAAAGTAACATAAAACGTGCAACCACCCATAGATGTGGTCTTTGCAAGACCCCAAACATCTGTATGTACTATTTCTAGCACATTCTCACTCACATGCTTGTCATGTGGAAATGATGATCTTGACTGTTTACCAAATTGACATGCTGCACATACCTTCTACATCTCTAAAACCTTGAAATTTGGTAGCCCATGAATGATCTCCTTTGATTGCATCAGTTTTAGCCTTTGCAGATTTGCATGTGCAATTCGTTTGTGCCAGATCTCTATATCAACAATAACTCTTGCACCTTTTTGCAAACATGGCTTCATTCATTTCAGGAACTTTCACATTTAAGGTGAACATCCTACCCACTTTGTTTCCTTTGGCAATCAATCGTCCACCATGCTTGTATTCTTCTACATATAACCTATCAACATTGAACCTGACTTGTAATCCTTGGTCAACCATTTGTCCAACAGAAACCAGATTCTTTGTTATGTTTGGAACATGCAGCACATCAGCAAGATGTTTTACCTTCCCGTCCTGCATAGACAATGCTATATTTCATGTATGCTCGATAGGATGCGATGTATCATCTCATGTTTCAACATATTCAAGAATTGACATTTTTTGCAAACTACTAAACCATTTTGCATGACTGGTCATGTGATTTGAAGCACCTATATCAACATACCAGACATTATCATTCGGTTTTGAGATACCAGTAGACATCCTATTCATCATGTGATGTTGAACCATGAACAACTTCTTAGAATCATCTGCACTTGTGGATGCATAGTTGTTTTGTTGCCTTCTGTTGTTTTTATTCTTCAACCTGCAATCACGTTCAAAGTGTTTAGGTTTACCACAATTCCAACATCCTTTACTATCATTACCTGAATCATTTCTTTGGAAATTTCTGTGACCTCTTTGGGTCCCTCTACCTCCAAACTGTCCTCTTCCTCCTGCATGATTGTGTTGTTGACCTTGGTCTTGGTTACTGTTTCCTCTTCCACTTCCAAAACCTCTACCTCTGCCTCTTCCTCTGCTAGAGTAGAATACCTGCTCAGAACTGGGCTTTCCTTGGGAGTTTGAATCCTCAGCAAGATTATTTTCTTCAATAATCAGCATAGATACCAGATTAGCAAACTTCGGAATATTTTCCATAGTCTGTATGGAAGTTCTAAACTGCTTATATGCAGCTCCTAAACCACGAAGGCACACTTCCACCTTATCATCATCATCTACATTCATGCCAATAGATGCAAGTGACTCACATATGCTTTTGATTTTTAGAGTGTAGTCACTTACTGACATGCTCTTCTTTTCCAATGTATGCAGCTCGTTCTTGAGTTGCAATTTCCGTGCCTTTGTATTAGTCTCATACAAAGTGACCAAATTGTTCCAAGCCTCTTTTGGAGTCTTGGCATGCTGTATGTGTCCAATCATGCTATCCTGTATGCTAACAGATAGCCAATACATTACCTTTTGTGCTCCTTGATTACATTCCTCATATGCTCTTAAATGGTCTGTAGTCCGATTCCTTTCTGGTAACTGCGGAGCATTTTCATTCTCTCCTTCGATGTACTTCCAGTAGCCTTTTCCCATCATGAAATTCATCATTCTTAATCTCCAAGCATGGAAGTTGTTCTTGTCCAGCTTATCACTCATAAGCTGACTCATTCCATCTTTGTTTGCCATTTCTGCAGCAATTCACAACACTGCAAAACACTATAAGAAGCACTTCTGCTTGAACACTGTCACACTTTGATGTGACATTTCGATCTCAAAAAAACATAGTTTTCGTGTTTCAACAGTACATGGAATCACTTAAAATTCTGGATCTGGATTATATCAGTGTTGCCAAACACAATGCAAGTCATAGTTTTTGAAATTGATCTCGGTTTTCTGTAGGCCCTACCTTGCGGGCTCGAAACAGAGGTCAAGATGGCTTTGAAACTTCGAGATGACCCTAAAGGGATAACTCTCAAAAATATTTTGAGGTCTTCTACCTTCACGTCAGTTTTCGTAGCAAACGGAGGCCGTTAGTGAAATTGCATTTTCTCTACGCCTTGCCTAGTAGTCTTCACCGTCGCCTTCTCCACGAGCTCTCTATAGCCACGCTGGCTCTGATACTATGTCGCGAGGAAGGAGATAAGGAAGAGAGCTCACACACACACTCTCACTCTCAAGGAGAAGCACACACATAGATTGAGGCAAGGAAGAATGATCTTCTTCTATTACATAAAAAGGAATGTACAAGAATGACCTAAAAACAAGAATACAACAAGTGCAATATATAAAGATCAGTACATAAGGAAAAACCTAATGTCCGTGAATGAGTGAGTTGGCAAGAAACATATGTGCCATCACTCTCGGTAGATAAATCTAATAAAGCGCAATGAAGTATCCCTAATATATACCGACGTGACCACAAGTGAATTGATTCCCTCCAACAACCATTCCCACCTTCATTTGAATTGAACATCCACTTGTAGAAGTCTTTGATCACTTCTAGAGTCTATATAAAGACTTCAAAACACTTTTACAATACAGGGAAGCAATATACAAACACTTGTGATCATCATTCTCTTTCTCCTTCATTTCTCTGCATCATCATCTTTGCCAACAGTAATCATGTAGAGGCTGCTGTTCTCTCTACAGAGCACCAAATTGGATAATAGACGGCTCATTGGAAGGGTATATTGTTTAGGTTATGCTTGCACATTTTCATAGCATTTGGTTCAGTAATATGGGAGAAATCTTAGTTTTTATGTCTCGGGGTCAATCTCTACATATTCTTGAAAAATAGGAAGTACCACCATTGAGTGTGTGATTCATTCCTATAGCATATTTTACTTATTCCTTATACTCTTGTGCACTATATACACTCAACCCTATGTGTACCACTCCCATAAAAGCATTTTTTCTAATTGTAATCACATTGGTCGCTATGAGCATTTGAAGTTCATTGTCTCTTCCAAAGATAGTAAGTTTTTTGAGCTAGTCGATGCACGAACCTATTTGTTTTGTATCAACTCTTTCTCCTTCATGCTCCAAAGTACATAGTGTATTCTTTTGAACTTATCAAATTCCTATAAGTTCTATTTGAGTCTCCATAAGCTTAGGGGCTGGTCTTGTGCCAGTTCGTTGGAACAAACTTCATGGCCTTGAAATTTTATTTTCTACCTCCTACAAGCTTCTGCAAGTTCTTTCACCTCATAGATTGAAATCACATGTGAATATATCTAATATCACATCTAGAACTATTCATGAGATAAGGTCTTGATTTCATAAGGCCTATACACCACCAACATGATAGATAGGAAATCGCTACATCCATGTTGATATAAATTACTACATTAAGTGGATTGAGGCCCAAGCATACATAGACAACAAAGTAGAACTCATAGAAATTTTATTGTATGAAAATATGATGAACTTTTGTTACACAATGGTCAAACTTACATGAAGTGTTTAAAATTTTCTCTTACCAATGTTGTATCAAAGAATAGTTGTAAACAATTCATGATGCTTTATTAGAATCATCTCATCAAAATCGCACAAGAAAGAGAGCTAAGATAGTAAATATTTTTAGTATTTCTATTAGTTTTTCTTTTTAAAATGGTCGTCTTGTTGAAGGCAATATAAGTAGGCCACGTCCCTTGCTTGTAAGAATTTTTTGCTAAGTGAAATAGTTTGCTCCTCTTTTTTCTTACAAGATTTCCATTGTACTTGCATTTTGAGTGTGTGTTTGTACGCGTGAGTTATTCATCATGATTTTGATCTCCTAAAGCTATTTTGGATTATTAAATGATTCTCTAAGTGAGATTGTAAATAGTGAAGGTATGTCTCGACACATAGGTAGACAACAATACTGACAAATAGTCTAAATTGTAGAGACCGACTCTCCCTACTGGAGTATCCAAAGCAAGTTTTTTAAAGTGATATGGATAGCTGACACTATCCATTCTCATTTTGGAAAGTTTTATTATTTTTCTCCTTCTAGAGTTTGCATTAGAGGCAAAATAGTTACTTAGAGTCACTCTATGAGGGCCTAAAACGTTTCGAAGGTGCATGGTAGTGTTGGATCATCCCCCTACATATCATGCTAACACCGACATAATTTATCTTACCGCATTGTATTGGATTATAGAAAAAACAGCCCTTGATCTTCATTTTATATGTAATCTAGTAGTACATATGAGAAATGGACGAATTTTGTCGACAACTTGAGAACATCCAATGTGCCTAGTCACAAGTATTGAAGATGGCACAAACAAAGGAACCTTAAGCACACTATGTAGAACAACATAAAGACATTTGAAGTGTCAAGGTACAAATGGGATTGGACATCATGCTTCCATACCTCAAGTCAAGGTATGGCATGAATCCATGGAAAACCCTCTATATGATGGACTTGAGATACTCTCCGATGGGGTCCACACATGCAAAGAGAGACATATGGGCATATACATCATCAACCTCATCCCTCAGAAGGTTATCAAGGTGCTACTCATAATAATCTCTTAGAGGATGGATAGCATAAGGCCAAAAGGAGAAGACTCTATGGAACTAGTGAATTTCTACAGGAAGTTGAGGACCAGTATCCACTTTTATAGTTTTTTTAATAAAAATCTTTCAATGTTAAACTAAATACCCCAATTATTTATCCACAGGAAAAGGATTGTAATAATATACTATTTGGGAGTCCGTTGAGGAAAGACGTACTATTTATAAGGGAAATTAATTGATAATTATTATAAATTCTCTTCTTGCAGTGAATTAATCATGAAACTTGTATCCTTTTGTAATTGTACACGAGGTAATACATAACTCTCTATAAAGTGAAAGTGTAGAATAGGTGGAATTTGGCATGAAGGATAAGAAAGGGACCATACTCCAAGCACAAAGTTGACCATATTCTGATTGATAATTGAACCAATCTCATTTAAGATTGCATAATCTAGTTCGAGAATAGTCTATTTAGACCAATTTCTATTTTAAACAATGGACTTGCAAGAACATTTCCTAGTATCAATTTTACACTCGCTAGGAACTTTTAAGATGATGTAACTTTGTACATTATTTTCCAAGTTAAAGATAGCTTTTTTTGTTTGTTGCATCCGAGTCTTGATATACTTTTTGTTGTAAACAATTAATTGTATAAAGGAAATTGCAGTCCATTATTGTATTTATTTATGTGTTTCCTCCTTAAATTTTGAAGCCAGTGAAAGGATATAGTATTTGTACGGCAAAGTATCCGCCATTTTTGGATTCCAAGAGCACAACTACAATGACTATGTGCAAGGTTCCTTAGATTCTTTAAATTTCTTACATTTATTAAATGTGTTAATTTGAAATGTTGAATCGGAGATATTTCAATTATCTTCACATTCTGTTTGGATGATCTTCACATTCTGTTTGGATTATATTTCTGTTAATAAAATATCCATATGTAAGCCGATAAATCATAAAGTTTCATAGATACATAGAAATCGGAGTATGTTGGCATAATTGGACTCTTATATATGTTAAATATTACGTTTCTTATCCATGATTGGACTCTTGTGTATGTCAAATATTGTAAATTCCCTCAAATTTTAAGATGCGTATTATTATAGCATAAGAATTTGGGACCTCAACTCAAAATAGTGATTATATATGTTAAATCTTGTAAGTTCCCTAAAATTTTAAGTAAGTTCCCTAAAATTTTAAGATGCGTATTATTATAGCATAAGAATTTGGGACCTCAACTCAAAATAGTGAATGGTAATCTATCATCCTTCAAGGACCTCATAAATTTATCGAAATCTTTTACTATTGAAATTATCAGCAGTCACATGAATGGAAAAATGATGCTTTTTTTACGTATGTCATCGTGAAAATAATAACACGTTTAGAAGTATTTCTAAATTTGCACATCTATTTTTCTAAAAAATTCTGGAACCAAGTGGCAGATGTTTTTGGATACCTTGTAAAATTTCCTAGATAATCTACAAAGTGTAGACCAAACCTTGCACTGAAACCCGAACACCATTCCCAATTGTCAAGCAAAGACCAAATAAAGTATCCTTTCACATTTGATCCATCCCTGTTAGAAATAAATTAGAAGATAAATGTTTATTAAAACATTACATGAAATATCACAAGATTCGATCTTAATTTTTCCAGAAAAAACGGAAAACAATTTATATGCCTTAAGTATCCGATAACCGCAGAATAAAATGTTTCATAGAATCTTGAAACACAAGTATTTAACACATACGAACATTTAATAACTGAGATGCTCATTCACTCTGCCTTAGTCACTAGAAGATGCATTCTTTGACATGAAAAATCAGTAATTCCCTCACTAAAAGATGCATTCTTTGACTCAAATACGCCCTCACTCCCACTTTCTTATTCACTCGAACACTGATTTACACCCTCACATAATCAAACGTTCAGTCATTTATTCAGTCACGTACTCTCTAATACATGCACGTGCTCAAAAGCTCATGGATATAATTACCTAAAAAGTGTTTCCATAAATGCGTGTTTGGTAAATGCTCCGTTATTTAATATTTTTTCTACGTACCCACGGAATCACACTCATATGCATACACACATATACACACACACTATATTTATGTCTGCATGTATGTATATATGCATGCATGCACATATGTATGTATATATTTATTTATGTATGTATTGATGTATGTATGTATGTATATATGTAACTAACTATGTATAGATGCATGAATATATGTATACATGCACATATGTATGTACCTACATATGGATGTTCATATGTATGAATATACACATCTATGCATGCACGTATGTATATATGTATACATGTATGTAAGAGTATATACTTAAGTATGCATGTGAGGTTGTATGTATGTATCTAAGTATGCATGCACATGTTTTCTTTTGAATTTTTATATGTATGTATGTATGTACATATGTATTTATGGACACATGTACATATATATGTATTTATGCATGTACATTCGTTTTCATGTCTTTATAAAATACATGTATGTAGTTTACATATATGTATGTGTGTATGTATGTATGGATGTATAAATTTTACATATATGTATGTATGTATGTATGTTTGTATTTATGACGCATATACCTAACTATGCACACATGTATGAATTTATGTATGTTTGAATGTATGTATGTATGTATGTATGTATGTATGCATGTATGTATATATATATATATATATATATATATATATATATATATATATATATATATATATATATATATATATATATATATATATATATATATATATTTATGTATATATGTATGTATATGAATGTATGTATGTATATATGTGTGTGTGTGTGTATGTAGGTATGTATGCATTTTTAGATGTATGCTTGTTTGTATGTATGCATGTACAACTATATGCACGTATGAATGCCGATATGCATGTGTGTACTTATTTATGTACCTATGCATGTACCTATGTATATATGCATATATATACAAAACACAGACAGACACACACACACACATATATATATATATATATATATATATATATATATATATATATATATATATGTGTGTGTGTATATATATATAAATATATATATATATATATATATATATATATATATATATATATATATATATATATATATATATATATCTATATATATATATATATATATATATATATATATATATATATATATATATATATATATATATATATATATATACAGAGAGAGAGAGAATATCTACATATGGATGTTCATATGTATGAATCCACATATGTATGCATGCACATATGCATATGTATATATATATATATATATATATATATATATATATATATATATATATATATATATATATATATATATATATATATATATGTGTGTGTGTGTGTATGTATATATATACATATATATATATATATATATATATATATATATATATATATATATATATATATATATATATATATATATATATATATATATATGTGTGTGTGTGTGTGTGTATATGTATATATATACATACATACATATATATATATATATATATATATATATATATATATATATATATATATATATATATATATATATATATATATATATATATATGCAGTATATACATATGTTTGTATGGATGCATGTACATATATATGTATTTATGCGTGTACATTCATTTCATGTCTTTATAAAATATATGTAAATACTTTACATATATGTATGTATGTATTTTACATGTATGTATGGATGTATGTATGTATGTTTGTATTTATGATGCATATATGTAAATATGCACACATGTATGAATTTATGGATGTTTGTATGTATGCATGTATGTAAGTATTATATTCATGTATATATTTATGTATGTATGTGTGTATGTACGTATGTATGTATGTATACATGTATGTGAATGTATGTATGTATGCATGCATAGACATCTATATGCATGTATGAATGTCCATATGTATGTGTGTATTTAAGTATGTACCTATGTATGTATGAATATATATACATAATACACACACACACATACATATATATATATATATATATATATATATATATATATATATATATATATATATATATATATATATATATATATATATATATATATATATATGCACACACATAGAAAGAAAGAGCTATGCATATATACATACATACATATATATATATACATACATACATACATACATACATACTTACATACATACATATATACATAAATGCATACATACATACATACATACATACACATACATACATACATACATACATACATACATACATACATACATACTTACATACATACATACATACATACATACATATATACATACATGGATACATACATACATATATACATACATACATACATAAATACATAAATACATAAATACATGATGCATGATTTCATCTCTTTTAATTCTAGCATCTTGAAAAACATCTGTATCTCTTGGCTCCAATATCAACTCCCAATACCTTCTCTCGGATGAAGGGATGTTGTAGCATGATATGATGTTTTCTATCCAAACAAATAGAATTTCTTGCTAATTGTATGCTATTATGATTACCACAATAAATGGTAATTGGCTTCTATGCATTGATACCCAAATTCATAAGTAGCATCTCAAGACATGATTCCTCACATGCTCCCATTACATTAGTGCTATAGTCAGCCTTTGTACCTTATAAAGCAATAATGAGTTTCTTCTTACTGCTCCATGTAACATCGCTGCCGAGCAAAAATAGAAAAGCACTTGTAGTTCTTCTAAGTGGAATACCTCTGGTCCAATCTCCACTAGTGTACTTATGAAACTATAGTTCTACACTAGTTTCATACAACGATGAGTAAGCCAAACCGGCACCCATATAATGTAGGGTGTATCGCAAAGCATGTAAATTTCTTTTCTTGGAAACGTGTATAAATTAACTTTGAAGCCCCATAGTGTAGTTAAGATATGGCCTTGTAATTGTGAGATGGATCAAGCTTCCATAAGTCTTCTAACCATAGTGGCATTTTCCAATGTGTCACTTCAGGTAGCATGCAACTTTAAATTCTGATATGATGGTTTTGAAGTTGGCTTACAATCATCCATACCATACTTCTGCAACATACTCAACCTATATTCTCTTTGGAACACCATACACCTATTTGAGTATGTATGAATTCAATGCTCTAAAAGTAATGCATCACACCAAGATCTTTCATGTCGGAATTTTGCATAATGATTTTCTTTTACCTCTTTAATGCATCTTCATTATCACCACCTAGAATCAAGTCATCAACATAAATGGGTAGAATTATGATGACATGATCCATTTTTCTTGCATATAATGAGTGATCTGCATCACACAAAGAAAATCCAATTAAGATTAAATAATCAACACTATTCTCATGTCAAGCATGTGGGCTTTTTCAAGCCCAACAAAACCTTCTTGAGTCTATAAACATATTCTAGATGCTTTGAATCATCATATGATGTTTTATATCCAAACTTTTAGAATTTCTTACTAATTGTATGCGATTATGATTACCACAATAAATGGTAATTGGCTTCTATGCATTGATACCCAAATTCATAAGTAGCATCTCAAGACATGATTCCTCACATGCTCCCATTATATTAGTGCTATAGTCAGTCTTTGTACGTTATAAAGCAATAATGAGTTTCTTCTTACTTCTCCATGTAACAACATCGCTGCCGAGCAAAAATAGAAAAGCACTTGTAGTTCTTCTATGTGGAATACCTCTGGTCCAATCTCCACTAGTGTACTTATGAAACTATAGTTCTACACTAGTTTCATACAATGATGAATAATCCAAACCAGCACCCATATAATGTAGGGTGTATCTCAAAGCATGTAAATTTCTTTTCTTGGAAACGTGTATAAATTAACTTTGAAGCCCCATAGTGTAGTTAAGATATGGCCTTGTAATTGTGAGATGGATCAAGCTTCCCATAAGTCTTCTAAACATAGTGGCATTTTCCAATGTGTCACTTCAGGTAGCATCCAACTTTAAATTCTGATATGATGGTTTTGAAGTTGGCTTACAATCATCCAAACCATACTTCTGCAACAAACTCAAGCTATATTCTCTTTGGAACACCATACACCTATTTGAGTATGTATGAATTCAATGCTCTAAAAGTAATGCATCACACCAAGATCTTTCATGTCGGAAATTTGCATAAGGATTTTCTTTTACCTCTTTAATGCATCTTCATTATCACCACCTAGAATCAAATCATCAACATAAACGGGTAGAATTATGATGACATGATCCACCTTTTTTGCATATAATGAGTGATCTGCATCATACAAAGAAAATCCAATTAAGATTAAATAATCAACACTATTCGCATGTCAAGCATGTGATCTTTTTCAAGCCCATCAAAACCTTCTTGAGTCTATAAACATATTCTAGATGCTTTGAATCATCATATCCATGTGCCTCGTCCATGTATAGTTTGTCATGCAATTCCCCATGTAAGAAAGCATTCTTCTCATCCATCTAATGCAAATGTTTATGTATATCATTCTTCTAATAATCATGTTTTATGCATGCTTATACTACCATCAACATTATACTTTATCTTGTAAAGCTACTTGCAGTCTATGGGTTTCTTTCCTTATGGTAGTGGAACCACCTTCCATGTTTCATTTCCATAGAGACAACAATCTTCGCATCCATAGGTTTCTCATAGATTGCATTTTTTATTGCATCTTCAAAACAAGAGGATCAGGCATCTTGTATTACCTTGGGCATGTAAGCACAATGATGAGCCATGTAGCTATCATATGTTAATCACTACATTGAATTCTACATACTCCTAGATCTTCTTGGTCCTAAGTCACTTCATCTTGATGTATCATGTGCATGTTGATATCTTACTCCTAGAGTATTCATAGATTGAAATCGATGCTCCTCATCAAGACTTTTTTTGAACCACTTGATTGACCATGAATATCTTCAAAAGTTTTAGATGTTTTACTACTAGCGTAAATCTTTTCTTTACCTTTCTTTGATGTAGTCAATGATGTTGGATGGTTTAAATTTGTGTGCAATCTTCCACTCCATGGGTTTGATTTGGAACTATTTGTAGGTGGTATATCTGGTTCTCTCAAAACCTGAGATTTAGCACTTGAATTTTCAACATTTCCTTTTTCATTTGAGTCAAAATTAACTCCTTTTGCATGAGCATAAAATCTTGCCATTTTATCAAACACCATTTATTTGCTTACCTTCAGCTCACATGTGACTAGATTGTAGTATTTATATGATTTTTTCTAAAGGATTACCCAACAAATATTCATTAGTTTGCTTTTGGATCAAATTATCTCAAACAAGTAGATATGCAATGAAATCGAATACTTTCATGTGTGATAGTTTTGGTTTTTACCTGTAAACTTCACTT
This sequence comes from Ceratopteris richardii, assembly GCA_020310875.1. Lineage (NCBI taxonomy): Eukaryota > Viridiplantae > Streptophyta > Polypodiopsida > Polypodiales > Pteridaceae > Ceratopteris > Ceratopteris richardii. The sequence continues at coordinate 114,167,376 of CM035409.1, forward strand.
GAGGTGTAACTTGATGTGCAATGGTAGTTGCAGTTTTATTCATGATATCCATAAAAATTTGCACCCCTTCTACCTATTAAAAATGAGGCATTCATTTTAAATCCATCAACACTCTTGCTATTTCTCCAATATGTTTTTTTTTGTGTTCACCAATGGCATTTTATTTTGGTGTGTAACTGCATGAGATCTGCCTTTGATTTTCATGACTCTTTAGAAAATCATTGAAATCATTTGATATGCATTCACCTCCTTTATCAGATCTTCATATCTAAATGTACCTCCCTATTGCTTTTCCACAAAAGCTTTGAAATCTTGAAAGTGAGTAAAAACCTTACTCTTCTCCTTCATGAAAGATACCCGTACTTTCCATGTATGGTCATCAGTGAACGTGAAAAAAAAATTTGCAACCTCCCATGGATGTGGTCTTTGGAGGGTTCTTAACATTTTTATGCACTGTCTCTAGCACATTCTCACTAACATGCTTCTCATGTGGAGATGATGATTTTTAGTGTTTACCAAATTGACATGCTTCCTCTAGCTTTTGTGTATCTGCAATCTTGAATTATGGAAATATGTTCACATGCTCTATTGACCACATCAACTTTAGCCTCTAAAAGTTTTCATGTCCAATTTGTTTGTGCGATATCTCTATATCAACAATAACACTACGACTTGTTGCCAACATGACCAAATTCATTTCAAGGATTTTCACATTCAAGGTAAACATTACACACACCTTGTTCCCTTTGGGAATCAACATTCCAATTTTCTTATACTCTTCTACGTATAAGGCATCATAATTGAACCTAACTGGGATTCCTAGTCAAACAATTATCCAATAGAAACTAGTTTCATTGTTTGGAACATGTAGTACATCACCAAGGTACCTTCCCATCCTCCATGAATATTGATATGTTTCATATATGCTCAATAAGATCTAATGTATGATCACACATTTCAAAAAATCCATGAATTTATAAGTTTTGCAAACTAGTAAACCATTCTACATGTCTAGTCATATGATTTGAAACACCAAAATCACCGTATTAAGTATAATTCTTTGATTTGAAACCTAAACAAACATCCTATTCATCCTAAACAACTTCTCCAAATCATTTTAACTTGTGGATGCATTGTTGATTTGTTGCTTTGTGCTATTTTTGTTTGTTCAATGTGAAATCAAATTCGAAGTGACCATGTTTACCTCAATTCCAACATCCCTTTCTATCATTACCTCAATCAATTCCTTGGAAATTTATGCAGCATCTTTCGCTCCCCATGCATCAAAAATTTCCTCTTAGACTATGTCTTACTTAAGTTTGTTGTCGACCCTACTCGTGGTTGTTGTTTCCTAATCCACTTCCAAAGGCTCTCTCTTAGCCTCTTTCTATACAAGAGGATATATAATACTTGTTGAGAACTAGAACTTTCTTGGGATTTTTAAACTTCATAAAGGTTATTTTCTCCAATTAATAGCATGGTGACAAGATCAATATAATTTGGGATATTCTCCCTAGTTCTGAATTGCTTTTATGTAGTTGCTAAACCACGAAGGCAATTCAACCTTATCATCATCATCTAGATTGATGCCAATAGATGCAAGTAACTCACATATACTTTTGATTATTAAGGTGTAGTGAATTATGCACATGCTAGTTTCTCCATTATATGCATCTTAGTCTTGAGTTCAATTTGTGTGTCTTTGTATTCATTTCAAAAAATGTGACCAAACTTTTCCATGCCTCTTTTGGAGTTTTGGTATCTTGTATGTTCTCAATCATGCAATCATGTATGCTAATAGCTATCCAATACAATACCTTTTGTACTTCATGATTCCACTCTTCATATAGCTAGTCTGAAGTCTCAGTTTTCTCTTGTAGCTATGGGGGATTTTCATTGTCTCCTTTGATACATTTTCTCCATCATGAAATTTATCATTCTAAACCTCCAACCATGAAGATTTGTCTCGGCAAAATTATGGCACATATGTTGGCTCGTTCCATCAATATTGTCCATTTTTTAAGGAATTCACAATAAAGCAAAAACACTAGAAGCCGTGCCTCTACTTGATCACTATAACACTATATCAGTTCACATTATGTGCTCTAAAAACCATAGATGTTGTGTATCAGTGGTATATGGTCTCGCTTGAAATTCTAGATCCCATGTATTTTGAAGATAGCAAACGAATGCATTTTATAGTTTTGCAACTTGAATTTTTTCTATGGGCCTCACCTCGCTACTCAAAATGGAGATACAAAATGGCTCCAAAGTGGAAATATGAGAGGAAAAATTCCCCCTAAAAAGATAAATCTCAAAAATAATATGGCATCTTCTACCTTCATACTGATTCTCTTAAAAAACCACGATTCATTTTTTGAAGCATGGTTTCTCTATGCCTTCTCACAGAATTTTCACTAATGACCTTCTTCCCCATCTTTCGACAACCGCACTCGCTCTAATGCCATGTCAAGTGAAAGGTGATAAAGAAGAGTACTCTCACACACTCTCATACACAAGGAGATGAGCACACACAAACTGAGGCAAGGAAGATTGATCTTCTTCTTCTATTACGAAAAGATAATGCACAATAAAATGATTGTATTCAACAATACAATCAATACAATATATAAAGAGCACCACATAAGAAAACCCTAATGTATAAAAATGAGTGATTTGGAAAGAAACATATATGCAATCACTCAAGGTGGATAAATTAGATGAAGCTCACTAAAAATATCCCTTAGATATACCATTATTCACTTCATAGAAACAAAAAGTGATACTTGTTATCCTCATTGCTCGATCATCACATGTTGAGCTTGATATGTCAACATGTGTCTTTGTATTTATGTATGTGTGTATGTATGTATGCATGTATGTATGCATGTATGTATGCATGTATGTATGTATGTATGTATGTATGTGTATGAATTTATGTATGTATGTATGTATGTATGTATGTATGTATGTATGTATGTATGTATGTATGTATGTATGTATGTATGTATGTATGTATGTATGTGGGTATGTATGTATGTATGGATGTATGTATGTTTGTATGTATGTTTGTATGTATGTATGTACGTATGTATGTATGGTTGTATGTATGTATGTAGATATGCATTTATGTATGTTTCTAAGTAAGTATTTATGTATGTATGCATGCATGCATGTATGTATGTATGTATGTATGTATGCATGTATGTATGCATTTATGTATATACATATATATGTTTGTATGTATGTATGTATGCATGCATGCATGTATGTATGTATGTATGTATGTATGTATGTATGCATGTATGTATGTATGTATGTATGCATGTATGTGTTTATGCATGTCTGAATGTATGCATGCATGTATGTATCTGAGTATGTGTGTATGAATGGATGGATGTTTGTATGTATTTATGTACATATGCATACACACAGGTATGTATGTATGTATGTATGTATGTATGTATGTACGCTATGTAATTGCATAAGTTCTTTTTCTTAAATCTGTTGCATTCTAGTAATTACTTTTTAAACGTCCAAGAGATATATCTTATTTAAAATCAAATGAGCTTATATATAATTAATTCGAAAAATATCAAGAATATGCTTGTTCACATATTGAAAAGTAGTTGAAACCTTATATGGGCGGTTTTTGTTTAAAAATAATCCTACAACTCATAATAAGTGAATTCATATTTTTTTTTTGCTTTTCTATATATGCAGATACACGTTTATCCAACTCCATTACGGCATGCAGTTGTTGTGCATCATGTTGATCTTTGAGGAAGCGTGTAGATGCTAGAGATAAGTGCTTTTCTATTTTTTTGATGAATTCATCTTTAATGCACAAGAAAGAGGATGTCTTTATGAAACTCACTTGATAGAAAGTAGAAGATTTGTTAAGTAATCTTGATGGTAGGATATTCGCCACTCATCATTTAGGATAGATTTGAAGGATGTCATTGGACGATGGTTGATATCTGCATAGCCTACAAAAAAATTAGCATCAATAAAAAAATATCCATATAGTTTATTGTAAGTTGTATGTAACTAAAATTATATAAAAACATAAATTTCATTGCTTAAAATGAAAGTCTTTTGTTTTTATCAAAGTTTTTTCCCCTCTATTTTATATATTAATTTCTTAGTTCTATTATCTTATTAATTGTTATTCAATAGATTAATTCATGGTTTGTTATTAGTATAACGTTTTTGGAGAAAACACTTTATCATAGAGCTTCATGCTCTACTATTCTTTTCCTTGTTTTTAGTGATATTCACGTACTACCATACTATAAAAAGAACTTTAACTGTATGCCATTGCTTGTTCATTCTATGTTTGTCAAGGACTTATTGTGGCTTTCATTTTGAAACCATGAGTCTCATGCATATAAAAATCCTTTAAAGAATCAAATACCATATGAATCATATAATATTTACTCAAAGGAAAACTTGAAAAAATTCATTGAACTTGGTAGATATAATACATGAACTCTTTGAAGTGCATTCTTATATATCAATTCTTTGAAGTGTATTCTTATATATGAATAGACTGAAATATAAATATTGGGACTTATATTTGGTCAAGGGAGAGCTTGAAACAATTACATTAACTTCATGGGATTGTGAGATGGATTTCATTATATCAGCTATCTATAAATAAAATTTGTTGAGAACATACATAAAAGTCCTCACTTTTAAAAATATTTAATTATCTTAGCAAAGGTTAAAAATTTTACCGTAACCGAACAATTAAATCCAGTCTTTAATTTCCATGTGATAACTTTCTAAAGCAGGCCAACACCCTCTTTTCCTATGATGGTTGTCTACAAAATGTTTATAACTTTTATTCTAAAAAAATATTCTACCTATCAACATATCAAAACATAAAAAAGTGATCCTTTCCTTTACAGTGTCAAATGGGCAAACATTTCATGTTTGATTTTTCATGCTAGATTTAGTTTTATCTCATTTCCAGTACACAAATCAAAATAGACTAATTTAATTCATTCGAAGAACCAAAGCATCGTTTAATGCGTGTCTCCAGCCTTTTTCGATGTTACAAAAATATTTCCTATTGTTTGTGTATTTCTGCATTACGTATCTGACCTTGATGGTCATGCCTCTGTCTTCAAGTAATTCGCATTCCTGGGATTCGATATGGCATCTAGGTAATCAAAATTCCACTTGTCAATAATAAAATGAGATTGGAATCTATACCACTTGTCAATAATTCCTCTGGTGATGCGCTGCTATATGATCGTATCTTAGAATTTAAAGTTATCCTAGACTTCCTTATTGTAAATTGATTTATTAACGAGTTTAGGAGAAAATATCTTTTAGTCACTAGTGAAATTTTGTAGGTACGTCATGTACATTACTCTGGAGGACGTAAAACCAACAACTCACATTCGATTAGTTGTGTTTCAATAATCAAACAAGCAGTCAAGTATATTTCAATTTCAATCAGTGGTATATTTCAATTTGTGTTTCCATTCGTCAACTGCATCAAACTACCCCGCTGGGTGGAAGGTATTATCTAGCTATATTTTTTTTTATCATGGTTCAACATATGGTTTTTTTTTGTTTTATTGTTCAGATGATTAACACAAGTTATTGCTCAGGTATCATAGCTCAGACACCTGAATTAAAGTTTCAGGCAGCATTTTTTTAAACAAAAGGCTATAATTTTAGCCATGCCAAAGACGACATTCCCATTCGTTTCTTTAAGAGTTCATCAGGAATGAATAAAAATTGTTTGTATACACAATTTATCGAACGTATTTTGGGACACAGATTTACCATTCTCTGTTACGATGATCAAAGGATTGTTGTATTGAATTCGAACATAATCCAACAGCTTCTTGAATCCCCATGGCACAAAGTATAACCACTTAGCTCTAGGGCTCTAGAGTATATCCATTTTTGGATATGAACAATGTTAGAAGCACAAGGTTGTTCTGCATGCAACCTATCTGGATATAATATTGATACAATGGATAAACAAAAAATTAATTGATTATCTTATGTATGGTTGATAATACCTTAGGGCGTATGCTTTTTCCATTACGTTTGTCTGGAAGTTGCCATAAAAATCATGGTTATCATACACGTGCTTTCAATAATCATTTTAACAATAAAGAAGTCAAAGGAAAAAAAAAACTTTGCACTATGAAAACATACACATGGCATACGAGCAACCATACGTATACAAATGCAACGAATATTTAGAAACCACTTATATTTTTAAGTACACGCACATTCAATTAAATACAAACATACGAAAATAGGTTCCAGATAGGTTCAAGAAAGCATACAGCAGACTTGAAAATGTCCGTCTGGGTTGATATTGTGTAATGACGCAACGATGTAAGCAGGATGCCCAGCTTTTACGTAGGTAGTAGTATAGTGATTGAGGCCTATGAAGTCAAAGGATCCTTTCACTGACGCTTGTTGTCGATTAGTACTCCCCTTCTGAAAAGTTGGCAGCCTATTTCCCACAAGCAGGGTAATCACCAAAGACCAAAGGCCCTAAGAACCTGTAGCAGTAAAACAACAAAAAATGATGCTCTATAATTTTAAGATATCAAATGTAGAAAGTACGATAGGCATTTTATTTATCTACATAATATGCTAATGTGATATATAGAAAACATCAGCCATACCATCCAAGATAGAATTCCAAAGCACGTCTAGATGCCACCATGTCAGCCACGCTTTCTTCATTGAGTGGTTCATACCATCTGGAGTCTAAGGTTATACCTATTAAGCGGTGTTGTTGTGCATTTCCATTAAAAAACAAAATCATGTTACAATATCAGTAATTCTCCTTAAATGAACAATTAAATAATGTTTCTATGAGTAAATGAAAGGTTTCATCTTTAACCAGGGTAAGTATAGAAAAGAAATATTCATGTTCACCTTATTCTTGTACACTGATTCTACTCCCTTATTTAACAATAAGTGCACATCTGGCATCATGGGCTAGCATGCTAAATAAACTGTTTAATACTCTGATTATTCAAATATAGTGAGCCAAGTATAAATAGTCAATAAGCTTCACAACTACAACACGCAAGCCAAATAGTTTCTTACCTGGTACTTCTCTTTGTACAAGGCTACAACAGATTCATGAACCAATAAAGCATTGTGCCCAGTGATATAAGGCTCAACATTGGAGTCACCTTCACGGCATTTAGCTCGAATAGAGCACCTTCCAGGCGCATGGGTTCAAAGCGGGGAGTAACCTTGAGAAGCAAAGCTATATGGCCCATTAATCGTAATCCAGTGCTTTACTCGATCACCAAAATATTCAAAGCATGTGTCCGAAAATAATAAGAAATCGTCTCTGAAACAACAAAAGCTCATCCGTTGTAATCTAGTGCTTAACGATAATGCCAACACAGTTAAAGCACATGTCTGTAATCAATGCGAAACTTCTATGTAACAAGAAATAAACGTTAAAAAACAAAACAAAACACACACATACACACAACGCGCACACACACATATTAGACTCATCCATTGTTTAAAGGTCCGCAACCACTCCATCTGTGGTAAAACATACTCCCTACACTCTCATCGAATCGACATCCATGATATATATATACTATTGAATTGTTTTAGTACTTCTAATGTCAAAATACATGGTAATTTTTGTGATTGTTAACTCATCCGGTTGGGTACTCCGCCTCTCAAAGTTGGGGGTGGGGTTCAACCTCCACGGGATGCAGTGGGACCCCTCATCATTTGTGGGACTAGCCTCTTTGGAGGAATTGTGGGCCTTTTGATAGTCAATCATTCGGCACTGTCAGGTTACCTAGTTCAAACCAATCCTCTCCTTTCAAATTATAGCCATATCTTCCCCAACTCTACTTTGTCTTGCCCTCATCATTTGTGGTGAGAAGTCTAAACCAGCCTTTTTGGAGAAGCTGTGGGCCTTCCGATACTCAATCATTCGGCACCATCGGCCTATCCAATTCCTACTTTGTGGATTATGGGAGCTCCGATGAGTATATGCCCAGCTTCATTTGTACTTTCAACTAGTTCAATTTAGCCGAAAGAGTAGATCTTTACGATCAAGCTTGCTTTATAAAGAAATACATGACAGCTGCTTTAAATGAACTATAAATCTGAGATTGTTTTATAATCCAAGAATCCTTACATGATGTTTTCGCTTAGCCATCCGCCATACTTATCCTGTAATGCTTGAGGCAAATCCCAGTGGTACAATGTAACATATGGTTCTATTCTTGAAAGATGGATTTACGATAGGTAATACCGTTTCATGGGATGCGATGGGACCGAAGTTTCGCTTGAAGATGAGAAAATTCTAACATGCCTTTTTGCAGTAGCGCATCAATGAGATGATTGTAATGTTCTATCCCTGCTTTGCTCACTTGTTCACTAGCACCTGCATGTTTACGACGCCTTCGGGAACTGACCGGAAAACACGAAAAAAAGTAAAGAAAACAAGAAATATTTTAACATTCGTACCTGGGTATATCCTGGACCGTGATATTGAGAATCTGTATGCGTCAACGGCGCCCATCTGCGCCATAAGCTGTACGTCCTCCTGACACAAATGAAGTAACAGGAAAATGGGTTCCTAAAAAGATATACAACATTGCATCTGATTGAGAAAAAAGATAATCGCATTTGAAATGTTACCTCGAAACGGTTATAATGGTCATCGGTAGTATCACCATTTGACAGATCTATCAAATGATTTAAGGAACTGCATGTTTTTAAGTTCCTTTGACTTCCATTATATCATTTACATTCAATGGAAAATTGTCGTTCTATACTCTTGTTTTATTATTCCATTCTCCAACGCTTGTCATTTGATTCAAAGTACTCCCGCAAATGAATATTAAACTTCTCCGTTTGAAATTACTGACCTTATTGCAAATGTGCCGGTACAAACTTTTAAATCTAACTGACGAGTATCTCGTTCATCGTAATTATTCGAAACATATGTTTGTGGATATTCGCAACCTCCTTTCGTAAACTAGAGGACCACCAAACTCTCTAATAAAATCTTCTGGAACTTTCATTTATTTTCTGAGAGATAAGTTTAACCATGTATATATCGCCATTGGAAAAATAGTTTGGGTAGGAAATGTCACTAATTCAAGATGGATAAGTGGTTCTATAATTTATCTATAAGTCCAACAGAGTCATTGAATGGAGAAAAACAACCAATTCTTGCATTATCAAGTGTAGATCTTGAGTTTTGAGGCATTGATCAAAATATACATATATAAAGCAATAGATCTTGAGTCTTGAGGCATTAATCCAAACGTACGTAAAGCAACATGGATCAAATCCATGTTTAATGACCTGGGAATCGGTATCAATAGAGATGTAATTATCTATTGTGACAATTTAAATAGCATCCAGTCAAAAAAGAATAAAGTTTATCATGCAAGATTGATGCACATCAAGTTCATGATCACTTTGTTCATGTAAAGGTCAACCTACGAGAGGTGGACCTATGCTTCGTCAATGCTGAAGAGTGGCGATCGATGAAATCAAAGGGAGATCGATGGAGTTTATTGAAAGGATATTGAAAAATTTATACTAACCAATTCAACATTTTTTTTGGATATAACCGACATTTTATCATAGAGTTTAGTTCTACAAACTTGTAATATATGCACACAATGCCCAAAAACTTAATTCGTCCTTCCTCGCAAGTATTCCAGTTCACCTTAGAACGTCTCTTATCATCTTGCCTTCCCCAGAGAAAACTCGTACAATATGGAAATACCGTGAGGGATATGCTCTTAGAAGTATCAATAACAAAGGAAAATGATAACGTTAATCAGAAATTGTTAGTCATGTTTAATCATTAGTTTCACATTCGTAACTATCTCTATAGCTTCGTTTCCATCCTGTTTATTTCTTCAGCATCTATCCTCATTTTCTTTGCATGTTTGGGTTTTCCAATCAATACTAAATTGTAAATTTTACAAACATCATACGATGTTCCAAAGGTTTCAAAGAAATGAAAAGCTTTCTTGAGGAAATACGTATTGAAGTTTGATGTATTATGCATTGTGAAGAGCCAATTAATTTAGAGTAAAAACGTAATGAAGTGATTGAGAGTGGCAAGGCACTTTTGTATTCTGCCATAATATATGGAACTGCGAAATGATTCTTATGAAGAATTGTCAAGTTTTGAAATTACTTTTCAAAACAAAGATTAAATTCAAAATCGTGTATTGTAGAGGATAAAAAGTTAACTCATTGCCACAGTAAAATGAATTACCCTTCGTAGACTGTTATCGTCGATAAGAATGTGGCCTATACTCATTGTTCTTGAGCCCATGTTTTCATATATATATTAAGCCCGCCTTTCCTTTACAGTGTCAAATGGGCGAACATTTCATGTTTCATTTTTCATGCTAGATTTAATTTTATATATGTCATTTCCAGTACACAAATCAAAATAGACTAATTTAATTCATTCGAAGAGCCATAGCATTGTTTAATGCGTGTCTCCAGCCTTTTTCGATGTTACAAAAATATTTCGTATTATTTGTGTATTTCTGCATAACGTATCTGATCTTGATGGTCATGCCTCTTTCTTCAAGTAATTCGCATTCCTGGAACTCGATATGGCATCTACGTAATCAAAATTCCACTTGTCAATAATAAAATGAGATTGGAATATTTTCCACTTGTCAATAATTCCTTTGGTGTTGGGCTGCTATATGATCGTATCTTAAAATTTAAAGTTATCCTAGATTCCTTTTTGTAAATTGATTTATTAACGAGTTTAGGAGAAAACATCTTTTAGTCACTAGTGAAATTTTGCAGGTACCTCATGCACATTACTCTAGAGGACGTAAAACCAACAAGTCACATGCGATTAGCTGCGTTTCTATCAGTCTCAATAATCAAACAAGCAGTCAAGTATAGTATAGTGAATAGTTCATATCAGTTGTATATTTCAATTTGTGTTTTCATTTGTCAAGTGCATCAAACTACCCCGCTGGGTGGAAGATATTATCTAGCTATATTTTTTTGATCATGGTTCAACATATGGGTTTTGTTTTGTTTTATTGTTCAGGTGATTAACACAAGTTATTGCTCAGGTATCATAGCTCAGACACCTGAATTAAAGTTTCAGGCAACATTTTTTGAACAAAAGACTATAATTTTAGCCATGCCAAAGACGACATTCCCATTTGTTTCTTTAAGAATTTCATCAGGAATGAATAAACATTGTTTGTATACACAATTTATCGAACGTATTTTGTGGCATAGATTTACCATTCTCTGTTATGATGATCAAAGGATTGTTGTATTGAATTCGAACATAATCCAAAAGCTTCTTGAGTCCCCATGGAACAACGTATAACCACTTAGCTCCAGGGCTCTAGAGTATATCCATTTTTAGACATGAACAATGTTAGAAGCACAAGGTTGTTCTGCATGCAACCTATCTGGATATAATATTGATACAATTAATAAACAAAAAATTAATCGATAATCTTATGTATGGTTGATGATACCTGAGGGCCTATGCTCTTTCCATTACGTTTGTCTGGAAGTTACCATAAAAATGAGGGTTATCATACACGTGCTTTCAATAATCATTTTAACACTAAAGAAGTCAAAGGAAAAAAAAAACTTTTCACTATGAAAACATACACATGGCATACGAGCAACCATACGTGGACAAATACAAATGCAAAGAATATTTAGAAACCACTTATCTTTTTCAGTACACGCGCATTCAATTAAATACAAACATACGAAAATAGGTTCCAGAAAGGTTGAAGAAAGCATACAGCAGACTTGAAAATGTCCATCTGGGTTAATATTGTGTAATGACGCAACGATGTAAGAAGGATGCCCAGCTTTTACGAAGGTAGTAGTATAGTGATTTAGGCCTATGAAGTCAAAGGATCCTTTCACTGACGCTTGTTGTCGATTAGTACTCCCCTTATGAAAAGTCGGCAGCCTATTTCCCACAAGCCTTTTCATCGATCCAGGGTAATCACCAAAGACCAAAGGCCGTAAGAACCTGTAGCAGTAAAACAAAAAAAAAAATGATACTCTATAATTTTAAGATATCAAATGTAGAAAGTACTAGAGCCATTTTATTTATCTACATAATATGCTAATGTGATATATAGAAAACATCAGCCATACCATCCAAGATGGAAGTCCAACGCACGTCTAGATGCCACCATGTCAGCCACGCTTTCTTCATTGAGTGGTTCATACCATCTGGAGTCTAAACGTTATACCTATTAAGCCGTGTTGTTGTGCCTTTCCATTAAAAAACAAAATCATGTTACAATATGCGTAATTCTCCTTAAATGAACAATTAAATAATGTTTCTATGAGTAAATGAAAGGTTTCATCTTTAACCAGGGTAAGTATAGAAAAGAAATATTCATGTTCACCTTATTCTTGTACAATGATTCTACTCCCTTATCTAACAATAAGTGCACATCTGACATCATGGGCTGGCATGCTAAATAAACTGTTTATTACTCTGATTGTTCAAATATACTAAGCCAAGTATAAATCGTCAATAAGCTTAACAACTACAACATGCAAGCCAAATAGTTTCTTACCTGGTACTTCTCTTTGTACAAGGCTACAACAGATGCATGAGCAAATAAAGCATTGTGCCCCACAATATAAGGCTGAACATTGGAGTCACCTTCACGGCATTTAGCTCGAATAGAGCACCTTCCAGGCCCATGGGTTCCAAAGCCGGAGTAACCTTGTGAAGCAAAGCTATGTGGCTCATTAATCGTAATCCAGTGCTTTACTCGATCACCAAAATATTCAAAGCAGGTGTCCGAAAATAATAAGAAATCGTCTCTGAAACAACCAAAGTTCATCCGTTGTAATCTAGTGCTTAACGATAATGCCAACACAGTTGAAGCACATGTCTGTAATCAATGCGAAACTTCTATGTAACAAGAATTAAACGTTTAAAAACAAAACAAAACACACACATACACACAACGCACACACACACATATTACACTCATCCATTGTTGAAAGATCCGCAACCTCTCCATGTCTGGTAAAATATACTCCCTACCATCTGATCGAATGGACATCCATGATATATATATACTATTGAATTGTTTTAGTACTTCTAATGTCAGAATTGTTGGATTTAATAAATAAGCTAATATCCGACTATGTATGAACTCATCGGGATGCATACTATTGAATTGTTTTAGTACTTCTAATGTCAAAATTGTTGGATTTAATAAATAAGCTAATATCCGACTATGTATGAACTCATCGGGATGCGAATAGTCGCACCCATAATCTATATATGTAATGTCGACTACATTAATATGATGAGCAGTTACGTCTATCTTGGTGTCTCTGCGTGTCTCTGCGTATGTCTGTGTGGACGTGATGCAGACCTTCATGTTTCATCATGGTATCAAGAGGCACAGACAATCCTGCGCTCACTCCGCGTGTTGCGCCTACTCTGCGTGACTCTACGATTGCTGAGCATGCCGCGCCTGATCAACCGGCTTCTGCTTCAGCCTCGTTCTTCACAGTCGGATTGAGTTCCGTGTTTGGATAGCCCCTCAAAGGAGGTAATATTTATTCGCGCACATTTGCGCTTACTCAACATGCCGATTTCTTGCAGATTGCTCCTTCCTGTGGGTCGCTGCCCAAGGCCTCTGCTCCAATGGCGGAAAATAATGCACTGACAGATGGCGCCACGCCGACGATCTCCCTGTCGACTCTGGGTAATGACAAAGATCCCATGTGCAAACAATCTCCATCGAATCTGCCATGGCTGGCTTGTGACCAATCTCCAACGACTGGATTTGGCGAGCTTGCCTGCGCTTCAACATATGAAGGCAAACCCTTCTGTGCGCTGATGCAGAAATCAATGGTCGATGATCAAAAGTTTCACCAAAGTGTACTATGCGTGCTTGAGACCTCTGTGACAGATCAAGAATATGATGCCCCTATTCTCAACGGACTAGCGCGCTGCATCAAGAAGAACATACAATGTGCAGACAAAGCAGATTTGCGCGTGCCTCAATCAACGTCTATCTCTGACTCAAAGAGAATATGTGTGATGCTTCGCTCGGTGGTTGCAGAATCTTTGGACCGATGGAATTCTCCTCCGACCGTCCTAAGCACTCCCAACTTTATCTTGCTTCAATGCGTAGCAGAAACTGCATATGATGCCAGTGGTCCTGCACCAACAAAACCAAGCGTCCCTGTCTATATGCCATTTGACCCTGGCATACATAGCTTCCTCAATGATATTCCGCTCTTCAGCCAAGGAGGGGGGAAATGTTTATTACCTCAGGAGCTGCTGTGAAGAGCATCATATGACGCTGTGAGCATTGGAATCAAAGATTAATATTGAAAGCTCAGAGCTCCTTACCTCATCACACTACTTTCGCCTACTTATCTGCATTTCACGCCTGTATGCATTATGCATGTAGCTTAGATTACCTCTACCTATCGAAATAAATTCACCACCAGAGAGTGAAGTGAAAACATCTGATGTTTCCCTTCAGAAAAGAGGGGGAATGTTGGATTTAATAAATAAGCTAATATCCGACTATGTATGAACTCATCGGGATGCGAATAGTCGCACCCATAATCTATATATATAATGTCGACTACATTAATATGATGAGCAGTTACGTCTATCTTGGTGTCTCTGCGTGTCTCTTCGTATGTCTGTGTGGACGTGATGCAGACCTTCATGTTTCATAAAAAATACATGGTATTTTTTGTGATTGCTAACTCATCCGGTTGGGTACTCAGCCTCTCAAAGTTGGGGGTGGGGTTCAACCTCCACGGGATGCAGTGGGACCCTTCATCATTTGTGGGACTAGCCTCTTTGGAGGAATTGTGGGCCTTTTGATAGTCAATCATTCGGCACTGTCAGGTTACCTAGTTCAAACCAATCCTCTTCTTTGAAATTAGAGCCATGTCTTCCCCAACTCTACTTTGTCTTGCCCTCATCATTTGTGCTGAAAAGTTTAAACCAGCGTTTTTGGAGAAGTTGTGGGCCTTCCGATACTTAATCATTCGTCAGCATCGGCCTATCCAATTCCTACTTTGTGGATTATGGGAGGTCCGATGAGTAAATGCCCAGCTTCATTTGTGCTCTCTGGGTTGAGCTCCCTAACCTTCCATACTTCTTGTACAACTTTGTGTGGGACATTGTTTCTCCTATCGGCAAGCCGTTGGCCTCACGCGAGGACATTGGTGGTCTCATTTATGAAGGTGCAAGACACTCGTTCAACGCCCAGTGGCACCCTCAAATCTGTGTCGAGGCCGACCTCAGCATACCGCTTCCATCGAAGATCAAAGAGGACTTGGGCGAAGGGGATGTCTGGGAGCAAGACATCAATTACAAAAACCTTCCCAACGCGTGCTTTTGTTGTGGCCAACAAGGCCACAGGATTAAAGATTGCCCTTTGAAACAAAAAAGCAAGCGAAATCAAGAAGCCTCCAAAAACGCTCAAGATAACAAAGGCGCTTTGGCCCACTCGAGGAAGGAAGAGGAAGGCAAGGGCCCTCTTAACCCAGAAGCTGATGCAGATGGGTTCATCGAAGTCAGAAGAAGAAGGAAAAGAAGCCCTAGGGCGACTTTTGAGCAAAACATCATGTTAGTTACCCCCTCTAGCAATTTATACTGCAATCTCGAAAAGGAGATCAACGAGTTTGACTACCCAAGAGGGAACCTACTTGAGATGGACACCAACGACAAAGCCCTAGAGATCCCTGATAATAAAGAAACCTCCCAAGAGGGATACACTACAAGCAAAGAAGATGGTTTTACCACTAGTAACGAAGATAACATGGATAGTGAAAGTTCCATCATAGGATCAACTATTCCGGAAACGGTGTCGAAAACGGTGCCCAAGTCTTCCCAGCAAGAGGCATCCCGCAAAGGAAAACAACCTATGGAGCTACCCTGGAAAAGCCCCCACAAGAACCTATTGCTAATTCGGGATCCGATCCCAGCGAAAAAGAAAGATGAATCCAAGAAAAGAAAGGACAAAGCTCCCTCCCGCAAAGAGGGCTCACTTCGACAATGATCATCATCTCACTAAACGCTAGAGGGCTAATCGACCCCTCAAGAGCGACCATCATTGGTCAATGGCTTCGCGACATTAGCCTAAACCCAGAATTGATATGTATTCAAGAGATTAAAATTGACGGAGAAGACCTCCGAAAACGGCTTAGGCAGGTCTCCTCGACCCATGTTTGGATTTCAACGACGCACCAACGGGGGTCTGGTGGAACGGCAATTGGTATTAATCAACTCTCGTTTGAAAAGCTTGAGAACTACATTGAAGATGAAAGGCATCGATGGATTACTGTTTCTTTTGGTGCTCCTCTTTCCTTTGCTCTTGTCTCTTTGTATGCCCCTAACAGGGAATTAGAGAGACTGAACACATGGGCCTCCTTGGACTCGCTCCCCCACAACGTGCTTATTTGTGGTGACTTCAACATGGTGGAGGACCCTATGGACAGATGGATTGGCAAGGGTAGGGTCATTGATAGTCGGGAGAAAGAAACGTGGGACAAAACCAAACTTCACTTGGATTTGGTCGAATTCAAAGACTCGAATGGCTTTTCTTGGTCAAATCTCCAAGCGGGCAAGGACCTGAGGAAAGCTAGACTCGATAGATGCTACATCTCTCAGAGTTTTACTCATCAGTGGGGCCACCCATCCCTTGCGCAACACATTGACCTCACCATCTCTGATCACTACCCGATCGTTATCACTTTCCAACCTTCCAACAAGATCCGTAAGGCTCCTTGGTTCCATGCCAGTGCACCCACCTTCTCCCTCCCCTCCGTCAATCAAGAAATTGCCTCCGGCCAATCCCCAGCCAAGTGTTGGAGAAGTGCAGTCGATAAGTCTCGATAGATCATGATTAGATCCAGGAAGATGCTCGAGACTGTGCGGCGGGCTCGCAGGGAAGCTCCTTACCACATACTCTGGAGGCTCGAGGAGGAAGTGAACAAAGGAAAATCTCAAGCCCAGAAAGGTCTTCGAAAAATCAGAGCGTTGTTGAGATACGAGGAAGAAATACAAAGGAAAAATTTGCAAATTTTCTTCAAGAAGTGGTGGGCTGGCAAAGCCGACAAACCCACCAAAGAGATGTGCCGTATCCTTAAAAGGAAATATAACAGAGAATCGATCCCCTTACTGCTAGACTTAAATGGCAATGTATGCAATTCGAAAGAAGATAATTTTGGGATCATTGAAGGGCACTTCACGAGACTCCTGGGGACCTCAAACCCCCTCTCCCACCATAGAAGGGACTGTATGGCAGCCATATCTAGGGTTTCCCCCCACAGGAAACCACTCAACCTTCGCTCCCTGCTACATGCCCCTATCTCTAAAGCGGAAATCATTGAGGTCATTGATGCCCTCCCTCCCGGTACAAGCCCGGGACCCGACGGTCTCACTAATGAGTTCTTTAAATCCTTCAAGTTGGTGGTTTCCACCCCTCTTCGTCTGATTTGGCAAGAGGCACTCAATTTTGGTGCACTTCCTTCCTGTCTCAACAATGGTATTATCAAGTTAATACACAAAAAAGGGGAAAAGAACAGAATAGAGAACTGGCGTCCTATTACGATGCTCCAAACAGGATACAAGATCATCGCCAAAGTCATTGCCAACAGAATCTCTTGCCACTTGAGTGCGTGCCTAAGCGAGAACCAAAAAGGTTTCATCAAAGGCAGGTCTATTTTGGAAACCATTATATATATTTGGGAAGGTCTTGAATTTGCAAATGAGTCTAAACAAGATGTGGTCTTCCTCAAGATCGACTTTGATAAAGCCTACGACAGGCTGGAATGGGACTATATTCTGCAGTCGCTCCAAGATCTTGGATGTAGTAAGAAATTCACCAAGATAATCGCGACACTTCTCGGAAACGCATCGACCCAAATTAACATTAACGGTAAACTCTCGAAGGTGATCAAACTTAGAAGATCTATCAGACAAGGATGCCCTTTGGCTCCCCTTCTCTTTGCCATCACCACGGAGGGGCTTAGCAGGCTTGTGGCACACCAAGTGGAAGCTGGCAATATCAAAGGCCTCCGCTTGCCTCACGACCAGAGTCAGATCACCATGAGACTTTTTGCCGATGATATGAACGCGTTTGTTCACAATGATAGTACCAGCCTGGAGACGTTCTGGAGGTGTCTTGCTACTTTTTGTGAAGCCTCTAGATCCACAATCAACCACTCTAAGACTGCCTTTAGAGCTATTGTGGGGTCTCAGCCCAACCTTCTCATTGATCATGGCTGTCAAATCATTCCGCAGGGCCAAATTTTTCGGCTTCTTGGGATCCCCTTGGGGTTTGGCGTCTCTATGGAACAGCGGTGGAATTGGGTGCTGGCCAAACTCAAAAACAAGCTTAACTATTGGAGAGGTATGCAAATCAATCTTGCTGGTCGTGCTATGGTTATCAAGACGTTCCTCCTTTCCTCTACCATTTATTTCCTTTCTTGCTGGAGAGCGAAAGAGCAAGATCTATCCAAACTCGATAATATTTGTAGAAAATTCCTTTGGACGGGCGATCACAATAGAAGGGGGGTGCCTAAAATCAAATGGTCCATCTGCACCAGCTATAGAGATAGTGGGGGTCTTGGTATCCTGGACATTGGGTGCATGGCTAACAAACTGGCAGCCAAATGGATGATTAAGGCTTGGAGCAATGGGGAGGCCTCATGGGCCAAGCTGATCTTCAGAAACAAGAACGAGTTGGCGCTCTTGGGTTTCCCAAATTGGAAGAATCTCGACATCTTGACCTTGTTGTTTTCCCGAAAGGCTCTAATCTCGTGGGCTCCTTATGGAAGAGTTGGAATAAAATCAAAAGCTACACAAGAATTAGTGAAGACTGGAAGTGGGCTGCAACGACTCTATCTGGTTTCTGATCCATGGCATCCGGAGTGTGGAATCTTGGAACATTCAAAATGCCAAGAAGTTATGGAACAAAGGCTTCAAAAAATGGAAACATCTCTAGAAACAAGACACCAACCGCTGGATCAACTTCGAGGATATTGACCCTAGCGTCAACATTTCGTACGAGGAATGGAACACTTTGCAAAGCAGATGTCTCACCTGGGATCGTCACAAAACTCACCTTCTCATGGGACACGACACAACGAGCTCGCTTGGTCTCAAATGGCACAATGGGAATAGCCTGTCAAAAATCCCGAACATCAAAGAAACGATTGATTATCAGGTTAACCTCAACAAGAAGTGGTGCCTGTCATGGACGCGGCTTCGGTGGGACATGAAGTTCATGGCTATCTGGCACCCCCTCATAGAAATCAAAAAGTCTGTCCTCTTATGGAAAATTCTTCATCATGGAATCTGGACCAACCTTAAAGCTAGCAAACTTTGTGGGATCCCTCCCTAGTGCAAACGCTGCCACCGGTCCGTCGAAGATGTTCCACACATCTTCTTTACCTGCCCAAACTCCAAGAGACTCTGGCAGACGGTTGGAAAGAAAATTAGACTTCAGAGACATCTCTGTTGGCAGCAGGCCCTGCTGGGTGAAGCGATCGGCTGCTCCGCGACTCTCTGGAATGCCATCAGAGGGGAGGTCCTTTGGAAAATCTGGCAAGAAAGATGTGCTCTCAACTTCGGAGACTCCCCCAAGGAGTGGTCAATCGAGAAATCATTTGTCCTCCTTGGCAAAAGGATTGTTAACTGTAAGAAATCCCCCCCGTTCAGGCACCATCAAGTTCTCCTTTTGATCAATAACAAGCTTAAACCCAAGTGGGCCCCTCATGAGGGTGATGAGAGGGTGATTAACCTTCTTTGTAATGCCATCTAAGCTCTGTAAAAGCTTCCCCTGCTTTGTGGGATTTGGGGGGTCCCGTGGGCACTAGTCCCCTTCTCTTGTACTTTTCTCTCTTTATTTAATTCAAGTCCGGGAGAGTAGGCTAATGCCGAACTTCCTTTATATGAAAAACAAACTAGTTCAATTTAGCCGAAAGAGTAGATGTTTACGATCAAACTTGCTTTATAAAGTAATAGATGACAGCTGCTTTAAATGAACTATAAATCTGAGATTGTTTTATAATCCAAGAATCCTTACATGATGTTTTCGCTCAGCCATCCGCCATACTTATCCTGTAATGCTTGAGGCAAATCCCAGTGGTACAATGTAACATATGGTTCTATTCCTGAAAGATGGATTTACGATAGGTAATACCGTTTCATGGGATGCGATGGGACCGAAGTTTCGCTTGAAGATGAGAAAATTCTAACATGCCTTTTTGCAGTAGCGCATCAATGAGATGATTGTAATGTTCTATCCCTGCTTTGCTCACTTGTTCACTAGCACCTGCATGTTTACGACGCCTTCGGGAACTGACCGGAAAACACGAAAAAAAGTAAAGAAAACAAGAAATATTTTAACATTCGTACCTGGGTATATCCTGGACCATGATATTGAGAATCTGTATGCGTCAACGGCGCCCATCTGCGCCATAAGCTGTACGTCCTCCTGACACAAATGAAGTAACAGGAAAATGGGTTCCTAAAAAGATATAAAACATTGCATGTGATTGAGAAAAAAGATAATCGCATTTGAAATGTTACCTCGAAACGGTTATAATGGTCATCGGTAGTATCACCATTTGACAGATCTATCACACTACCTGCAGATTTAAGGAACTGCATGTTTTTAAGTTCCTTTGACTTCCATTATATCATTTACATTCAATGGAAAATTGTCGTTCTATACTCTTGTTTTATTATTCCATTCTCCAACGCTTGTCATTTGATTCAAAGTACTCCCGCAAATGAATATTAAACTTCTCCGTTTGAAATTACTGACCTTATTGCAAATGTGCCGGTACAAACTTTTAAATCTAACTGACGAGTATCTCGTTCATCGTAATTATTCGAAACATATGTTTGTGGATATTCGCAACCTCCTTTCGTAATGTACTTCCAGCTAGCATTATAAAACTAGAGGACCTCCAAACTCTCTAATAAAATCTTCTGGAACTTTCATTTATTTTCTGAGAGATAAGTTTAACCATGTATATATCGCCATTGGAAAAATAGTTTGGGTAGGAAATGTCACTAATTCAAGATGGATAAGTGGTTCTATAATTTATCTATAAGTCCAACAGAGTCATTGAATGGAGAAAAACAACCAATTCTTGCATTATCAAGTGTAAATCTTGAGTTTTGAGGCATTGATCAAAATATACATATATAAAGCAATAGATCTTGAGTCTTGAGGCATTAATCCAAACGTACGTAAAGCAACATGGATCAAATCCATGTTTAATGACCTGGGAATCGGTATCAATAGAAATGTGATTATCTATTGTGACAATTTAAATAGCATCCAGTCAAAAAAGAATAAAGTTTATCATGCAAGATTGATGCACATCAAGTTCATGATCATTTTGGTCATGTAAAGGTCAACCTAGGAGAGGTGGACCTATGCTTCGTCAATGCTGAAGAGTGGCGATCGATGAAATCAAAGGGAGATCGATGGTGTTCTTGCACAAGAAAGTCGATAGAGGAGAAGCACCTAAGAGTTATCGATATATTGGAGGTTATGGTTGCCAAAAAAGCCATGTTCGATGGAGAGCAATGCATGGATCCACAAAGACATAAGTTGGAAATTTCTAAGTAGTTCAATGGTAACCCTTGAAGACAGAGTTGGCTGAGTCCCTCGCCTCTTGAGGTGGAAGCGAGGGTTCAACCCTCCCCACCGGCAGGACATGTATATGCCCTTGGGCAATTAATCGAGCTGCAACCTTTGGGCAGTTAAACTAGTTGTGAAGCCTTTGTGTTGTTGCAATCTCTATGGAATAACGGAGGTCCCGTGGGTACTATGCCCATTCACCTTGTGCAATTGTTTTTTCAAAGTTAAAATATGAGGGAATAGGTGTGATGGGCCGAACCTCCATTTGGGAAAAAAAAAAAGAAAAAGACAATGATTGCATGTTACGAGAAGTCTTGATTAATAGGCATTACATGAATGGTGCCACACAGGACTAGTTGGAGGCTGAAAGATAAGAACCCCCTAGTTGATGGATAGACAAATGGAAATGGATAAATTAATGGAGATCCATTAATGTGAAGTCTTGAAGACGATATAAGTCATCCAAATGGATGCACTAGATAAAACAAATGATGTTATATAGGTCCTAGTGATACATCGTGCAATGTAGAGTGGGTTCCAATAAAAAATAGGTAATTGGCGTGGCTTTAAACTCTTTCACCATGGAAATTCTTCATTACAGTTTTCTAATATCTGCCAAAGTGGAAGCTCTACATCAACAAGATTTACATAAAATCTCTCAATCATCCTTTTGGATATGATGGCATCCTTATCTGCAACTCTAGTTAAGTTATCCTACAAGTTTTCCTTACTCAAAGCTCTAAAAGGATAGTTGAAAGTTGTCGATGTTGTAAGCACTTGTTGTATCCTTTGTCCAAAATTCTAAAATTCATAAAAAATGAAAATTCCATGCATCAAAGGTGTGTGCTTCATTTGAAAAAGACAAAAGGATGCTTTCAGATCCCAAATGGTTAAGTACTAGATGGCTGACCTATCTTTGTGTGTTCAGACAATATATCTTTAGGAGCTATAGCTAGCTTCATTTTTCTCTCAAGGAAGCAACAATAATCATCTTTGGATTGATATCTTGAAGGACGGGTCTATCAAGAGAGAGGAGAAAAGGAAGAGAGCTATCACATACTCTCATACACAAAGAGAGAAACACACACAGATTGAGGCAAAGAAGAATAATCTTCTTCTTTATCTTCTTCTATTAAATAATGAAATTGTACAAGAAATGACCAGATACAACACTACAAGCAATAAAATATATAAACAGCACTACAAAAAGAAGCCTTAATCTTTATCTTCTTCTATTAAATAATGAAAATGTAGAAGAAATGACCAGATACAATAGTACAAGCAATAAAATATATAAAGAGCACTACAAAAATGAACAACTGAGCTGCCATGAAAACAAACATGCCGTCACTCTTGATGGATAAATCTAGTGAAGATCATGGAAAATAGGGAGCTCTAAAGATAATGTGTGAGCTCTCACATTTGTTATATGTACACAAGGTACAACACGGAGTATTACAATCACCATTTTCTATCATAGAGGGGTTTGCCTAGAATTTTGGGGCCACATACACAGTTGTTCCATTCTAGTCTAGCGTTAAGAGGAAAAAATCTTGGCTGATAGAGGAGAGGAAAGAGTCAACTCTTTGCATTGTCTTATTGCTTCATATTTTAGTTCAGATGTTTCCAAAGAAAACAGTCATTGCAATAGCTCCAATAACTTCATGCGAAAGTGATGATGCCATCTTGATTTGGTGGAATGTCGACTCACAAATATATAGATTTTGAAGGGATGAAAACTGACGAGAGAGAGAGAGAGAGAGAGAGAGAGAGAGAGAGAGAGAGAGAAATGGCTTCGGAACATTGTATCTGTGGAAACGTGTTAATAAGAAATAGCCAAATCCTGCTCTAATAATAGAAATCATGAAGCATTCTAAGCAGTGTACAACATTGCTCCGATCTGATCTTGCATTTCATCTATTTTCGAGATGGTCAGCATCATGCACCAAGACTAGAGGATGGGTTACATCCATTTCAAGATCCCTCTCATTCCTTTATCACACAAGAGAGAAGATAAGAGAACTATGTATCGAGTGTTTCAGAGATAAAGGTTTTAAAGAGCGAATAATAGTAACATAAGGTAGAGAATGCATTCACTAGATATAGAGAGGTTTCTTTATATCCTATCACACGAATCTTTGGACTTCAAACGTAGTTGTCATAGGCATCAACACATCTCTAGACATCACACATAGCGGTCATAGGCATCGACAGATCTTTGAATAAAAGATTACTACATATGGATGACACATGTTTGTCATAATTTCTTTTTCAAGCAACAAGCATACACAAATACCTTTATAAGGGATCAGACACCACCTTGAGCCATGACCCAAAGGCAGGACCGTCCCAATGGGCATAATAATGATAATATTTCCAAAAGTTCTATACTACACATTCACGATGGATGAAGCTCTTCATATGCGCTCTCATATATCCCATATTCTCTCTCACGATTCTGAATAAAAGAGAACTAAGAAGAGAAAGGCTTCTACGCCAACAACAAGGGAGAAGATCTCATCAACGAAGGGGGTGCGCATCCAACAAAAGGAATATCAAATGAGGACAATGAGTAAAAAGCACTACCTAGCCCATGACTGTAATACCTATTTCATGTGTACAAATGCTACATATTTCGAGACCCTAGGGACGCCATATGTGTCAAAACCATAGATGCCATGTGTCCATAAAACTAAACCCACATGGATGCCATATGGCCATGAAAACCAATATGTCAAAGATTAGTTATCTTTATCACCCATTGTTCACATATAACTTTGAATTTCATGGTATTCCTATCAATTTGCTAACTTATTCACACTCAAACCACTGCAACCTGATCCATATGATGAGCAAAAATGGAAATGATCTTATTCAAAAAAAAATCCTTCATATCCTTCGCGAATAATGTATGTATGCATGCACGCATGCATTTATTTACTATTTAAAATTACTCTTCAGATATTCAATCATGTTGGTACTTCGATATCGATGCTCTTCAAAAGGGTGGAGACCTTGAAGACAATAAATAAAGGATTCTTCTAGTGCTAAGCTTTTCTCCATTGTAGACTAGGAAACACAAATTCCATACGAGCAATAAGTTCTAATCCGTAAAGCAAGTTAAAAGGAGTAGATATAGTAGAAACTTTGTAAGTAGGATAAACCCACAAGATGGTAGGGAGATACTAGTCACATTTATCTGGATGTTCTAAAAGCATTTTTTACGCACTATTCAGATGACTCTATTAGTACTCTTTGCTAATCCATTAGATCGATGATAATCAAGAGTACTATGTTCATGTTCAATGCAATGGTACTCAATGATTGCAAAAGTAAGTTGATTAAAAAATTCGTGCCCTAATCCAAAAATAATTCCAAAGGGAGGCCAAAGTGAGGGAATAAATGCTAAATAAGAACATTCACTACATTACCCATAGTAGCATGCCGTAAGGCCTAGGCCTAAGCCTAGCAAGTACCGTAATCTATACAAGTCAAAATAAAAGTATTATTAAAATGCATAGCTAGGGCTGAATAGGACAGATGAAATCTAAACCCCATTTTTGGAAAGGATCTAAAGGAAGGAATACATCAAGATGGAACCGATAAATGGTGTGAGGCTCATGCGTCTATCAAAAAGGATCACACAAACACATAATTGTGAAGGTCACGCTTCATCGTGGACCACCATAAATCACTTAAAACATATTTTTGAATTGTAAGTTCTACCCCCAAATGACCACTAGTAGAATGAGCATGCGCTTTCAGAATGACTATAGAGTGTTGAGGTATCAAGCTCAACATGTGATGATCAGGGATGAAATGTATCCCTTTTTCATTATTCTAACATGTATAGTGGTCACACCGATATATGTCAAGGATACTTTAGTGAGTTTTACTAGATTTATGTACGTAGACTGATGGCATATTTGTTTGTTTCCTTCTCACTCATTCATGGACATTAGGATTTCCCTTATGTACTATTCTTTATATATTGCACTAGTTGTACTGTTGTTTCAAAGGTCATTCTTATATATTCTATTTATGTAATATAAGAAGAAGAAGAAGAAGAAGAAGATCATTCTTCCTTGCCTCAATCTGTGTGTCCTCCTCTTTGAGTGTGAGAGTGTGTGAGCGAGCTTCTTCCTTACCTCCTTTTGCATAACACGGTATCAGAGCAAGTGTGGCTATAGAGAGCTCTTGGGGAAGGCTAATAGTGAAGAGTACATGAGAAGACGTGGAGAAAGCATGATTTACAAATGACCTCAAATTGTTATGAAATTTGGTGTGAAGTGTGTAGCCATGTCAACCTCTATTTTGAACCTAGAAGGTGGTGCCCATAAAAAATCCAGGTTAATTTACCAAATTGTAACTTGAATTCTATTTGATAACACTCACTTACTCCAAAATTAGAATTTCAAGTGATTCTGTGTATATTGATACACGAAAACTATGTTTTTCTAAGATAGAACAATCATGTCATAGTGTGATAGTTTTCGAGCAGAGATTTGTTTCTTCAACTTTGTTTGAAGTGTTATGAATTGCTATAGAAATGGAAAATGCGTATGGAATGAGTCAACTTATGAGCAATGAGGTGCACAAGGATAGCTTTCATGATTAGAGATTGTAAATGAGAATTTCCTGATGGGAAAAGGCTATTGGAAGCACATCAAAGGAGAGAATGAAAACGCTTGCAATTACTAGAGAGAAATCAGATTACTAATTCGTTAAGAGTATATGAAGAGTGGAATCAAGAAGCATTGAAGATAATGTGTTGGCTATCTGTTAGCATACAAGATAGCATGATTGGGCACATATAGGATGCCAAAACACGAAAAAGTGCTTCGAACACTTTGGTCACATTGTATGAGACCAATACAAAGGCACAAAAATTGCAACTCAAGAATTTACATACACTAGAGAAAAAGAGCATGGGGGTAAGTAACTACACCCTAAAACTGGAAAAACATATGTGAGTCACTTGCATCCATTGGTGTCAATGTAGATGATGATGATGATAAGGTGGAAGTGCGCCTTCATGGTTTATGAACTACATATAAGCAGTTCAGAACTTCTACTCAACTATGAAAACATTTGAATTTTACTGATTGGGTATCCATCTCAATAATTGAAGAGAAGAATCTTGGCGAGGACTGAAAATCCCAAGGAAAATCTAGTTCTAAGGATGTATTCAACATTGGTAGAGGAAGAGGTAGAAGGTTTAAAAGTGGAAGAGGAAAAAGTAACCAAGAACAAGGTCAACAATAGAATCATCTAGGAGATCAAGGACAGTTTCAAGGCAAGGAGAGCTAAAGAGGCCATAGAAATTTCCAAAGATTTGATTCAGGTACTAAAAGTAAAGGGCGCTAGAGTTTTCGTATACTTGATCACTTTGAATGAGATTGTCTGTTGAAGAATCAAAATATCAAATGCCATTAAAACAACTATCCTTTCACAAGTGCAGATGATTCGGCGAAGCTGTTCATGGTCCAATACCACATGATGAATACAATGTCTGTTGATGTTTCAAACTCGAATGGTAATGTCTGGTATGTTGATTCACATGCCTCAAATCACATGAAAAGCCATGAAAAATGGTTTGATAACTTGCAAAAATTGTATGTTCATGGATTTGTTGAAACACTCAATGAAACATCATATCCTATCAATCATGCATGTAACATAGAACTATCTATGGATGATGGGAAGGAAAAATATCTTGCTGATGTGCTATGTGTTCCGAATATAACTAAGAATCTAGTATCAGTTGGAGAGATGCTTGATAAGGGATTCCAAGTTAGGTTACTCAGGTTCAATGGGCATGGTTTTTATGTAGAAAAATACAAAAAGAATGGAAGGTTGGTCGCCAAAGGGAGAAACATTGGTAGGATGTTCACTTTAAATATGAAAATTCCAAAAATGAATGACACCATGTTTGTGAAAGGTGTTATTGAGATTTGGCACAAGCAAAATGGAGATGCAAATTAGCAGAGATTGAAATTGATATGGTCAAAGGAGCTTGTCAATGGACTTCCACATTTCAAGGTTGTAGAGATGTAGAAGTTATTTGAGGCATGTCAATTTGGTAAACATTCAAGGGCATCATCTCCGCATCATAAGAATGTTAGTGAGAATGTGATAGAAATAGTACACATAGATGTTTAGGGTCCTGTAGAGACCACATCTCTGGGCTGTTGCATGTTTTGTGTCATTTTAAATGATGAACATACACTAAAAGTATGGGTAGCCTTATGAAAGAGAAGAGTGAGGTGTTTATTCACTCTAAAAATTTTAAGGCTATGGTGGAAAGCAAACATAGAAGCATATTTAGACATTAAGAATTGATGGAGGAGGTGAATACATGTCAAATGAATTCAAAAACTTTCTTAAAAGTCATGGAATTTGATGGCAGTTTTCATGTAGGAACATACCACAACAGAATGGGATTTTGAATGAAAAAATAGACATACTACAAAAATAGCAAGAGCCTTAATGGCTGAGAAGAATATGCCTTATTGTTATTGGGCAAAAATTGTGCACACTGTATATACATCATGAACAAAACTTCAATTGCCAATATACATCAAGTTACACCTAAAGAGAAGTTTACACGTAAAAAGCCAAACTTATCCCATATGAAAGTATTTGCCTATATTGCATATGTGCATTTTCTAGATGACTTGAGGACAAAGATTAATGCAAACGCAAAAAAAATATATCTTCATTGGGTACTGCCTTGAGCAAAACGGATATAAATGTTACAACCCACTCACATGAAAGGTGATGGTAAGTAGAGATGTGATGTTTGATGAAATTTCAAGATTCTATGCAAATTGCGAAGAAGGAATTTATCTTGACTCAAATGACAAAGGAAATGCCAAAAAACCATGTGTAGAATCTCAAGTTTTTAGTGGAACTCATATGTCACCAAGCAATAGTTTGAACTCAAATCCATGGAGTGGAAGATTGTGTGGAAATTTTAGTCCAACATATTTATCCACTATATCGAAGAAAGGTAAAGAAAAGCTCTCTATGGTAGTAAAACATCTATTGGTTTTGAAGACATTAATGGAGATTCAAGCTATTCAAAAAGACCTTGATGTGGAACTTGGATTGCCTTCTCTGAAAGCTCTAGGAGTAAGAAATGCACATGTAGATGATACGAGGAGAAGTGACCCAGGACCAAGAAGATCTAAGAGGATGCAAAATTCAGTTCAACAATTGAAGTATGATAGTTACATGGATTGTCATTGTGCCTAAATGTCTAAGGCAATACAAGATGCTAAACCTTCTTGTTTTGAGAGAAAATTGGAAATGCAGATTGGGAGAAAGCTATGGATGAGGAGATGCTTGCACCTTATGGAAATGAAAGATGGAAGTTGGTGCAATTGTAGGAAGGAAAGAAACCCATAGGTTGATAGTGGGTATACAAAGTGAAGCACAATGATGATTGTAGCATAAGGAGGTATAAAGCATGATTGGTAGCAAAAGGATATGCATAGACATATGGCATTGATTATGAAGAGGTGTTCATCTTTACAGCTAAAAGGGCCATTGTTAGAGCACTTGTTGCATTAGCTACAACAAAAGGATGGATTTTGCATTCGATGGATGTGAAAAATGCGTTCTTACATGGTGAGTTGTAGGAAGAGGTATACATGGACAACCACAAGGATATGTGGATTCAAAGTACTAAGAATATGTTTGTAGTTTTTAGAAGGCTTTGTATGGGCTTACACAAGCCCCTCATGCTTGGCATGCAACGATTGTAGATTATTTAACAACCATTGGATTTTCTATGTGTGATGTAGACCACTCATCATATGCAAGGAAAGGTGATAATGGAATCACCATTGTGGCTATTTATGTTAACGACTTCATGGTAGGTGGTGATAATGACGAAAGCATTGAAGAGGCACAGAAACTCCTTATGTAGAAATTTTACATGAAAGATCTTGGTGTCTTGTGCTATTTCTTGGGCATTGAGTTTGTTACACTTATGTGTTCCTCGAGTAGCTTTGATGTGAACCTTTTCCCTATACATGGGCACCTTTTACTCTAGTGTTGGCTAGAGGTTTTTTCCCCATGTTACCACATACTTGATACTCTCATATGTGGTGGTACTTTGTACTTAGGGATATTATTCAGCTCTTACTTCAGTTCAGTTCATCATCAATAGACACAGCTATTCCAACCATCATCTTCTCCATGTGTCTTGGTGTGTTTGTGCTCCTTATGTGCTCCTTTTGTGTCTTTCACACTTCTACACACACCCAAGAGTGGTATCAGAGCAGGTTCAACTCCTTCTCAAGTTTTGGTCTTTTGCGTCACTGCACGCACGCACTTTTAACAGTGGAAATCAACTTCTGAGCATAGAACTGTCAATTTGAGTAGCCAAGAAACATTTCCACCAGGTGTGCTCGGGTTTTACCCCCATTTCAAATCCATTCATGCAGTTAAAATTGCCACCAGAGTGACAGGTTCTGAGCTGAAATTTCATCATTCATTTTAGCTTTAGTCAAAGTAAAGACTTTGTCACATTCTTCTTCTTTTGTGAAATGGTAGGCAGCAATGACTTGTTTGCCATGCTTCAACCTAAAGAAAAGCTTGATGGGACCAACTATCCGATGTGCTCTTACATGATGAAGCATGTTCTTGTTGCTAAACAACTTTGGAACATAGTGGTAGATGTAGATCAAAGACCTACGGATTCATCTACTTCGTAGTTTACTATCATAGATGGAGCTTCTTCTTCAAGTACAGTGGTTTCTCCTTCTTCATCTACACAGGAGCATCTTAGATGGGATGGAAAAGATGCTCAATCTCATGCTTTCATTGCGCTTTCTTTGAGGCATCCGATAGTTCCACACATTCGATCATGTTCTACATCGAGATAGGCATGGGACACTCTTGCTTCTTTGTATGTCGTGCATAATGAAGCATGTGTTGCATACTTAAGGAAGCAACTTGAGGATGTATGTATGGATGAAAATGAGTCGGTGGATGTGTATGTGACTCGCATCAAGGACTTGAAAGAGCAATGAGCAAACATAGATGAGAGCATTCCAGATGCATCACTCATTTCTACATGATTGAAAGGATTACCGGAATCTTTTCAAAGCTTTCCTACTACACTCCGTTTGGTCTCAAAAGGGAATCCTAATATGTATGCATTTGATGAGGTTCTGTCTCTTCTTTTGCAAGAAGAGAAATCTAGAGTGAATAGGAGTGTTTTGATTGAGGGAACACACGCACTTGCTATCTGACAAAAGGGGAAAAGCAAGTATAGTTCAGCTTTGGGTTCTTCAAAACCAAAGCTTCAAGCTTGCACTTCCACTCATTCCTCTAATGATGCTGATTTGCAAAAGAAGAAGAGATGCAAATATTTCCGGAAGGCTAGTTATACTATTGATGAGTGTAGAAAGCTTGCTAAACGCAATGAAAAGAAAAAGGAATCTAGCATGTCAATTGCTGAAATTTCAGCAAATGTAAAGAATGATGAAGCTAACATGGCTCAAAATGTTTGGGCATGTGTTGTTACATGTCATTATGATGCTTATTTGCATTCTAAATGTATGGTTGTGAGTGAGGCTAATTCAGATTGGTTCTTTGATAGTGGTGCTTCAAAGTACATAACATCATGCAAAAGATTTTTTGCCTCTTTGAAAGATGCACCCAAAGGAGGACATGTGGTGTGTGCAAACAATGCCTCTTTTCCTATCATTGGAGTAGGAGAAATTCAGCTTATGGCTACAAATGGAGGTGTGATTCTCTTGAAAAATGCATTCTATGTTCCTGATATAAAGAAGAACTTAATTTCAGTTCCGTTGATTGCCAAAGTTGGACTTCATGTACACTTTGTTGATGATAAGTGTATGATTCATGATTTTAGCAACGGCAATGTTATCGTGATGTCTGGTACATTATGTAATGGTTTGTATCGCATGGATACATACAAGACAGCTACCTCGAATGCCTTGGTTGCTCATACTTCTTCCATGGCTGAAATGGAGCTTTGGCATACTCGTTTTGGTCACTTAAACTTCAATAGTTGGCTTTACTTGCAAAAGAAGGACATGGTTATTGGCTTGCCCACACTTGAGTCCATTGAAAAGCATGCATGTGAAGGTTCAATTCTTGGAAATATTGCATCGTGCTTCTTCTCCAAAAGATAGTCATACACACACTACAAGAAAATTGCAGCTTGTTCATAGTGATGTATGTGGTCCCATCAAGACTCCATCTTTTGGGAAGCATGTATATTTTGTTACCTTCATTGACAATGATACTCGCCATACATGGGTGTATCCTATGAAAGCAAAGAATGAGGTATTTTCTTGCTTCAATGAATTTTTAGGTATGGCTGAAAATTTTTCTTCACAAAAGCTTTTGACTCTACGCACGGGTCGTGGTGGTGAATACATGTCACATGAGTTAAATGCTTTTCTTCATGAAAGAGATATTTCACACCAATGTGCAGTGCCATATACATCTCAGCAAAATGGTGTTGCCAAACATAAAAATAGAACTCTACTTGAAATGGCACGATGTATGGTTAAAGGAAAGCATCTTCCTGATACGTTTTGGATAGAAGCAGTCATGTGTGCAAAATATGTGTTGAATCACTACCCTACAAAAGCATTGAGAGTCATCACTCTTTATGAGGCTTGGAATGGTCATAAGCCTATGGCTAGTTATATCCGTGTGTTTGGTTGTTTGGCATATGCTCTTGTGGCATCACAACAATGTCACAAACTTGATGACAAGGCAAAGAAATGTATATTTGTTGGTTATAGTGCTGAAAGTAAGGGATATCATTTAGACCATCCATTGACGAATACAATTATTGTGAGTCGAGATGTGGTATTTGTTGAAAATTTAGTTTAACCTCTACTTGAATGCAAAAAATAGACAACAGTTAGCTCACAAGATGTGTTCAATACACTCATGCCTTTGTTCCAAAATGGTGCACATGACTATGGCCATGTAGATCAGCCAATGGAAGTTCAAAGGGCTGAAAAATTCTAGCAAAATAGTGCTGAAAATGCATAGAATTTCCACCCAAACATGGCTGAAAATTTTCAGCCAAAAATTACCAAAACTGCTCGAAATTTCTAGCCACATATGGTTGAACATTTGCGTCAAAATATGGCTGAAAATGAGCATGAAATTTAGCCCACACATGATGTACATTTTGATGATGTATTGCATAATGAACACATGTCTATCAAGAGTGCAAAAACTATGCCAAAGTGGTTGAAACAAACTTTGGAGGACAGCAAATTGAGTGCACATTTATTTGGTAGAACAAGATCAAGCTCTCACCATGCATCAAGTAATTTTGTGGATTGTTCTCTTATTGCTACAACATGTAATGAAGAGCCACCTTCTTTTGAAGATGCATGTGACGATCCACAATGGATGAGTGCTATGCAATCAGAAATGGATTACATACATAGGAATGGTACTTGGGAGTTATGTGAATTGCCAAAAGGAAAGAATGCCATTGGTACAAAGTGGGTTTACAAGATTAAGAGAAAGTTTGATGGTAGCATTGATCGCTACAAAGCTAGATTGGTTGCCAAAGGATACATGCAACAATATGGCATTGACTATGAGGAAACTTTTGCAGCTACTTCATGCATGACTACCATTCGTACCGTGGTTGCATTGGTTGCCCATCGAGGTTGGAAAGTGCATCAGTTGGACATAAAAACAACCTTCTTGAATGGAGATTTGCAAGAAGAGGTCTATGGGAAGAAGCCTCCTCGATTTGTTATGAAAGGGAAAGAGCATATGGTTTGTCACTTGCATAAAGCCTTGTATGGTCTCAAGCAAGCTCCATGTGCATGGTATGAAAAAATCCATAAGCACTTGATTGCTCCTGGTTTCACATGTAGTTCAATTGAAAGCACATTGTATGTATGCAAAAATAGGGTTGATCGTATAGTGCTTGTTCTTTATGTCGATGAATTACTCTTGACTCAGTCATGTGATACAAAACTTGATATTCTTATGGCTGATTTACAACATAATTTTGATGTCACTTATCTTGGTCTTCTGAGCTACTATCTTGGCATGCAGTTTGTATCCATTGAGGGGGGAATCGTTATGCATCAAGCAAAGTATGTTGAAAAACTACTTCAACGTTTTGACTTTGAGGATTGCAAGCCAATTTGCACACCATTTGAGACAGGATTCAGGTTCATAGTTGAGGATTCTAGTGATGCATTTGACACTTCTCTTTATCATCAAGATCTGGGATGTCTTATATATGCATGCAACACGAGGCAAGATACAATATGCAGTTTCCCAGTTGAGTCAATTCATGCATAGCATTGGCACTAAGCATTGGTAAACAGTGAAACGTGTGTTTAGATATCTCCGAGGCACTTTGAGTTTAGGTCTCTTTTATGATAGAGATACTCAGCCTTGCTTGCATGCTTTTACAGATAGTGATTGGGCTGGCTATTATGATACTCGCATGTCCACTAGTGGTAATTGCTTTTTCCTTGGAGACTCATGCATACTCGGTTGAGTAAGAAGCAACCTACTGTGGCGATATCGAGTTGTGAAGCTGAGTACAAGGCAGCTTTCACAGCTATAGTGGAGTTATATGGCTAAGACGCCTACTGATGGATCTTTGCATGGAGATTGATGCTGCTATGCATATTCTCACTCCTAGTCAGAGTGCTTTGGCTGTTGCACAAAACCTTGTCTTTCATACACGGAACAAACATATTGAAGTGCATTATCACTATGTGAAAGAGTGCCTTCATGTAGGAGATATTGATTTGGTATATGTGCCTACACAAGATAATGTGGCAGACATATTCACCAAAGCTCTTTTGTGGGAAAAGTTTGAAGCTTTTCGCAAAGATTTAGGCTTATTACCTTGTAGGGCTGATTTGTCACTCCTGTATGTGTTCACATCATTCGCTCCAGGGGGTTTGTTACACTTATGTGTTCCTCGAGTAGCTTTGATGTGAACCTTTTCCCTATACATGGAAACTTTTTACTCTAGTGCTGGATAGAGGTTTTTTCTCCATGTTACCACATACTTGATACTCTCATATGCAGTGGTACTTTGTACTTAGGGATATTATTCAGCTCTTTTTAGTTAATCATCAATAGAGAGAGCTATTCCTGCCATCATCTTTTCCATGTGTCTTGCTGCGTTTGTGCTCCTTGTGTGTGCTTCTTTTGTGTCTCTCGCACTTCTACACACACCCAACAGAGTTTATACATACAAAGACATGTATATGGATGCCATAAAGGAAATATGCCTTGACTATGCTTCAAATGTATGGTATGGCTGATTGTAAGCCAATTTCTATGCCATTAGTTTAGAATCTGAAGTTGGATACTACATCATGTGAAGCATTGGAAAATGTTACTATATATATGAAAATTATGGGAAGTTTGATATATCGTGCAATTACGAGGCCTAGTCGAAGGTACACTATTGGAATTGAAAGTTAATTTATGTACGTTCCCAAAAAACCCCATTTAGATGCTTTGAGATGCACTCTATTATATGTGACTTCTACTTTGGATTATGCATTATTTTCTGAAGTTGATGTAGAATTGTAGGATCATGAATAGATTAATGCAAATTGGGCTATTAGTATTCTAGATAGAATATCTACTAGTGGCTTCCTATTCTCACTTGGGAGTGTAGCTATTACATGGAGCAGTAAGAAGCAATCCACCATTGCTTTGTTGAGTATAGAGGCTGGTGTTACAATGGCAGCATGTACTAAAGCATCATGGCTAGAGATGCTACTTGCAGATTTAGGTGTGGAAGTGCAAAAGCCTATCACCATTTATTCTGATAATCTTAGTAGCATAAAGTTAGCATGCAATCCTATTTTTCATGCTATGACAAAGCATATGGAGGTACATTATCAGAGCCAATAGTGATGTCTAAAGCATTAATAAATACATGAAAGGGATGATTCCAATATAGTGCTTTGGGTATGATTGTTTTAGTAAGAAGAAGTTGAGGCCATCAGAAGGCAAGATCACAATCTTTGTTCTACTAAAATTTGATCAACTTAACATGCGAGAAGCCATCAAAGGGCATGGAAATGTGCAACACATAGTGCAAATGATGGTCATGCCATCAAATCTATCTTAAATACTGAAGAACTACCTTGGGCTTTGGAAAATTGGGGGGAGGAGCTTGCAAAACTACCATCACTTTTTTTGGATCCACAACAATACCATCCTTGGAAATAACATGTCCTTGAAATTTCTCACATTTTACCTTGAAGATTGATTTAGCTAGGTTTAAGCAAAGATGAACCTTCCAACACTAAGAAAACCATAGATGTAAATGCTACAAATGATCCACTTGGTTTCGTGAAACAGAGAATTCATTGAGAAACACATGCATATAGCTTGTTATATAAGGGGCAAAAATTTGATGCATACAATTTTGGAAGGTACTAGGATCATTTTGAAGTCCAAGCCACATATTTTTGCAACTAAAAACTCCCCAACTTGTAATAAAAGGAGTTTTACAAACATTAGTTTCAGCTTTCCAGACTTGATTGTAACCACTTAACTCATTGAGAAAAGAATATATCTCTCTTCCAACCACTTCATCTACTAAAGTGTCTAGAAAGGGCAATGGGATAGGATCTGGGACCCTAGCTACATTTAATTTTTTATAATAAACACATACCTATAGCTATTTAATTTTCTTGGGAACTATAAAAATAGTAGAAACCCATTTTGGGTATTTAATGGGGAGAATAAATTCTACACGTATCAATCAATTTAATTCTTGCATAAAATCCTTTGAAAATTTTGGATTCATGTGGTAGCGCTCGTGAATGAGAGGTAAAGCATCTAGTTTTAATTGAAGTTTATGTTGGAAAATGAAGGGATCTAACCCTTGCACTTTTGAATAGTCCCACACAAAGACATCCTTGAACTCATTTCATATGGAAATTAAGTGATTCTAGAATGAGGTGGGTAGCTCAACAAAAAATTGCACTATCCGAGGTTTAATTGCAATGCCTAAATAAACCATTTCACTATGATCTTCTTGAACATGCACAATAGTAGATTCTAGAGGGTCATCTACTAGGAGGTTAAGATCTAGAGGAGGATTGGTGGAAAGTAGTTCCGATTTGGATGACGCTGCCACTAGAGGATACTTAGCTAATACTACAAGGATATCCATCACACCTACTGACCATAAATCTTTATTGGCTTCCAAGAAATAAACTTCCTCATCATCCTCAAGCCCCTCCATCATATGAGGAGGTTTTGCTAGCATCATCTTTTGTCCTTGGGAGAAGTTTGTTTATCATTCAAGGTGATCGAATATTTCTTATGGCCTTTACAAAAAGTGATAGCTTAAGAAGGCCAATCTTGACTTTAGCATGCCATAACCAAAGACAACCCAAAAGTAAATTATAATCCACCTTCTGCCCCAATAATACAATGAAGAAAAAAGAGATATGGAAAGTTGCATCTTGAATCCGAATAGGAATATCTTTAAGGAGGCCTACAAGTTGGACTCGAAACTGATTTTCCATATAGAAATAAAATGGAGCTCAATGTAAATCAATCCAACCTAAATTTTGGCATACTACCATAGTGCCAATATTGACTCCAAATCCCCCATCAACTAATACTCATGGAATGGTTTTGGTCTTACACCAAAAAGGAACCAAAGGAATGACATAATTTACCAATTTATCTTTCATATACTTGATTGTCTGGTAAGAATTATGGATCATGCTATAATGGAGGGAGAATCATTTGGGCATAATGAATCTTTAAAGCCTAGCACCAAATTTAATAAGTCTCTCAAGCATTACTAAATAGTGGACTTACAAAGTAATTGTGAAGAGCCTTTGAAAGTAGTAGGAACAAAGGCAATCGGATTCAGATGGTGTGTTTATGTAGGTTCATGTACCATATCGTTTAACTGATCCGTGGAAGTCAACGTAGTTACCTCCAATCAAAGTAGGTCTTCTAAGATTGGCTATAGAGGTGGGGCAAGGTTCGTATCGATAGATAATAGTGATGTTGGAGAGTGTGTTGGATTTGAAAAAAGATTGTGATGGCATTTGATTATCTCACCCCGCTGCTTGAGTATATACATGGTGTTGTTCTTGAACCATAGGGTGAGTGAAAGACTCATTTGTATAGAAATATTTGCCCAATTGTGTGACTACA
The DNA here is from genome assembly GCA_020310875.1 of Ceratopteris richardii. Classification (NCBI taxonomy): domain Eukaryota; kingdom Viridiplantae; phylum Streptophyta; class Polypodiopsida; order Polypodiales; family Pteridaceae; genus Ceratopteris; species Ceratopteris richardii. The sequence continues at coordinate 114,205,247 of CM035409.1, forward strand.
ATGGTGACTAGGTTATCAAAAATGAAGGAAACAATGCTAGTCATAGGAGGTTTCAACTTGGCTTCCTGCTTCCGCTTGTCATGATTCTAAGCTTCTCTATAATTAGCTATGACATGTCCAAACTCTAAGTATTTACCACTCCCATCCTTTCCCTTATGATTAAAAGAATGTCTTACTCATCCATTGCCGTGGTATCCAGAATGACCAGCTCCCAATTGGTATGGGATTCCAATTTTTGTAGTACTCCTAACATAATGGACTCCCCTCAAGGAATACAATGCAAATAAGTGGTAGGATGGCACTCTGCAAGATGCATCAATTTTGGTTGTACTTGATTATTGGCTACTAGCTTTGTGCAAGAATTACATAAACAATTTTTGGTACTATGACTCTTGACATTGCATATTGCACAATAAACTTGATTCAAGGAACAAGTTTCAACAACATGAATTGCATTTCAATGCTTCGTACAATACATTTGACCAAGAAGCTCGGAGGATCCTACTAAAGGTACTCAGTGTGGAGTTACAACTTCTAACAAACGCTACAAAGACGGATTGGCCACTTTTGGGTTCCTTTCCAATTTCTCAATCGTAGAAAAATGTTTTTCTAGCGTACATGTTCGGTCCACATGAAAAAAAAGGAAAATCTTCTCCTTAGGAATAGAATTAATATTATCCATAAATCATTCCCTTATTACATTTGGCCACAAGATGCTCTGAAAAAGGGGGTCATAATCAACGATAGCATGAGCAAGTTGTTGAACCATATATTGTAATGTGATAAATAGTTGCCTAGTGGTTTACACCTTCTGGAACCTTTGCAAAAAAGCTATGTGCAAATCATTGTACGTTCCAAAAGGACTTATTCGAAACTCAGTTAACTAGTGAAACAATTCCCCTCCCAAGAGTGTCTCAAATACTTGACATTTCCATGCATCAGTCTACTCTCCTTCTAAGATATTATAATGTGCCTCAAATAATTGACCATGAACATGCATGTCTTCGTCCATCTTTCCATCAAATTGAAATGCATACTGCTAATACATTGCATCAGAACTGCCATCTAATGCACAAATTTCACTTGCATCTCTCTATTAACTACAAATATTGGATTAACTTCCATTCCTAAGTTCAATTCATCTTCAATCTAAAAACCTCATAATTGCTCCACCCAAGCAAAGTCGAGAAGTTTGAATGTTAGGTTAGAATCCTCCACAATATTTTCCTCCACCTACACTGATTCTTATGTAGAAGGCCTACTTCTAGCACCTTCCACCCATAACTGTCTAGCTTTGAATGCAACCTTGATCTCTAACGGGTGTGTGATTCATGGGTATGGAAATATGTTGATTTCTACAAGGGATAGGACTCATTGAGGTATGCATACATTTCTTGTTACACCCACAATAGTATCCTCCACAGTGTCCTAGATTGGATCTTGTGTAGTTGTTACTTGCTCTTGTTCCTCATAATTACACGCAAACTTGGTTCCATGATTGAGTTGGCATGGTTTTCCTCCATTCATTTAAGGTCTTCACAATGATGTGTACTATAACCTACAAATTGGCAGCGACACCTAATCCCATCATGATTGCCAAAACTTTTAGTACAGTTACATCCATAGAAACAAGGTTTGGGGAATTGGGATTAACAAGAATAATTAGTGTATTTATATTCCCAAATTTCCTAGATTATAGTATCATTCAATCCTTCTCACACAATAAGACATTAGATATATACACAACGAAGATAATCATAAAAGAAAAATAAATAGAGACATGTCTTTCCTTTTTGTTTCTCAGAGTATTCAGCACATAGATGATGGGTACCACCATATGCACATCCTGGTTACAACAATTGTAGAATACAAAGCAGTTAATTTTGTAGGAATGCTATGGATCCGATATTATGTAATCTAATATCTACACCAATGGCAACCTAACAACACCCTCATGTAATCATCAATTTTAACTAATCCTCAGTTGCATTGACACTTGCTAGAGTTCTAAAGCTTTTATTAACCCATATGAGCTTCTAAAATTGTATTTGTAGAGTTGTATTTATGCCAAATTTCTTTTCTAGGCATATCCAAATGCTATTGATTAAACTAAACACAAAAGAATATGAAAAACTTAAAAATTACAGCGCAAATATTTACCAAATGAATTGAATTAGGAGCAAAAATGTGGTGCAAAGATATGGAAATTGATGCATTATACACACACACACACACACACACACACACACATATATATATATATATATATATATATATATATATATATATATATATATATATATATATATATATATATATATATATATATATATATGTATATATATATATATGTGTGTGTGTGTGTGTATATATGTATGTGTGTGTGCTCAGATGAGTTGGTAGATTTATTGGACATACTAACTCTAGTGATATTGTACTTTTTCAAGCTCTTATAGTGCTTCATTTGCACCAGATTTCTATGCAATGATTGTCTCTAGTGTTTCCAGTGACAACAAAACTATGTCTTTTGATGAAGCACAAAATGGGTGTACATGCATTCACACCAAATGGGTGTACAAGCTCCAACATTATCCCATTGGAAGAATTAATAGGTATAAGGTGAGGCTTGTGCTCAAGAGCAAGGCATTGATTTTGATGAGACCTTTGCTCTCACATGCCGAAGGACCACTGTTCCTAGCATTTGTGCACTTGAAGCTCATGATGATTAGAATATACATTAGTTGGACATTAAAACTGCACTTTTGAATGGTGACTTACATGAAGAAGTGTATGTATTCTTGCCCCCATGATTTTGTGCAAAAACAACATGAAATCAAAGTTTGCAGGTTTAAATAGGGATTCTATGGTTTGAAGCAAGCACCATGAGCTTGGTATGAAAAGATACATGCCTAATTTTTAGCACATGCTTTTGAAAAATGTCCAACTGAGAGCACATTATATGTTAAGCATGTAGATGATGTACTTCTGATCATTGTAATATATCTTCATGATATGCTACTCGTTAGTCCTAATGAGAATCATATCACTAAATTGTAGGCTCATTTGCATGCCTCTTTTAAGATGTCACATTTGAGGCATTTGCATCATTATTTGGGCATTCAATTTATGCAAGTTGGAGGAATAGATATGTGTAAAACAAAATATATTGATACATTAGTGTAGCCTTTTGGCCTTGAAGATTACAAACCTATTGCAAGTCCCATGGAAATTGGTCTATGGTTGAGTCTTCATGTTATTCTTTATGAGCATGCCATTGGATTCTTGATTTACTTATGCATAACATGACTTGATATTGAGTCTTTTTTCTTTGAGATGAGTGGGATTATGCATTGCCTAGGTGTCAAGCATTTGTAGGTTGTTAAGCAAATCTTTCACTACTCAAGTGGTAGTCAGCTACTTGGATTGGCGTATCCCAAGGGGGGATCATTACCCCCAGATTTACATTCTTTTTTAGACTCAAACTTGATTGGATGCCATGACTCGTGTATCAACAAGTGGTTATTGACTCATGCTTGGTAGTTCATGCATATCTTTGTTGAGAAAGAAGTAGCCTATTGTGCCCAATTCTAGTTGGGACATTAAGTATAGGGCACCTTTCATAGTGACTATTGTGTGTGTCACTCATATGCCTTTTGTGTAATTTGGGTGGTGTTGAAAGTCAAGCTCGAATCTTAGGAGCTTATGAACCATTTAGATGGTTGAAACGAGCAATGTCAAGAAAGAAGTCAAGCATAGAACATATTAGCAATGCAATGATAGGGCATATACAAGATCTAGACACTTGTATGAAAGTATGGGAAACTCTAGATAGTATATACTCCACTTCAACCAAAGCTAGAGAGAATTAAATGAAGAATGAATTCAATAACTTAATGAAGAGTCTTGGTAGCTAGATCAATGACTACATTTTGAAGATCAAAGAAGTGAGTGATTCATTGGGATCCATTAGTTTTCACATAGATGATTATGAGCTTTTTGCATACACATTGAATGGGCTTAGGGATGATCATGGGAAGTGGAAGGCTTTTACCACTTGTGTATATGTGAGAGATAATATTCTTGACTTTGACCAGCTAGTGGCCTTGATGGTCATTGAGGAGATGGAAATTCTAGGCTCAAAGGCAATGTGCAATGAAGCCGAATCAGTTTATGCAAGTAAAGGAAGAGGTAGAGGAAGAAATCAAGGTAGAGGGAGAGGAAGGCAAAGAAGAGAATCAAATGTAGCTTTTGATCACGAAGAAGGAAGCATGTTCTCTTCATCGAGTAAGAGGAAAGTTTTGAGGAAGAGGAGGAAGGTACAAGAAGAATCTAGACAAAAAAGACTCAGACGGTTGCTTTATATGTTCCAAGTATGGCCAGTATGCAAGGGATTACTATCAAAGGGCAAATACCAATTCATCATACAAAGGGAAAGGTAATTATGCATCTACTTGGAATGAGAGTTCAGTTATGTTAGCTATGATGTAGATTTGTGACTACAAGCCATAAGGTTCAAGCACATGGTACATTGATAGTGGATGCAACAGTCACATTAGCTCCAACAAGGAATTCTTCTTTAACATGCACGTACCATCAACCAAAGGGCATGTGGAGGCACTTGATGATACCCTCCATGCTATCACACATATAGGTGATGTTATACTCAATGGTTCCTACAACTCTAAGTGTTTCAAGAAAATTCTTCATGTCCCCACAATCATAAAGAATCTTGTTTCTATGGGTTGAATGGTTGAGAGAGGATTGGAGTTCAAATTCAACTAGAAGGGATGCTTTGTGGGAAAGCCTAAGGGAGGGCATAGATTGGAAATGAAAGGTTGGGAGGAGGAAATACTATTTACATTGGATGTGAATCCAAAAGCACACTACCTACTCAAATATGGAAGTAGAAAGGTAGCAGAATTCGACCTATGGTACAAAAAGGATGGACATATGAAAACTGAAAGATTGATTGATATAGCTTATAATCCAAACCTTAAGAGCTTTGTGAAACTTTTCAATTGGGTAAGCATACTAAATCATCTCTCATGAAGAGCAATTATGTGAGCTATCATCCACTTGAACTAATTCATATGAATGTTTAGGGCCAAACAAAGGAGAACGCAATTTGAGGTATAGATACTTTGTAACTTTCATTGATGATTTGGCAAGGATGACTTGGCTTTATTTTATAACGCATAATGTCTTTTGTTACTTCAAGAAGTTCAAAGCTATTGTAGAGAAGGAATGTGATAGGTATATCAAGCGTTTAAGTTCAAATGGAGGGGAAGAATATTTCTCCCATGAATCCTTTGATTTCTTGGAGTCACACTGCATCAAGGGAAAAATGTCATGTAGGTACACACCACAAGAAAATGGTGAATTAGAAAGGAAGAATAGGTAAATTATAGAATGTGCTTCATGTATGATGAAGGAAATGGGAATGTCTAATCACTATTGCACTAATGTAGCAAATTTCAATATACATCATGAAGAATGCTCCCACATCATGTATACATGCTACAATAATCTATGAAGCTTAGTAAGATACAGAAAAAAAAGATGTATCACACTTAAGAGTCTTTGGATGTACTTGCTATGTGTTGATTGAAAATGAATTAAGGAGCAAACTTGATGATAGATCAGAGCATTGTGTATTTATAGGGTATGCACATGAACAAAAGGGGTATAGATGCTATAAACGCACAAAAAAGGAGTTAAATGTTTAAGGGATGTCATATTTGATCAACATTAAAATTGTTACTTTTCAAATGTATATATGCAAGAAAATGAAGATGAAGAAAGGAAGAATTAAATTTAAGAATTGGAAAACATAGTCCTTAGTGTACGAAAGGATTCAAGTAAACACACATCATGGAATAAAGTGCTACATCAAGCCAAATTAGTGATGGAAGGAGCAAGGGAAAATCTGAAATCATGTTGATATAAGAAGATGAAGAATTATGGATAAACCTCAATGCAAACCATGATGCAAAGAAGGGACACAGCTTAGAAGTCAATGATAAATATCCAAATCAATGAAACGGTGAGATATGAAGATCTGATAGGGTAAGGTATCCAAATGAAAGACTTACCTACCATTCATTCATGGCTACACACTGCATATATGAGTAATGTTTTTGAGTAACCCACATGATTTGAAGAATTCAATACATGCAGGGACTCACAAGAGGGTATGTTGAAGGAGATCAGAACTCTCGAGGATAGTCATACTTGGAAATTAGTGTTGAGAGAGAAGGATTTAAAGGTCATGTAAACAAGTGGGTATATAAGATCAAGAAGCATTTAGAGGGCAACATTGCTAGGTATAAAGCTAGGCTTGCAGTGAAAGCCTTTGTTCACACATTTGGAGTAGATTATGAAGAAACATTGAGCCCAATAGCTAGGATGACTACCGTCAAAACAGTTATTGCAATCGCATCTAGCAAGCATTGTAACATGTATCAAGTTGATGTGAAGAATGTTTTTCTAAATGGAGAGCTAGAGGTAGTACTATACCTAAAACTACCATTAGGGTCTGAAGATAAAATCAAAGGTGATTATGTTTGTAGGTTAAAGAAGGCATAGTTTGGTCTCAAGCAAGCCTTGGGGAATGGAATCAAAGGCTTGTACACTAATTGATTAGTTTTGAATACAAAAAAGCAAAGTAGATCTATGGTTATTCTACAAAAGAGAAGGTCAAGCATATGTCCACATATGTGTGACAAAGGAGTTCAAGATCTCAAACCTTGGAGATCTAAGATATTTCTTAGGTATTGAAGCCATACATAAGGAAACAGTACTTGGATCTTTGATGTATTAAAAAATTATGAACTCATAGAGTCCAAACCATTGAGCAACCCAAGGAAAAGAAATCTGAAATCGACTTCAATGGAATGTGATGAGGTTCAAGGTGCACTCTTATGCATGTTTATAGTGGGCTTTTTCAAACTATGAAACTATCAAAAGGCTTGACCTAACATATTGAGTTCATGTGCTATTGCAATGCATTCACACACTAGGGTTCCTAATTTACTTAGTGAGATATCTGAAGTGAGATATCTCAGCGATACATTAAATGAAGGTCTTTTCTATCCTTTTGAGTCCAATTTTCAGGTAAATGCATAGAAAAATGTTGATGGGTTTGGATCTAAAGAATATAAGTGGATGTGCCGTGATGCTAGGAAAGAATGTCATCTCATGGATGGCAAAGAAAAAACATACAATTACACTATCATTGATAGACGCTAGATAAAGATCATTAGTACTAGTTACATATGAGCTTATGTGGCTCAAGAAGATCATACTTGAATTAAAATTCCAAGTCAATAAATTTTCAGTCATGTGTGACAACATGAGTCATGTGTACCTATATGTTGATCCTATGTTCCATGCTAGGAGCAAGCACATAGAGGTACACTATCACTTCATCAACGAGAAAGTGTTGGCTAAGGAGATATGATTTCAACACATAAGATTCAAGGATCAATGTACTGACAAGTTCACCAAAGCAATGAATTCAATCAAGCTTACAAAGTTCAAAAGAGGCATTGGAATGATTGAGCTAGGTTGAAGACTTGAAGGTTGAAGCTTGAGGGGTAGTGCTAAAAGTAAATTCCCAAACTTTAGACCTTATAGACCCTTATATTATTAACACTTGGATTCAAAGAAAGAATTGAAGCATGAGACTACATAGTCAATTTTGAATACGAAATCCCCCTCATAATAGTCAATTATCATGTATCACATTTGTGGATAAATTTTACGAAATCCCCCTCATAATAGTCAATTATCATGTATCACATTTGTGGATAAATTTTACTCCAATACACGCAGTGGAAGCTAGAGAACCTCTTCTAGAATCTGCCCTCTAAGATAGTTGCTTACTAAAACCTTATTCCATCCCAAGTTAGAGATCCAATAGCTCTACAAATGGCTCCACATATAGTGGACTTGAATAGCTTTGTAACAAGTTAAAGAACACTCCATTTGGAGTCCATTTGACGAGGCAACTAACTGTACAAAGATAGGCTACCTATCATCTCAGGTTAAGCAAAAAACTAAGGTTCTCAAGAAATGTACCTCGTCGCTACTGACAAATTATCTGATAGATCTATTTGTAATACATAGAGCATGCTAGATAGGCTTTCCAACAAGATTTCATATGCATTAAATGGATACGTACATAAAGAGATATCACCTTCACAATGTGGCTGGGTACAAAAAAGGTAGGTGGCTGGAATACATTTGTACCTAATAGCATCTAAATGAGGTACCTTCTAATCTCCATTGGTGCGTGAATGGCCAAAATATGCTTCCAAATCATGTCCTTGTCATCTCCAAAAATTTTCAAGTTCAAATTACTTCTATATATAGAGGTCTGGGCATGAGACTTTTTACCTACCCTTGCATCTTCTCTCACCTGTTAACCTTTCACTTCATGTGCTTTGTCCTTCCATTTACTTGGGTAACTTTTGGTGCTCCAAATCACTCCATATGGATAAGTTCATGACTTTCATTTTTAGTATTTCATCTCTCTATCTATAATTTGGCTTCTATCCAAGCCATAAATACATTTTCCCTTTTTTAATTTAACACTGAACTCTAGGGTTATGAGTGTAGGACTTATATTTTCAAGGCCTACCTTCATCTTGGCCTTACAAAAAACACATAAATGATGAAGAGGTAACAAATGAGAGTTTGAATATGTGCCAAGCCTCACAATTGGAGCTTTCACATGTTCCATAATTTTCAACACTCCCCCTCAAGCTTTAATTAGGAGTCCATGCGACTCTCCAATTGTTCTCCTCTTTGTTTTTGACTTCTATTGCCCTTTGCTTTATAGGTTTGTGATCTCCCCCCTTTGCTTCAAAGCTTCTTTGGCTTCTTTCTAGCTTCATCTGTTCCTCTTTGGATCTTTGCAAGAGCTCTTCTTCAACACCTATCAAGAAACATGCTTCATACATATGTTTATAATATGAGATCACCTTGGCTTCATATACCTTCGTTGCTTCACTCTCTTCTTTGTTGTCCTCTCTTTGCAATTTTCTCTCTTTGTATGTCTTCATGGCTGCATGTCCTCTAAGCTTGCATGCTTTGCTTTGATCCTGGTTTGTCTTTGGATCATCCTTGACTTTCTCTTTGGGTGCAATCTTTGCATGTCCCCTTTTTTTATGTCATCATGGTTGTCATGTCTTCCTCTAGCTTGTCTTCATGAATTCTTTTTGGGATCATGGCTACTCCTTCCTTTCTAGATGCTCCTTTCATAGAGGTGGCTTCTCCTAGTCTTTGAATTAACCTTTGATGGATGCTCTTAATCTTTCTTTAAGTGTACCTACATCCTTTGGCTACACTCTCTCTTCCTTTGGACTCTTCTTGGATCTTCGAATCCTTGCAAGCTAACTCCCCCTTGCTTCATAATCTTTTCTTCATTCTTCATGGCTGATCATAACCGAAAAATAAAAAATGGGCTGATCATACATGAAATCTTTCATGAGTTCCTCTTCATGTGAAGAATTCATTAGCTTCCACATCTTCCAAGATTTCTTCATCACCTACAAAACAACACAAAAAAGTTGAATGTGAACAATGGTTCCTCTTGCACCTAAAAAGGGTTGCCATTCCTCTTTGGATGTACTTACTTTCCCTTTACATAGGCTTGCCACTCATCTTGGGATAGTCTTACTTCCCACAGGCTTGCCACTCCTCTTGGGTGGTCTTACTTGCCTCAACCTTTCAGTAGACCTTCTCTTGGTCTTTGGTGCTTCATCTTGCACCTAACATAGGATTGCCACTCCTCTTGGGATGGTCTTACTTGCTTTCACATAGGCTTGCCACTCCACTTGGGATGGTTTTACTTGCCTTCACATAGACTTTCCACTCTCATTGGTGGTCTTATTAGCCTTATCCTTTGACAATACATTCACATAGACTTTGCTTGGAATGTACCACCACACAAAATGCATATCTTTCTTACCCTTTACATCAGCCCTTACTATTGCAAATGGGATTCTTTTACCTCAATCAACTTCAGCCATTTGTCACACCTCATGGGTGACTCTACCTTTTAGCTTTCACTTGCTTGTACTCCTTGCATCTTGGGGGTGTGTTCAAGTCCTTGTTGAGCCTTCAATAATTTATTTGGAGCTTGCACATGTTCCATAATTTTCAACAACATTTAGGTGTGATAAAGCCTATAGTTATGGAAAAGTGTTCCCTATCATTTAGGGGATCTTTTGCATGTCTTATATACACATATTGTCCTTTGAAATGGTGAGATCCCATATGTTTTATCTCTCATAGGATTGGAATCAGCTAGTAGACCCATTTCTAAGCAAGTCATGTGCTTGCTTGAGGATTTCCATTAGACTTTTGAGTTTCCATATCTCTCACTCGGATTTTGTTTAGGAGCTATTTAGCTCTGAGTGACGAGCAGAAATCTCTAATCATTTTTTATATATTTCTTGTAATGTTTAGTTTGTAAGAAAGCTACTATTTTCTTGCAAAGTTTCCTTGGAGCTTAAGTCTAAAATCTGCATAATCTAAGAGGAAATGACTCATGAGTGAATAGTGATCTTTATATGCATGCTTGTTGAAGCCAACAAATAGTCCATCTTGGAGGCATTGGTTTTCAAAGTAGGATCAAATACTTTGAGTAAGATAACGTGTATTAGAAAGTTCTAGAATGTAGTTTGAGTGTGAAAAAGCTCTCGAGTTCATTCTCCATGAGCTTAGGGAATCATCATTTTGAGTTAACACACGGATATGTGAACATACTTGTGAGGCCATTTGTAATAAAGTAAGTCTATGATCTGAGTGTCTAGCCATTTCATACATATTTAAAATCGAACACCCTTTGGTTGCTTATGTGAATGAACAATGATCTTGAGACTACGCTTAAGCATAGGTTCATGTGCTCTCTCGGACAAGGAATCAACCTAGTATAGTCAATAAGTCTTCAAGGGGGCAAGGAGGAGGTGTTGAATTCAATACCTACAAGCTCCAAGTTTTTTCCCAAGAGCATGAGCCAGAACATTGTGGACCATTCTTTCTAACTAGCACCTTTCGAGACAAAGGGTGGTGGAGAATCAATCCACAAAAATCTTTATGAAATGATCATATGTCTTCAAGTACTTTAAATAATGTATCAATTTTCCTATTTTCTTATTATCTTCGCCTTCCTTCTTTGGGTGCACATCATTAGCAGATTTTTCCCTTATTAGTAGATGACCTGCATTCACCTTTGCCCTTATGAATAGCTAAGAAAGGTTGATCTGCTACATGCATAATTGATGTGTTTTGCTTGGATTTATCTTCTTGCAACAAAATAGAGATTAACTTCTCAAATATTAAGGCATTTAGATTGCCTTTTATCGTCAATCAAAGATAGAAGAAAAACTATTATATGAGTTTAGAAGATCATTAAAAAGAGTTTGCACAAGTGAAGCATCTGAAAAGATTTGAACAAGAAAAATCAAGTGCTCTTTCAATTATCTGATCTTTTTCAAAAATTTGTCCATAGAACCTCCATCATTCATATGATCACTAGTCTCCAACTGTTTTCAAACAAAAGCAACATGAACCTCTTTTTTTTCATAGTATAAACTTCTAAGTGTATCCCACACATCCTTTGCTATCTTATATGAGTGAATGTGAAAGATAATTGTACATTTTATAGACAAGGATGTCAATGCATGTCCTATTACATCTCTATCGTTGTATGGAAGTTGCTCTGCACTGGGTGCAATAGGATTCGTAGAATGATCGAGAGACTGAAGATCATCATCTTACTCCCATATGCATCACCTTCAATAATTCTATTTCCACGTGTAGTAAGATGTTTTTCCCATGCACCATATTCCATAGCCGTTTTTCTACCAATACATAATGCATCATATATGTTCACAATGGGTAATTAGTATGATCCATGTTATCCTCAACAACCAACATATGGACTACATCATTGCTTTCATCCATGGCTAGTGTCCTATTATGCAGATGTAGAAAAATGATTACATCTCAAAAATTCGAACAAAAACACCCTATTGAGCATGGCTACATCTATAGTAGATTTTGAGGTTGTAATGATGAACCAAAACTTGTATATATGTGTGGTATAATAGGACAAATTGCTTGCACTGTTGCTACAATGGTGCATTTGGAGGCCAAAACAATCTCAAATAAAAATTTAGATGCCACAAATCGAAGGCATTTTGAGCTCCTAATGAGCGCAATAATGCTCACCATTTTTTTCTCGGATTTTGAGACTATGATGGGAGGAATGTCGAAAGAGAGTGTGGATGAAAGAGAAACCTTCTATGATACCAACTATTGGAATTCAAGGTTTCCAAAAGCACATGATCAACACAAGAAAGAAGAAGAAGCTTGGAGTGCAATCCACTACTGAATGTGATACCAACTGAATGTACAAATCATACATCACCTCCTAGGCCTATAGGCAGATATACAAGATCACGGGAAACAACCTCTTTAAAAGGGAAGACGTGCCCTAGTAGTCCTAATGTGTTCACACACATCTGTACGAAAATATATCAACAATATATTTGAGATCGTGACTAGTGTTAACATGCTAGACGTTGAAGTAATAATTCTTGTAGTTTTTCCAATTGTCTTCCTAGAGTGTTAACACTTTCTCATGGCCCTTCTCGCTTCATGATCAAAATTATTTGGCACAAGAACTCGATGTTTGACATCGGTTGGGGCAAAAAAAAGGGACTTTTTTGGTGTGTTATATCATAAAAGTGGCATCCATTTTCGTTGACTCCATCAATGCATAGGGAAGATAGAGAGCCATGAGAGATAGAGATTCACGACGCGCGCGCACAAACACACACACACACAATATATATATATATATATATATATATATATCACCAACCAAATAGTAACCACATATAAACAAAAGTAAGAGAGAGAGACGCAAATTAGCTCATGATTTATAAACTCTCATCAATTAACACGAAGTTCTAGAAAGTTAACTTCAGGTGAAGATTATTTCCATAAATTGCAATTCATTTTTTGTTGACGATACCTACAGATATGATTATTGTTCATGTACTTGAAATTATATAGATCCTTCAGTAAACAAATTTCTGGTTTATAAAGGTCATCTCCATATAATGTCATTGTTGCTATGTCATTATCAAAAGTTTAAGTTATTAATAAAACTTATTCTTATGATTAAAACAGACTTGAAAATGTATTCCTTTTCATTTTATTACGGCATTCTTGATAAGGAAATCAAGCTAAGTTTTTGAATCAAGCACCAAATGGGGTTTTCAATGCTAGATTTTTGGTGTTTTCAATCCAATCAGAGGACATGGTCATATTCTGAAATCTTTTAGCTCTTTAAAGCGGCTTACATGAACCAAGATATCTCTTTGTTTCTGTTTGATCATGTCAATGGGGCTGCATGACTGGAGTAGATGAAACATGTTCCTTCTTTCTCTGTCTCTACTGCAGACACGAAACGTGCAAATATTTTATAATTTCCAAGCCGAGATGTTGTAGAACTTACATGCATTTTCCGCTCTTTTTTTTTAAATAAAGGAAGTTCGGCCTTAGCCTAATCTCCCGGACTTTAATTATAATAAAGAAAAAAAGTCACGAGTGAATGGGACTAGTGCCCATGGGACCCCCCAAATCCCACAATGCAGGGGAGGAGTATGGCAAGCTATAGTGCATTATAGATGAGGCGGATAAAATTATCATCACCCTCATGTGGGACCCATTTGGGTTTCAACTTGTTGTTTTCGAGGAGATAAATACAGTGATGTCTAAACGGTGGCGATCTCTTGACTCGGGAGATTCTTTTACCTAGGAGAAACAAGGATTTATCGATCAACCATTCCTTAGGAGTTTGGCCAAAATTGACAGCACATCGCTCCCTCCAAATCTTCCAGAGAGTCTCACCTCTGATGGCATTCCACAGCCTCGATGAGCAGCCAATCGCCTCACCCAACATCATTTGTTGCCAGTTGATTTAGTTCATGAGTCTCAATACTCGGGTCACGTGATGCCAGATAACACGGGACTTGGGGCAGTCGAAGAATAGGTGAGCTAAATCTTTGATGCACGGATGGCAACGCTTGCACCATGGCGGCACACCACAGATTTTGTTAGCCGTTGCATTGGTCCAGATACCTTTATGCAAGATCTACCACATGAGAACGGACTTTTTGACCTCAATTAGGGGGTGCCAAATAGACATGAATTTTAGCTCCCACTGAAGTTTGGTCCAAGAAAGGCACCATCTCTTGTTAAGGGTGTGGTGAACATCTAAATCCTCTTTGAAGTTGGGGATTCTGGATAGCTTCTTACTATTGCTCCATTCGAGGCCCTCCAAGCAAGGAAGATCCTGACCGCACAGAAGGCGGGTAGTTGAGCGGTCCCATGCTAAACACCTTCTTTGAAGAAGAGTCCATTCCTCAAAGGTAACTCTAAGTCTCGGATCCAAATCTTCGAACCTAATCCACTGGCTGGTCTCTTGTTTCGAGAGTTGTTTCCACTGTTTGAACCCCTTGTTCCATAACCGCCTTGCAGTTTGGAGGTTCGAAGACTCCACCCCCCGAATGCCGCTGATCGGGAACCAAATAGAGTCATTTTGTCTTATGCCAGCCGCCCACTTCCACTCATCACTGATTCTGATGAACTATGTGGCGTTGTTCCAATTCTTCCATAAGGAACACACGAGACTAGAGCCTTTAGGGACGACCGGGTGGGGGGAGAACAAAAGCGTGAGAATCCCTATGTCCTTCCAGCTAGGGTGGCCAACTAAGGTAAGGTCTTCCATGTTTCTGAAGATCAATTTAGCCCAAGAGGACTCCCTATTGCTCCAAGCCTTGATAAGCCACTTTGCTGCCAACTTGTCAGCCAACCCAACAATATCCAAAATTCCCAAGCCCCATGAGTCTTTAGGGCTAATGCAAGTTTCCCATTTGATTTTGGGAATCCCCCTCCTGTTGGGGTCCCCAGTCGAAAGGAAGTTTTTGCAGATTCTTTCCACTTTGGCCAAGTCTTTCTCCTTAGGTCTCCAACACGAGATAACGTAAATAATTGTAGACAACATAAATGTGTTAACAACCATAGCACGCCCTGCCAGGTTGACTTGCATACCTTCCCAATGATTCAGCTTCCTATCCAGCTTGGATAGCACCCAGTTCCAGCGTTGGTCCATTGAGATGTTGAATCCCATCGGAATGCCAAGGAGACGGAATACTTGACCGCTAGGGATAACTTGACACCCCTGATCCACCAACAATTGGGGAGTATGTCCGCTGATTGCTCTAAAAGCAGTTTTAGCAAGGTTGATTTTTGAGCCTGATGCCACACAAAAGGTGTGGAGGCACCACCAAAACACCTCAATGTTGTTTATATCGTTATGCACAAAGGCATTCATGTCATCAGAAAAAAGTCTCACAATCATTTGGCCATGATTTAGAGGTAAGGAAAGACCCTTGAGATTGCCAACGTCCATGTGATGCTTTAATAGGCAGTTGAGTCCATTTGAGGCAATAGCGAATAGTAATGGAGCCACAAGGCAGCCTTGCCTAATTGATCTTTTTAAACGAATGGGCTCAGAGAGCTTACCATTGATGTTTATTCTAGTTGAAGCATTTCCAAGAAGAGTGGAAACCATCTTCGTGGACTTTTGGCTGCATCCATGGTCTTTCAATGATTGAAGAATAAAATCCCATTCCAATCTGTCATACGCTTTGTCGAAGTCGATCTTAATGAATACCAGATCTTGAGCAGACTCCTCAGCAAAAGCAAGGCCTTCCCAAATATCGATAATTGCTCCAAGTATAGATCTACCTTTGATAAAACCTTTCTGGTGCTCGCACAGCCATGACTTTAAATGACAGGCAACATCATAATGTAGTACCTATAAAGTATGCACAAATGGAAGAAAACCTTGAGAGAGCTATCGTACCTACCACCCCATTGACAAACATAGATAACCTTAGTCAAGGATTTTATTAAACCCAAGAAGATTACTATTCTTATGACACTAGCCTTGTGGAATATGACTAGGCCTATGAGCAACATTATTATGGGTATGAGAGGTATGAGAGCTCATATGGACCTGAATATGCAAGCCTCATGTACACAACCCCACGAGCCCCAATTCCAAATAGAATTATAGAAGGACCCCCTCAATGAGAGAATCATATTATAGATATGGTGGTGATCAGCTCATTAGGTAGTGTACCTTGCCATACCCACCACCCCTCCCATGTGTATGGGAAGGATACTATAATCATTATGGCAAGGAACATTTGTTTAGAGACTACCCTAAGAACCGTGTAATCAAAGTAATGGTGCTCCAAAAGAGACAAATAAATACACTATCCCTCTAAAAGCCATTACTAGAGCAAAAAATAAGGAAGTTTTGGAAAGAGAGGAAACGAATAGCCCAAAGATTTAGCAGCAGCTACAATCTGCAAATCAAGATGTTGAGGACTCTGAAGAGCCCAAAGACACCTTAAAACTTAGGAAAGCTCAAAGATGCAAGGCAAGACGAGAAAAAATTAAAAGTAATGGGATTAAAAACAATAATTGAAGAGAAAGAAAAGAGAACGAAAGAGTTTGATCTTAGATAGAGAAATTCAACAAATACGAAAGCCAAATTACGATGAGGAAACAAACAAAGGAATAGGCAAGTTCAATTCTAGTTGATCCTATGACTCAAGATTTTAACACATGGTTAAACTCCTATCAGTCTAGAATAGAGATAGGACCTACTCTAGAGCAACATGAAAAATTTTACGCAAGAGGAGATCTTGAGAAAGAAAGACTTGAAATATAAAAGATATTACTCGAGATTGCTCAGAAATGCTAGAAAAACCTATGCAAACCCTTCCTAAGACTAGAATATCTGAAGAAAAGTTCCATGGATGTGTAGAAACCTTCAATCCATGACTAAATAATAATAATAAAGACAAGGAGTTGAAGGAAGAGTGGAGTTATGAAAACGATGAAAGAAATTCTCTAATTCGAGAAGTAGAGGCTAACTCGCCACATGAAATTTCAGCTAGAATTCATGAAGCTAGATGGAGGAACAATGAAAATGAGATCCCTCCTTTTGAAGAGTTAGATGCCCCTAATTGAATCAATAGACATTAGAGCCAGAAGTGAACTATGAGGAAATGTCTGACTTACATCACAATAGAGAGGAAGTAATGAGCTTGATAATGCTTCCCAACTACATGGGGGAATACGAACAAGAATCCAAATTCTACACTCACCCATAATAAGGGAAAAAGAAAAGAAATGGCAAGGTTAAACCTCAAACACACTATTCGAGTTAAAAAAAAACCGAAGTCCAATGTTCCTTAAATTTGTTGAAGGAGTTGCTACAAGTTAAACCCTAATTGTGGACCAAATTAGCTAAAAATTTGAATTTGGATGAGAAAAACCAATTAATAGGAAAGAACAAAGTGGACACGACACTCACAATCAAAATTTAAGTTGATAAGGTGGGAGATATTAGTGAGGGAGATGACGGAAATGCATGCCTCCAAATCACATTTTAAGGATACATGACCAAATCCATTATAGAAACAGGAGCAGGAGTAGGGATAGTGACCAATAAAATCTAGGAAAAATGGGGAAAACCAGCCCTATGATCCACTGCAATGAGATTACAATTGGCAGGTGGTCATGTCAAAAGACACTTAGGAATAATCAAGAAGGTAACCGTGACTACTTGCGATGTGGAATGTGAACCTATATTGGCAATCTGTCAGTTTGGAAAAGTATGTAATTATGAGACAATTTTAGGACGATCACTCATGAGAAAAATAAGCATAGTACCAGGTTGGGGATGAGATGCATTGTACCTCCAGCATCAAGGCTCCACTACAAAAATAAACCTACATGCTTTTACATATAGAGATGTACCACCCTTGCAATGGAACCTTGTACGTAAAGAAGAAGATGATGTGTCCATCCATAGTGCTGGATGAAGTGACCAATCTTGGATGGATGAGGATACCCAACCATGAATGTGTAAGGAAGTAAAACGAGAGGAAGAGAGACTACACACATGGCTTGTAGGACATGAAATCTACAAACCAATAGCTATGTGAACAAAGAGGTATTAACCATGAATGAATGTGTAGATGAGGAAGGATATGATAGAAGCATATACATCGTAGTCCTACAAAAGGCTAAAGAAGGTGAACTGGTAGAAAAGGAATGGAGAGAGGACTTAGAAAGTATAAAATGGAACATGAATTTGATTAGAAGAACAATACTTGAGAGAGATAGAAAAAAAAGATAACCAAGTAAGCACAAAAATACTAGTTATAGAAGGATATCAATGAACACCTAAAGAGGGAAAAACCAAATGCATGAAAATCCACATCATGAATCATTTGAGGTACCTAAACATTTCAAGATTTATGAAATAAAAGAAAGGAAAATACCTATTCAAGTGCCTAAGAGAGAGGCTCAAGATGGAGTAGCTTACGAAGACAAGAAGCAAACCAAAAAGGTAGTAATAATGATGGAAGCTAAAGAAGAGAGATTCACGTATATAGGAAAGTATGTATGTGTAGAGGAAGATCAAGAATTCAAATAGCTAATCCAAGAATATAGAGATGTGTTTGCTTGGACTTATAAATATCTTAAAGGAGTGGATCCCTCTATTTGTTCTCATAGGATTCCAATGATTCCAGATACAAAACCCTTGGAAAAAAGATTGTACATCTACAATGATGATATTTAACTAATATCAAAGAGGTGACTAATAAGTTATTAGTTGTTGCATTTATATAAGTAATTAAACACACCAAATGGGTTTGACCCTTGGTAGTAGTGCCTAAGAAAAATAAAAAAACATAGGGCTTGTATTAATGTGACAAAGATTAACGCAACTACAATTCATGATAGTTATCCTTTACCCATTACAGACCATCGCTTGAAAGGGTAGTAGGCAAGAAAGTATACAGTTTCCTTGATGGGCTCTCGAGATACAATTAGCTAGCCATTGCTATTAAGGACTAGCATAAAATCGTTGTTCCTACTCAATGGGGAGTGTATGCTTTTAGGGTTATGCCATTTGGTTTGATCAGCACCCCAAGTACCTTCCAAGGACTAATGTGTCATGTGTTCAGGAATTTCTTAGGAAAAGCATGGAAGACTACATGGATGAGCTATGTACATACTCTTCTCAACGAATAGCTCATATACCCAAACTAAGAAAAATATTTGACAAGTGTAGACAATACAAAGTCTCTCTGAATCTAGAGAATTGTGTCTCTATTGTCAAACAAGGTAAAATATTGGGATACATTGTGTCCAAAAAAGGAATCTCAATTGATAAAGACAAAATACGGTCATTTTGGAATTACCTAGGCCAAAGATCTCAAAGGAGGTGCAAGCTTTTATGGGGCATTGTGCGTATTATCAATGATTCACTCACATGTATGCCATAATTGCAAAACCATATATGGGCTGCTGACTCAATTTTTTGGGAGAAAAGAGTGTGACAAATCTTTTAATGATGTGAAAAGAAGATTGAGCTCAGCTCCAGTTTTGAAAGTACCAAACTAGAATAAACCATTCCGTATTCATGTGGATGCATCTAATTATGCGATTGGATGTATCTTACCACAACCCACAGATGAAGAAAACTTAGATGACCCAATAGCCTATGCTAGTAGACAACTAAATCAAGTAGAGGACAATTACACTACAGCTGAATGACAAGGCTTAGGAACGGTCTATGTAGTAAAGAAGTTCATACATTACCTCCTAGACAATAAATTTAAGTTCTTTATTGAGCACCAAGCTCTAATATACTTGGTTATTAAACCTTGTAATACAAGAACGCTAGTAATATGGTCTCCTTCACTAATGGAGTTTGAATTCGAGGTACTAGTAAAGAAATACAATACCCATGTAAGAGCAAACCATATGTGTAGAATGACTCATGGAGAGCCACCCACATAAGTAGCTGATGAGCTACCAGACATGTATTTATTATACTTCGAAGTATGTCCTAAATGGGCAAAATTTTTGATACCTCTACTCATGCATTGACCACATCATAGGATCAATATGAACAATAATAAGAAGTTCTTGAAAACAAGAAACCTCCACAGTCTGGCAGGAAGTTTGTACTTCAAAGACCCCAATGGAATACTTATAAGATGTGTAGAAGATGAGGAGCTAAATGAACATGTAACTAGTTGCCAAGTGTGTTAGGAGAATATCTCGAAAGAATGTTCATCATTATGCTATTCCACGATTGCCCCCAGATGGAGTAAACCATTGGTTGATTTTTTCAAATCACTTATGTACCCTGAACGAGCAAGCCTATCTAGAAATCTAGCACTACCAGAAAAAATCAAGGACCATGTAATCGTGGGGAAAAATTATTTAAACTTGCGAAGGATAATCAATTATGCTTATGTGTGCATGAGGAAGAATACCTTCCTATACTTGAAATGCCACATGGAAGAGTAGTAGGAGGTTATTTTTCAACAATCAAAACTGTAAAAATGATTCTCTTTGCAGGCTTATGGTGGCCTACCTTACACATGGATGCAGAGACCTATGTATAGAGTTGTGATGTATGTCATCAAAAAAAGTATCCAATATGATGCATGATATGCCTTAAGACCCATGATTAGTGCAAGAGCTTTTTCAAAATGGGGCATCAATTTTATTGGACCATTTAATCCCCCCTTTAAAGGATAAAATGTTGAATACATTATGGTGGCTATAGACTATTTGATGAAATGGGTAGAAGCGAAAGCCACTAGAAAAAATGATGCTCATACTACAGGAAGTTCTTGTTCGAAAATATATTCACTAGATTTGTACTACCTATTGAGATTATAAGTGATAGAGGTACACACTTCATTAACCAAGTCATTGAGTCACTCATAAATGAATTTCTAGTGATTCATTAAAAATCAACACCCTATCACCCAAAGGCTAATGGACAAGTCGAGAGTTCAAAATAAAGAGTTATGCATGCTTCTAACCAAGATATGCAATAATGGAAGGTCATAATTGGATAAACAATTGCATCATGCAATATGCGCCTTTCAAGTAGCTTAAAAATGGCTATTGGTGCAACACCTTTTAATCTAATATATGGAACAAAATGCAATATTGCCGATTGATTTCTTGGTCCCTACTCTAGAAGTCATCAAGAAGTATGAGTGTACTAGACATGAATTAGTAAACAATTGGACTAGATAGGGAAACTGCACAAGACTAGATTACAAGTTGTAGCTAGCATCTATGCTAAAAAGACAAGGAGAGAAACTTATTATGATGCTCATATTAGGGATAAAGGTCTTAGAGTGGGAGGCTCAATATTAGTCTACACATTAAAACAACATGCAAAGAAACTACAACAACAAAGATATGGACCATTACTTATAAATAGACTCTCCATAGGTGGAGCCATTAAGCTAGCCACGCTTCATGGACACATCTTTCTCAAATACATAAGTGGTTGTAGGGATAAAAAGTATATGGAGCCATTGAAAGAACAAATGTTAAGGAGAGTCTTAGGAGTTCAAAGCTGAAAGAAAGAAGAGGAAAGAATATGGGAAGAATCCAGACTATAAGCCCTAGAGAGGATACGAAAAAGAAAGGAATGGACATGAGAATGTAATGAAAGGTTCTTGAGAGGAGAAGAGCCGATCCCCATGGAAGCTTACAACACCAACTAGGTAAAAACCCTAGGAAGTTTAATGCAACACCCATGTTAAAACCTAGGGATTGGTACAGAAGAGTACCAATTAATGGATTCATTAATTGACATGGGCGCAGCTCTAAGTAGTATACAAGCTTCTTTGGCTGAGAAGCTTATGTCACAACTCATTCCAAGTAAGGCTCATATGATAGGAATTGGAGGCAAAATCCTTGGGTGTCTAATAGAAGTATCGGTTTCCTTACACATAGGAAAGAATGCCATGCAACAAAGGTTGTTAGTCTACAAAGACTCACACCTTTTAGAGGAATTGGTCCTAGTTCAGGATTGTATTTTTGGATTCAAAGTCACTATCCATCTAGCTCAAGGATATATATCGAAAAAAATAGCCCATAGAGAGGTTTCTAGTCTACTCGATGAGAAACCACTAAAATCAAAATGTAAAGAAAGTCCTATGGTCACAAGTATAAGTGAACATGCAAAAGAAGCCCCATCAAAACCCTTATCGACCAATTCTACTCTTCTACCTAAACACGAAAGCAATGTAATTCCTTGTTCTATTTCATGTAGGCCACCTATACCTTCTTCTCTAGACACTAATCCTAAGCGACTTAGTGAGTTCATTCATTCTAAAGAGAAATGTGAGAAAATAACCACTTATCCCTCCTCACGAAAACCACAAAACTTGTATGGAAAAAGCATAAAACAAGTGTCGATTTGTAAGGGCCAACTTCAACAATAAAAATGAAAGGAGGATCTAAAACAAAAAAAAAACCCTAAGAGATCAGGAGCCAAAAGGATCAAAGCTTATGAAAAAATGGATTGAAGATAATACACGCATGGATACCCAAACGATTGGTGGGTGCTCAAAGATCACAAAAGTAGTTGTGGATCCCAAGAAAGAGAGTGGAGAAAGCAACAGAGAAAGTAAAGACAAGAGACAAAGAAAGTCACACAAAAGCATCCTATCAAGACAAATGACAAAGAGGAATATAACTTAGTAGTGTGCATTTCCATCCAAGGAATATGACTTAAAATGTACAATAGTTGTCTAAAGTTTCCCTAACACATACTAACAATTGCTTCAGCTATAACTAACATTTGTGTTTTCTTTCATAAATAAGAAATAAGAAAATGAAAAAAAAGAAACTAGCTTGTGAGAGGGGAGCGAGTTGGCAATGAATGATGGCTAATTGTGCACATAAAGATGAAGTATATTTCTAAAAACTTTGGATTAATTAGAGATTTTATTTCCAATGAAGATGGATTTTGATGACTCTAAAGAAACCCAACAAGAGCACATGTTGGAATTTCCCTTCGAAAGCACAAGTAAAGCAATAGGACATTGGTTCCATGAAGACCAAATAGTGCGTGATCATTTATTTTTTAACAAAATTAGAATCATGGACAAGGATCACTAGTTCCCAATAATGTCTCAAGATTTCATAGTGCTCCATGAATTACCGAGGACGATAGATAGATGGACAAAAATAGGCAAGACACCTACAACTGCCAATTCACAAACTAGACTTCTAGAGGTGCACACAAGTTATGAATACCCTCCGACCGCCTCTCGACATGCCAACAGTGCCTGAGGGCAAGGTCATGCATCTACAAGAAAATTGGCAGATACTTAATTTTACACATGAATTGATAAAAGAAGCTTTTGCATGGAAAAGTTATGGCCTTACAAACATGAAGGACGAAAGCCATGAAGCAAAGAAGCGTACATATTTGGATCTCAATAGAATCAATATAGAAGAATCAGTGAAACTCATAAAGAATCCAAAGGAAGGCTTCAAGGTCATTGCTCGAGGTAGAAGAGAAGGAAGGATGTTCACTTTGGATGTCCAACATCCACATGGAAAGGTCATTTACATTCAATGTGGGAACAAAAAGATTTCAGAGCTAGACTTATGGCACAAAAGAATAGGACAC
Source organism: Ceratopteris richardii (assembly GCA_020310875.1). Lineage (NCBI taxonomy): Eukaryota > Viridiplantae > Streptophyta > Polypodiopsida > Polypodiales > Pteridaceae > Ceratopteris > Ceratopteris richardii. The sequence continues at coordinate 114,228,879 of CM035409.1, forward strand.
ATCAACATTCCAAAGCTGAAGGACATGAGCAAACATGAAGTGGTAAGAGGTCTTCCAAAATTTAATAGCATTGGACTACATGAGTTATGTGAAGCTTGTCAACTAGGAAAGCAAACGAGGCAGCCATTCAAGAGGAGCAATTATGTGGCTCCAAATGTTTTGGACTTGATACATACGGATGTATGGGGACCAACGTAAGAGGCATCAATGGCTGGTAATAGATTTTTTGTCACCTTCATTGATGATCACTCAAGAAAGGTATGGTTGTTTTGTATGAAGCAAAAATCAGAGGTGTTTTCGAAATTCAAAAGATTCAAAGTTGAAGTTGAAAAGCAAACAGGAAGGTCTATCAAAACCTTAAGGTCGGATGGTGGAGGAGAATACTTCTCCAAAGAATTTTCAGATTTTCTACAAGAGAATGGAATCAAAAGGCAATTCACTTGCAGGTATACACCACAACAAAATGGAGTATCTGCGAGGAAAAATAGGCAAATTGCTGAAATTTCAAGATGCATGCTCAACGAGATGAAGGTACCAATGTACTATTGGGCTGAAGCTACCACAACCGCCATTTACTTGATGAATAGGTGCACAATATCGGGAATACATCACTTGACTCCAGAAGAGGTATATTCCGGTAAGAAACCTGATCATACACACCTCAAAGTGTTTGGGTGTGTTTGCTTTGTTCACATTTCACAAGAAGTTAGAACAAAGATGGAACCAAGATCAGAAAATTGCATTTTCATCGGCTACTCAACGGAGCAAAAAGGATACAAGTGTTACAACCCTAGAACAAAGGAATTAAGAGTCTCGCGAGATGTGGTCTTTGATGAACTAAGACCATGGTATGAAGATAAAGGAAAGGAAAAGATTTTTGAAGAAGATTGTGATGATTATGCAAGAACAAATCAAAGAGAAATTCAACAATCAAGCACAAAGGCTTCAGGTCCAGAGGCATCTACATAAAATGAAGAATGTTCAACATGGAGGGGGAGTCATTCCTTGTCTCCAAATTCAGCTTATAGTAGAGCCGAAGAAGCAAGTGCTACTCCAAACAGTGAGGTAGATGCAAGTGAAGAAGAATATGAAGAGATAATCACTCCGATGGTAAAGCTAAATAGGTTAAAGAAGCAACTTTCTAAAGGCAATGAAAGAAGATCTTCAAGGACAAGGTATCCAACTCAAAGGTTGAGTTATGATAGTTTTATGGCGACAAATTTTGCATACATGATGCAGGTTATCAAAGACAAAGAGCCTGAGACATATGAAGAAGCTTGCACACAAAAGGAATGGAAGCAAGCTATGAAAGAGGAGATCAAAGCTCTCAAAGATAATCACACATGGGAGCTAGTGCCAAAGAAAGAAGGTATGAAGATTGTTCCAAACAAATGGGTGTTTAAAGTAAAGAGGAATGCTGATGGTTCACTAGCTAGATATAAAGCTAGATTAGTTGCCAAAGGATTTAAACAAACACAAGGCATAGATTATGATGAAGTTTTCAGCCCTGTTGCAAAGATGGAAACTATCAAAACATTAATCGCAATTGGTGCTTCAAGGAGATGGCCATTATATCAAATCGACATCAAAAATGCTTTTCTTAATGGAGAACTACAAGAAGAGGTATACATGAGTCAACCGGTTGGATTCAAAGATGAAAACCATCCAGATTATGTTTGCAGGTTGAAGAAGGCACTTTATGGCTTGAAGCAAGCACCAAGAGCATGGAATGAGAGATTGGTAGAGTATCTAACTAAGTGTGGATACAACCCAAGTAGTGCAGATCCTTCGTTGTACATGAAGAAGGAAGAAAATAAAGAGGTATATATTTGCATATACGTCGATGACCTCATCATAACAGGAAATGATGTTACAAGGATTAAAGATATCAAAAGGAAGCTTGGTAAGGAGTTTAAAATTTCAAATCTTGGAGAGCTGAAATATTTTTAAGGAATTGAAGTTGTTTATGAAAAGAGTGGCATCTACTTGATGCAAAGGAAGTACTTGTTGGATGTTCTTTTCAGATTTGGAATGAGTGAATGCAAACCACTCACTCAACCCATGGACACAAATACAAAGATTTGTTCAAATGATGGAGAACCATTGGAAGATGTAACGACATACAGAAAGCATTGTGGGATCATTGATCTATGCAAACATTACAAGACCTGATTTGTCTTATGTTGTTGGTGTACTTTCTCAGTTTATGCAAGCCCCGACAAGTGAACACTTAAATTCAGCCAAGAGAGTGTTGAGATACATAAAGCATACAATTAATCATGCTTTGTTTTAAAAGCTTGATGAAGAACTGTAGGTCAAAGGCTTTAGTGATGCTGATTGGGCAAGTTCAAAGGAAGATAGAAGATCAACCTCAGGTTATGTGTTCATGATAGGAAGCAAACCTATCACATGGAGCTCAAAGAAACAACCTACTTTTGCACTTTCATCTATGGAGGCTGAATATAGAGGATTAGCTTTTGCGACATGTGAAGCAATGTGGATTAAAAAGCTTTTAGCTGATCTAGTTGGAACCATCCCTATATACGGTGATAACATGTCAAGTATTTACTTGGCAAGCAATCCTATGTTTCATGCAAGGAGCAAGCACATAGAGGTCCACCACCACTATGTAAGGGAGAAGGTGCTGAGCAAAGATGTGGAGGTAAAGTTCATGAGAACCAAATAGCAGGTTGCAGATATGTTTACAAAGTTCTTGGATGCTTCTAAACTCAAAGGTTTCAAGGATGCGATAAATTTGAAGGACATGGATGAAGATAACTCCCAAATGAGCTTGAGGGGGAGTGTTGAAGATAAATGTACAAGCTCTATGAGCCATGCTTGGATAAATTTATCAAATATAAAGATAAAGAAAAAATTAGAGGAAAAAAGGAAAAAATAATAAAAGAAAAAGTCTAGTCAAAATTCATGATGAGTAAGAGATACAATATCTTGCCTTGTAGTTAGTAGCATGTAGTGGAGAAAGTGGTGAGTTAAGAAGAAGGCACAAACTTCTTCACATTCTCATTGGTTAAAGTGAAGTGGAAGCACATTCAAAATAAGGAGAGAAAGAGGCAAGAGCTCCCAGTAGTCGGATCTTGCCATTTTGTCATTTTGGCTTTCCTTAGACTCCTTCCAGCTGCATGTGAGTTTGTACATAGCTCTTTTGTAGAGCTCATATCTCATTGCATATGTAACCATTTTGTGCATTTAAACATTCATTGGAAAGCTCCTCTTGTTTAATTTCTTCATATCAAGTATCTCTTTGAAAGCTTATGTACTCTGTGGGATATCAGTGAAAGCGTGAACTCCAGTTTTTCAGTATACCTGTGTAGATAGGTAGTCTATTTTGGTCGGTTATGTTTCCCGGCCAAAACATATCCAAATTGCATGATTTTTGTCTTTTTGGAAAGCTATTGGCATCTGTTTTCACTGTATCCAATATCCCGTTGATATCATTTATATTTTATGAGATATCTATCATATAGTAAAGTCCAGTTTTACAGTGTACTTATGTGTGCAGGTGGTCTATCTTGGTGAGTTGAGTTTCCTGATCAAAACTCATCCAAATTACTTGTTTTTTATCTTTTTGGAAATCTATTTGTGTCTAATTTATCTCTACCAAATATCTTTCTCAAAGCATATATATTCAGAGAGTTATCAGTCCGAGAGTGAAGCTCAGTTCTTTAGCATATCTATGTGGAGAGGTAGTTCGTCTTTGACAGTTGTGTTTCCTAATCAAAACTTGTCCAAATTAGGTCATTTATATCTTGTTAGAAAGCTCTCTTTGTCTATTTGGATTGACTAAAGTCTCAAGTCCATTTGAGTTTTGTGTTGAGAGCACCAAGCTATCTAAGGTGTAGATGTTTGTCCAAGTGCTGGACATACAAGGGCTCACTACACACTTCCGTTGCGCATAGGAGAACTCATTCTCCACATCATGATGTAAAACATGATCTTAATTTTGGGAAGAATAGCATAGTGGTAAGTTAACTAAACACTGGCTCTATTTTCCCCTACTATTAAGCCCATCACAAAACTATCCATGGACAAAAGAGTACATGGTTAGATGCCTTGTATTTTGACTATCCAGATATGCCTTGGTACCTCATATAGCAATAAAGATGATGAATAAGGTACTTAGTATGCTTATAATACTGCTCAAAGTTTTTCAACATGCTGAGTACACATTTTTGAACTTCATCGATATTATTCAAGGCATTACTGCATTAGTTTTTTTTCTTTTCATCATGCTAAGCAGACTCACAATAATGGCTATTTACTCCACATGAATGTTTTTGCCGAGCCCTTATATGCAAACATTTGAAGAATCCTTTTTCACTGGGTTCTTTGAACTAGATTCGAAAATCGTTTTGAGAATGTCATCAAATTTTAATGCTAGATAAGTTGCATATTAATTGGCTTTTTTTATTGATCATCGACAAGTGCAGATTGATGGAATAAAATCAGCCTAGTGGAAAGATTTGATGATTTGAGAAGCTAACATGCTCAATGAAATACAAAGAACAGTATATCAAAACTACTCAACAAAAGCGAGTCAAGGATGATAGAGTTCAGGAGGACGGACATGTGGAGGAAGAAATGAGAAAGAGAAGAAGAAAAAGAAGAAAATCAAAACATAAAATAGTTCCACAAATAAGTTAACCCAATGCCCAAAGCCCCACAAAGGCACGAATCACGCTAAAGAAGGCACAAGGAAAGAAAGGATAGAGCCTAAAAGAATGCACCAAGGTTGCGAAGAGTGTGAAGAAAGAAGTAAAAACCAAGACCTTTTAAGCAACAATCAAAGGTTGAAAAGCAGAAAAAAGTCACTAAATGAGATACCTAGTGAGCTACTAGTTATATGCATAGCAACGCAAATTAATATAGCAACACTCATGTGTGAAAATAAGGAATATCAAGGGGTAGATGAAAGCATCAAACACATGCTCAGACAAGGTAACAAATTATCTCCAAGTCTTGAAAGCTTCCTTGACCACTGGTAGCATGGAGTTAAAAGAAAATATACATAGGGAAATTGCAGCATTATGTGGGAGATAAACAATTAGAAACATGTTTAAACAATTGCTCCATCTCTAGTTCCTTCTTGCATGTCAAGGGAAACCTGTAGAAGCCTATCAAGGGACAACAGAGACTAAGAGGGGGAGATTGTTGAAGGAAAAAGAAGTAAAGAACCGCGGCTCAAAAATTTTCATTTTTTAGCCCATATTATTTTCAAAGATCCTTTGCAAAACTTCAAGGAGCCATGTGCATGCTCTAGGGGAGTCCTCTAGTTACATGATACTTGAAGAATCTAATATTAGCCTTGTACAATAGTAACAATTTAGTGATTTTTAGAGAAAGTGCCAGAACTTGTGTGAAAATACCATTTTTAGGGCACATGTATATAAGTCACTTGGTGACACTTTGTAAGGGACTAACTTTTGCAATTGTGAAGAATCAAGCAGAAATTTTGAATTGCCTATGTATCTTTTTCTCCATGAGCTTGTATGTTTCTACGATGCATGGAATGTGTACCTAGAGGTATTGTCTACCCCTTCTCCTACTATTGTCGCCATTGTAGTGTGTGCATGTGAAGCTTGGTGAGTTGTGGAGCAGGAGTTGGTGTTCCTTGAGACTTCGTATTTTGCTCATAACTTGAAGTACATTTCTCAAATTAAGTGGCAAATACCAACATTGGATGTATCTCATCAAGAACTTTGAAAAAAAAAAATCTATTAACCATATTCGGGTATCAAAGCTGAGAGATATGGGTTAATTTGTGCTTACTACTATTACAAGTATCGTGATACACATTTCCAATGAGAGAGGTGACATGAGAGGTAGATAAACCTAATTTGCATATATGTTTTGCACATTCGCTCCATTAACCATCATTAGAGCATATCTCCTCATACACTTGATATGGTCTAAGTCCACAGATCGATAATTTAATGCATGTATCAATCCACCACTATATGCACTTTTTGATGATTGATGTATAGTCTACTTCATCACAATTCTCTAAGACATCGTGAGCTTAGCTACATAATCATCATTTCCATACATCAATTTTAGATATACTTTGTATCTTAATGATGACATTAAGATTTTAAAAGGAAGTTACAAATTTATTGAGCCATTATTTTTTGTAAAGATCATACAAAGTTCCTTATGTGTTTTTAAGTAATGGAATTCATGAACTTTGTAGGCAATGAAGTCAAATCTTAAAGTATACTTCATGAAGTCAAATCTCGTTTATGGTTTGATTGGTCAAGTAACTTTCCCTGCTTCTTGTATGCTCATGATAGTATTCAACATGTGTGTCATACCCCATGAGAAGGCAAACTTTAGAGCGGTCCCAAGCGAGACCTCTGCTTTGCAGAGTATTCCATGCTTCATATGAAATGTTGATGCTAGGGTCAATATCCTCGTAGTTGATCCATTGGTTGGTATCTTGCTTCCAAAGGTGTTTCCATTTTTTGAATCTTTTGTTCCATAACCTCTTGGCATTTGGAATGTTCCAAGATTCCACGATCTAGATTCCATGCATTGGGAACTAGATAGAGTCGTTTTGTCTGATATTGGTTGCCCACTTCCAATCTTCACTTATTCTTGTGAAGCTTTTGAATTTATTCCAACTCTTCCATAGGGAGCACACAATATTCGAGCCTTTCGAGAAGATGGGGATAGGGGAAAACAAAAGGGTCAGAATGTCATGATTCTTCCAATTTGGGAATCCCGTCATGAGAGCCAATTTGTTCTTGTTTCTGAAGATCAACTTGGCCCACTTGGCCTCCCCATTGCACCAAGCCTTAATCAACCATTTTGTCTCAAGTTTGTTAGCCATGCAACCAATGTCCAAAATGCCAAGGCCCCCACTATCTCTTTGGCTGGTGCAGATGGACCACTTGATTTTAGGCACCCCCTCCTATTGTGGTCGCCGATCCAAAGGAAGTTTCTGCAAATACTTTCGAGTTTGGAAAACTCTTGCTCTTTTGGTCTCCAACAAGAAAGGAAGTAAATGGTCCATGACATGAGGGACATGTTGATAACCATTGCACGATGACTGAGATTGATTTGCATACCTCTCCAATAGTTTAACTTGTTTTCGAGTTTGGCCAACACCTAGTTCAACCGCTGCTCCATCGAGATACCAAACCGCAAGGGAATCCAAAGGAGCTAGATAATTTGGCCCTACTAAATGTTTTGAGATTCATGATCAATGAGAAGTTCAGGCTAGATCTCGGTAATAGCCTTGAAAGCGGTCCTAGAGTGTTTGATTTTGGATCCATAGGCTTTGGAGAAAGTATCGAGGCAGTTTGAGAATGTCTCCAAGCTGGTACTATCATTATGGATAAATGCCTTCATGTCGTCGGCAAAAATTCTCATGGTGATCTGGCCTTCGTCAAGAGGCAATCGGAGGCCTTTGATATTACCTGCTTCCACCTGTTGATCCACTAGCTGGCTAAGCCCTTCCATGGCAATGGCAAAGAGAAGGGAAGCCAACATGCACCCTTGTGTAATTGATCTTTGAACTTTGATCACCTTCGAAAGTTTTCCATTAACATTAATGTGAGTCAACGCATTTCCTAGAAGGGTCAAGATCATCTTGGTGAATTTCTGACTACATCCGATATCTTTAAGCGACTGTAGAATATAGTCCCATTCAAGCCTATTGTAGGCTTTATCAAAGTCGATCTTGAGGAAGACCACATCTTGTATTGACTCATGTGCGAAGTCAAGACCTTCCCAGATATCTATAATGGTTTCCAAAATTGACCTACCTTTGACAAAACCTTTTTAGTCCTCGCTAAACCACGCTCTCAGGTGGCTAGAAATTTAGTTGGCTATGACTTTGGCAATGATCTCATATCCCGTTTGGAGCATCATAATTGGACACTAGTCTCAATTCTATTTTTTCCCCTTTCTTGTGTATTAGCATGATAATACCATTGTTGCGACAAATTGGGAGCAGGCCAAACTCGAGCGCCTCTTGCCAGACAAGAGGAATAGGGGTGGTGACCACCAACTTGAAGGACTAAAAGAAGTCATTAGTGAGCACGTCCGGCCCCGGGCTTTTACGACAAGGAAGGGCATCAATGACTTCAATGATTTCTACTTCTAAGATAGGGGCATCTAGTAGGGAATGAAGGTTGAGTGGGATCGTATGAGAGCCGACCCTAGAAACGACTGCCATGGAGTCCCGTCTATGGAGGGAGAGGGGAGTCGAAATCCCCAGGAGTCTTGTAAAGTGCCCTTCAATGATCTGGATATTATCTTCTTCCATATTTCATACATTGCCATTTGGTTCAACCAATAGGGGGATGGATTCTCTGTTTTGTTTCCTTTTAAGGATGTGGCATATCTCTTTGGAGGGTTTGTCGGCTTTGCCAGGCCACCACTCCTTGAAGAACATTTGCAAATTTTTCCTTTGTATTTCTTCCTCGTATCTCAAGAGCGCTTTGATTTTTCATAGACCAGTTTGGGATTGAGCTTTCCCTTTGTTCACTTCCACCTCAAGTCTCTAGATTTTATGATATAGAGCGTTTCTACGTGCCCACGAAACAAACTCGAGTGTCTTCCTAGTTCTAATCATGATTTGCCATGACTTTTCATCCACACCTCTCTAGCACTTGGCTGGGGATTAGCCGGACGCAAACACCTCCTTCCACACTTCAACACTTTCTTGATGGATGGAGGGGAGAAAGAAGGAGGTCGTGCAGTCGTGGAACTAAGGAGCCTTATGGATTTTGGTGAAAGGTTGGAAAGCGATAATGATCAGGTAGTGATCAGAGATGGCAAGGTCAGTGCATAACGAGAGGGAAGGGCAGCCCTAGTGATGAATAATGTTTTGTGCAATGTAGCACCTATCCAGTCTAGGTTTCCTCAGGTCCTTTCCCATTTGAAGATTTGACCACAAAAAGCTAGTCAAATCTTTGAATTCGACCAAATCCAAGTGTCGTTTGGTATTGTGCCGTGTTTCTTTCTCCTAAGTGACAATGACCCGACGCTTGCCGTTCCATCTCTCTGCAGGGTCCTCCACCATATTGAAGTCACGCATAGAAACTAAAGTATAAGAAAAGGGGGCACCAAAGGAAATGGCAATCCATCAATGGCACACATCTTCAATATAGTTCTCATGCTCTTCAAACAAACATTAATAAATACTGATTATCATCCCACTGAACCCCCACACATGGGACGTCAAAATCCAAACATCGGCCGAGGAGATATGTCTAAAACGTTTCTAGAGGTCTGCTCCATTGATTTTAGTCTCTTGAATATAGATAAATTTTGGGTTTAGGCCAATGTCGCGAAGCCATTGACCAATGATGGACATTCTTGAGGGATCGATTAGCCCTGTAGCATTTAACGAGATGATGATCATTGTCCTAAGATACCCTCTTTGCATGAGGGGGCCTTATCCTTTCTCTTCTTGGGTTCATCTTTCTTTGCTAGGATGAGGTCCCCACTTCGCAATTTTTTCTTGTGTGGTCCTGGTAGGTTTCTTTATTTTCATGGATCTGGAGGAATTTGTCGCTGGTGTCCACCTCAGACAGGTTCCCACTTGGGTAATCAAGCTCATTGATTTCATTTTCCAAATTGCAAAGCAAGTTGTTTGCGGTGGTATCTGACATATGGTTTTCCTTAGATCTTGGCCAAGGGCTTCTTTTCCTTCTTCTTCTGACTTCTATGAACCCATCTACATCGGATTCTGGGTTAAGGGGGCCCTTAACGACCTCTTCATTCATCAAGCAATTCAATGTCCTTTTGTTGTCTTGATCATTTTTGAAGGCTTTTTGTTTTTGCTTGCTTTTTTGTCTTAGTGGAAAATCTTTAATCCTATGACCTTGTTGTCCACAACAAAAGCACGCGTTAGGTAAGTTTTTGTAGTTAATGTCTTGTTTCCACACATCTCCTTTGCTCAAGTCCACTTTGATCTTTGATAGAAGCGATGTGCTGAGGTCAATAAAGGTTAACAATAAAAGAAGAAGCTTCCTTCACAGCCTTAAATGGAATAATTCCTCAATTTATTGCTCATCTTGATTGTGGCGTAATTGAAGATGGTATTATTTTCAAGCTTCTTGGAATACCTCTAGGATTGAATGTTCAATCCGCACAAAAATAGGACTGGGTGACGGAAAGCTTTAGGAGATAAAGCTTTAGAGTGTATGCTTATCGACCAATTATTTTTAGTAGCTTATTTGTACTTAAACATTTTTGGGCCTCCTTCATTCTTTTTCTAGCTTGTCGGATGCCACCAAAAAGACAATTGAACTAGGTGATTGCTTTTTCTAAAAGGCTTATATGGAAGGAAGCAGAATATAAATAAAGTTGCAAGATTTTCATGAAAATTTTGTTGCTATCCTGATACTGAAGGGGCGATTGGGTATCTTATATCGTGTTAATATGGATAGAAGTTTAGGCATGAAGTGGATTATAAGATCTCTTGATTTTGAAGATATTTTGACTTGATCAATAAGGTCCTTTGCCACTTATACTTATAGTTCTTGGAAAAAATAACTTGAGAGACATCCATTTTACTACTTAGGAATTTGTCCCTTTGGGAAGCTTACTAATATGCAATATGTGGAAATAATATTTTTTTGCAATTTTGTTTCCCCTTTTTTTTTGACTTATCAAAAAGTAATTGTTTTATTTGACAAGATTACATTTGGTTAAGTTGAATTTCTCAGAGGTATGGTTGGATTCACTTTCTAGAATTGCGTTTTCCAAAATTTTGAGGTACTTGTCTTTGAATATATTCTATCTCTGGCTAATTTATCCCCTGGTTTCAAATAGTTTCTTTTGAACTATATAGAGTTGCTGTTTGAAGCTCTCTGTAACATGATCTACCACAAGAAGGCAGACCTAAAGGATATGCGATTGAGGTTGAGGAAGGACAAAAGGATCGATTATTTTGATTGTCACATGCTTAATCAAAGATGGAACATCCTTCCGAAATTGGTTGCACACCTAAACAATGCTCGATAGAAAAATCCATGTTCCTTTTAGGAAAAAGAATTTCCAATCGTAAGAATTCCCCGCCTTTTAGATACCATAGAGTATTTTTTCCTCGAGAACAACAGGATCAAAAGCAAAAGGGTCCCACATGAATGGGATGAGAGGATAATCAACCCTCTTTGTAAACCTCTCTAGCAATATAACCCCTGCTTTGTGGGATTCGGGGGGTTCCATGGCTACTAAGCTGTTCTCTTGTACATTTGTCTTATCTATTAATTAAAGTCTCAGAGAGTAGGCTATTTCTGAACTTTTATTTAAAAAAAAGAGATGGAACATGCAACGGACTAATCATCAATGGAAGTAGAGGCTTGCATGTACATGGGTGTTTCCATTCAGCATCAAACATTGTACACTCCAATGGCTCATTATCCACAATGGAATAGGCGCTAGTAGCAAGTCCAAGAAAAAAAGATTGGATAAAATGATGAACTCAACAGACTTTGTGGGAAATGGAAGACTTGCAACACCTATTTATGAATTGCTTTGCTGCCAAAAGTTTTGAGCTCTTCTTCATCCTTGTTGAAACATTATTTCCCCTCATACCCGAGCATAGAAGGAGATTCTTCATCACTATTGCTTTAGATTTGATAGAGTGTTTTGGTATATATGGAGAGGGAAATTACAGAGGAAATTCTGTGGTCCATTCCAAAGCACTTTCTACAAAGTCTAGATTTTTTTTTGTATTTTTCTATCTTTAACCTCAACAGAACATGCTTTCGCACTCTTAACTCTATTAACATAGCTTTTATTCTAAGTGCAAGTGAAAGTTTACATTATATCCGTTCAGAGAAACCCCATGTAATTGAGAGAGTCTCTGGTGCCTAGCCTCATGATATTTCTTTGTTCTCTAGCCTCATGATACTTCTTTGGGTTTATTTTCCCCAATCAGACAATGTTTGCAACTGCATGATATTGTTGGGTTGCGCCCAAGACAAACCTTCAACTTTCCTAGTGTGTAGATAAACCCGACGATTGCAGATCACGATCGTAATCATGTGGTGCTCTCTCTCTCTTTCTCTCTCTCTCTCTCTCTCTCTCTCTCTCTCTCTCTCTCTCCGCATTATCGGGATCCTTCGTTAGAGTGGAGTCTCTCTCTCTCCCGCATTATCGGGAATCGGGATCCTTGGTTAGAGTGGAGTCTCTCTCTCACACAAACACAATCGGACTCTCTGTGATTAGTACCACCTTTCACCAAAATTCGGATGCCGAGGTTCAGACTCTTTTTTTTTTCTTTTTGAAGACAACAGAAATTATATTAAAAAAATTGATGGTTATGTTACAATCTGTACAGGTGCAGGATCCCAAAATGCATTACGTCAATGGGGTAACAAGAACAAAAAATATTGCATCAATGGGGTTACAAGAACAAGGGTCTAATCGGATACATATGCTTGACAGAGTATAAGTTACAACCAGAAACAATGGTGTCATACACATCACCAAGGAAACAAAGATTCCACCGCGAATCGAGAAAAACATGACGAATCTCTCTGTAGAGTACAAGGATGGAGAAGCTCTCCTCCAACAACTACAAGGTTGAACATTATGTAAAAAGGAGAAGATCTGGACTCCATAATCACACACGCACACATACACAGACAAAATCGGACTCTTTGTGATTAGTACCACCTTTCACCAAAATTCCGATGCCGAGCCTCAGATTTTTTTTTTTTTTTTTTGCCTTTTTGAAGACAACAGAAATTATCTTAAAAAATTGATGGTTATGTTACAATCTGTACAGGGGCAGGATCCCAAAATACATTACGTGACAGGTAACAAGAACAAAATACATTACATCAATGGGCTAACAAGAACAAGGGTCTAATGGGAATATAAGTTACAACCAGCAACAATGGCGTCATACACATCACCAAGGAACAAAGATTCCACCACGAATCCAGAAAACCATGATGAATCTCTCTGTAGAGTACAAGGATGAGGAAGTTTTCCTGCAACAACTACAAGGTTGAACATTATGTAAAAAGAGGAGATCTGGACTCCATGCCGCAGAGCATCTCCAATGGACTGCAGATATTGATTTCCATTCTTCCTGAGACCCACCATGTGAGAATACCACAGATCCTTTTTGTCCCTGTGGAAGACATGTTGATTTTATATTCCTGCTGAAAGCTTCCATTTTCAGTCAAGTATTCAACGCTCAAAGATGTTACTGTCTATGTCTAGGCATGTGCCCCCCCCCCCCCCCCCCCCCCCCCCAACCGCACATGGAGAGAGAGAGAGAGAGAAATGAATCGCAGAAACATTGCACTGCCATTCGGTCATGCTCTTTAAATGCATACGAGCTTATCAAGAACGTGTGAGGCATTTAGAACGCTTGTATTATAGCCATACGAAGCGGAAAATGCCCTTCTAAATTTCAAGAAAAGCAAAGGCGCCATCCTGGAATGAATGCCTTTAACAGCCAGCCAGCTCCGAGAAGCTGAAAACACTGTCGCTTCTAAGTTCTAATGAGAGCAGTGAACAAAACGCTCTCCAGGCGAAATGGCAACACAGCAGCTCACGAAACGACGGACTGAACCCACGATGGACCTTCACGACGGACAGAACTCGCGATCTTCACGATGGCTCTTCACGAGGGACAGAACCCACGATTGATGGTTTTGTTTGCCCAGCGATTGATGGTTTGCGGGAACCGCGATTGACAGTTTTGCTTGCCTAGTGATCGTTGGTTTTGAGAACCACGATTGATGGTTTTGTTTGCTCAGCGATTGATGGTTTCCGGGAACCGCGATTGACGGTTTGCTTGTCGAGTGATCATTGGTTTTGAGAACCACGATTGATAGTTTTGTTTGCCTCGCGATTGATGGTTTCCGGGAACCGCGATTGACGGTTTTGCTTGCCCAGTGATCGTTGGTTTTGAGAACCAGGATTCATGGTTTTGTTTGCCGTTTTTTCGGTTTCATTTGTCCTCTCTGATGTGGGCCTGTTTGGTTCGTGGTTTCACACTCTTTTAGTAAGCAGCGATCTGGAAGCTTGTGTGTCCGCCTTTTCCTTGTTTCGGATGGTCTTTGCCACTCGTCTTACAAGTCTATACACTCTCATAGACAGTCACTTAGCTTATCTTACAAGTCTATACACTCTCATAGACAGTCACTTAGCTTCTGTAAGCATTTCACATAAACCAAGGTTCTTAAAGTCCCATTGGTTACACCATGTAAGAACAAAGATATCATCTTCTATTGAGAGGGTCTCTTCATCACGAGACACCTGTCTACATATTGATTGAATCATCTTGCTACTAATTTTATGGACTCATTGGGGGTCTATTTGAAGCTATGGATCAACTAAGTTGGCTGTTAGATTATCTTACAAGTCTATACACTCTCATAGACAGTCACTTAACTTCTGTAAGCATTTCACATAAACCAAGGTTCTTAAAGTCCCATTGGTTACACCATGTAAGAACAAAGATATCATCTTCTATTGAGAGGGTCTCTTCATCACGAGACACCTGTCTACATATTGATTGAATCATCTTGCTACTAATTTTATGGACTCATTGGGGGTCTATTTGAAGCTATGGATCAACGAAGAGGAGTCCTGCTTGATACCTCTCTTGGTAAATGCACCAATGAATTCTTGAAATAATTTTCCAATATTTACAAAACGTTTGGGATCCATAGGTTAGAACTAGGTTGGTGTTGTTCTAGTAAGGGTGAGGCAAAATGATTCATATTGGACAATGATTCCTCCATGTGTTCAGCACGTAGCACTTTCTTGAATTTGCCAATGTGATCATATGGCTCTACAAAACTATCATAATGACTCATCATGCATTTGGCTACTTGGATAGGCCTTACTCTTCTACTTGGCTCTGGTGGTCACACGACTATAGGAACATCAAGACATATAGGTTGTATTCCTAGTCCTCCTACTTTTGGTGATCTCATTGGGAAAGGTGGCCTATTTGCATTTCCACTTCTTGGGCTTGTTTGATAGTTGGGGTTGCTTCTTGGGATGGAAAAGTGCACTTGTCGCATGAGTGATACACTTTGTTGATTGGTTTTCCCTGAGGCTAAGTAATCTGAACTCTGCTATGTCCTAAAGGGGTTATGACAAATGGTCACTTGGTCTTGAGGAGAGAACACAAGCAACCCTAAATATCTTAGTCTTGACTTGTCACACTCATCAACAAGCCAATATCTCCTCTTATTTTGATCTAGGTAGGTAACTCTAGATGAATCTTCTAGATATTCTAATTGATAGATAATGGAAGGGTTAATGCCTTGTCCCTATATAGGTGAAGTGGTTTGTAGTAATATATCTTTTCCACTTACAATATACACAATTTTCAATTCATCATCCTCAGGGATTTGATATCCTCTACATACATTGGTGATTACAGACTTTCCTCTAGGAGTGGTCATCGTATGTCCACTAGCGGGCCTAGTAGGGTTTTTTACTTCCTCAATTTCTCCTCTTCCGTTCATTCTCTCTAGACTTCATCACTGCATATGTGTCCTAGTTTTTCCATCTAAAATCCTCCTTCATATTTTATGGCTAGTCTTGGGACAATCTCGGAATCTGTAGAATTTTTCATTCTAGCCACACAGCTATTGAGGCGATTGAGATAGATGGGTAGTCCATGCACATGAGTAGAAGTGTATTGTGGGGAAAACCTATACCCTTCTATTACTGACATGATCCCTATCAAAGGCATTGAGCTATGCATTTCTTTTGAAGACATAATAGGATCACCTTCTAACTCACTAGACATATCTGAGTTGATAGAATGGATACTCTTTTGTGTAATACTCCCAACTGATGATATTACACTTTGTTGACTCCCTAGGACTCACCTAGATCTTAGGTTCATTCACCACTTAAAGCCTTGGGTCTCCTCAGGTGTTCTATGAACTCTAGGGTGTAGTTTGGATTAATAATTCACTACTAGAAAAGTTTGATTTTCCCTTCAGAGCCCTTTTGTATATCTTTCTTTTTCCACAATACACGTTACTGGTGGTTTTTGGCAATATACTATCTTGGATACTTATAATCTCTCACGATACATGATACTAGAGAGAATCACGTTACAATACTCATTTGATCATGATACACAATACTTATCACAGATACAATAAATGGTATCTGAGCTAGATGATACACGATTCCTTGGTGTGGAGGATACACAATATCTCTTCCCACAATATGATACTTGTCTTGGTCACAATAAACAATACTCAAATCTTCACCCTACAATACTTGAGGCCAACACGACACATGATACAAAATAGGGTTGTGATACACGATACACGATACCATCTTTCTCGTGATACATGATACTTGGGAGTATCAACGATACATGATACTGAATGGTCATGATACTCAACCTGATGATACATGATACCTAGGCATCATGATACATGGGGAGTACAAGGTATCATTGATACATGATACCTACCAAGTATCATGACAAACACAAAATTTTGGTTTACCCATACCAAAACTTGACCACTCACAATACTTGAACACTGTGAAGTCCAAACTTAATAATTTTTGTGAACATGTGCTCCTTGTGTCCTCCTTTTCACCCCTATGTGCCTCTGGTATAAAAATCTATAAGCAATCTCATGATAGTGCAGTTATGATACCTATTGATTGTCATCTCATGCCCCATGAATGGTAAATCAAATTTTTGAGTTATGCTTGATGGGTTGCTCACCTCAAAGAGTGTGTTGCTCACTTTTTAGCTCCAAAATCACTCTTTGCATCGATTTCTAGATGATGCTTAGTCTATGATACCTATCGCTAGTTCGCTTCCTGATACTTGTATTTGAACTATTTCGATGGCAATGCACCACAGTGCGCTCTCCTTCTTCAGAGCTCCATGACAATATCCTCTAACTAGAAGACCGAGCTCCTAAGGTTGCACTCAATACTCCACATAGGGGCTACAGAATATGCTAAAAAACATAGTATACAAGGCACACAAAAACAGACTTCATAGGTCTTACAAATGCGGTCGAACTTACAATGTGTGACTGACCCCGCCACTATATGTTTTATTAAAGAACATATAAAAAGAAGTGTGTAGTGGCAATTTGGCCTTTCACATGGACACTAACGGTAACAATCTCCCATAAAGGCCAATATGACCAACGTAACTATGGGAAAAAAATAAATAATGATAAAGAATACCTGAGTCTAAGTAACAAACTATACCTCCCACCTGATGGGCATGTTACATAGTATACAACTGACTGTGTAAGATCATGAATCAAGTAACCCCCATCAAGTGACAACAGTGTCGAAAGCTATCCTATGGTGGAGCTTTAGTCAAAGCATCTGCAACATTATCTCGAGTGTGAACCTTCTCAAGAATAATGCGCTCACTAGCTAAGCAATCTCTAATGAAGTGATATCTCACATCAATGTGCTTGGTCTTTGCATGATAGACTAGATTCTTAGCCAACGCAATGGCACTGTGACTGTCAATGAGCAAACGAGGTACATGCTGAGGTAAACCCATATCACAAGCAAGACAAGAAAGCCACAATGCTTGCTTACACACCTCACTTGCTACAACATACTCTGCTTCTGTGGTGGAAACATCTGTACCTTCTTGAAGAGGAGATCTCCAAGAGATAGCACCTCCAACAAAATGAAAAATGTACCCTGATGTAGACTTACGATTGTTTACACAACCAGCATAGTCAGAATCTGTGTAACCAATAATGGATGATTTCCATCTACCTAAGCATAGACACTTGTCCTTAGTGCCACTCGGATATCTCAAAATCATCTTGACTGCTTCCCAATGTTTCTTGTTAGGATTAGACATATATCT
The DNA here is from genome assembly GCA_020310875.1 of Ceratopteris richardii. Taxonomy (NCBI): domain Eukaryota; kingdom Viridiplantae; phylum Streptophyta; class Polypodiopsida; order Polypodiales; family Pteridaceae; genus Ceratopteris; species Ceratopteris richardii. The sequence continues at coordinate 114,246,712 of CM035409.1, forward strand.
AGTCACAACTCCCACTACAAATGCAATGTCTAGTCTCATAGATACCATAGGATACATGAGACTACCAACAATAGACTGATAGGAAACTTTCGTCATGAATTCCTTTCCCTCATCTGATTTGGGGCAATCATCCTTGCTCAATTTTACATATGTGGGTAAAGGTGTACGCAATACCTTTCCACCCTGCATATTGAACCTGTGAAGTACTTTGGATATGTACTCACTTTGAGACAAGTATATGCATCATTTACTCCTATTATGAGTAATGCACATGCCAAGAATATGTTTGGCATCCCCCAAATCCTTCATATCAAATGTCTGACTCAACTTCTTTTTGAGGACTGACAAGTCATAAGAGGACTTCCTAGCAATCAACATAGCATTGACATAAAGTATCAAGCATATCAAGTTGCCATCTGAGCATCTCTTTGTGCAGAAATAATGATCCTCATCGCTTCCAAAATAGCCTTGACACTTCATAAAAGCATCAAAATTTCGGTACCATTGTCTAAGGGACTATTTATTCCATACAAGCTCTTCTTGAGCTTACAAACTAGACTTTCCCTGCCAGGAACTACACAACCTTCTGGTTGTTCCAAAAAGATCTCATCTATAAGATCTCCATGCAAGAAAGTAGTTTTCACATCCATTTGGACTAGATCTAAGTCCTGCATTGCAACGAATCCAAGCAACATGCGCAGGGTAGTCATCTTGACCATTGGAGATAAGATTTCCTCGAAATCAAAACCATGTTGTTGCTTAACACCCTTTGCAATAAGCCGTGCTTTATACTTTGGAGAAGCACTATCTGATGTGAGGTTCAGCTTATATGCCCATTTACATGGTAAAGCTTTATTGCCCTTTAGCAAAGGTACTAAATCCTAAGTACCATTCTTGTGAATAGAATCCAACTCACTCTTCATGGCATGCTCCCACTTGACATGATCCTCTATCTGCATAGCCTCTTTATAGCAAGAAGGCTCACCAACATCTTTTAGCATAACAAAATCTAAACCTTGAACATATCTATCAGGCGGATGTGAGACACATGTAGAGCATCGCAATGGTTGCTGAACAGGAACATGTGTAAACTAATCTGATCGGACATTCTCTTGAATGCCCCTATGTGTAGAATTTTTATGCTTCCTAATTGGAGGACTAGTATCATCAAAAACCACTCTTCTCACTTCAACCTCCTTAATGGGATGTTTATGCATCTCTAGACTCATTGAAAATGACATCACTGCTTCTGATCACTGATCATGTTTCATGATTCCTTAAGCAATATCCAAATTGTCCCTCTTGACCATATCCAAGAAAAATGCATTTCTTTGACTTATGGTCCATCTTTTGTCTATAATTCTTGGGTATGTGAACATATGCTTCACACCCAAAAATGCGAAGATGATCATAATATGGTGGTCTCCCTGTCCATAGGTCTTGTGCCACTTTCAGATCTTTGGCAATACTAAGTGAAAGGTTAATCACATGAAATCTAGTCAATACTGCTTCTGGCCAAAAGCCTTGTGAGAGGTTTGCATGATGCAACATAGAAACTACTCTATTTTGAATAGTTCTACTCATTCTTTCAGCTACACCATTCAGTACTCGAGTATAAGGAGCTATAAACTCTCTACCACTCCATTTAGACTGACAAAAAAGGCTGAGTTAATGTGAGGTATACTCACCCTCATTATTTGAATGTAAAGCCTTAAGCTTAGTTCCTTTTTCAGTTTCAATTGAAGCAAGCCATTTTTTGAAAGTAGGGAATTTTTTATTTGATAGGATATACCCAAAATTTTCTATCAGTATCATCTATGGAAGTGACAAAGTAAAGAGACATGTCATGTTTACAATAGAAGAGAGGATTCCTTATGGAAACTATTCTATCATCCATTAGAATATTGCCTAAAAATATGTTCCACTCATAGTTACACATATTTCCTACCATAGATCAAGTGGTTGAAATGACAAATGTTACACAATTTATCAATACAAAGAGTTTGAAACATTAAGTTATCAATACAAAGGGTTTGAAACAAGTTCTTATTTAGATATTAAGTAACAAACTAGAACTCAATAATTTCCATGAAAATAATCAATACCTTAGTCAAGAACATCAATAAGTAAGAAAATTTGGATATGTAAAAAACACTAATTTCTAAGTTTTAGCTTTTGAAACTTCAAATGATCATATCTCAATGAAATCGTAACCTTTTGAACGATTTCTATTCCTACATTACACTTTTTCATGTGGAATACAAATATACAAGAACATTAATTATCTTGATCCAAATTTTATGATAAAGCAAATTAAACACTATCAAATCCTTCCGATCCTTGCTTTCAAATAAACAATCATTGAAGGACCTCAATAAAGCATAATGAGTGCTCTTACATAAGAGGATTGAGGCAAAAATCAACAATCAATCACATAACAATGATAAAAAAGCTACGAAGATGTAAGATAATAGACTATAACAAAGAACTTTCCATGTAAGCTCAAGAATGCAAAATGAAAACTCTCTTTAATGAGAAGTACAATTTCATTTATATATCGTCTTCAAATGAGCTAATGCCTAACTGTATATTTGATTCTAGGTAAGAAACATCCATCTACACACATCATGGATGCCTCTCTAACTTTTGATATGATATTAGAGAACTTTTACAAATACCCCTTGAAGGTTTTACAAACATACAATATTTAGTGCTATTTATTAGCGAATTTAGAACGATTTAATTTACATCCAAGGATCTACAGACTCTAATTACGCGCTTCATATTCTTCAAAATCTTCTCCCATTGGTTTATTCAACATGTTCTTGGAGCCCATTCGCACACTTGAGCTTGCAAAAGCTCTTCATTTCGAATAGTGCCTTCTCAAGCTCAACTGAGCTAGTCTACATTGATCTCCTTCATGCTTAGGACTTCTATACACCTCCAACTTCTATGTATCCATAAACTAGTCATAATGTATGTATCCTAATCATTTCTATCAATTTACTTCATGTCCACATCTTTCGCTAAGACTATATCTATGATCAAGTGATAGTTGATGTGCATGTTCCTTCTCTTGCTTGAAACATTGGGTTTCTTCGAAGGTAGATATTAAAGATGTGGTCTAAAGTCGAATTTGACTCCTCAGCGTGCACATCCAAGTCCTTAAGTAATTTTCTAAGCTACATGTTCTCACATTTTGCGAGAGATAAGGATTTGTGCTAAGCTTTTATAGAAGAAACAGAAACTTTGGTTTTCTTCTTAGAAATCCATGAGATGAACTTTGGTCCTAGCATGTAGACATAGCCCTGTCTACTCAATGTGTCCTCCGTAACGCTAGAAGAAGAACAAAATTTGATTTCTTTGGCTGTTTTATGTCCTCATATGCATAAAATAGTCCTTTATTCTTATTATGCTTGATGTAGCTAAGAACTCTTCTTCTTGCATTCAAATGATCTTTAGTAGATGCACTAAGAAATTGCAATAAGACACCTACAATGTCTGTTAGTAAGGTCTTGTGATTATATCATAATTTAGAATTCTAATAATCTTGTTATAAAATGTAATGTCCTCAACTACTTGTACTACAATTCAACAAAGTTTTGTTACCTCCAAGGGATGCCTCTTATGTTGGCCCACGTATTTCTCTATGTATAAGATCAAATACTCCTTGTGATACATAAATGATTTTTTTAAATGGTCATCTAGTTTAAAAGCCCAATTGAAAAGCTTTACACATTTCATGTGTGAATTCTAAAGAGAACTCAGGAAAACGTCCTATGAATGATATCTTCTCAATATCCTAACATATTTTTATGTCCAAATGGTCACAACTTTTGTGCGAGAAATGGAAATCTAGAGTCTTTTCTTATTCCTATTTTTGTGAACTATATCAATAATAAAAATTCCTCCCTCTTTCTTACCTTTAATGATTAGATCATAGCCATTTTTGGGATCCTCTCTATAGAATACTTTCATGTTAATCTTAAGCTTCATCTAGGGCATCATTGACACCCATCCTATCTAGTCTCAAAAATTGCATGAAAATTGGTGAGCATACTAAAACTTTAGATATGAGCTCATTTCGGTCCCCGAATGCACTATCACAACAATTGTGTGTCCAATTTCCTACTTCTTTTCCAAACATATATACATGTTTCAATTTCCCAATATAAGCACCTCAAAGTCTGCTATAGGTTAAGAAGAGCTTGACATAGTATTTTTATGAATCTTTTAGAGATATAGTCATTTTACTCTATCAAGGTCTTTATTCATTGTCCATGGTTGAAAGGAATGATGTATTCCATATGCTGGCTATTGAGGATAAGTTGGATGGTACTAGATACTAATTATGGGTATATATGATGCATCATGTATTGGTGAGAGATGGTTTGTAGACACATCTACATTAATCATGTAAATAGTCTATGTACACCTTGTAATAGTGATGAATCTAGACATATACGCCTACATATACTTTTATATAGAGGTATCATATAAGGGAGAAATAGTATAGATGAATAGAGGATGAGTAGATGATGGAAACGTGAGTTTGAGTATGAGGATTATCTATTAGATGTGTCTTCAAGAGAATAGAAGACGTTTTTGAAAATGGCGGCTCAATATTTCTCTACTCTCTCCTTCTATGCTTAATCAATTGAGAAATCCTTTTGTACATGTCTAATTCCATAGTTGATGCATCTATGGTCAATGTTTGAGAGCCTAATTGTAATCAAGCTGAGAGAATTGTGAGTAGGAACAGTCATATGTGTGAAAGCTGATGAGAGACTTCTGAAATATGTGCAATCCCAATGGTCAAAGAATTGATCAGATCTCAATGTAGAGTGTAAACTTTTACATACGTACCACATTCAAAATTTAGTTTGGAAGGTAAGCCATCTATGTCTAAAAGCATTTGATTAAAGGGGTTGTACATTGACAGGACTAAGTGTCTAAAGTTGCATTTGTAAAAGTTGCCTCTAGAGAAAGCTTGTTTCATACATAGGTTTAATTATTGAGGTAACTCAAAGGTTTTGTAAGTTCTCTTAAAGACATTTCACTTGGACTATTGTGTAAATGCTAGAAAAGTATTGTGCCAAAATTTCATAGAAAAATCTAATCATTTCCTTAGTCAATGAGTGAATTTTGTGGAGCAGACATTCCTGAGTGAAGATATGTCTCACATAAAAGTTAAGTGTTCATAGTTTTGTAAAGACTTTCAAAAGTTGATGAAAGTTTTAAGCTCTGCTTGACATAGAGGTATTCAGAACTCATGTATAGTTTTTCTTTTGGAGATTAATCATCTCCATGAAGAGCCATAATTTTTTGTTTATATGATGTCCATGAGACAGTGTTACTCCCTAACATAATGAAATATCCACTAGCACTCCTCATGTCATCCCTGGAGCCTATTGAATGAGCACTATAATAAGCTTGTAAATGTAGCCCATCACCAAATGGATAATAGAACCCTTAATTCGCTAATTGGGTACCTAAGAACAAGATGAGGCACTCTCAGGTTCTTATAGAATAGTAATCAATCCTTTTGGCTGCAACAAGATGAGGCACTCTTAGGTTCTTATAGAATAGTAATCAATCCTTTTCCTGAAAGTTTTTTACTTCTTAGACTTTTCCTTCTCGAGTTTTCTTATTAATGTTACAAAACAATTTATCTTATGGTAGATTGTCATGGATCAAATGATTCAAATTGAATCTTCATGATGGCTTGAAGAGATAGGTGTGAATTGGAGATGCTCAAGCTTGGGTAATACACTCTCTTGTTGATCAAAGGCCTCTTCACTCTTCTTTGGTGCAAGGTAAGATCTTCTAGATAAGGCATCTGACTGACATTCTTGACGTTTTGGATGATATCTTATGAAAAAGCTGAGTCTGGATAAAATGTTACTCAATTGCAATTGCCTTCTATTGAGGATGCTGATGCTCATAAAATACTCTAAGTTCTTGTGATTTATATACGAAGTAACTTTATAAGAAACTTCTTCTAGATGGTGATGCTAGGTATCAAACACATCCAATATGGCAAGAAGTTCTTTATCATGGATTTCATAATTAATCTCTTTGAGGGGAAAATTTCCTTGAAGGATATGTAGCTAGATGTAGGTGTCCATCATCTCCATATTGGGATAGAATGTCCCCTAGGGCAAAGTCTGATGCATCTTTTTTCTAGGAAGAAGGGCTTGCTAGAATTAGAATGAACTAGAATTGGTGTAGTGTTGAGTATTGATTTCAAGGTCTAAAAGGCTTTTTCTACTTCTTCGGTCCATGCGAATTTCTAGTTTCCTCTAAAGTGGTTAAGTGGTGTCACTGTCTTGAATTAATCTCTGATGAATATCTTGTAGAAATTGGAAAACCCTAGAAAATATTATACATCTCGAACATAGAAAGGTGGTTGCCAATCAAGGATTGTCTTGATCTTCTTAGGGTCCATAAAGAATCATTTGTCAGATACAATGTACCCTAAAAACTCCACTTCTGTGTGATGGAAAGAGCACTTCTCCAATTTTGCACATAACCCTTTTTCTCTTAGTTTCTCTAGCACTATCTTTAAGTGATATTCATGATCCTCTAGCTTTTTGGAGAATATCAAGATATCATCCAGATATATTACCACAAATTCATCTAAATAATCTCAAAAGATATCATTCATCATATGTTGAAAGTCAGCTGGAGCATTTGTGAGATCAAATGGCATAATTAGATAAATCAAAATGCCCATATCTTGTTTCAAATGTTGTTTTCCAATCGTTTCCTTCTTTGATCCTGAAAAGATTGTAGGTTTCTCGAAGGTCAATCTTTGTGAAGAATTTTTCTTTTCGGAGACATTCCAAGACCTCTAATATAAGTGCTAGAGGGTATCTATTCTTTATTGTGACTTTATTCAGCCCATGATAGTCTACAAACATTGAGAGAATTCCATCCTTCTTATTTACAAATAGGATAGGGGCTCCTGCACAAGACTTGGAGTGTTTTATAAATCCCTTGTCTAGATTCTCATCAATATTCTTGTGTAATTCTATAAGTTCCTCTAGGGATAGTCTACAGATTGTTCCAAAGGGTGTTTGTGCTCCCTCTTCAAGTTCCATGGCACAATCATAAGGTCTATGATCTAGGAGGATATCTACATTCTTCTTTTCAAAAACATCTTCAAAATCTTGTTATTGGTTAGGTAACTTAATTGAATCAACTTTCTTGGTCTCTTGAGTTGGTATCGAATAAATCATATCTATCAGTTCCTTCCTTACTGCATGTATGAAGGCTTTGGCTTTGACATATGCCGGGTTCTTCTCGATATCTCGATGGGTGATTTTATTCTTTTTCCCAAGTAATGTCTAGATTATGTTTCTTTAACCATGGCATACCAATAATAACCATATTTACTAGACTTGATATTATGTTGAAACATATATGGGATGAATGGTCACCAAGGTGCACTCTTCATGGTGTGGTTTCCATGGTTATATTCCTACATGCTAGAGGTCATACTGTTACTTCAGCTACTATTGGTTTGTCCTTCCAAAGTACACAAATTCCATGTTTCTTAACTACTTCTTTATCGATGAAACATGAGGAGGATCCTAAATCTACTAGGGCTATAAGGAAAAGGGTCTTCTTGGGCATGACGAGACTATAGGTGTTTCTATAGGGTCTTCTTGGGCCAAGACATGTTTCTACAGGTGTAACTGGAATTATGAGACCCTTTCTTATATCATAGTCTGGTTGTATGGTCTCTTTTCCAACTAGACTTCCTCGTTTCCATGCTCTACAAGGGTGGTTGTGACTGTGGAGTTTATTCTCTTGTTGAGAGAAATAGCTGAAATCTATCCAGGGTTTCCACAATAGAGGCATAACTTGTTATCTCTCCTTGTATATTTTCTCTTGTGGTGTTAAAGGCTAGAACCTAGTTACATTGATTTGCATAGGTTCATGCATAGACTCATCTTTAGGAGTGGGCTGGAAAGGTTTCCATTAGTACGGTTTCCTTTCTACTTGTTTTCCTTGTTTCCTTTTAAAAATTGAGTTATCACATTGAATATCTTGCATGATGTATTCATTCAATGTCTTAACCTCAAGCATCATGAGGAGAAAGTCCTTCATATCATTTCTCAAACCCCATCTAAATTGGCTTATGAAATAATCTTCATGCCAAGTGAGATCACATATCAACTACCTAAATTTTGATGCATAGGTAGAGGCAAGGTCGTTACCTTGACGTAGCTTCCAAGGTTTTGTGTTTGCCACGACTTATGTCTACATCTCCAAGTGTGGCAGTGAGTTCTTGAGGAAACCCCTCATAGACTTGAAGTACTGCCATGTTCTTCTACAAGATTAAGACAAACCATGATAATGCTTGGCCACAGAGCAAGGTTCCAATAAACCTGACCTTGGATGTCTCATCGTGGTATCTATCAAGTTGCATATAGATGTACAATTTAGCTTGCTAGAGAAATCTATGAAACTTCCTGCGATCCCCATCAAACATTTCTGGCATCCAAATCTTGGGTTCCTTCATGAAGGATGTACTAGGCCATTGATTCACTTGAATGCTCCCTTGATTTGCTTGAAGATTCCCGATTCGATCTTATAGTTCTTAGAAGAGTACACCTACATGCACCGGATGTCCTATCTCAACTTGTGTCTGTTGATGAGTTAGGTCCTCAACTTGTTGTTGGAGACTCTGAAGTGATGCTACAACCTGTTCCTAAGTGTTATCCATGATGCCTAGTCTTGGATGCATTCTAGTCTTTCCAAAATGTCAGGGGAGCACTAGATTGTTCTCTCTTACTACAGTAGATAAGATTTCAATAATACATTTTTGATTACAACAAGACCCACATAGGGTAAATGATACAAGAATACATAACTGATATAAGACGTCCCACAACTTGGGATTGATAGTTCTGAATAATTGGAGCAGAGATGATAGAAGACATCCCACAACTTGGGATTGATAGGTTTATAGAAAGATCTCTCTGCTACAATAAATCCCTTCATAGAGATGATCTAGATACAAGAAATAACTAGACAAGATCTTGTACTATGCGATTCCAAGAGCACAAGGCTATACGTCTAAGAACTAGAATAAACAAGATAAGAACAAGGAACATGACAAGAACTGGAACTCGAACTTGGAGACTACTTACTTGGTAGTCATGACTCCTTGAGCTCCCAAGACTGGTATTGACAAGACTAAATATGTATGTGGCCAACCCCTCCTTATATAGGTTTTCAAGGATAGTTCATCAAAGGTGGTTATGAATTTATGATGTCATCAATGATGTCATAAATTCAAAACATGATCTTTGGACATCAGAATCAAGCAAGAAGCAAATTGTTCTACAGGTTCTGACATGTTTGGGACACAATGTAAGCATTGATGTCTCCAAATTTTGAGTCAATCATGAGATATAGAAGTCACATGGAATTTGAGGTTTAGGATGGTTTCCTTTTTCCATGGCAAGTCATGAGAACGTAATAGGTTGCAGATGGTTCTATAATTTTAAAAAAAAATTAGATGGATCACTCTATAGGTACAAGGATAGATTAGTTGCCAAAGGATGTGCTCAAAATGAGGGCATAGACTATGATTAGACCACCTGTTGAAAATATGGTTACAATCAGGCCATTGTTAAGTGCAGTTGTTATAGGAAATTTTAGACTACGCCAACTAGATGTGAACAATGCATTTCTTGATAACTAGATAAGTGAGCAGTTTATGTGTCACAACCTCTAGGATTTGAAAACCGGAATTACACATCTTATGTATGTAGACTTAGAAACACATTGTATGGACTGAAACAAGCTTCTAGAGCTTGGAATTTAAGATTGCTAACCTATGTACAAGATGAAGGTTTAAGGTCAAGCAATAGACCCTTCTTTGTTCATCAAGAAGTATCACAATGAAGTTATCTATTTGTGTGTATATATAGATGACATAATTCTTGCAATAGATGACTTCAATGGCATAGAGAGGATCAAAAGGCATATGCAAGAGGAGTTCAAAATTAGTAATTTAGGTGATCTCACATTCTTCCTAGGTATGTAGGTCTTATACACAGATGAAGGAATGTATTTGAATATAAGGACATGCATTCACGATCTACTTCTAAAGTTGAAAATGGATAACATTAAACCTATAGATACACCTTTTGAGATGAATCATAAACTTAGTGTTTATGAAGGTAAGAAAATTGAATACATTAAAGAGTATCAAAGCTTGGTAGGTAGCTTGATATATGCAACTCATACAAGGGAAGTTATCGCATATAGTGTAGGAGTGCAAAGAAAATTCATGCACTCACCATGAAGACTACACATGGATGGAGTTAAGAGAGTACTTAAGTACCTCAAGGAAAAAAATCAATGAAGGTATACTCTATCATTATTCTTGACATTAGGATATCAAAATCTATTCATATGAAGATTTGACAACAACTAAGGATGATAGAAGAACGACCTCTTGCTAGTTAGCATTTGCAGGTTCAAAGCTAGTGTCATTGAGTTCCAAGAAGCAACCAAAAGTTGCTTTATCCTCAATGCAAGCAGAGTATAGAGATTTGAACATAGCAACTCAAGAGAGAATATGATTAAAATCATTGCACTTAGATTTGGTACTTGTGAGTTCCAAAACTCATATATTTGGAGATAATGTAAGTGTTATCAGGAACTTGGTCACACGCACATAGAGGTTGCGAATACAAAAAACACACAGATAAATAGAGACAGGAAAAGACGAGGCAAAATGCAGTATTGGGTGCAATCTCCCCCAATGCACTCTGTTTTGACAGTCCATACAGTGCATGTATTTATAGGATTTTTGGATTACGTCAAAAAGAGAAGCTACATGAGAGCAGCTTCAAAAAGCATGTGTGAAAGTAGAAGTTGGTGACTTTTGTAGAAATCCTTTGCTTTTGATATAAAAAATTATGGTCTACAATGATGCTTATTCTAACCTCTACTAACTTCTATGCGGGTTTATTTACAAACTAAATTATAAATCCGTTTTATTGATGTCTGCCCCAAAGTTAGATTATTGATGTCTGCCCTTTCACGCTTTCACGCCCTCACGAACCTTCAGTTGCTATATAAAAACACCAAAACACATTAATACATTAATAAATTAACACTCCAACAATGCATTGTTTCAACTAATTTATAACATGCCTCTTAGTTGAGAAAGCAACTGACCTCAGTTGATAAAATAAAAATAAACATGGATGACTAGTCACATGTTCCATCACTGAATGAAAATAAGCATGTTCCATGTAAAAAAAAAACATGCATGGAAATGTTCATGGAGGAATTACATTAATGTGTTTATGTATGATGTGCAGAAATTAAGTGGTCATAATGAGGTGTTAATTTCCTTTTATGTATCCATTGACATTCTTCAATAGAGTGATTTTTTGTAATTAACTAAATATGGATGGTATGGAGTACTTGTGCGTATAGTAGTGACATCATGATCAATTATTTTGTCAGGAACCAAGATTTTAGATTGTTCTAGAAGTGGAGTGAGTGGTAAAGTTCCTTTAAATGGTTTAAGTAAACTAATATGAAAAGAGTTATGTATATTCCAATGAGATGGTATATCTAATCTAAATGAATTATCATTAATTTTTTGTATAATGCGAAACTGTCCATAATAGTATGGTGCAAGTTTAATTTTAGGATGTTGCAAAATATTTTTGAGACGTCTTTTAATGATACGCCACCACACAAGATCATTTTCTTTGAATTCCTTAGCGAATTGTTTTGTATTAATATTACGTGTGTAGTGCTCTTGACTTTTCCTAATGTGCTCGTGAACATCATGAAGTATAGAAATGTGATCGTGGGCAATAGAATCAGCCATCGGAATGTCGGTTTGGGTGAATGGCATAGGAGTGGGAAGCTTTTTACCATAAATAATTTCAAAAGGTGCACGACCAGTAATGGTGTGTGTGGTGTTATTGTAAGAAAATTGAAGCATTGGCATCTTTTCATCCCAGGTAGAGGGACTATCTAATGAATAACAAGATTTATGCATAATCTATATTGGAAATAAAGAAAACCATTATGAAATGTATAATGTTCATCAGATAAAGATGCACCATTGTTGAAGTCATGCCATGCACATGAAAAATACAAATTAGATGCATAAGTGGAAACCATTTCTTGAAAAGAATGTATTTGGATGGCAGAAATATTATGCAAAACAACAGAATGTGAAGGAAATCGACTAAGAGCATCAACTACAACATTAGCTTTACGAGGTTGATAATGAATCATGGGTTGGAAATTTTGAATGAATGATGCCCATTTAAGATGACGATAAAAAATTAAGGGCTGATTTAATAAATGCTTACTAGCATGTTGATCGGTTTTAATTAAGACCTTAGAGCCGATAAGATAGTGTTTACAAATTTGAAAAGCCTGCACAACTACTAACAACTCTTTATCATACGTAGTATAATTATTTTCTGAGGGCTTAAGCTTCCTACTCTCAAATGCAATGGGATGATCATTTTGCATGAAAACTGCACCTATTGCTGAACCACTAGCAGCAGTAACAACATGAAAGGGTTGTGAAAAATAACATAATTGTAAAACAAGTGCATGTGAAAGTGCATGTTTGAGTTTTTCAAAGGATTGTTGTTGGGTAAGTCCCCATGAAAATTTTATTTTCTTTTTCAATAACAAGGTAAGAGGCAATGCTAAATGAGAAAAAATTCGAACAAACTTCCTATAGAAACTAGCCAACCCAAGAAAAGAACAAACATCATTGACTGATTGTGGTGTAGGCCCTTCTACTATAACTTTAATCTTTTTAGGATCCATATGCACACCTTCACTTGAAATAATATGTCCTAGATATTCTAGCTTACGTTGAAAGAAGTAAATCTTTTGAGGATAAGCGTAATGTGTTCTCTCATAGTAAATGAAAAACTGTTTTAATATGCATCTCATGTTCACTATCATTCTTACTGTAAACAAGTATATCATCGAAAATTACAAGAACAAAAGCTTGGTAATCAAGAAAAATGTTGTTCATCGTTCATGCAAATGTAGGAGGGGCATTAGTAAGTCCAAAGGGCATTACCATAAATTCATAATGGCTTGTTTGAGTTCTAAATGCAGCGTTAAAAATATCACTTTGCGCCATACAAATCTGATGGTATCCTAATTTTAGATCAATTTTACTAAAGATGCAAGCTCCTCGTAATTTATCTAAAAGATAATCTATTCGAGGAATAGGGTATCTATTCTTTATTGTGATCTTGTTAAGGGGTCTATAATCAATGCACATTTAAGAAGTTTTATTCTTCTTCTCTACCAAGAGAACTAGTGCTCCAAATGGGGAAGAACTAGGCTTTATAAGTCCTTTCTGTAGTAGGTCTTTTACTTGGTTTTCTATTTCCTTTTGGTGTCGTGGGTCATGTCTATAAGGTGCTTTATGAGGAGGAGAACTACCAGGGACTAAGTCTATGCTATGCTCAAAGGATCCTCGAGATGGTGGTAGTTCAAAGGGATACTCAGACATAAAACAATGCTTATAAGTAGTCATGAAAGGTTTATGTGCATCAAGAAGTGTATGAGTATAATCATTGATGACATTGACAAAAACAATGCATGAATTGAATCCTTTTCTAATTGCATGTTTTACTTGACTATGACTAATAAATGGAGATGGCTCGAAATCATGCCGTGCAGACAAAGTAATGATTTGACCTTAAATTAAAGGTATGTATATAGTAGTCAATGTGTGGGTTATAATGATGACGAAAAGGCATTCCAAGTCTAAAGTCATAAGATTGCAAAGGTGCAATTAAAAATGTTTGTGAATCAACATATGTACCTATGCTGATCGCAACATCTTGCACTACTCGTGTTACATTAAAACGATTACTTTGGAATGTAGCTTTTACTTTATATAAAGAAGGAAACATTCTTAATTTGAGTTCGTGTACTAATAAATGTGAAAGGAAGTCATGTGAACTACCATTTTGATGTAAAATCTTAACAAGTTTGTTGTTTATAGTACCCAACATGCAAAGTAGAGAATGAAGAGAGATATCATTACCCAAGGTACTTAAGTCCTTCTCCAATGATTCCCTTGTCCAAAGAGGAGGAATGTCTTCAGTATGGGCCTCCATATTATGTAATTGAGCTGCAGGTGGTTTCATGTTAAGAGGTCGCAATTGACACTTCATTTTTGTATGTACAAGTTTACCACAATTCCAACAAGTGATTCCTGGTCGCTTTTGTTGGGCATCCATCGCTGAAGTTGTAGGGTAGGTGGTTTGGTAGGTTGCAGAGATGAAGCAACAGGGGCAGTTGAGTAATTGGATTGTGGTGGATGAGGAAAACTAGGGTAAGATGTGGCATTCAAATTATGTTTCATGGGAAGATTTGGTTTAACAAAAAGTAGTCGTTGACGTTGTGGTCGCAATTTGAAGCCCAGCTAATAGTCAAGCATGGAACACTAATTTTGAGCTCTTCTAAAAGGCTTTGGAAGAATCCTGTGGATGATATACCATATCGACCAAAGTATCTTCTCACGTTCACGGTTGGCTTTGAACAAAGGGAAATTATCAAGGCAACTCTGTCCAAGTTTTCCAAGGATTTGACTGTTGTTTTCTTTCATTATGATGGGAGAGTAAATGAATGGGATCAATATGATTGGGCTTAGCGCACCATTCATATAAGTGCAAGAAAACAAACAAAATTGTTTTTTTGCAAAGAGGTTTTTGCACCCACACATTGTAGCACCTTTCGAGTATATCTTCATCTCGGATGAAGATTTAGGGGTTGAACATTTTGATGGAGAAGAATATATCCTTCTTGCTAAGAAGCGTAGGCTAGAGATATCTCAGCCAGGTTTGGAGCCCAATCATGGCCTCACATGGCAAATGATACAGCGATTAGGCAATTCAGAAGTGCATAAGAATACGACGGAGAAACCAGGGTGGGTTCATGATCCTTATTCACTACCCTATGCTGGATTTGTGGAAAGCATGGCGCCTGTAATTTATAAATCAGCATGGCAGTGTGCTGGGAAAACGGATTCACAAGGACTGTGTGCATGGATGGGGAGGCTAGACTTCGTGCTTGGAAGATGTGTTCAACCTGCTCACAAAAAGATGGGAAGGCCACGACAGGAGGAGGAATTTGGAGGGGAAGCTCAACTTTTCATCGGAAGTTCCACGACTGCTGTACGTGCTAGTTTTGCGATGATCAGGCATCCTGCCGACTCTACAACAACGAAACTTTGCGGTCTCAAAAAGTTGCTAGTGGTCAGTACTGGCAATTAGTTTCTTGTTTTTCTTCGAATATAAAGAGGGAGGGCTGACGATCTTGGGACGAAGATTCAACTTGGAAGAAGTATCATAGCGGCAGGGAATCGTTTTCTCTTTTGGGGGAAAATACTGAGTGGTTCAACACAAGGAACACGCATACTATGATGTGTCACCAAGGGAAAATAAGGAGACGCAAGCCTTTACGAAAACCAAAAGGTTTAGGAATCGATACAGCTATACAGAAGTCTGGGTTTGTATTTTGAAGAAGGCCATCGCTCAGGAGAGGAAGAAAAGTAGGCGATCAACGTCCTTGAAGGTGTTGCTGAAATTTCTCTCACCTTGGAGATCAATATCTTTTAAATTGACGGGCAATGTATGCACAGTCTATCAGTGCACACTACTAAAACATGAGGAATGTCTGCCTCTTATGACGCCACGAGCTACAAACTGAACAGTAACCAACTTCCCCTAAGTGAAGTGAACGTATGCTGTACATAAAGATGACTTCGATTATGGGAGCACAATGCTTGAATTGCAAAAACATTCATGAACTCACTGGCTGTGGCATTTTTTGTTGCGAATACTTACTTCAACTTTTAATTGATCATCTCTGATGAAAGGAATCTCAATAAGGACAAAGTGAGGGAAGGACAAATTGGAGAAATATATGCTTTGTGATGGTTGGTGCAATTTTTCTACCTTTGTTATTCACGTTCCTCTACTAGCCTTAATCTTGTAGATTCAAATTATAAAGAGGAGGTATATACCAAACTCAGAATTTATCAATTTGCTTGATTTTTCAATCCATGTAATTAGCACCCATGTTTCATATTTCTCTGCAACAGAAATGTTTTGGAAAGGTGGAGGGAGGTAACAACGAATAGTTTAACTATTCCAAAGACTCCATGTAGAAACCCTCATAATGTTTATTATGTTTGCTGTTTCAAATAGTTTGCAAAAATAGTTGCATCATGTGATTTGATGTTCTAATCTAAACTCACTTTGAATGTCTACGTTGAACTTTATGAATGTAAAAGTGAACTTTCACATATTTTATCGTTAAGTGTGTGCACCCAGCACCAATGTTTTCAGTTAATGAATCATAATGATATTGTTTACACACGTTGACTATATGTGAGTGATTAGCAAGGGGTAGGATTTTGGCAAAAAATTAGTGAAAGAGCGAAAAGCTTTGCATGTAGGTTTGTTGGCAGACTTGAGTTTATTTGTTTTGATTTTCTATAGCTGTTCCAGTAACATTTTTTTGGGCTTATTTGTAATGATCTGAGTAAAAAGAGCTGCAAAGTGAGAGTGTTGAAGTCAGTGCATCCCTTGAACTTTGTCAGAGTTCATCGCATTGTATTTATATAAACATATGATTCTTGTGTTATCGCTTGTTCTGCACAAAGTAGATGACTAAATGAACTCGTGCGAATCAGAAATTTAGATTAGTTGAGTTGTTTGTGTTTTGTTCAGACTAAATCAAATTGAAGGGGAAAGTTTGTAAAGGGGTCTATCCACCCAACGAGCATAAAACAACACATTGAAACTTTATTGTTCGCCTCCAAACCGAAATTTTCAGTGTGTTATTTCACAGAAAACACGTACGGTTTGGCAAACGGCTCACCTATAAATCCCAAAGGGATTGCTTTAAACTTTGGAGTTTTTCTTTTATTATCATTGTTTTTTAGACGATGACGTAAAATAAAAGATTATTGGGAGACATCCTTCAAAAATTGCTAAACTTTTGCCTTCAATAAGTTTCCTAATGTCTAAGTTAAATGTTTAAGAAGTGTGTATAAACTTCAAAAACTATGAAACAAGCTAAACTTTACACATTGTGAACTTGAATGCGAATTGGGTTAACGTCATTTATGCGAAGCTCGTGAAGGATTATACGTTAAAGAAATGCAAATAAAGCATGTGTAAATTAACAACCTAATTCAAGCGCACTTCTTGTTTGCAACCTCCTTTCTAAGAACCACGCGATATACCTGGTGAACCCGACGTGAGAGGAGGGGGTCAATAGATTTAGAGCTATAGATGTATAGTTTAGCAAAATTTAAAAATGGAAGACCTTATAGCCCGATTCGTCCGGTTTGAAGAAGAGGATAGAAATCAAAAAGCTATCCAAATGCTTAATGACCGATTAGTCAAGCAGTGCAGATTTTTCAATGGAAAGAACATATCTAGATTTTGTAAAGAGTATGAACTTGAGTCGAAGTACCTAGGTGTCGGTTTGACTGCGATGATGGAAAAAGAATTATGCGAAAACTTTGTCTATGTGTGGGGATACAACATGCGAGACCAACTCATGCGAATAAATCAAACGACATGGTCTCGATACAAAGCGACACTCCTCTAGCAGTTTATGCTAGAGGACCTTGATAAAGTGAGTCGTAGATCTTTCTTGAGGTGGGTTCATATTCCCAAGGATCAACTGATCATAGAAATTATAAAAGAATTCGAAAGACAATTTGAAGATATGTTTGAATATGACCAAAGATGTATAATGCATGAAAGGGTGTTCTTATTGCTACAGGCAATAGATGTTAGAGCCCGAGAGGAACTAATTTCATTTCTCGAAGACCTACACTCCAAATCGAGACTCACAGAGGATTGAAAACTCGTTCATGATACTATAATAGGCTATGTGAGAAAGCAACAAATGTTTGAGAAATTTCAAAATGAGTGGAGAATTGATCTTCATATAGATAAAAATGAAACTCAAACTCCAAGTATTTTACCACTTGTGAGTAATATTCGAGTCCATCAAGTTATAGAGACCCCACTTGGGCATGAAGCAAATATGCATGAGCTTGATACACATGCTAATGATAATTGTTGTCAAGAAAACTCTAAGAGTAGGATCGATATGACCTCTAATGTTACAAGGTGCCAAGAGCCTGTAGGCTTCTCTACAAGGATCACATCTTCAAGTGCCATATATGCACAGACTCTGATGATGGGAGGAGCAAAGGGGCATGTGGAAGCCAATCAAATCCAAATTAAACAAACACCAAATGCAAAAAAAAATCAAAATTCAACAAAAGTCAACAAGAAATCATGAGGAGGCTTCTCTTGATCTCCTAAACCAACTCACATCCATTGGAGGATAAAAAAATAAATCAAGAAATAATTCAAGATATAGATAAAGAGTTAGAGGAATATACAAGGCTTAAAGGTGACCGAATGGAGGTAAAAGATGAAGTGTAAAAAGAAACCTCAATAAATTTGTCTCAAAGTCAAGCTCTAGGTGCATCATTATGTGAAAATGCTAAACAAGATTTAGCGAGTGATTTAATGCTAGTTGATAGTGATGTCCAAGTGTATGATTCAAACATAGAAAATGATCCGATAACTAAATTATGTGAAGAAACTCCAAGTGAGCATGATGTGAATCGGGAGGACATACAAATGAAGAGTCCTGTAGATAGTGATATGTATAAAGATGGTGATAAGCATGATGTTGAGTCTATGGGAAGCCCAAATCAAGATCAATATTGTGGAAAACTCTTGAGTGATGCCACATTGAATGAGCATTGAGAGATAGAAGAGTATGTACCTATTCATGGAAGTAATAATGAGTTGTTGATTGAGCTTCACTATAGTGATATGCATGTAAATGACATTACACTCCATGTAAAGCGAGATATGAATGATCATGAGGAGCATGAGAAATCACCACTAATTGATCTTCTAAATACTGATACAAATGTCAAAGATGATTATGATGTGTTGAGTCCATGCACTGAAGAAATTGTGCATGAAGAGATGGAAGTAGCACTTATTGAAGTGTATGAAAAATTTCATGATAGCATGCTACCTAAGGAGAATGATTGTGAGAGGATTGATTCAAATGACTCTGAAAATCATCAACTGAATGAAGATCTAATTGAATCAAGCTTATGTACTGAACTGCTCGTATATGATGAGATATTGGAGGAAGAATCAGTAATTGATGAAGTGTATGAAGAATATGGCCTAAGTTCATCTTCTCAAGAAAATGAAAAAGAATCAAATAAAGAAATTGAGTTTCCTTCAAACTATATGCATAGTCCTAGAAGGAGTTCAAATTGTGATGATTTTCACCTCAATATGCAAGATTCTAGTGACATTGAAGATGAAAGCTTTCTTGATTATGAAGATATGGATTCCCTTCACCTTGAAGAAGAAATGAATTAGGATCATGATAGAGATAGTGATGAAGAGTTCCTAAATAGATTGCCCCAACTCCAACAGACTCTGGCAGGTGGTTGGAAAGAGAATTAGACTTCAAAAACGTCTCAGTTGGCAGCAAGCCCTGCTGGGAGAAGCGATCGGCTGCTCCGCGACTCTCTGGAACGCCATCAGAGGGGAGGTCCTATGGAAAATCTGGCGGGAAAGATGTGCTTTCAACTTCGGTGACTCCCCCAAGGAGTGGTCAATTGAGAAATCGTTGTTCCTCCTTGGCAAAAGGATTGTCAACTGTAAAAAATCCCCCCCCTTTAGGCATCATCAAGTACTCCTCTTGATCGATAACAAGCTTAAACCCAAGTGGGCCCCACATGAGGGTGATGAGAGGGTAATTAACCTTCTTTGTAATGTCATCTAAGCTCTGTAAAAGCTTCCCCTGCTTTGTGGGATTTGGGGGGTCCCGTGGGCACTAGTCCCCTTCTCCTGTACTTTTCTTAATTTAATTCAAGTCTGGGAGAGTAGGCTTATGCCGAACTTTCTTTATATTAAAAAAAAAAAAATTCTTGAATTTACAAGAAATTTAAAAGTGAATTTTGTAAAATATAAGTATGTAAATACTTAATAATTATGATTTGATTTTATGAGATAGATAAAAGTAAATATAAAAATAAATAAATAAATAAATAGATATATAAGTACATAAATAAATAAAGAAATAAGTAAATACATGAATGAAATAAATAAAAAAATACAAATAAAATATAAATAAATGAAGAAACAAATAAATACAAGTAAATACATGAATAAATAAATAAAAAACATAAATAAATAAATAAATAAATAAAAACAAACAAACAGACAAACACAAATATAGTTAAATTAAATAAATAAATAAATAAAATAAATACATAAATATATAAAAGAATAGATAAATAAATAAATATATAAACAAAAAAACACATAATTAATTAAATAAATGCATAAATAAATAGAGCAAGAAAATGCATCTAGGTTTCAAGAAAACGAAGTTTTTTCAAATAATCTTTTTGAATATGATGCTACTGATGCGTTTTTTGAGTTTATGAGTACAGGTGAAGATGTGGAGACAATTGGGAATCAGGATTTTGAATGGATTATAAGAAGAGCAACGATTTTTGGATCGACTATACATATCGTATTAAAAATAGAGAATTGTGAAGTGTTATTGTGGATTGCATGTGTACATATGAATATTTTGATTCGATATCTCTTATCACGTATTCAATATTTGAATGTAGGAGAAGATCGAAGGAAGGTGATGGAAATTGGAGGTGAAGTGAAGATCAGAATGCCTTGTCTTTTTTCTTAGCTCTCTTGTTAACCAAAATCTTTTTTTGCATCAATTTTTTAGTTGCATTGCATATAAAGTGTGCATATTTTAAATCAAGAAGAGCATGTGTTTTAATTCCTGTAGGTGCATGCTCATTTGCACAACAAAATGAACATGTAAATATTTCAAAGAATAATAAGTTGAGTCTAAATGAGAATGAGAGAGGAGATGTGAGTAAGGACAAGAGAGATTGCATTGGAGAGTGAAGTTATGAGTGGAGAGCTCTTTTAGTAGAAATCCTTAAAATTGTTTCCTCATTTGCACCATGGTTGAAAATGATTGCACCTAGAGTACGCATATTTGAAAATGTAACTGCACATGTGCTTTCAAACTCATAGGCGTACATCCAATTGCACAATAAATGAGTTGAAAGTATATGAAGAAATCCAAGTTGTAGAATAATTGGACAACCTTGTCATCAAATGCTAATTACACCTCTTATTTACACCATGCCATTTTTTCATGCACCTAGAGTATGTGTATGCGTATGTAGGTCCCATTATATGGCCATGCATAAGCACATGTGTTTGATAACCAATGCACTTGATTTGTCTTGGAATTCATAAATTCTTGTAGATATGAAGATTGGTGTGGTGCATCCAAAGGATGCACAGGTTCAAAGGGGGTGGATGTGGTCATGATCTGAAGCCAAGCTTTTGTAAAAGACTTTGGAAGAATCCTGCGGATGATATACCATATCGACCAAAGTATTTTGTCACGTTCATAGTTGGCTTTGAACAAAGGGAAATTATCAAGGCAACTATTTCCAAGTTTTCCAAGGATTTGACTATTGTTTTCTTTAATTATGATGGGAGAGTAAATGAATGGGATCAATATGATTGGGCTCAACGTGCCATTCATATAAGTGCAAGAAAGCAAACAAAATGGTTTCTTTGAAAAGAGGTTTCTGCACCCACACGTTGTAGCACCTTTCGAGTATATCCTCATCAAGGATGAAGATTTAGAGGTTGAACATTTTGATGGAGAAGAATATATCCATCTTGCTAAGAAGCATGGGCTAGACATCTCTCAGCCACGTTTGGAGCCCAATTGAGGCCTCACATGGAAAATGATAGAGCGATTAGGCAATTTAGAAGTGCATAAGAATACAACGGAGAAACCAGGGTGGGTCATGATCCTTATTCACCACCCTATGCTAGATTTGTGGAAATCATGGCACCTGTAATTTCTTAATTAGCATGGCGGTGTGCTTGGGAAATGGATTCAGAACGACCCTGTGCATGGATGGGCAGGCTAGACTTCGCGCTTGGAAGATGTGTTGAGCTTGCTCATAAAAAGATGGGAAGGCGACAACAGGAGGAGGAATTCAGAGGGGAAGCTCAACTAGCTTTTCATCGGAAGCTCCACGACTGCTGTACGTGCTAGTTTTGCGATGATCTCTTAGCCTGCTGACTCTACAACAACGAAACTTTGTGGTCTCAGAAAGTTGCTGGTAGTCAGTACTGGCAATCAGTTTCTTGTTTTTCTTCGAATAGAAACAGGGAGGGGTGACGATGATCTTGGGACGAAGATTCAACTTGGAAGAAGTATCATAGCGACACGGAATCGTTTTCTCTTTTGGGGGGAAAATACTGGGTGATTCAACACAAGGAACACACATACTCTGCTCTATCTCCAAGGGAAAATACGAAAATCAAAAGGTTCAGGAATCGATACAGCTGTACAGAAGTCTGGGTTTGTATTTTGAAGAAAGGCCATCGCTCAGGAGAGGAAGAAAAGTAGGCGATCAATGTCCTTGAAGGTGCTGCTGAAATTTATCTCACCTTGGAGATCAATATCTTTTCAAGTGACGGTCAATGTATGCACAATTTATCTCACCTCGGAGATCAATATCTTTTCAAGTGACGGTCACTTCGAATGAGTACTTTGAACTTTATGAATGTAAAAGTGAACTCTGACATAACTTAGCGTTAAGTGTGTGCATCCAGCACCAATATTTTCAGTTAATGAATCATGATGATATTGTTTGCACACGTTGACTATATGTGAATGATTAGCAAGGTGCATGATTTTGGCAAAAAACTAGTGAGAAAGTAAAAGGCTTTGCATGTAGGTTTGTTCACAGACTTGAGTTTATTTGTTTTGATTTTCTGCAGCTCTTCTAGTAACATTTTTTTGAGCTTATTTGTAATGATCTGAGTAACAGGAACTGCAAAGTGAGAGTGTTGAAGTCAGTGCATCCCTTGAACTTTTTCAGGGTTCATCACATTGTATTTATATAAAGATATTATTCTTCAATTATCGCTTGTTCTTCACAAAGTAGATGACTGAATGAACTCGTGCAAATAAAAAATTTAGAGTAGTTGAGTTGTTTGTGTTTTTTTCAGACTAAATGAAATTGAAGGGGAAAGTTTGTAAACGGGTTTATCCACCCAACGAGCATAAAACATCACATTGGAACTTTATTGTTCGCCTGCAAACCAAAATTTTGAGAGTGTTATTTCAGTTAAAGTACGTACGGTTTGGCAAACGGCTTACCTATACTGCCCAAAGGGATTGCTTTAAACTTTGGATTTTTTCTTTTCTTATCATTGTTTTTTAGAAGATGACGTAAAAGAAAAGACTATTGGGAGACGTCCTTCAAAAATTTGATGAAAGTTTGCCTTCAATGAGTTTCCTAATGTCTAAATAAAATGTTTAAGAAGTGTGTATAAACTTCAAAAAATCTTAAACAAGCTAAACTTTACACATTGTAAACCTGAATGCGAATTGGGTTAAAGTAATTTATTTGAAGCGCGTGAAAGATTATATGTTAAAGAAATGCAAATAAAGCATGTGTAAATTAACAACTTAAGTCAAGCTCACTTCTTGTTTGCAATCTCCTTTTTAAGAACCACGCGACAATGTGGTTGTTGTAGATGGAGTGACCTGGTTATGGACGGGCATTCTTTCTGTGCATCATAGGCGAAAGATATAGCCTTGTTGAGGGTTGTTCGACATGTTAGAGTTTATTGATCTCCAAAGTACACCTAGAAGTAGGTGAAACCCAACAGGACCTAGTTGACTTTTTCACAAACTTGTATGCACAGATCAATTTTCTTGCAGAGCAAATTGCTCTTTACTCACTTGGAATTTTCCAAAACTCTTTCACATACATAAACTAGACTCTAAGAGCTTTCCAACAAGATATAGAACACCTCAAATGGATAAATACACAATGAGCTATGACCTCTGCAATATGTAGCTTTAATGGAGACCTTGAAACAGAGATGAACCTGAGGACACACATCACTTGCAGAGACTACTGCTCTTAACTCAGAACTCCAAGGACTTTGAAACTTTCCAGAATACAAGCAGACTTAAAGAGCTTTCTAACAAGCCAAAGAACACATGATTTGGATACATATACAAGGCGATATAACCTCTTGAAGTTTGAGGTTTAATGGAGACCTTCAGCAGGGATAAAAAACAGAGAACACACACTACTTGCAAAGAGTATTGCTCTCAGCTCACAAATCCAATGATTATGACAATTTACAGTAAGAAAGTAGACAGTAAGAGCTTTCCATTGAGCTATCAAACATGTAATTTGGATATATAATGAGGGAGATACAAGCTCTGCAATCTCTACATACAAAACTACAATAGTGTAGAGATACACATATGACTCTATTGGACATCCCACAAGATCACGACTTTTCTCCTCTTTTTATAGCATGGGAAACTAATCTAAAACCTTCCTAATACATCTAAATTCGTGGTAGACACTTGGATGGAGGTATTACATGACTCAAGTGCTCAAATAAGCAAAGTATTGATGGACTTTGAGAACTAGCCACATTGACCTTCCACTAGGACACCACTGAAGCTCCCTTGTGACTCACTAATTTGACTCACCATGTTCTAGAACTCACGTGGTATTTTTGCTACATTTTATGAATAATATGAGCCTTCTTGAAGTATTTGAAGACTTCCCAAAGTTATTTACATAATTTGAAACTTGTACCCTACATAAAACAAATGTTCGCAACATTCTCCTCCTCAAGTTTCAAAGGGTATTTCCTTCATGCCAAGAATATAGTTGAATCTTTGAAGCCTTGGTCCATCCAAGGATTTGGTGAAGATATCTGCAACTTGATCCTTTGTTCCAACAAAAGAAACCTGCACTTCATTGTTCATGGCCTTCTCTCGAACATAATGATAGTGAACCTCTATATGCTTTGTTCTAGCATGAAAAATAGGATTTGAGGTCATATGAATGATGCTCAAGTTATCCCCATATATCAGTGGTACATCAACCTGCACATTCAAGTCATGAAACAACTTTTTAAACCACATAACCTCAGTAGTAGCCAATGCTAAACCTCTATACTCAGCCTCTGTAGAAGATAAAGCAACTGTAGGCTGTTTCTTTGAACTCCATGTTAATGTCTTGTTTCCTGCTATTACCACATATCCACTTGTGGATCTTCTGTCATCTTTGCTTCCACCCCAATCTGCATCACTAAAGACTTTAAGAGTTAGATCAGCATCATGACTATAAAATAATCCTTCGTTCATGGTACCTTTCAAATACCTAAACACTCTTTTCGCTGCATGCATATGAGGTACTCTAGGTTCATGCATAAACTGTGACAATACTCCCACTGCATAACATATATCAGGTCTAGTTTTTGTTGCATAAATCAAAGATCCTACGATGGATCTATATACATTCATATCATGCAACTCATCACCTTCCTTTGCGCTTAGCTTTACATTACATTCCATTGGAGTAGAAACAAATTTACATTCCTGCATACCAAACCTTTTCAGCATATACTTTCTTTGTATCAACCACATACCTTCATCGCTATACACAATTTCAATCCCAAGAAAGTATCTGAGCAAACCAAGATCTGAAATTTTAAATTCCTTTCCCAAATTACCTTTTATCTCATCAATTGCTTTTGCATCATTCCCTGTAATCAACAAGTCATCCACATAAATGCATACATAGACACACATGCCATCTACATGTTTTACATAAAGTGAAGGATCAGCATGACTCGCTGTGTATCCTTGCAGCATAAGATACTTTACCAACCTTGCATTCCATGCCCTTGGTGCCTGCTTAAGACCATACAATGCCTTCTTTAACCTGCATACATGATTAGGACATTTTGCATCCACATAACCATCTGGTTGTGACATATACACTTCTTCATTTAACTCACCATTAAGAAAGGCATTCTTTATATCGAGTTGATATATATTCCATCTTTTACTTGTAGCTAAAGCCAACAAAGTTCTCACCGTTGCCATATTTGCTACTGGACTAAATGTTTCCTCATAGTCCACACCTTGAGTTTGATTATATCCTTTTGCTACAAGGCTAGCCTTATATCTAGACACCCTACCATCACTATTTCTTTTAATCTTAAAAACCCACTTGCAACCAATTACCTTTTGCTTTGGTGTACTTGGAAATAAATTCCAAGTCTTGTTATCCTGTAGTGCTTCCATTTCTTCTCTCATTGCTGTCTCCCACTTTTCATCTCCTTTGGCCTCATCATAACATGTGGGTTCATTTTCCTGCTCAACTTTTGTCATAAAAGCATAATGAGTATTCATGAAAGATTCATAAGTATACCTGTGAGGTTGCTTACTTACTCTTGAAGTTCTTCTTACCTCCAATGTAGATGCTCTTCCTTTCTTATTAGGAACCTTTGATGATTCTCCATACTCACATACATCACTAATTTCCTCTCCTTCATCATTAACTTCAACAAGTTTGAGTTTACCTTTACTTTTAACACTTGTAGGTGACTCTTGCCTTAATCTTCCATTGAACGGTGATCCTCTTTCTTCATCTAAACCACTCCTTTCATCATTTAAACTTCCTGATGGCTGAACTATGCATTCATCTCCTTCAACCACACCTTCTTCATTTTCATCCATGACCTGCAAACAATTCTTATCTACATACCATGAAAGTGATTCATCAAAGTTTACATCTCTTGACACAACAACCTTATTGGTATGAGGATTATAGCATCTATATCCTCTTTGAGTATCTGCATAACCAATAAATATACATTTTTCTGATTTCGCATCAAGTTTAGATCTCACCTCACTAGGACATGTACATAACATACACAACCAAATACTTTCAAATGACTTACACTTGGTTTCCTTCCATGCCATACCTCATATGGCGTCAAATGATGAACTCCAGCAGTCGGAAATCTATTCATAATGTAAACACTTGTGCTAACAGCTTCAGCCCAAAAATAATTAGGCAAACACATATCATTAAGCATGCTTCTAGATGCTTCTGCTATGATTCTGTTTCTTCTTTCTGCGACTCCATTTTGTTGTGGAGTATACCTGTATGTAACTTCTCTTTTGATACCTTCATCATGCAAAAAATCAATAAAAGCTTGAGAGAAATACTCTCCCCCTCCATCGGATCTTAGCTTCTTAATATACCTTCCTGTTTGCTTTTCGACATATGATTTGAACTTCTTGAAACAATCAAAGACCTCACTCTTATGTTTAATAAAATACACAAATGTCATTCTACTATGATCGTCAATGAATGATACATAGTACTTATTACCAACCAAGGATGCCTCTTTAGTAGGTCCCCACACATCTGTGTGTATGAGATCTAGCAAACCATCACTTACATAGCTTGAATGCTTGAAAGGTTGCCTACTCTGCTTACCCATTTGACATGCTTCACAAAGATGCACCATATGTTGCTTAGTAAGATCAGGTAATCCTTCAACAATCCTCTTCTTTGATAGCTCCTTTAACCTGTGTACATTCATGTGTCCAATCCTTTTGTGCCATAGATCAAGCTCTGCTATTCGATGCATACCATAAGAGAAATAGTTTGTATGATTTGGGTTTACCTTGAATGTAAACAATCTACCTTGTTTTTGACCTCTAGCAATTAACCTCCTTTGCTTTGGATCCTCAATGAAGCAACTTGCATGATTAAATCTCACTTGTAGACCTTTTTCTACCATTTGACCAACCGACATCAAATTCTTAGTGATCGTTGGCACATAAAGTACATCCTTCAAGCAATTTTTCTTGCTCTTATCCTGCATAACAACATCTCCAACCTGCATAATCTTATGTGTTGTATCATCTCCTGTTTCAACATGACCTTTACATGACGGATTATGCATATTAGAAAACCATGAAGCATCATGAGACATGTGATTAGAACAACCACTATCTACATACCATACATCGCTATTGCAATTCATCTTAGTTTCTACATTCATCATAAGAAGAGAATCATAATCATCACTTTTACCTTCAACTGCATAATTTCCTTGTTGTTTACCTCTTCTTGAATAGCCTCCTCTTCGATTACCACCTTGATTATTTTCATTTTGATAACAATCTTTGGCATAGTGTCCATACCTTCCATATATATAGCAATTGTTCTTATTATCTTCACTCCTTTGTCTTTGGTTGTAGTTGTAGTAGCCTCTCGTACCTCTAGCGCTTGATCTTCCTCTTCCTCTTGTGTTGAAGAAGCCACTTGAAGTCTTTTGATCATCGCTCCTTCTTCCTCGACCTCTATTTGAACCTCTTCCACCTCTGTTTCCACCTCTTGATGATCCTACATAAAGAGCTTGTCCTTGATATCCTTTTTGATTTGAAGTAGAACCATTTAGATTCATCTCCTCCGTGACCA
This sequence comes from Ceratopteris richardii, assembly GCA_020310875.1. Lineage (NCBI taxonomy): Eukaryota > Viridiplantae > Streptophyta > Polypodiopsida > Polypodiales > Pteridaceae > Ceratopteris > Ceratopteris richardii. Next base: position 114,275,213 of record CM035409.1, read on the forward strand.
TGAGGGCAATAAGTTGATCAAAATCTGGTAATTCTCCTCTGACATAAACTGAAGTAATGAAGGGTTTCCATCTCTCATCATCTTTGAGTCCGTTGAGAGTATGTGCAACCAAGTCGTCGTCCTCCACATGAGCTTGAATTGATCCTAGTTGATCTGCAATCTCTTTAACTTTCAATATGTAATCATTGACCGATGTCCTTGTATCTTTCTTTATGTTATTCAACTCATTTTTGAGTTGAATCTTCCTTGCTCTTGTACCTGTAGCATACAACCTTTCCAATGCAAGCCAAACATCTCTACTTGTGTCTAGATCTTGTATGTGTCCTACCATTGAATGTTGAATATTTTGTGATAAAATGAATATAACCCTTTTGTCTCTCTCATTCCAAAGTCTAAACTCCCTCAATTGTTGCTGATTTGGGTCCTCTGGTAATGTGGGTTTGATATCTGTGCCGTCAATCAAACCATACAAGCCTCTACCTTGCAAGTATGCTGTGATTCTAAGCTTCCATGCTTGATAATTGGTCTTATCAAGCTTCTCTATTTGTGCATGTTGGTCTCCCATAATACAAATGCTAAGCTTACTCCTTTAAGCCTCCTTTCCAATGTGTGTGATGAGAAGAAATATAATATTTACCTTGTAAATGAGGTATGTGCACCTTTCTTTGCTTGGATGTTGCTTCAGATGCCTCCTTGCAATCTTCTTCTACCTTTGTGTACTGTTGATGATGAACTGCTTCTTTGATAGCTTCAAATTCTTCGTCAACGTATGATAACCTTGTCCAAACCTCCAAGTACTTGCTCTGATACCAATGTTGGAGTTTATTGATCTGCAAAGTACAGCTAGAAGTAGGTGAAACCCAACAGGACCTAGTTGACTTTTTCACAAACTTGTATGCACAAACCAATTTTCTTGCAGAGCAAATCGCTCTTTACTCACTTGGAATTTTCCAAAACTGTTTCACACACATAAACTAGACTCTAAGAGCTTTCCAACAACATATAGAACACCTCAAATGGATAAATACACAATGAGCTATGACCTCTGCAATATGCAGCTTTAATGGAGACCTTGAAACAGAGATGAACGTGAGGACACACATCACTTGCAGAGACTACTGCTCTTAACTCACAACTCCAATGAATTTGAAACTCTCCAGAATACAATTAGACTTAAGGAGCTTTCTAACAAGCCAAAGAACACATGATTTGGATACATACACAAGGAGATAGGACCTCTGCAAGTTTGAGGTTTAATGGAGACCTTCAGCAGGGATAAAAAACAGAGAACACACACTACTTGCAGAGGTTATTGCTCTCAGCTCACAAATCCAATGATTGTGAAAATTTACAATAAAAAATTAGATAGTACGAGCTTTCCAATGAGCTATCAAACATGTAATTTGGATATATAATGAGGGAGATACAAGCTCTGCAATCTCTACATACAAAACTACAATAGTGTAGAGATACACATATGACTCTATTGGACATCCCACAAGATCACGACTTTCCTCCTCTTTTTATAGCATGGGAAACTAATCTAAAACCTTCCTAATACATCTAAATTCGTGGTAGACACTTGGATGGAGGTATTACATGACTCAAGTGCTCAAATAAGCAAAGTATTGATGGACTTTGAGAACTAGCCACATCGACCTTCCACTAGGACACCACTGAAGCTCCCTTGTGACTCACTAATTTGACTCACCATGTTCTAGAACTCACGTGGTATTTTTGCTACATTTTATGAATAATATGAGCCTTCTTGAAGTATTTGAAGACTTCCCAAAGGTATTTACATAATTTGAAACTTGTACCCTACATAAAACAAATGTTCGCAACACGACATAGGGTGTGATGCTTAGCTTGGATTCCCACCTCCAAATCATCTTCGTATTTCCGTTGCGAGCTATCCTCTGGTACATCTTCAAGCATTCGAACCAATAATAAATTTTGTGAGGATCGCTCTATGTAGGTAGTAACCGTATCACCCTTCTTCCATGTAAGGGTTTTCCATGCATGTCGAAGATGTAAATGGTATTGAGGAGGAGGAAAATAATCCTTCACTTTATCTTGGAAAACCTTCCACATTGTTGGATGCTCGGTACTATGCCACAGGACATTCCAATAGAGTTGAGCTTTTCCTACTAAATAGTTAGTGACAAATTTGACTTTTTCACTTTCAGCATATGTTTCATCAATATAAAAAACATCAAACTAAGAAAGCCATGAAAGGATTAAAGGGCCATCCTTATGGCCATCAAACCGTAAGAATTGGTAATTCTTAACGGCATTCTTGGAATGCGTGCCATCCGATTAGGCAGAGAGAATACCTTTGACCACCGTCATAAGGTTGTCTTCATCAATTTGCATCTTTTTGAGTATTTCATCGCGTTGTCAGATTTCATTCTGAGCACCTTGTAGTTCATGCTACAGAAGCTCAAGTTTTTGCTTGAGTGTTACCTCCAATAGAGGTTACTCACCGAAATCCTCCATGTTGTTCATAGGGTCCATGAGGATGTAGAGAACAAAACCCTCTTGCTAGATATGTAAAAGAATTTTTGAGATTATTTTACTTCAAATGTAAAAGGAAGGGTTGTTCTTGGGAATTGAAAAAGTAAGAAAGAAATGAAAGGTATGTTAAATATAAGAAAAGAGAAGTAGAGTGACAACAGAAAGAGATAGTGCAGACTTCCCTTGTGTGGGTGAGGTTGTGGGTTCAAATCCTCCCACCTTGATGAATATAAAACTCCTTATTGCCACTCATAAATTAAAATTGGTTTCTGCGTAGCCAACAGTCGCCAAGGGAGCGTTGGGTGCTAAAGATGCCAAAGTAATGACTTAGTCGACGCCAAGGGGTGAGCCGAATGTGAGCTTGAGATTTGGCATAAAATATTAGGGCATATTGATGAGAGAAACTTGAACAAAATATGTAGAGTTCAATGTGTGCTTGGGATACCTAATGTATCCAAGCAATATATGATCTAAAAATGTGTTGCTTGTCAGTTTGGTAAATCACATAGGTTACCCTTCACAAAGAAAGGCTACATGCATGAGGATTACTTGGAACTTGCCCACACATATGTGTGGGGACCAAGCAATGGCCCTTCGATTTCAAGCTCAAGATATTATGTGTCATTCGTTGATGATTTGAGTAGGTGGATTATCTTGTACTTCATGAAACATAAAGATGAAGTGTTCAGTTGCTTCAAGAAGTATCTTGCACTTGTGGAAGATCAAATAGGAAGAACTCTAAAGAGGATAATGTCAGATGGAGGAGGTGAGTACTTGTCCAATGAGTTGTTCTACTTCATCAAACCATCATGAGGAACATACCAAAGATATCCCTTCAAAGGGTTTGTCATCAATATTTATTTTTATGGTATTTTCATAAGGATTTTTTGATGGATCATTTACCAACGTAAAACCCTATATATTTACACTTGTAAAAGGAAAAAAGAAAAGCTCAAATTCCACGAATTTGAGGTGGTTAATTTTGACAGTGAATCAATCAATCACCAAAAAATAGATTGGATTAGATCTTCACTTTTCCTACATTGCAGGAAAGTGAATTGATTCTCTTCAGAAACCTATCCCCCCTTGATAAGGATTCAAAATCCACTTATAGAAGTAGTGCATTGGAAATGTATTAGTATCTACTTTGTGTACATGGTTTTAGAGGCTTTGATTAAGTATAGGATACAAACTAATCACATGTCTATAGGGTTTATTTGACTCTCAAAAAGCTCAAGTGCTAGTCTAGTTGTAGTTGGATGGACCAAACTTTATCACTTGGGAAGTCACTTTTCTACCTCCTACAAGCTTCTCCAAGTTCTTTCAACTGTGAACAATTATCTATAAATGTAACCACATTTTTTTTCATACAATAAATGGATCCCTTATGAGGCCCCATACATTTGTCTGTATGATATTTAACAAATCATTTGTTACTTTAGTCCCCTTTTTGAATGGAAATCAGCTTTTTTTACCCATTTGACAAGCATGGCACAATTATTGCATATTCTTAGATGTAAAATAATTTAAACCACTCATAAAGGCGTTCGTCCACATGTCTTCATCATTTCTAGGCTAATCAGGCCAATTATGTTATGCCAAAAAATGAATCTTTTTAAATTATCATTACGAATTGACAAATAGAAAGTGTGAGGAGTGGATGGCTTTACTACATGAAAAGGAGTCTTTTTTGCTTCTAGCTCCTTGCTATGAGTTTCTGGTCATGCATGGTCTTCAAGAAAACATCCTTGATCATTGAACCTCACTTCGTAACCTCTATCAACCATATGCCATACTCAAACTAAGTGCTTGTTGATGGTTGGAACAAGCAACACATCCTTTAATAACTTGGTAGTCAAAGATCCATTTAATGGAACATTTGTTACATGCATAAACTTGTTCAGAATTTCATCCCCTATCTCTACATATCCTTGAATAGTTTGTGTGTGTGTCAATTTAAGAGAATGTCCCCAATACAACTCATGTGGTTACTACAATCACTATGTATGAACCATGTTCAATCTCAATTAACTTGTTCATTTGGGCCTCTAATTTTGTTGATGTAAAATAAGATTTATCTCGAACCTTTTTTAAAATTAATTTCCTTATCCTTTGGACCATCCATTCTTGGCATACTCGCTTGGCTTTCTACAACTGTAGCATTCTTCATTGGATGCTTCTTTTTCTTGTTATCTTCTACCTCTTATTCTACTCATTCTTCATTCTCTTGACCCATATCCTTGATAGGATCGTTGTTGGTTGTGCAAGATTTAGTGCCTTCACAAAGGAGTCTTTTTGACCTCTCTTTCCCTTTCCTTTTTATGCATAAAAAATGTGGGCTTCATTACCTTTGATTGTCAATCAGCTTGATTCATCTCCTTAATCATCATAATTGGGACCAATTGATCAAGTTCATACAAGGAATGCCTCACATACATTAATGTCATGAATGCTTCTTTGTTGCACTTTGGAAATTTTTCCACTTCAATCATCATAGTATAAAGGAACAACAACCTGAAACACTTCAATTGTCTATTCGAGAAGTATGCTAAGACCCTATCCCCTTCTTAAGCAAGGGAATCCAAGATTTATCATCATAAGATCATTATTATCAGAGTCTTCACAAAAGATATGGATGATTCTAATATGTTTTGTAGATTGACTTAGGAATACGATTTTTCAAAGTTTATTGTGCCAAAAGTGTGCTATTTTTAATGATAAAGACATTGGTAACAACAAATTGAACTTTTAGTACTCGTAACCTTGTGACAAGGGAATCAACATTATGATGGATTCAGATAGTCATGATAAAACAATATTTTGAAGGACTAATGGAGCTTAGAAGATAAAGATAGACTAGTGAAAGCATGAAAACACTCAAACAAGTACTGATCACAAAGATAAATCCACAAAAAGTACTCATAGAGTCTGCTTGAACTCACCATTAAAGCTTGTTGATGAGATTTGGAAGAAAGAAGAGGTCTCAAGTTTTGATTAATTGCCAAAAATACAAGGTGCCTTATAATTGAGTGACAATTGACTTATAAACGTTCTCAAGTTCCCTTTTTGCACCCAAAATAATCCCTCTAAACTTTTGGCCAAAAAATCTATTAGATTGAGAGCTCTAAAAATTCTACAACAAAGATATAACTTATATCAAATCATGAACAAGACTCTTCCTCAATTTTACAACAATCCAAATATTCTATTCTACTATATTACAAGGTTTAATATTTTGACTTTACAAAAAATCATTTTCCAATGTTTCTCCCACTCCTTGCCTTTTTTCATCCTTGAAAAAACTAATACTAGGTGTTTTCATGGCTTCTTCTTATTTGGTGGACTTGATCCACTAGGTCATCGTTCTTTCTTTTTGTGACATTTAGAGCATTAACCATTTCACAAAGTGCCTTTATCCACTATATAGAACCTGGCCATTTATATATTACATCCTTGTTCATGTAGTATGCATATGTTGCTTCATAGGTTGTTAATCTAGCCTTCATGACAAAGGATGAGCTATCAAATATTTCCAAGTATCTTTCAAAGAAACCATAATCAAAGGTGTCCTCGAAAATTTGTACATAATGCATGCCCATGAATATGATATGCCATTGAGTTGATCCTATCTTAGGTCTCACTCACATAAAATAGAAGTCCATGTGAACATGATTTGAATCCTACATATTTAAAGGTTTTAATATCTGCTAAGAAAGATGGATGGACACTCAAAGAAATGAGTTGATACTGCTAATCCCTGCTTTGTATAGGCCCGTTGTTGCTTCAAAGTTGCGTTGTAGGCCCTTTTAGCTTTTTAATGAGACTAAATAAGTGCATATGTACTTTGGAGATGATGGGTGTAATGATTAATCCAAAATAAATAACTTCACATCACAAGTCATCAAAAACTTTCTATTTTGGTTCACACACTTGCTGCTTCTTAAGCTCAATAATCCGAGTAGAGTAGCAATTAGAGAAATTACTTATGAGGATATCTAATTAGCGTTAAGAGCTAATGGTTCCAAGTGGAATCACTTAAAATTATTGACTATACATAGAGAAATCAATTCAGCAAGTAAAGCATTACCCCCAACTTTTAGGACCTCTACAAAGAATGAAAAGTGACCACTTTGAGACGCTCTTATCCCAATTTACAAAATGGAATGTTTTCAAAGCTTATCAGCTTGTAGTATACTTAGATCTGATTCCAACAAGCCATACAAGTTTCAAAATGATGAAGTAGTGACTGAGATATGAGCAAGACAAGAACATTGTTTTGAATGACAATGATAGAGAGACCAACAGAGATGATCAATTATATATTGTGTTACATGATAATGTTGTACATGATCATTGGCATGAAGAATAATGCCCAATGATAGTGAGAAGTGTAGGCTATAGTATGAGCCACACACTCTCTACAATATGATCAATTATGGCACTAGAATGGAGTTATCTCTCTGCAATATTTTTTCATCATCTTTTATAGATGCATTGCCTCCAAGTTTGACTTCAAATTCAAACTTGACTTTGACTAAAACCTCTCCTTTATGTTAGGGGATGTTCCACCAAGATGATTCGTAACTTTAGATCTTCCAAACTCCACGAGTTTTTAGGCTTTACAAGATTCTTTCAATTTAAATGACTTTTACAAAGGGTTAATGGTAAAGATCCATAAGCAATGGTTCATGTGAATTTGCAAGAAGTACACATAGCATTTTCCAATGCCTAGCCAAGTGCGAAGGCTAGGCATTTGCACCAATAGCTCCCCCTCAAGCCAAACATCTTGGCTTGGTCTTCTTCATCAAACCTCTTGAATGTCCTGCAATACAGTCATAGCTTTAAACCTCCAAAGTTTAGTACCATCAAGTGCTTTGGTCAATAAGTGTGTACATTGCATATTAATATATACATATGCCAACTGAATTTCCTTGCTCAATATCTTCTCTCTCACATAATGATAGTGGACTTCTATATGGTTGGTCCTAGCATGATAGATAGGATTTTCTGCAAGATGTAAAGAACTTGTACTATCACTAGATATCGCTGAAGAGTTAGAGTGTAAACCCAAATATGCATATAGCAATCTGATCTATATGGCTTCCTGAGCAGCATTTGCTAACCCCTGTATTCAGCCTCTGTTGAGGATAGAGCAACTATAGGTTGCTTCTTCGAAGACCATGAAATGGGCTTATCAGGTGCAAAAGAAAGATAACCTAAGGTGCTCCTCCTCTCATCCTTACAACCTGCCCAATCTGCATATGAGTATATTTTGATGTCCAAATCTGAAGTATAAGGAAAGTATAGACGTTGACTTTCAATACCCTTAAGGTACTTCAAAATCCTCTTGGCAGCTTCCAAGTGAGGTGCTCTAGGTTTCTGCATAAATTGAATTTAACACACTTACTCAATAAGTAATATCAATCCTAGTTAATGTAGCATAGCTTAGGCTTCCAACTATGCTTTGGTATCCTGCAACATTTTCAAGCACATCACCTTCATGAGCACTTAATTTTTTATTTACCTCCATAGGAGTGCTTGCTACCTTGGCACTCTCCAATTGAAACTTCTTCAACATATCTTGCACATACTTTCTTTGAGTGATGTAAATTCTAGAACTTTTATAGACTAAGTCAAGTCCAAGAAAATATTTTAGTAGCCTTGAATCACTGATTTTGAACTCCTTCATCATTTGGTTCTTGATCTGCTTGATGCCAATGGCATCATTACCTATAAGTATGATATCATCAACATACATACATAGGTATATCACTTCTAAATTACTTCTCTTGACAAAAAGAGAAGTATCTGCTTTGCTGATGATGAATCCTTGATCTTGAAGGTATGTAGTCAATCTGTATTTCTATGTCCTAGGTGCCTGCTTCAATCCATTGAGAGCTTTGTTCAATTTACACACATAATTTACATTGTTTGGGTCCTCATAAATACGAGGTTGAGACATGTGCACCTCATGGCTCTTCAACTAATAAATCTTTAGCAAGATAAATAGAATGCTTGGTAACTAAAGAAGTGTCATACGCATATCTGATTGGCTTCCTGCTCTCCCTTTGTGATCTTCTGATTGCTTCGTTAGATGATTCAGGTATGTCTTCCAACTTCTTCATCTTGACTTTTCCTTTTGATTTTGATGCCTTAACTTCCTCTAGGTTGATGACTTCCTCAGCATTTGATTTGATGTGTTTAATCTAATTTGGCTCCTCCTTGGTGAGACTTGGAAACTCTTCTTCCAAATCAAAAGGTAACTTTACTTTCCTGCATTCACTTTCAAACCAAGAATCATTCTCATCAAAATAACATCTCTACTGGCCATAAATCCTTTTTGTTGGATGGATTGTAAAACATGTACCCTTTCTTATTTAAGTCATACCCTACGAAGTTGCACTTCTCTACCTTAGGGTCTAGCTTACCTCTAATTTGAGATGGGATGTGTACATAAGCAACACATCCAAAGATCATGCAATGATCAAGTGATGGCCTTCTACCATGTCATGCTTCATATGGGGTCATCTCATCAAGTCATTTAGATGGCAACTTGTTTACAAGAAAATTTGCAGTAGATACACTTTCTGCCTACAAATAATTAGGTTACCTTTTTTCATTTAGCATTGACATAGTTGTTTCAACAATCAACCTATTTCTCCTCTCTACCACCCCATTTTGCTCAAGGGTATATCTTGTTGTGATTTCCCTTTTGATTCCTCTATCGTGCAAGAATGCATCAAACTCATTTAAGTACTCACCTCCTCCATCTGGCCTTAGTCTCTTTAGGCTTCTTCCTATTTATCCATCTATTGAAATCATCAATGGAAGATACATAATACCTTGATCCAGAAATTGAAGGGTCCTTACTTGGTCCCCATACATCTGTATGGACAAGCTCCAAGTAGTCCTCATACATGTAGGCTTTCTTTGAGAAGGGTAATCTGTGCTTGGAGACATTAGGTGTCCTCATGCATGTAGGATTTCTTTTAGAAGGGTAATCTGTGCTTGGAGACATTAGGTATCCCAAGCACACATTGATCTCTACATATTTGCTTTAAAGTTCTTTCACCAATATGCCCAAATCGTTTATGCCAAATCTCAAGCTCTAACAATGTTTGATCTTTGTAGTTATAAAGTGCAATATTCTTTGTATCCTCAAGTTCAAATGTAAACAACCTAGGTGTCTTTTCTCCTTTGGCAATTCTTTTGAATCCATGTTCGGGATCCTCCACAAATGCTCCAAACTTGTTGAACCTAACCTCCAAAACTTTGTCCACAATCTGTCCAACACTCATCAAATTCTTGGTGATTGTAGGTACATATAGAACCTTGCTAAATAAATTTCTATTTCCATTAGAGGTTTTAACATTTCCTACCTTGACCATTGAATGCTTGGTTTCATCACCTATTTGCACTTGGTGCCTTCCCTTAGGTTCCTCAAGGTTAGAGAGAAGCGCTACATTGCCTGCCACATGGTTTGAACATCCTAAGTCAATGTAGAAACGATATTCATCATTGATACCTTGCTTTAAAGTCATATTTATAATCAGAAGGGAATCCTCTTGTTCGTCTGTGTAATTGGTGTAGTATTTCCTTGATTTGTAGCCTCCTTGGTAGTTGTTATTGTAACTGTTGTTGTATTTGTTATTGTAGCCTTGATGATGGTTGAATCTTCCTCTTGATTTTGTGTAGCCACCTCTTTGGAAACCTCTACCTCTCTGATTCTTGAAGTTCATGTAACATTCATCAGTAGTGTGATTTGATAAACCACAAATATTACATGGGGAAGAGTTGAAAGGTCTCCCCCTACCTTGCTTACCTCATGTGCCCCTACCTCTTGAGTTCCTACCTCTACCTACATAGTTAGCTTGAGAATTAGTACCTTCATCCTCAATGTTTTTGCTTTTCCCTTTCTCTTTAGACTTGCCTTTATCTGTATATAGGGCATATGTAAGAAGACCCATTACAAATGCTCGCGAATACTGGATAATGTTACAATGATAGAGAAATTTTGCTCTGTGTTTGAAATTATAAATTTAATCATGCCAATCATCAATTATCAACCATTATGGCAATTTCAATTGATGAATCCATTTGTCTAAGTGGAACTGAGGAATCTATTAAGGTCTCCGATAGAGTAGGCCCATGAATTTGAATTCTTTGTTAGTACTAAGAAAGGAGAATGGGATATGCATTATGATTTGGGAACTCACCTACATGAGAGTTACATTGGTTGTTCACAAATTTGCTGATAATTGTTTTTGGAAGTGGACTACTTAATTGGACACATTATTCAAAAATAAAAATGTGAATCTTTATCTGTATGAACCCATGCATATGATCTCCTTATGAATGCTGCTGTGTATGTTCACATGTGTTGATTTATAAATGTGTATATATCCTGTGCATGCGATGTGTGTGTTTTCATGTGCAACCACATGAATGTAATTTCTATCGTGTGAAACAAAATAATTAAAAGAAAACGTTTGAACGAATGGAAAACTTAAAACAAACACATTATAAATAGAGACGTAAACGAAAAGGATGACGAAAAGAGAGGAGAAATATGCTTACGAATGATAAAGTATTTCTCATGCATACGCGTTGCATTTTTTATATATATCTCTCTGAATTCTTTATGCAGGGGCAGCGAACAGCAACTTCAGCGTCAATTCACGCATGTGTTCAACCTCTTTCCATGCACATATTTTCAGACGTCATCTTCTTCGCGTGGCTTCTACTTCTACAGAAGAGGTAGACAACCCATATTTTCCATATTGTTTTCTTCAAGGATGAGGTCGCATGCTTCAATCTGGAAAGGTTCGATATCGAAGTGTTTCTAGGATCCTTCTTGACAACAAAATACTCGAGGAGAAAGAACAATTAGGCACATGTGCTGGATAGAGAAGGTCACAGTGGAAGCCTTGAAACCTTGATTGCACGTTCTCCTAAGAAGCTTGAATTCATTGTTGGTTCTGGAGCCAAGCGATGAAGCTATAATTGACCTCTTTGCAAGCGGACCTTCTACATCTCTTAGCCATGCCATTACCCTCTATCTGCTTATCTGCGAGTCTATCAAGGATATTTCCACTACTTTTCTTGTCTGGCTTTGAAGAGTCAAGTCTACATATTACACGAACTTTTAGCAGAACATGATGAAGTGCACTATTACATATGGTCAATGGGCCATGCATCCAACACATGATAAAGAGTGTGTGCGATAAACGGATTCTGATCTTTACAATGAAGATGCGGAGATTGCTATTGAGAAGATGCAGAGATACTTTATAGGAACACTTAATTATTGTGATTCAATGACATCAGGAACATCAGGAAGAATGATTTATTGAGATTGAGATTGCAATTGAGATTGAGATTGTGATTGAGATTGTGATTGTGATTGAGATTGGGATTGAGATCAGCTCGGGGGTGGTCGGGAGGTTGAGGCTGCATCAAGAAGCTATTTTCCAAAGCTATTGTATTGAAAAGGATGAGGCATCATCTTGAAGTTATTGATTATATATTGCAATATTAGATTCATGAAGATAAGTTACTATCTTGTACTTGATTTTTTCAACTAAGCTTAATTCATTAATGATCATTCCATTTATTGACATGTCTAGTTTTTTATATTGGAGTTTTCCTTGGATTTTTGTGACTACGAGATCCTGATTGAAGGAACGCTACAAGTGGCATCAGAGCGGAATCGATCCTCGGCAATGATAGAGGATTTGACACAAAAGATCCATGGACAAGAGGAGCTTATTGAGAATCTTCTTGGAGGATTACGCAAAGATGAGGTTGAAGAGCAACCTAAGGGCCTCACTATGCAAGATTAGCAAGATAAGTTCTTCCTTCATCATTTTATTTCATTGCTAAGATTATGATGTGATGATGGCTTTGTTATATCTTCTTTTATTGCGGATTAACATTTGTTGCACACAGGAATAAAGGATATATAATATTCATGATACAGATTGATCTTAGCGTGTACTTAAGTATTACAAGCAGCGGACAAGGCCTCGTGGTTTTAACAACAACACGTTGTTTTCACACATGCAAGGCAAAAGCCTCTTTATCTTTACCCAATCGCATTATATGTCTCATAGATTCAAGAAGTCAAAACGTGCTCACATGATCTCAGAATGCTGGAGTAGTTTATGGAGAGTCGTGCTGTCCTTTCTCTCTTGTTTTCTCCCTCTTCTGCCTTCTTCTTCATTACTTTCTCTCGTTCAGGACTGCCACGTGGTAAGAAGGAGTGATGTGGAGCATGCTACAGAAAAGTCTTTTAAATAAGCTAGGCTCATGTGCAAGATTGACCAGAAATCTAGAGTAAATCCCTTAAAGACATCTCCGATATTGAGAGGATTGAGTATGATAGAAAACAAGCGGATGCATGGGAGAAAGCGAAGGCTGCTAAGAAGTATAAAAAAACATCATTGAACTTTGTTAGAGAGTTCGTCAGAATCATGTATTTGTCTGTCCGAAGAAATTGAGTATGTGTTTCTTTGTCCGAAGACATTTTGTATGCATCTCTATTGTCTCAAAATTGTAAGAAGGCAGAGTTGTGAGTGCATATTGGTTGCATTTCATCATTGTTGTCAGGATCAGATAGGAAGATAGGTCTTTAAGTTTTATCTAGTGGAAGCGCAGGGATTAAATCGCTGCTCATATTTCAATTTAGCTTTGCCCAAGTGGACACTCGAGTATGACATAAAGAGGGAAAATATTAAGCGCACAAGAATGTATGATTGATGGACACCAGGAATTCTCAACAAAAAAAAAAGAAGGATTGGCTTACGAACGTGATGACAACATAGAGTCACATATTCCGACAAAGATCAATCATCCATTTTAATAAGCCTTCAGATATGCTTTCTCATGACTTTAAGTTTTTTTTTATATGTGTGAGAGTATTTTGTATGAATTTCTAGTTCTTGTGTGTTTATGAGTACTGCGTATCTATAAAAATTGGTTTCCATAGATGGCCATAGTCATGTTTATTTTTATGAACAAGCTTCCATCTGCATAACAGAAAGCGTGCTTGTGAGAGAGCTCTTCTAGGTATGGAACTCGCATCTAAATCAAGCGACAATCATATTCGATGCTATGCCAATGGTTATTGTTGAATGTATCATGGTTGTGTAAATTCATGGATTTCTCTTCAACACGATGTGCATATGTTTTTCTTTACCTCTGCTTATTAATAGCACTTTTATGCTTATGAATTTAAAGGACTTGTAAAAATAAAAAAATAAAAAAAAATTTGAAAAATAAATTGATAATAATAAAACTATAGAGATATTAAAAGAGAAGGTACCGAAGATTATGTCGGAGCTTATCATTAATGCGTTTTATTTTCTTTGCAGTCCTTTACAGTTGCACAATCCTTTAGAACAGGTATGCGGTGTTTGTAAGCAGGATTTGCAAGTATGTGGAATGTGCTGAAGAACATGTTTTATGTCAGAAGATAAATGTATGCATGTGTGTATTGCAAGAAAAAGAGCACAGTGAGAAACAATATGGTATAAGCTTCATAAAGGTTCTGTATACATTAGAGAGAGAGAGAGTGTGAAGAAGTAATTGTAGACTTAAGTGCATGACTATGTGAGATACTCTCATGCAGTCTAAGAATCCCAATTCATAATTTGAAGCAAGATAACAGATCATTAAACTTGTTCATTGAAATTGTCTAGATTTCATTTTCCATCCGGTATTACATATTTTGACGTTATCCTGATTTTTATTTTTTTAATGCATGTATTCCGTATGTTCCACCTATCGCTTTGTCTTGCGATTATTTTGTGGCTCTCAATGCTCTAAGAAAATACACGCCACTCTCCAAGCAACGTGAGTTAGTGGATGAACATATACGACAACATAGTAGCTAATCGTGAGAATTTTATGGATGGTTTTGTTGAGGGATATAGATTGTTTTTTTTTCATGCTTATTTAAATAAGTGATCATCATTGTCATTAAAGGACCTTGGGGGAATTTCCTACGTCATTGAAGTGGTCATTTATATTTCCTTATGCGTTCACATGTTTTTTTTTGTTGGTAATCAAGGATGCTGAGAAAAAGAGCCATTCGATATATAGAAATGACAGATAACTTAATTAGATACATATCAAACAATGATTGGCTATTGAAAATACTCCTTTTATATATTGAAAGCATTTTGTTTTCTCATTTTCTTTGATGTTTAGTCATATAACTGATAGCACTCATTGATTCTAACTCTGAGGACAGAGTTCTTCAAAGAGGGGAGAATGTAAGAAGACCCATTACAAATGCACGCGAATACTGGATAATGTTACAATGATAGAGAAATTTTGCTCTGTGTTTGAAATTATAAATTTAATCATGCCAATCATCAATTATCAACCATTATAGCAATTTCAATTGATGAATCCATTTGTCTAAGTGGAACTCGGGAATCTCTTAAGGTCTCCGATAGAGTAGGCCCATGAATTTAAATTCTTCGTTAGTACTAAGCAAGGAGAATGGGATATGCAACCTACATGAGAGTTACATTGGTTGTTCACAAATTTGCTGATAATTGTTTTTGGAAGTGGACTACTTAATTGGACACATTATTCGAAAATAAAAATGTGAATCTTTATCTGTATGAACCCATGCATATGCTCTCCTTATGAATGCTGCTGTGTACGTTCACATGTGTTGATGTATAAATGTGTATATATCCTGTGCATGCGATGTGTGTGTTTTCATGTGCAACCACATGAATGTAATTTCTATCGTGTGAAACAAAATAATTAAAAGAAAAAGTTTGAACGAATGGAAAACTTAAAACAAACACATTATAAATAGAGACGTAAACAAAAAGGATGACGAAAAGAGAGGAGAAATATGCTTACGAACGATAAAGTATTTCTCATGCATACGCGTTGCATTTTTTATATATATCTCTCTGATTTCTTTATGCAGGGGCAGCGAACAGCAACTTCAGCGTCAATTCACGCATGTGTTCAACCTCTTTCCATGCACATATTTTCGGACGTCGTCTTCTTCGCGTGGCTTCTACTTCTACAGAAGAGGTAGACAACCCAGATTTTCCATATTGTTTGCTTCAAGGATGAGGTCGCATGCTTCAATCTGGAAAGGTTCGATATCGAAGTGTTTCTAGGCTCCTTCCTGACAACAAAATACTCGAGGAGAAAGAACAATTAGGCACATGTGCTGGATAGGAAAGGTCACAGTGGAAGCCTTGAAACCTTCATTGCACGTTCTCCTAAGAAGCTTGAATTCATTGTTGGTTCTGGAGCGAAGCGATGATGCTATAATTGACCTCTTTGCAAGCGGACCTTCTACATCTCTTAGGCATGCCATTACCCTCTATCTGCTTATCTGCGAGTCTATCAAGGATATTTCCACTACTTTTCTTGTCTGGCTTTGAAGAGTCAAGTCTACATATTACACGAACTTTTAGCAGAACGTGATGAAGTGCACTATTACATATGGTCAATGGGCCATGCATCCAACACATGATAAAGAGTGTGTGCGATAAACGGATTCTGATCTTTACAATGAAGATGCAGAGATTGCTATTAAGAAGATGCGGAGATACTTTATAGGAACACTTAATTATTGTGATTCAATGACATCAGGAAGAATGATTTATTGAGATTGAGATTGCGATTTAGATTGAGATTGAGATTGAGATTGAGATTGTGATTGAGATTGCCATTGTGATTGAGATTGGGATTGAGATCAGCTCGGGGGTGGTCGGGAGGTTGAGGTTGCATCAACAAGCTATTTTCCAAAGCTATTGTATTGAAAAGGATGAGGCATCATCTTGAAGTTATTGATTATATATTGCAATATTAGATTCATGAAGATAAGTTACTATCTTGTACTTGATTTTTTCAACTAAGCTTAATTCAGTAATGATCATTCCATTTATTGACATGTCTAGTTTTTTATATTGGAGTTTTCCTTGGATTTTTGTGACTACGAGATCCTGATTGAAGGAACGCTACAGTAGAAGAGTTATTACCTCTTGATGAATCTCCATTTTTGTTGAGCTTGGGTTCATGGGTAAAGAGTTTCCCCATGAGTTTGGTAAGATCACAAATATGCATGTCCATGTAGAAGTCCATGGCAATTGTGAAGCTTTTCCATTTGTCATCTGCCTTGATGCCATTCATTACTTGCCTTACTATCTGCTCCTCTTCAATCTCCTCTCCTATGCTTGCCAATTGATCAGCCACATCCTTAACTTTAGTCACATACTCTAAAATGCTTTGCGTGGGTTGCTTTCTTTGAGTGCTAAACTCAATCCACAATTGGTTCTTCCTAGCTCTTGTGTTGGAAGAAAAATATGAAGACAATGTATCCCAAGTCTCTTGGGAAGTATTACAATTCCTAATTTGTGGAAGAAGGAAGTGAGAGATAGACTTAAGTAAATATGACCTTGCTAATGCATCTTTGGCACACCATTAATTGAGTCTTTCATGCTCCTCTCTTGTAGGTTGTCGTTTGCTTTTAAAAATGGGCAACTCCTCATCTACTAATATGTATCCATAGAGATACCTTCCTTGAAGGTATGTTTTCATCCTCAAGGACCATGCTTGATAGTTGTTCCTATCCAATTTATCAATACAAGAAGGAAAACCATCTCCCATTTTACCTTAGCTTGCTTTGATACCACTATTGGGAAAGATGAATGGACACTCCAAGAAATGAGTTAGTACTACTAATCCGTGCTTTGTATCTGTCCTTTGTTGCTCTAGAGTTGCATTCTAGGCCCTTTTAGCTTTCCAATGATAGTAAATAAGTGTCTATGTACTTTGGATATGATGGGTGTAATGATTAATCCACAACAGATAACTTCACAAGTCACAAGTCATCAAAATCTCTCTAGCTTAGTAATTCTAGCACACTAGCAATTAGAAAAACTCCTTCTAAGGGTATCTAATAGCATAAAGAGCTAAAGATTCCAAGTAGATTTGCTTAAAATGATTGACTATATAGAGAGCAATCGATTTAGCAAGTAAAACATTACCCGTGACTTTTAAGGACCTCCACAGAGAATGCCCAATGACCACTTTAAGATGTGTCTCTCCCAATATGCTAAATGCAATGTCTTCAAAATTTAAGAGCTAGTAGTTGACTTAGAGCTGATTCCAAAATGATGGAGTACTGACTGAGATATGAGCAAGACAAGAACACTGTTCTGAGTGATAATGACAGACATACCAATAGAGATCATCAACGATATATTGTATTATATGACAATGTTGTACATGATTATTGGCATGAAGAATAATGCCCAATGATAGTGAGATGTGTAGGCTATAGTATGAGCCACACACTCTCTACAATATGATCAACTAAGCCACTAGAATGGAGTGATCTCTCTGGGAAATTTTTTCAATCATCTTTCATAGATGTTGGATTTAGACGTCTGTGAAAGCACGCGAACAGCACAAGGAAGAAGAAGAAGCTTGGAGCACAAAGAAAGAATAATGAATGTATTACTAGAGAATGTATAAAGATAAGTAGCCCATTAGGGCAATAGGCGTATATACAAGCCGGGGGAAAAAAACCTCCTAAAGAGGGAAAAAAGTGCCTCGACAGTCCTAGTGTGTTCACACACATCACTACCTAAATATATCAACAAATCTGCCCTGGGAGTGATGCGGTGAACAAGGAGCTGGCACTCATGTATAAGGAAGTGCCAAGCTATGTGGAAATCACTCCACAAAAGGAAGTAAGCCCAAAGCTTTGCGGAAAGCTTCAAACTTCTCCCTACACAGAGCCTTCGTGAAAAGGTCTGCAATGTTCTCCTAGGTGGGCACATATGCCAAGCTGATCTCCTCAGCAGAGAGCCTCTCCCTGACATAGTGATAATGCACCTCAATGTGCTTAGTGCGAGCATGGAACATAGGGTTCCTCGCAACTGCCAATGTGCTCTGACTCTCAGTGAAGATGGTGGTGGCAAAAGACTGGCCAACACCCAAATCAGCCATAAGGCGTCTAAGCCACAGACACTCAACAGTCGCTGTGAAAGCTGCCCTATACTCAGCCTCACAACTAGAAGTGGCCACAGTAGGCTGCTTCTTGCTCAACCAAGACATACATGAGCTACCAAGCATGAAGCAAAAACCATTGGTGGACACACGAGTGTCATAGCAACCAGCCCAATTTGAGTTAGAAAAAGCATGCAAATCTGGTGGTAGTGATCCCCCCTTGGGATAAAACAACCCAAGTAGTCGAGTACCACTCAAGTAGCGAAAGATGCGCTTAACCGCCTTCCAATGCGTGACTCCTGGGCAATGCATAAACCTGCTCATCTGTGAGACAACAAACTGAATATCTGGCCGAGTAATGCATAAGTAAATCAAGCATCCAACAGCCTGCTGATAGAGTACAGCATCAAATGCATCTCCAACATCATGAAGACTCAATCGTAAACCTGTCTCCATAGGATTGACAATAGGCTTACAGTCTTCAAGGCCAAAACGCTGCAATAATGTGTCAATATATTTCGTTTGACACAAAGCCATTCCACCATCAACTTGCATAAACTGATGCCCAAATAGTGATGCAAATGCCCCAAATTAGACATCTCAAATGAGGCATGCAAATCAGCCTTTAAATTAGCAATATACTTCTCAATAGGACCAGTGAGCAGCACGTCGTCAACATAGACAACAATGATCAGAAGCACATCATTAGCACGCTTAACATATAAGGTGCTTTTAGTTGGATTGTTCTCAAAACCATGTGCAACCAGATAGGCATGTATCTTCTCATACCAAGCACGTGGTGCTTGCTTTAAACCATATAATGCCTTCTTTAATCTGTACACCTGGTTTTCATGCCCTTTCTACACAAAGCCACGGGGCTAAAAAACATACACTTCTTCATGCAAGTCACCATTCAAAAATGTTGTTTTAATGTCCAACTGATGTACATTCCAACCATGATGGGCTGCAAGTGCACAAATGCTCCGAATAGTAGTCATACGACATGTAGGTGCAAAGGTCTCATCAAAATCACTGCCTCTTTCCTGTGCATAACCCTTTGCAACAAGCCTAGCCTTATACCTGTCAACTGTACCATCAGGTTTACGCTTCAGCTTCTATACCCACTTAGTGTCAATGGCCTTCTTGCCAGGAGGCAAGTCACATAAAGACCATGTACCATTCTTCATTATAGCATCATATTCAGATTGCATACCAGCCATCCAATTTTCTGAATTCTGTGCTTCATCAAAAGAAACAGGCTCATTCTCATCACAGAGACTAGATGCAGCCATAGCATAGCAATCTTATGCAAAGGAGGCACTATGAGAGCCTGAACGCGTACGATATGACAAAGGTGCATCTAATTTACTCTCACGCAAAGTCTGCACCAGCCACTTTGGCATAGTTTTTGCCTGCTCAATATCAGCTCTCTCATCAACAAATGCATCATGTAAATCTGCATCAGAAATGGAATGATCTGCATCATCATATGAAACCTGCAAAGGCTGAGAAGTTGTCTCATTAGGACCAGCATAAGACTGTCCACCTGTAAAAAGAGGCATCAAAGTATCATACATGTCTTTATAGCTAATAGATGTCTCCTTAGTACATGAAAGCAATGGCTGAATACCATCTTCCACAAAGACAACATCACGGCTAACCAGAATGCATTTAATTTATGGATGATACAGACGATAGCCATTACTTTCAGAACTATACCCAACAAAAATACATTTTACACCCTTATCATCCAATTTTCTGCGATGTTGTTCAGGCACTAGTGCATATTCCAAACAACCAAAAACACGCTCTCGGGATCAAATCCCGCAGGGAATGTGCGTTGATTTTTTCCAAAAAGTTCTTTGATCTTATGAGTTTTGTGTGATGTTTTGACTGAAAAAGTGATATATTCTTTGTATAATTTGGATGATTTGATTGATTGTGTGATGTGAAACCAAGTTAGAGATGTACATAGGACCTGTGTGTGTAAACAACTTACGTTTGACCCTTAAAGCCTTAGGTTTGACCCTTGAAACTGACTAAAAATGAGGGTTTACCCCATGAAAAATGAACTTGAACCCTTGGAAACTCTTGGAGTTTAGGTCCAAATTGTAAATAAACCCTTGGATTAATATGTTTGAGTTAATTGTGATCAAAACCCTCATTTTCCTGATCAAAAAGTGAAACCCTTGAAAATAATTAATTTTGTATATACATTGTGAAACCAAAACTAAAAATAAAAAGGAGAAAATAAAAAATAGAATTAAGAGATGGGCTAACAATAGTAAGTGAACATGCATGGTCTTCTGAAATTGGAAAGTTGGTTAAGGAGGCTGGAAGTTTCTAGAGGAAAGTCCAAGGGTGGGGAGGCCTTTAAATAGGTGCCTAAACTCATTTGTTCCTCCCCGTGGTATTTCTTGTGGAACCTTCCTACAGGTATGCCCCTTGACCTTGTTGGAGCAAGTCTATGACAAGCCTAAGTATTGGCTTGAGTCTCACAAAGTCATTAAAGAAGCTTCAAAATGAAGACTATGTAAAGTTCACTTGTGAACTACCTCTTGTAACTTTTGAAGAGTTTACTTAATGTAAAAGTAAGAGAATCTTAAGTGGTTGAGCCCACATGATCAAGAATGGAAAGAGGAGCCACGAATTCGTGATTTGTGGTAGGTAGAGAATCAAATCAATCATTGATTGATTGGAGAGTGATTGAGGGAAGTTAGCCTCCCAAACTCAACTATAAATAGATGGCAGTTTTAGTCGTGGTTAGTGAGACCTATGTGAAGACCTCCAAGAGCTGAGCTTTATGCCATATCAAGGTGTGATTACAAGGCACACATATGTATCAGTAAGTCATTGTATTGTACAAGCAATATACTTTCATTTTCATGATTATTTGAGTTCATCTTTCCATGTTCTTGTGATGTGTACTACTCACTGCCATTACTTCAGTTTTTCTCAGTCAGCTTGCAGAGATTGTTTCTCTGCACTTGGTTCATCATTTTCAGTGATTTAACTTGGTAAAGTTAGCTCTATAAGGCTACTATATGCTCACAAATTTTCATGTCATTTGGATGTTGGAATCTTCAGTTATGTTCATTTGAAGTCAACAGGGTATGTTCATCTTCACTTCTCTGTCAGGTACCCGACTTTTTCAGTCATCTTGTCAGAGTCATTTCTCAGTGTTTACTCATCCAAATTCAGTGATTTTAAGCTTGTTGGATTCAGCTTACTGTCTAGTATAAGCATACAAATTTTCATGATCATTGGATTCTTACATCTTGAGTTATGTTAATTTTTCTACTCACTGGTCTATTTCTGTAGCAGCCCGTGAAAATCGGGATGATGTCATCACTTGTTAAAAGTCATTCTCAGTGTGTGGTTTGTTATTTTTGATGAGATTACTCTCTAAAGTTAGCTCTTTAAGCTACCTAGCCTTCCCCAAGAGGAATTAATCTAATTGCTGCTGTGCTCAGAGAATTATGTAAAACACTGGACAGGTGTATCAACCAAGAATAGCAAGTTTTCACCTCTGAGCTAACTCCAACTTATCTGTTTTGATCTATCTTTTTGAGAGTGATCTTCCAAGGTACATAGGGTGTCTAATACATCCATTGGCAAGCTAAAAGGGCCCACCATCTACTCCTGGAGTTCATTTGGCTGGTGTAGAGCAAAGATTTTGCAACACCTCTTCATCTTCAACACATACCTATCCATCTCTTCACAGTGGTATCAGAGCAAGGTTGGACAACATGGCAGATGGATTTCCTTCATCAATTGACAAATTGGACAGAGGTAACTACTCAGCTTGGTCATTAAGAATGGAAGCTTATCTCCAAGGTAGAAGTTTATATGGTTATGTGGCTGGAGATGAAGTTATGCCAAGTTTCAGGAACAAAAGTCAACCAACACAAGAAGAGCAAGAAAGATTGAGCACATGGTGCTCCAAGGATGCACTTGCAAGGTCTTATCTCCTCAACTCTATCTCAGATTTTTTGTTGCCTCACATTAGAAGTTGTAAGACATCTCAGGAAGTGTGGGATGCACTTGAAGCTTTCTTTTCTTCAAGTACTAAAGCTAGGAAGCATCAACTATGGCTGGATTTCACAACTCTCAAGAAGGCTCCCAAACAAAATGTGACTGATTTTGTCACAAAGCTCAAGGACATAGCAGATCAGTTGGGAAGCATTGGAGAGGTAATAGATGAAGAGCAAATTGTAAGGCAGGTCATCAATGGCTTGAAGGCAGATGACAAGTGGGAAGCATTCACCACAGCTATGGATTTGTACATGGACATGCATGTACCTGATTTCAACACACTCATTGGACAATTACTTACTCAAGAGGCAAAGCTTATCAAAAATGGAGAAAGCTCTAAAGGTAATCAATCTTCAGCTTTATACACGGATAAAAGCAAGTCTAAAGATAACAAAGGAAAGGCAAAGAAAGTGGATGATGAAGCAGGTACATATCAAGCTAACTATGCAGGTAGAGGAAGACATGGCAGAGGTAGAGGAAGAGGAGGTAGACAAGGCAGGGGGAGATCCCAAGACTCCAACTCATGTTCTATTTGTGGATTAACTAATCATACAACTGAAAATTGCTTTAGGAATTCCAGGAATCAAAGAGGCAGAGGATACAATAGAGGAAGTTATGGCTACTCAAGAGGAAGGTTCAACAATTATCATGGCAACTACAACAACTACAATCATTCAAACTATCAAGGAGGCTACAAAGGAAGGAGAGACTACAATAACTACACAGAAGACTCAAACAAAGAGGATTCATTATTGATCATGAACATGGCTATGCCACAAGGTAAATCTGATGAGCATGTTTTCTACATAGATTCAGGTTGTTCAAATCATGTGGCAGGAAATGTGGCACTCCTATCAGATTTAGAAGATCCAAGGAATAAGCATGAGGTACAAACAGGAGATGATACAAAACATCCTGTGGAGAAAATAGGCAATGTCAAAGCACCTGATGGAAACATCAACCTACTCAGTAAGGTACTCTATGTCCCTACCATTACAAAGAATTTGATAAGTGTTGGGCAGATAGTAGAGAAAGGGTTGCAAGTCAGGTTCACAAAGGCAGGAGCATTTGTTGAAGATCCAAGTCAAGGATTCAGAAGAATTGCAAAAGGTGAAAAGACAGGTAGATTGTTCACATTTGAATTACAGGACACTAGAAACATTGCTCTCTTTAATTATGGCAGTCAGACACTCACAGAATTGGAAGTATGGCACAAAAGGTTAGCACATATTGGTGAAAGGTCATTAAAGCAAATTTGCAGGGACCAAAGTGTACTTGGACTCCCTAACTTGTCAAAACAACATATGATTTATAAGTGTAGTGCATGTCAGTTTGGAAAGTCTCACAGGTTACCATTCATGAAGAAAGGTTATATGCATGGAGATCTCTTGGAGTTGGTTCATACAGATGTATGGGGACCAAGCAAGGAAGCTTCAATATCAGGATCAAGGTATTATGTTTCCTTTATTGATGATTGCAGCAGATGGACTATCCTATTCTTTATGAAACACAAAGATGAAGTTTTTTCATGTTTCAAAAGATATTTGGCTCTTGTGGAGAATCAAACAGGTAAATCACTAAAAAGGCTAAGGTCAGATGGAGGGGGAGAATACTTCTCCCATGATTTTGATTCTTTTCTTCAAGAAAGAGGAATCAAAAGAGAGGTAACTACAAGGTACACTCCTGAGCAAAATGGAGTGGCAGAAAGGAGGAATAGGACAATTGTTGAAGCTGCAAGGTCTATGTTAAATGAAAAGCATTTACCTAATTACTTATGGGCTGAGGCTGTATCTACAGCCACTTACTTGATTAACAGGTTGCCTTCAAAATCCCTTGATGGAATGACTCCATATGAGGCTTGGAATGGAAGAAGACCAAGCTTAGATCATTGTAAAATTTTTGGATGTATTGCTTTTGCTCATGTTCCTTCACAGGTTAGAGGCAAGATGGATCCAAAAGCAGAAAGGTGTGTATTTATTGGATATGACAACAATCAAAAGGGCTACAGGTTATACAACCCTACCAACAAAGGATTCTTGGTAAGCAGAGATGTAGTTTTTGATGAGAACAATTCATGGTATGAAGATTCATGCAGGAAGATAAATTTACCATATGATCTTGAAGAAGATTTTCCAAAGCTTGGTAGAGAACAATCAAAGATTGAAGAACAAGACACCTCAGAGGATGATGAAGAATGTCAGATGGAAAAGATCAAAGCATGGAAGTCTAAAGGTAAAGCAAAATTGCAGGAACTTGGACATGAGGCAGAATCATCAAATGATGGCTTAAGAAGATCTATGAGGGAAAAGAAAAAACCAGAAAGGTATGGGTTTGACACCTCATTAGTAACTAAACATTCTATCTACATAGCACAGGACATAAACCAAGAGGAGCCATCATCATTTGAAGAAGCCAAAGCAAAAACAGAATGGAAGCATGCAATGAAGGAAGAGATTGAAGCACTCGAGGAAAACAACACTTGGGATTTGGTGCCCAAGACTTCATCCATGAAGGTAATAGGCTCAAGATGGGTCTATAAACTCAAGAAGAATTCTGATGGTTCCATTAACAGGTATAAGGCAAGGCTTGTAGCAAAAGGCTTTGCACAAACTCAGGGAATTGATTATGAGGAGACATTCTCTCCTGTGGCAAAGATGCCTACTATTAGGGTTTTGCTTAGTATTGCCTCTTCCAAGAATTGGAAGATACTTCAACTAGATGTGAAGAATGCATTCTTGAATGGTTGGATAACAGAAGAGGTATATATGGCACAACCACCTGGTTTTGAGAATCAAGTTTATCCTAATTATGTGTGTAAACTTAACAAAGCATTGTATGGTCTCAAGCAAGCTCCAAGAGCTTGGAATTTTAGGCTTGTTTCATTCTTGCAGGACAAAGGCTTTCAACCAAGCAAAGCAGATCCTTCACTCTTTATTAAAAAGAGTAATTCCGAGGTCATCTACCTATGTGTATATGTAGATGATATTATATTGACAGGAAATGATGCAGATGGTATGAAGAAGATCAAAGATCAGATGAGAGAAGAGTTCAAGATAAGTGATTTGGGTTCACTTACCTACTTCCTAGGTTTGGAAGTTGTCTACAAAGATCATGGTTTGTTTCTCACTCAAAGAAAGTACATTAAGGACATGTTGGCAAAATTCAAGATGCAAGATTGTAAGATTGCAGGTACTCCAATGGAGGTTAATCACAAATTGAGCTCACATGAAGGTGAACTCATAGAGGACATCACATCATATCAAAGTCTAGTGGGTAGTCTCAACTATGCCACATTGACAAGAGTAGATATATGTTACAGTGTGAGTGTGCTAAGCCAATTTATGCACACACCAAGGAAACCACATATGGATGCTGCCAAAAGGATACTCAAATATCTCAAAGGAACCATAAATGAAGGACTTTACTATCCTTATGTATCTGATTTAGGTTTGAAGCTATTTTCTGATGCAGATTGGGCTGGCTCCAAGGAAGATAGAAGGAGCACTTCAGGTTATCTTACCTTTGCAGGTTCAAAGCTTATTTCATGGTCATCCAAGAAGCAACCCACAGTTGCTCTCTCTTCTACTGAAGCTGAATATAGAGGTCTTGCCATAGCTACACAAGAAGCTATGTGGATGAAGACATTGTTCAAAGATCTTGGATTGGAGTTTGGAACTCCAACTATTTTTGGTGACAATATGAGTTCTATTCACTTGGCTGCTAATCCTATTTTTCATGCAAGGACTAAACATATTGAAGTTCATTATCACTATGTACGAGAGAAGGTTCTAAGCAAAGAGATTCAAATATCATATGTGTCCACTCATCAACAATGTGCAGATATTCTAACCAAAGCATTGGATGGTACAAAGCTTTGCAAATTCAAGGCTATGATTGGTTTGCAGGTAATCTTGGAAGATTGAAGACCTCAAGCATACTTGGCTTGAGGGGGAGCTGTTGGAGCAAGTCTATGACAAGCCTAAGTATTGGCTTGAGTCTCACAAAGTCATTAAAGAAGCTTCAAAATGAAGACTATGTAAAGTTCACTTGTGAACTACCTCTTGTAACTTTTGAAGAGTTTACTTAATGTAAAAGTAAGAGAATCTTAAGTGGTTGAGCCCACATGATCAAGAATGGAAAGAGGAGCCACGAATTCGTGATTTGTGGTAGGTAGAGAATCAAATCAATCATTGATTGATTGGAGAGTGATTGAGGGAAGTTAGCCTCCCAAACTCAACTATAAATAGATGGCAGTTTTAGTCGTGGTTAGTGAGACCTATGTGAAGACCTCCAAGAGCTGAGCTTTATGCCATATCAAGGTGTGATTACAAGGCACACATATGTATCAGTAAGTCATTGTATTGTACAAGCAATATACTTTCATTTTCATGATTATTTGAGTTCATCTTTCCATGTTCTTGTGATGTGTACTACTCACTGCCATTACTTCAGTTTTTCTCAGTCAGCTTGCAGAGATTGTTTCTCTGCACTTGGTTCATCATTTTCAGTGATTTAACTTGGTAAAGTTAGCTCTATAAGGCTACTATATGCTCACAAATTTTCATGTCATTTGGATGTTGGAATCTTCAGTTATGTTCATTTGAAGTCAACAGGGTATGTTCATCTTCACTTCTCTGTCAGGTACCCGACTTTTTCAGTCATCTTGTCAGAGTCATTTCTCAGTGTTTACTCATCCAAATTCAGTGATTTTAAGCTTGTTGGATTCAGCTTACTGTCTAGTATAAGCATACAAATTTTCATGATCATTGGATTCTTACATCTTGAGTTATGTTAATTTTTCTACTCACTGGTCTATTTCTGTAGCAGCCCGTGAAAATCGGGATGATGTCATCACTTGTTAAAAGTCATTCTCAGTGTGTGGTTTGTTATTTTTGATGAGATTACTCTCTAAAGTTAGCTCTTTAAGCTACCTAGCCTTCCCCAAGAGGAATTAATCTAATTGCTGCTGTGCTCAGAGAATTATGTAAAACACTGGACAGGTGTATCAACCAAGAATAGCAAGTTTTCACCTCTGAGCTAACTCCAACTTATCTGTTTTGATCTATCTTTTTGAGAGTGATCTTCCAAGGTACATAGGGTGTCTAATACATCCATTGGCAAGCTAAAAGGGCCCACCATCTACTCCTGGAGTTCATTTGGCTGGTGTAGAGCAAAGATTTTGCAACACCTCTTCATCTTCAACACATACCTATCCATCTCTTCACAGACCTTACTTCTTCATTTATGTTTTACATCCTTTTTCATACTTCCATGATGCCCGAGATGGAGGTGGTCTTTTGGTTAGTTGTGTATGAGTTCTGTGAGAATGCATCCCTTGCTCGACTTGAGGTGTAAAACTTTTCAATCCATTAGATGTGTGTCATGATGCTTCAGGAAACTTATGGGTGTATGTATCTCTGCTATCGTATGTATGTTCGATTGAGTGTCTATGCTGGAGAGAGAGAGAGAAGGGGAGATGGTTTGGTCGGCACTGACAGAAGTGGTCAACGTGCGTGAGAGAGAAAGTGAGTGAGAGAGAGGGCAGAGCCTCTCGGTGCTGTCGGTGGAGTTCACGTGTAGAGAGATATGTCGGCCTAGCTAACGTGCACTGAAAGAGAGATGGATAGACATCGCAGCGCGAAGGTCAAATTGGGAGAGAGATGCCGGGTCTACTAGCGTACGAGAGAGGCGGCGATCCATCACGTGGAAGACCCCTCTTGATGGTGCCAGACTGCGGTGTCACTATCAGCACTGCACATCAATGTGGAACAACGAGAGGGAGAGAGTGTCGCCTAGTGTTGCGCGCCCTAGGAGACAGAGCGAGTGAGTCATCGGGTGATTGACGCTGCTGTCAGCGTGGAAAGAGAGAGGAGTCCTGCACACTGTTGGCACGTCAGATGAGAGTGAGACGACCACGTAGCTAGAATGCAGAGAAAGAGCATCAGAGAATAAATTGGGCTAAAGCTCCAAGTTGCCACCGCAAAAAGCAAAGAATGTGATGGCCGCTGCACACGGGGAGAGCTGTGCACTATGGATATTAGGGTAGAGAGAGAGATTCACGTGTTCTCATGGCGCTGCAACGTGCCAGATAGCGGGTGTCAGACAGGGAGAGAGAGGCCTCCGGAGAGTTGATGGCAGCGCCATAGATTTCCCGTGAGGAGAGAAAGAGAAGATTATAGGTCGGTGATGATGGTGGCGCACCAATGAGAGAGAGATTGGAGCCTCTAAACACCGATGGCTGCCAATGCGCGAAGAAGATGGTGCAGAGCTTGCGGAGGGAGAGAGAGAGAGAGAGAGAGAGAGAGAGAGAGAGAGAGAGAGAGAGAGAGAGAGAGAGAGAGAGAGAGAGAGAGAGAGAGAGAGAGAGAGAGAGAGAGAGAGAGAGAGAAGAGAGACTTGGGCTGTGGATGGCGACACAAAGAACTAAGGCAGTTTGCAGAATTCGAGAGAGAGAGAAAAGGCAGTGGAAAAAATTCATAGACAGAGAGAGAGTGATGATTTGTGGTGCTAATATGGAATGACTGTTAGAATATTCATTCACCTAGTAAACCCAATCCAGGATTAAGTGTAGGTTGTGTCTTTCATGTATAACTGTTGACAGATTTCGAATATTAGTTTTGGAACTGTACACTAATATGTTCTCTCTAAATGAATGATCGTTTTTCCTTGAGTCCAACACATGTAATGAATGATTTCCTATTATCATAAGACCAAGATATTTACTCTTGAAGAAAATCGAGTTTATCTTCAGCTACTATGATTATTACCATAAAATGCCAAGTACTTTAATTCCAACTTTAGATGTTGATATGTCAGACTTTACTTCATGTTTTGCGAATCAATACAATTGTTTTTAATAAATGGAAATAAGAACTTTAAGATAAAGAGATCAAGTCATAATGAGTGTGTCTAGAATGGTATTAATGATTTTACACCCTCCCTCTCCCCTCCTAGTGGATCTTCTTGGTGTGTCTATTCTCCAGGTTACTGCGTGATTGGAGGCTATTGTGATTTATGAAGTGAAGAAAATCATTTGCTGAAGATACTTGAAGAAAAGAGAAGACGGAAGTTTGGAAGAAAAGACCTTTCCGCGAAGACTGAAGCCGAAGATCCTGGGCACCTTTTCGCACTGTATCGAGAGGCTTATCATATCCAACCGATCCGCACTGTAGCGGCAGCATTTATTTGTATTCACCTATTCCGCACTGTAGCGGATTTTTGCAGCATCGACCCGCACTATCGCGGGCATATTTGTATCATTGAGATTTTATTGGTTGACCATCGTTACTTTTTTATCATATCATTGAGCTTCGTCTGCATCTCATGTATTACTGCTGTATCTGTTTGGGTGAGGCGCCCAGCACGTAGACGCCGCTCGTAGGACAGCAGGAACGGTGCACCAGAGAGGGGCCTGATCCAACCCCGACGCCGGCTTCCTGGACAGCGGGAACGGCGCACACCAGAGGGGCCTGATCCAACCCCATCGCCGGATTCCTGCCCGACCTCCTTCTTCCTGAAACCTTGAACCCGATGTGAACCGAGGCGGTTGCCCGGTGATCCTCGACACGCCACCCACTCTTTGAGAAGATAGACGGGAACCTCGGTATCGGATGGAGATTTCCAGGTACCAGCATTTCAAGTTATTTGAATATTTGCATAGATCCACACACAGAAACAAAAAGAGTGTTTTACTGCCTGACCTTGGTCATCCACTGTTGCATCAGTATTAATCATACGAGTGTTCACTTTTCCATTGAGGCATAGATTAAGAATCCACTTCTCAGCTTAGATCATAAAAAGAGGAAAACGAGAATGAACAAAATGATTGAGGAATAGTTTAAGAGATATGAAGAACGAATTAAGGAAATAGAATTTAACACGAATGAATCTATAAAATCAAAGTTTGGTATTGCTATGACCCTTATGCAAACTATAAATGCAATATCTAATACTATTCAGCTAATGGGCATAAGTATAAAAGACCTAAAAAATGAAACGGATTCTGAGATTTCTAAATTGAGAAATAAGGTTGACCTGTTGACAAACCAAGTTAATGATCTACAAGTATTGAAGAGTGATAATGAGCATGAGGTAAAGGTCCAAGGCATATTTGCACAGAAACAGTCATTAGGTCCTAGGAGATCCACGCCTAGAGTGATATCTAGGAAATCAAGTTGAGTTGAGAAGAGACCTATACGATGTTTTTGGTGCGATCAATTTGGGCATATGTTCTGGGTTTGTCTAGCATATTAGAGTGCACACAGACATAGACTTGTAAGTGAGCATGAAAGAAAAAATTGTAAATATCAAGAGGAGATACCTTTGCATTTGAATATAGGAAAAGGTGGGATAAAGGAATATTTTGAAGAGACCAAGACTATATCAAAGTTATTACAAAAAATATGGCGGGCAAAAAGGCATGAAGATGATAGATCTCATGAACAAACAAGAAAGATATCCATTGAGAGTCAAGAGAAATCTGTTGCAGAAACCAAAGGTTGAAAAACAAAACATTGAGTAGATATTAAGAGAACAAATGGAAATCGATAAAAGAGAATGTGATAGAGAAACTAGAGAGAAGTCAAAGAAAGACCAGGATATATATGTGTCATTCGATCCACAACTTTTGGCTAATGAAAATCTTTGACCAAGAGAAAGTTATGAAGTTGCAATCCCAATTAAACTTTGACAAACAAATTAAACATGAAAAGAGTGAAGCAGAAATTCAAGAAGATACAAAATCTGATAAACGAGTTAACAAACCGGAAAAACAGATGCTTGATGATATTATCAAGCAAATCGAGGGAAGTGTAAAGACAACTTCAAAGACTTCTAAGTCCTTGAAAAAGAACAAGAGAAGTAAGAATCTAACCTTCCAAGATATATTTGCAAATATTGAGTGATGATTGAAGAAGAATCATAATGAAAATATATTAGAATGATCAATAAACTATTGAATGAAGATGACTTATGAATGTTAATGATTCATGATGATGGTTTATGATAATGGATGATGATGAGGATGTTAGTGATGGATGATGATGATGATTATTGAGGATTGATAATGGATGATTGATGATGATGATGATTATTGATGATTTATGATGATGATGATTATTGAAGATTGATGATGAAGATGATTAATGATTGATGATAATTGATAATGATTCTGGAGGATGCTGATGAAACTGAGGTTGATGTTGATGAAGAATAATAGACCATGGAGTTAAAGAAAAGCTGGACGAAAATGAAGAAAAATGACTAGGTGAAACGTTTCTGATTTGAGATCTGTTTTCTTTCTATTAGAGCATATGCACTGCATTTATGTGTATGATAAAGATATGTATGGATTTATGAAAATCATGTAGAATGAAGATACCAAATACTATTATGGGTTTGCACGAAGCATAAGCGACTAGGAATTATATGAATAGGATCAGTTAGTGGACTAGAGACTTTTGGGACTGAAAGCTTGGGAATGTGATGGCATGCTTAGACCGAGTGCATGTATATACTGATTGATTTGAATACTTAGTGAGTGGGAAACTTTGGATCCTAGTATTTATTTCTTGCGAGTTCTTACCTCCATATGGATCATGATTTATGAAAAACATTCATACTCAAGCGAGCTTATATGTGTGTGCATGTTATTAGTGCGCTGCGATGGGCTAGTAGGCTGATGGAACCACCTTGGACGTGCGATCAAGGCCACGAGCCGTAGCTAGTTTCGTCGTAGGCCTGGCATATTTATTGTCATGTGCCTGCATGGGTCGGTAGGCAGGTGGAGTCACTCTACCCGGTTGGTCAGAGCCACGAGCTGACGTCGATTTCATGTAGGGCTGACATTGTGTATGTCGTGCGCTATGTCGGGTCGACAGACACGTGGGGTAAACTTGGCCGGGCGGACAAGTCCATGAGTCGCACCCGATTTCGACATAGGCCGATTTGTGAAAATGAAAGATAAAAAGAAATGCTGAGCTTAGATGAAGTGGAAAATAAAGAAAGAGAAAAAGAAAATGAAAAGGAAAAAGGAAAAGAAATAGATCTAATGGAGATTTGGACAGGTTGGAGATAAATACTGGGAATCAAGGTATATTCTACAAACTGAGTTAGTAGAAACATATGTATATGCTAGTACTTAGAATGAGTTGTTGGATCTGCACCAGTTGAACAAACAGAAGATCTAGAAAGCCAGCCGTTTATTGATGTGATTACTTGTCAGATTGCAGACGCAGAAACATAGTATGATGTTTGTAAAGCTTGAATCTGCATAATTTTTTGAAATTTATACTAATCTTCATAAAATTGCATGTACTGCATGAGATCACGTTTTGATTTTGAAAAGAAAAACATAAAAAGTTAAAAGTGTTTCAAAAAGAATCTTGATACACTTCTGTTTTATCTTGCAAGTTGGCTCATCTGGACGATATGCAGGTTTAGCGAGGGCGAATGTCGGGATGAAATCCCGTAGTGAGTTTGCATTGATTTTTTTCAAAAAGTTCTTTGATTTTATGAGTTTTGTGTGATGTTTTGACTGAAAAAGTGATATATTCTTTGTATAATTTAGCTAATTTGATTGGTTGTGCGATATGAAACCATGTTAGAGATGTACGTAGTACCTATGTGTGTAAACAACTTACGTTTGACCCTTAAAGCCTTAGGTTTGACCCTTGAAACTGACTGAAAATGAGGGTTTACCCCAAGAAAAATGAACTTGAACCCTTGGAAACTCTTGGAGTTTAGGTCCAAATTGTAAATAAACCCTTGGATTAATGTGTTTGAGTTAATTGTGATCAAAACCCTCATTTTCCCGATCAAAAACCCTAGGTCAGACCCTTGGAATTGGCGTTTATCCTAGGTGAAACCCTTGAAAATAATTAACTTTGTATAGAAACTGTGAAACCAAAACTAAAAATAAAAAGGAGAAAATAAAAAATAGAATTAAGAGATGGGCTAAGAATAGTAAGTGAACATGCATGGTCATCTGAAATCGGAAAGTTGGTTAAGGAGGTTGGAAGTTTCTAGCGGAAAGTCCAAGGGTGGGGAGGTCCTTAAATAGGTGCCTAAACTCATTTGTTCCTCCCCGTGTTTTTTCTTGTGGAACCTTCCTACAGGTATGTCCCTTGACCTTACTTCTTCATTTATTTTTTACTTCCTTTTTCATACTTCCATGATGCTCAAGATGAAGGTGGTCTTTCGGTTAGTTGTGTATGAGTTCTGTGAGAATGCATCCCTTGCTCGACTTGAGGTGTAACAATTTTCGATCCATTAGATGTGTGTCATGATGCTTCAGGAAACTTATGGGTGTATGTATGTCTGCAATCGTATGTATGTTCGATTGATTGTCTATGCTGGAGAGAGAGAGAAGGAGGAAACTTATGGGTGTATGTATGTCTGCAATCGTATGTATGTTCGATTGATTGTCTATGCTGGAGAGAGAGAGAAGGGGAGATGGTTTGGTCGGTAGTGACAGAAGTGGTCAACGTGCGTGAGAGAGAAAGTGAGTGAGAGAGAGGGCAGAGCCTCACGATGCTATCGGTGGAGTTCACGTGTAGAGAGATATGTCGGCCTAGCTAACGTGCACCGACAGAGAGATGGATAGACATCGCAACGCGAAGGTCGAATTGGGAGAGAGATGCCAGGTCTACTAGCGTACGAGACAGGCGGCGATCCATCATGTGGAAGACCCCTCTTGATGGTGCCAGACTGCGGTGTCACTGTTGGCGCTGAGCATCAATGCAGAACAGAGAGAGGGAGACAGTGTCGCCTGCTGTTGCGCGTCCTGGGAGATAGAGCGAATGAGTCATCGGGTGATTGACGCTGCTATCGGCGTGGAAAGAGACAGGAGTCCTGCGCACTGTTGGCACATCGGATGAGAGTGAGACGGCCACGTAGCTAGAACGCAGAGAGAGAGCATCAGAGAATAAATTGGGCTAAAGCTCCAAGTTGCCACCGTAGAAAGCGAAGAATCTGATGGCGGCTGCACACCGGGAGAGCTGTGCACTGTGGATATTAGTGTAGAGAAACAGATTCACGTGTTCTCCTGGCGCTGCAACGTGGCAGACGGCAAGTGTCAGATAGGAAGACAGAGACCTCCGGAGAGTTGATGGCGGCGCCATAGATTTCCTGTGAGGAGAGAAAGAGAAGATTATAGGTCCGTGATGATGGTGGTGCACCAATGAGAGAGAGATTGGAGCCTCTAAACACCCATGGCTGCCAACACGCGAAGAAGATGGTGTAGAGCTTGCGGCGGAGAGAGAGAGAGAGAGAGAGAGAGAGAGAGAGAGAGAGAGAAGAGAGACTTAGGCTATGGATGGCGACACAAAGAACTAAGGCCGTTTCCAGAATTCGAGAGAGAGAGAAAAGGCGGTGGAAAAAATTCGTAGACAGAGAGAGAGTGATGATTTGTGGTGCTAATATGGAATGACTGTTAGAATATTCATTAACCTAGTAAACCCAATCCACGATTAAGTGTAGGTTGTGTCTTTCATCTATAACTGTTGAGAGATTTCGAATATTAGTTTTGGAGAGATTTCGAATATTAGTTTTGGAACTGTACACTAATATGTTCTCTCTACTCTCTAAATGAATGATTGTCTGTCCTTAAGTCCAACACATGTAATGAATGATTTCCTGGTATCATAAGACCAAGATATTTACTCTTGAAGAAAATCGAGTTTATCTTCAGCTACTATGATTATTACCATAAAATGCCAAGTACTTTAATTTCAACTTTAGATGTTGATATGTTAGACTTTACTTCATGTTTTGCGAATCAATACAATTGTTTTTAATAAACGGAAATAAGAACTTTAAGATAAAGGGATCAAGTCATAATGAGTGTGTCTAGAATGGTATTAATGATTTTAACCCCTCCTCCCCTCCTCGTGGATCTTCTTGGTGCGTCTATTCTCGAGGTTACTGCGTGATTGGAGGCTATTGCGATTTATGAAGTGAAGAAAATCATTTGCTAAAGATACTTGAAGAAAAGAGAAGACCAAAGTTTGGAAGAAAAGACCTAACCGCGAAGACTGAAGGTGAAGATCCTGGGCGCCTTTTCACACTGTAGCGAGAGGCTTATCATATCCAGCCGATCCGCACTGTAGCGGCGGCATTTATTTCTATTCACCTATTCCGCACTGTAGCGGATTCTTGCAGCATCGACCCGCACTATCGCACGCATATTTGTATCATTCAAATTTTATTGGTTGACCATCGTTACTTTTTAATCATATCATTGAGCTTCGTCTGCATCTCGTGTATTACTGTTGTATCTGTTTGTCTCTCTCCCGATGCCTACGGTCTCACGCATACGCACGCACGTTCGTCTCGTCACTTCCGAGAGGCGGGGGCCCTACGAGGATCGCACACACTCCAGAGAGTTTAGGCAAGGCGCCCAGCGCGCAGACGTCGCTCCCAGGACAGCGGGAACGGTGCACCAGAGAGGGGCCTAATCCAACCCCAGCACCGGCTTCTTGGACAGCGGGAACGGCGCACACCAGAGGGGCCTGATCCAACCCCATGGCCGGCTTCCTGCCCGACCTCCTTTTTCCCGACACCTTGAACCCGACGTGAAGCGAGGTGGTTGCCCGGTGATCCTCGACACGCCACCCACTCCTTGAGAAGATAGACGGGAACCTCGGCATCGAACGGAGATTTCCATATACCAGCATTTCAAGTTATTTGAATATTTGCATGGATCCACACACAGAAACAAAAAGATTGTTTTACTGCCTGACCTTGGTCATCCACTTTTGCATCAGTTTTAATCATATGAGTGTGCACTTTTCCATTGAGGCATAGATTAAGAATCCACTTCTCAGCTTAGATCATAAGAAGAGGAAAACGAAAATGAACAAAATGATTGAGGAACAGTTTAAGAGATATGAAGAACGAATTAAGGAAATAGAATTTAACACGAATGAATCTATAAAATCAAAGTTTGGTATTGTCATGACCCTTATGCAAACTATAAATGCAATATCTAATACTATTCAGCTAATGGGCATAAGTATAAAAGACCTAAAAAAAAATGGATTCTGAGATTTCTAAATTAAGAAATAAGGTTGACCTATTGACAAACCAAGTTAATGACCTACAAGTATTGAAGAGTGATAATGAGCATGAGGTAAAGGTCCAAGGCATATCTGCACAGAAACAATCATTAGGTCCTAGGAGATCCATGCCTAGAGTGATATCTAGGAAATCAAGTTGGGCTAAGAAGAGACCTATACGATGTTTTTGGTGCGATCAGTTTGGGCATATGTTCTGGGATTGTCTAGCATATGAGAGTGCACACGGACATAGACTTGTAAGTGAGCATGAAAGAAAAATTTGTAAATATCAAGAGGAGATACCTTTGCATTTGAATATAGGAAAAGGTGGGATAAAGGAATATTTTGAAGAGACCAAGACTAGATCAAAGTTATTACAAAAGATATGGAGGCCAAAAAGGCATGAAGATGATAGATCTCATGAACAAACAAGAAAGATATCCATTGAGAGTCAAGAGAAATCTGTTGCAGAAACCAAAGGTAGAAAAATCAAGGTTGAAAAACAAAACGTTGAGCAGATATTAAGAGAACAAATGGAAATGGATAAAAGAGAATGTGATAGAGAAACTAAAGAGAAGTCAAAGAAAGACCAGGATATATATGTGTTATTTGATCCACAACTTTTGGCTAATGAAAATCTGTTTGACCAAGAGAAAGTTATGAAGTTGCAATCCCAATTAAACTTTCACAAACAAATTGAACATGAAAAGAGTGAAGAAGAAATTCAAGAAGATACAAAATCTGATAAACGAGTTAACAAACCAAAAAAACAGTTGCTTGATGATATTATCAAGCAAATCGAGGGAAGTGTAAAGACAACTTCAAAGACTTCTAAGTCCTTGAAAAAGAACAAGACAAGTAAGAATCTAACCTTCCAAGATATATTTGCAAATATTGAATGATGATTGAGGAAGAATCATAATGAAAATATATTAGAATGATCAAGAAACTATTGAATGAAGATGACTTATGAATGTTAGTGATTCATGATGATGGTTTATGATAATGGATGATGAGGAAGATGTTAGTGATGGATAATGATGATGATTATTGAGGACTGATAATGGATGATTGATGATGATGATGATTATTGATGATTTATGATGATGATGATTATTGAAGATTGATGATGAAGATGATTAATGATTGATGATAATTGATAATTCATTCTAGAGGATGCTGATGACACTGAGGCTGATGCTGATGAAGAATAATAGACCATGGAGTTAAAGAAAAGCTAGATCAAAATGAAGAAAAATGACCAGGTGAAACGTTTTTTATTTGAGATCTATTTTCTTTCTATTAGAGCATATGCACTGCATTTATGTGTGTGATAAAGATATGTATGAATTTATGAAAATCATGTAGAATGAAGATACCAAATATCTATTATGGGTTTGCACGAAGCATGAGCGACTAGGAATTATATGAATAGGATCAATTAGTGGACTAGAGACTTTTGGGAGTGAAAGCTTGGGAATGTGATGGCATGCTTAGACCGAGTGCATGTATATAGTGATTGATTTGAACACTTAGTGAGTGGGAAACTTTGGATCATAGTATTTATTTTTTGTGAGATCTTACCTCCATATGGATCATGATTTATGAAAAACATTCATACTCAAGCCAGCTTATATGTGTGTGCATGTTGTTAGTGCGTTGCGATGGGCTAGTAGGCAGATGGAACCACCTTGGACGGTCGACCAAGGCCACGAGCCATAGCTAGTTTCGTCGTAGGCCTGACCTATTTGTTGTCATGTGCCTGCATGGGTCGGTAGGGGACCAACCTAGTGTTGTGGAGCATCAATTGCAAATTGATTCATCAAAACAAACTACTTGACACAAAATAGATGAAGAAAAACTTGCTATTTTTGGATGAGATGCACTCTCGAAATTTACTCAAAGCTTATAGCTTGCTTGAGATTGACCAAAGATATTTTGCACACCTCTAATTAGATATATAGTGAGTTAGAAGAAATAAATTTGATGAGTTTTGATGAACCCTTTTGAGAGAAATAAGTTTAGCAATATAGGGGTATTTTTCTGATATTTCAAGAATTATCTCCTAGAATACATAGGTGACTGGAAAGGAATGTAACTCATAGAATAATTAAACAATGATGATGAAAATCGGTATGATGCAAAATAAACCTATCAGTTACCTATAACAAAGTAGACCTTATCAAAAGACCAAGTATACACATAGAAATCAATAATTGAAGTTGAGTGAGAATGTGAACATAGACCTGTAGTAGTAGATAAGGAGAACTCTAAGATATAGCTTGAAAATCAATCTCTATAGCACATATGGTACATGAAATAGATAGGCATGAAGCTTGGGAAGGATGAGCACAATGTGTGCTTCACAAATAACTAGGTTGTTGGTTAGAATCTCATCATAATGTAGCTCAAAATGATATGCTCTAATCCATGATCACATCTATGTGTATATATAGGAGTTTTTGAATTAAACACTTGGAGGGATTGTACCTAAATATTCCGTCAATTTTGGGGAATCTGTTGCTGATCAATCTCTCCTAACGTTGGCTCATGATTCGTGCCTAACAAGGCCACGACTTCCTCCTTTGACATTTACTTTTGATGTAGTTACTTTTCAAGTAATAACTATTACAAGAGTCTATTTCTCTGGCTTCTCTCATTGATAGTATACATAACCAATGTTTTACAATAATAAGTGATCAAGCACTAGAGTTGGATGAAATACATCAACATAGTCATCTTCCTACAAAAGAAAAGCACAAATACTCCATACCACGTAATAAAGACTCCATATATATGGAAATTCTTTGCATCCTCATAAGAAAAAAAAAAATTTAACATCAATCATTAGAGATTCTATCAGTCACATTCTTCAATAACTCTTCTCATAGTGAAACAAGCTCTTTCTACTCTTTTGTAAGTCAAATTGAAGAAATTTTAAAAAATAATAATATGGAAAAATAAAAGAAATAAAATAAAATAAAATAAAATACAACCAACTCACACATTCCTTGTATTCCTTGCTTCAGACTTTTAAAAGGAAAAATTAAGACCTTTACACTGTATATATATATATATATATATATATATATATATATATATATATATATATATATATACATATATATATATATATATATATATATATATATATATATATATATATATATATATATATATATATATATATATATACCTTTTTCTTTTCTTTTTATATTTTTTTCTATAATTCTCTCTATAGTTTTTCATATTTTTCCTAGTTTGCTAGTTTTTTGCATTTTTCTTTTGATCCATTGTAAGAGTATCTTCTCACCCTTCTAGATGTTTTTACTCATGTAAAAATACCTTCTTTCCATGCCCGAGTTTCTAAAGATCTCATGCCTAGTGAATGCATGGCTTTGTAATGTAGCCCTACACATGCATACTTTGATTATGCACTAACTTTTATGGTGCAAAATAAGGGTCTTTAGTAATTAACTAAGTGGTTTTCTGATGATGACGATGGTTTTCTATGTTTTGTATTTTTTGGTTGTAACTAAACGTCGCTTTGAAATGGTTTTTTTGAATTCTTCCTCCAGCAACAATTTCTTTTGCTACATTTATTCTTTAAAGTCTTTTCTTTTTCTTGTTCTTATTCTCTTGTTGAAAATATACGACTCTACTTTATTTTCTATTTCTTTGGCCTCCATATGCGCCTCATTTGGACGTTTTCTTCTCTTCTTACTTTAGGTCTTCATATTTGTTTAGTGGTTTTACTTATTTTTCCATGTTCTTGTTCCATTTGATTTTGTTCTCGAATTTTGTTCTCGTCTAAAAGTTTCTTTTCATGAATTGGCATTTGATCCTCCTCTTTCACTCCTTGATATTTTTAATTTTCTTTTATTGAGAATTTGAATATTTTTATATACAGCTTGTATATGCCTTTATCTAGTTTTTTCACACCATCATTTACAAAAGAAAAATCATAGTTTTCTCTCTCACTTTTACTTTGATCCATTGTCAATCAAAATCAATAGACATTGTGTATTGTTTCATTGATTCTTGAACTAATAATAAACTTCCCGGCACTAGCATTTTAGGGCATGCTTCATACTCAAGTAAATTCTCTTCTTGTCCTATTTTCAAGTCGATTTTCATTTTTGATAATGAAGGACGTGTTTGTCCAATTATTGCTGTGATGATAGTGTGGCTCTCTTGTTGACGCCCAACTCAAAGATTTTGAACTAATACGTTTACTTGAGACTCAATTTCCAATAATAACCTAATTTTAGTTCCTTTCTAATACATCTCAACTACTCTAAGGTGATTTTTTTTTGTTTCGTTCTCATCAATTTCACAAAGCATCAAACCTCCTATCTATTTATCTTTTGTGATTTTTCCCTAAGCTTCTTCATGAGCTTCCTCTCTTTTCTTCTCTCTCTTTTCATCTTTTCTTCTTTGTGACTATTGTAACCTTCTGTTGTTAAAGATTCCAAGTATTGTTTTATGCATCCACTCACATAATTTGAGATCACTTGTCCACCTATATTTGCCAATTGAAGAGCTCCATTAGAGCTAATCCTCTAAAGGATGTAAGGACCATGTCATCTTTTCTCTATTTTTTCTATGTTTCTTAATGTGTGTGATAGGAATGAATCTCCTTCTTGTAAGTCCTTCTCATTTATATGCAAATCATAATATTCTTCTTATCCTTCCTTATGTGCATAGATACTCATGAAAACTTGTAATATAGAAGCTCTCAAATGTTCTAGCTCCATAATTGTCTGAGATAGTTCATGTCTTTTCGAATGCAAATGATTCCCTATCCTTAAGGTTGTTATAAAAAATTCCAATAGTAGAACTACATTTAATCCATGGAGCAAATTGAATGGAGAAGTTGAAATTGAAGTTTTGTATGCCACTTTATATGCCCAAAGGACATGATATAGCTGCATATCCCAATCTATTCTTTTAGAATTCACTAGTTTAGAAAGTAAAATGTGTTGAGCCCATAAAAGTCATGTTGGACAAAGTCAACTATAGTCAAAGTCAACATCAAAGTCAAATCGGTCAAAGTGTTCAAAGTTTAGGGGTCAAAGTGCACAGGTAGTGCACAGTTAATTCTCCACAAATGGTAAAATTGGAGAAAGGTGGTTGC
This sequence comes from Ceratopteris richardii, assembly GCA_020310875.1. NCBI lineage: Eukaryota > Viridiplantae > Streptophyta > Polypodiopsida > Polypodiales > Pteridaceae > Ceratopteris > Ceratopteris richardii. Next base: position 114,316,952 of record CM035409.1, read on the forward strand.
AGGTTGTAGAGGTATTTCTCTAATTTCCCTAAGGTTCAAAAGTGTTTTTAAAGTGTTTGGGAAGGTTCAGGTGAACCCTCTCTTAGGTGTACAAGTGAAGAATTAAAAGGCAAAATGTGAAGATATGTGAAGCGGCAGCGTAGGTAGAAGTGAAAGTATGGCCCCCACAATTAAAATTTCAGGTTTAATTTAAAGTCACTACAGGACAAAATAAGGTTTCGTTGGCTGTCCAGTTGTGAAGACAATCTTGGGACATCAAAGTAAGCACTAAGATACTCTTGCAGTTAGGAGCATACGTGAATCGACACTCAAATGAAGGCAAGGACTATTCTTGGACTAGCAAGTGTAATCAAGACTAAGCAAGAGAGAGCATAGTCTATGTGAGGCAAGAGAGAGAAGTGCAAGAGACACACAGTGTGCGACGCAGAGAAGTGAAGTACAAGGTGTGCACGAATAGTGACCAAAGAAATGTGTAGAGAAGTGCTAAGCCATTCACCCCAAGGATCCCAAGGTCTCATTGAAGTTGTGTGCGTGTTGAAAGAAGGTGTCCAGCCCTCCCCCTTATTGGAAGCTTGGTGCAAGGTATGCACAAGTGCAGGCTTGGAGAAGGTGGAGGTTTAGTGAAGAGAAGGCCGAAAACAACAAGACCCTTGGGTATTTGGTATTTTGTGATTGAGCAGTCTGTGGGATTTTGCACAGAAGCATTGGGTTGTATTGTTGGATTGTATTGTGCATCACCATTGTAATTGTCTTCCTATAATCAATCGAAAAAGGCTTCCAGTGTGTATCTTTCTTCTTGTTTTTCCTTTTTCTCTTACAAACACTCAAATCCCTTCTTGTCCAAGAATCCCCCAACAAACGTTGGCATGCCCGGTCGGACTCCAAGGTGACTTGAGCATAGGAGAAGACATATTGCAGTGTGGAGAAGCGCTATTCAAGTGCCAAAAATATTACTTCATTGGGCTAAGAGGTACATATTGTTATCAATTATCTCATACTAAGAGGATTATGAACAACTCATGACCGCAACCCGGTCCCAAACATTGAGGGTCACCTGCAAGCAAACAAGAAGGTTGTTAGAAGATCCTCTAGTCCACTATCTTCAACCTCATCAGTCAAAAGCATGGCAAGTCAGGTAGACTTGGAAACCTTACTATCAACATTGAATATAAAATTTCCTTATTTCAAAGGCTTAGCCCAGGAATATGCAGACAAGCATATTAGAAGGTTTTTGGCACTATGCAAAACTAGAGGCTTAATGGGAAGTGAGGATGCCATTTTGATACTCTTCCCTACCACATTAGAAGTGTTAGTAGATAAATGGTTCATCCACTTTACTGAGAACCATTTTACAAGTTGGGAATTAATGAAAGATGCATTCAAAAATCAATTCCAAAATGGAAATACTACAGAGATCGTCATAGAGGAATTAGAAAACTTGAGATTCGATCTAGGTGAGAATTTTCCAGACTTTGTAACTAGGGCCAAGGCACTAATGGCTAAGTTGCTAGATCCTCCACATGATTTTTTTTTCAAGAAATGGTTAGCTAAGCTACTTCTAGTGACCACCCAATGTAAAATCAAGGAACTAGTATTGCCCACAGTCTCCATAGAGGAGTTCATCAACACAGCTACACGATTGGAACAGATAAGGCAACAATATGGATCAATTTCTTCTCAAATACCCTACTCTACAGAATTGGAGGATCCAGTAATCCATCTAAGGAAAGAGTTGGAGGGCTTAAAAAGGAATAAGCCCCTCAAAGAGGAGGAGAATGTTGTTACTCAGTTGAGGAGGGAGAGGGAGGCATTAAAGCTCCAATAGGAAGAGGAAGCCCAAGCAGAGGAATTAGCTCAGCTGTGACAGGAGTTGCATGAACTCAAAGGGGGTGGCATCAGGAGTGGAGTTTGGTGTACCATGTGCAGCAAGCACGGTCATATAGTAAGTGAATATCCTCTATTAAGTGTGACTTGCCAACTATGCAGGAAAGCTGTTCATGAGGCTCAAGAATGCCAATTAAGAGAAATACCTATGCAACCTGCAGCCAACTTTCTCCAATTTTATCCTTTGTGGACAATTAACTGTGCACTACCTGTGCACTTTGACCCCTGAACTTCGAACACTTTGGCCGACCTTTTGACTTTGACTATAGTTGACTTTGATTGCGGTTGACTTTGACCAACATGACTTTATGGGCTCAACAAAATGTATGACACTTTATTGGTACTTACCGCTACAGCATTGGCTTGTGGATGATAGGGTATAGATTCCTTGTGTATATCATGTATTGGTCTCTCAATTTTTCAAGTACTTGATTTAGCAAATGAGTTCCTTAATAAATTACCAATTCTAATGGTAGTCCATATCTAGTGATAACATGTTCATACAAGAACTTTGATGTGGTTTGTTACTCCATTTAGGATTTTCTTAAAAACAAAACAAGGTTCTGGTTCATTTCAGTGTTTACTCTTACATTTTTTACAATGAGATACATATGTCTCCACGTCTTTCTCTCTTGTTGGCTAATGAACTCCCATTCTTCCCAAATTATTTAGAGTAACAATCTTTGAAGCATTAGAACATGGAATCCAAAGGTGTGTCTTCTCTAGATAATTATGTTGTTGATCTTCAGGTACACAATATTTGAGAAATCAAAAACATACTAGAGCTCATTGGGGAATGAATGTATTTGGTTCGCTGAAGTGATCAACGCTAAAGTGATCGAGGCTGGTCTCTGATGTAGTAGACATCAAAGAAGTCATGCGCCGCTGAAGTAGCAGACATCAAAGAAATCATGCTGCACTTTGATGGATTTTTTCATGAATAACCAAGTTCAAACTTTGAAGGAATCTTGTTATAACTAACAATGATCTGCGTGGGTGACAAAACGATCCACTTTTCTTAATCGATTATTCGAACGTAATAGCACCCAAAAGGTGCACCTCGTGGAAAGCCGGCAAGAGCATTTCATTCGTTGCCCCGTGTATTCCCACTCATGGTGGTGTCACTGAGCTTCGAGTATCACCGATGGTGGTATCGTTGAGCTAAGCATATCGTCGGTGGTCGTATCGCTGGCTCAGGAGAGTATCGTTACGCGAGGTGGCAGCCATCAGGTATCATCACGGCCAACTAGTATCGTCATGTGGGGTAGCCATCGTGTATTGTATCGCTTGGTAAGGCAGCCATCGAGTCACGTATTGCCATCGGGGCAGTCCGCTTGGTGGGGGAGCAGTATTGTCAAGCACACAAGCAGAAGTATCGCCTCGTAGTGGGTGAGCAGTATCATCACACATACAAGGTGAAGCATCGCCACATCTCCTCATTGGGTGTCTCGTCAGAGGAGAAAGCAAGCACAGAAGTATCATTTTCAGGCATCGAGAATCAAAACGTAGAGAATGAGGAAAGAGTTGGTGGAGGTATTTCAAGCTGTCCTAAAGTGCAAGAGAGGAAGCATTGATACCGTATTCGTTGCCCAAAGGGTTCTTCCTAACAACGTCACGTGGGACATTCAGACAGGACTCTCTCTTGTTAGCAGAGAAAAATCCTTTAGTGTGTTCTTAGAGAAAATAGTTTCTTTGACATGTTTAGTGTTTCAGCAGCATCTCGTAATGCACTAACCTCACCATCTCAGATCACTACCCAATCACTATCTCATTCCAGCCTCTCACCAATACCCATAAGGCTCCTTGGTTTCATGCCTACTCAACTTCTTTTTCTCTGCCCTTAGTCCATCAAGAAGTTGGTGAAGTGTGGAAGGAGGCATTCACCAATTGTTCGTTGCTAGCTAAGAGTTGGAGATGTGTAGTTAATAAGTCATGACAGATCATGTTAAGAACCAGGAAGATGCTCCAAATTGTTCGGTGTTGGCATAGAGAAGAACATTATCATAGGCTCTGGAGACTTGTAGAGGAAGTGAACAAAGGAAAAGCTCATTCCTAGAAGGGTCTACATAGAATCAAAGCATTGCCAAGAGACGATGTAATACAAAGGAAAAATTTGCAAACATTCTTTAAGGAGTGGTGGGTGGGCAAAGTTGATAGGCCCAACATGTGCAGAATTCTTAAAAGGAAACAAAACAAAGAACTTAAAACCCTTATTGCTAGGGTCAAATGGCGATGTTTGCAATACAGAAGAACAAAATATAGGAATCATTGAAGATCATTTTACGAGCCTCTTGGGAATCTCAACTCCCCTCTCTCCTCATAGACAAGAATGCATGGCTGCCATCTCTAGAGTATCATCTCAGAGGATCCCACACAACCTTCACACCTTGCTAGAGGCCCCTATCTTGGAAAAAGAAATCATTGAAGTCATTGATGCCCTTCCCAGTGGGAAAAGCCGAGGGCCGGATGGAGTCGTGAATAAATTCTTTAAGTCCTTCAAGTTGGTTTCGGCTACCCCTCTTCAGTTGGTATGGCAAGAGGCGCTAGATTTTGGTGCACTCCTGACTTGTCTCAACAATGGGATCATCAAGTTAATCCACAGAAAAAAGGTTAAAAGAACAAAAGTGAGAATTGCTGTCCAATTACAATGCTTCAAACGGGATATAAGGTCATTGCTAAATTCATAGCCAATAGAATTTCCAATCATTTAAAGATTGGTTAAGTGAGGACCAAAAATGTTTCTTCAACGGAAGGTCAATATTGAAAGCCATAATTGATATTTGGGAAGGTGTAGACTTCATGGATGAGGGAAAACAAGATGTGGTTTTCCTCAAGATCGACCTTGATAAAGCTTACGATAGGTTGGAATGGGACTATATTCTGCAATCACTTAAAGATCTCGATTGCAGCCAAAAATTCACCAAAATGTTATCGACCTATTAGGGAACACGTCGACTCAAATTAACGTTAATGGCTACCTTTTGAAGGCGATCAAATTCAAATGATCCATTAGACAAGGATGCCCCTTAACTCCCCTTCTATTTTCCATCACCACAGAAGGTCTGAGCATGCTTGTGGAACAACAAGTGGAAGCTCGTAATATCAAAGGTCTCTCATTGCCTAGTAACCATGGCCAAATGACCATGAGACTTTCTGCTGAAAATATTAACGCATTTCTTCACAACGGTAGCAGCCTAGAGACGTTTTGGAGAGTCTTGGACACTTTCTACGAAGCCTCACGATCCAAAATGAACTGCTCAAAGACTACTTTTAGAGCTATTGTTAGGATCCGACACGACCTTCTCTTTGAACATGGATGTAATTCTCATATTTTGTCCCTTCACATAGAGGTTAGCAAGTAATGAAAAGCACATCGGAAAATGGTGTTAATCTTTTATTTCACTCATTTCAGAAAGAACGAATTTCTTTTGAGAGAAATGGTACTTCCATGATAACATATTAATCTTATGCTTATACATACGAAGCGATATCATCCTTCCATGATATCATACGAAGCAATATCCTCCCTCCATGATAAGACGCCATATAGGTATTTTTGCAATGTTACTTATTAGAGAAAAAAAAACTCAAATGACTTTCGTGTGGGGTTTGTGAGTCGATCATGGATTCCAAGGGAATGTATGAAATTAGCCAGAGAGAGAAAAAACACATTAATCATAGACTTATGCCCCTGTTTTGGACTCTCTCTCTCTCTCTAAGACATTCTCTCTCTTCATCTCTCTCGATCTTTCTTCCACAGCTTTTGGATCCATTTCTCTTTCTCTCTCTCTCTCTAGACTATACCAACCCTCTGCTTCATCATTTCCCATCTATCTGTGAGGATAAAATCTTGTGTTTTGCTCTTTCTCTCTCTCTCTCTCATCTTGCTCTCTGTGGATCTGTGCATCACCATCTTTTCCTGACTCCATCCTCTCTCTCTCTCTCTCTCTCTCTCTCTCTCTCTCTCTCTCTCTCTCTCTCTCTCTCTCTCTCTCTCTCTCTCTCTCTCTCTCTCTCTCTCTCTCTCTCTCTCTCCCTCCCTGTCTCTCTCTCCTCTGGAATTCTGCCATATTTCTTCATCGATTACCATCGTCGAATCATCTCTCTTAGCTAGCACCTCTCTCTCTCAGCCATCTCCACACGAATTTCATTTCTTTTGCACCTCCGCTCTGCTTAGAGCACTCTTGTCTTGTGGACTATCTTGTGAGAAGGTAAATAAGCCTTTGCAACCTCGAGAGCATTCGCAATCATTGCATTCTATTGGGTGTCTACAAGTGTTGGGAGCGATGGATGGATAGCTCAAGGAAGTGAGGTGGTACTACTAAAACCACCTTTCAATGAGTCCTAAGGCACTTGAGAGTTATAAAGTAGGCCCTTTACGCTTGCAAATGAAACCAAGAAATTACCTATGTACTTTGGAGTTGATGCTTGAAACAAGAAATCCAAAGCAGACTAGTTCTAGAATAGCTAGTGTTGAAAAACTTGTTATTTTAGTCCGTACATCTGCTAGCTATTTTACTCAGAGCTCATAATACAATAACAATTGACAAAATTTCTTTTCAAGGAATTCATTTAGCTTAGATAGATAATGATTGCAAGTGGAATCATTTAAAATGATCAACTATGCTCTGAGAAATTAATTTGCCAACTTAGATCTTACCCCTGACTTTTTAGGGAGCAACTAGTAGATGACCAATGAGCATGTCGAGGGAGATTTCTCCCTGATTCCTAAACTAAATCCTTTGAAATTTTGAAAGCACAAATTAGGCTTCCCAAGAAGCCATAGCTTATCTAAAATGGTTGAGTATTCACTAAGATATGACCAGAAGAAGTTGATTGTTCTAAGTAGTCATAGTAGAGAAGTAGACAAAGATGTTTAATGAGTTATATGTATTATTGAGCATGATTGTACAAAGTCATTGACATTGTATTGATGCTCAGTGTTGATGAACTGAGTGAGCTATGGTGTGAGCTACTCAAGTTCTTCAAAATCATCAAGGAATGAGCTCAGAATGAGGCACACTACCTCACGAGATTTTACAAGATCTTTTTATATGAGTTTCTTCAAAGTTTGAATTTTGAATTCAAAATTTGCTCTAATAAAAATGTAACTCCATTCATTTACGAGATATTCCTTCAATTTGGATTCATAGCTGATGTTCTTCCTAACTCCACAAGATATAGGCTTTTACAAGATTCTCCAAGGAATTAAACTTTTACAATGGTAAATGATCAAGTAGTTACAAGCTATAGCTCACATGAATCATCAAGTGTTAGTTCTACACATTGTCTTCCATGCTAAGCCAAATGTGTAGGGTTGATCATTTGCACCAACAGCTCCCTCTCAAGCCAAACATCTTGACTTGCATTGCTTCATCAATCTTCTTGAATATCCTGTATTCCAATCATGATTTTAAACCTACAAAGTTTAGTACCATCAAGTGCTTTGGTTAACAAATCAACACACTACATATTTGTAGTTACAGATGCTAGTTGAATCTCTTTGCCCAAGAGTTTCTCTCTAACATAGTAATAGTGCACTTCTATATGCTTCGTCCTTGCATGATAAATGGGGTTGGCTACAAGATGCAAAGAACTAGTGTTATCACCAAAGATCATTGGTGAATGAGTGTGAAGTCCCAAATCTGAGTAGAGCAATCTAATCCAAATAGATTTTTGTGTAGCATTTGCTAATCCCTTGTATTCAGCCTCTGTTGAAGATTGAGAAATAGTTGGTTGCTTCTTAGAAGACCATGAGATGGGTTTATCACCTACAAAAGATAAATAATCAGAAGTACTTCTTCTATCATCCTTACATTGGCATCACTACCTATAAGAATGATGTCATCCATACATAAACATAAATAGATAATTTTAGAATTACTCTTCTTGATAAATAGAGAAGAATCTGCCTTGCTCATCATGAATCCTTGGTCTTGAAGATAGGTTGATAGCCTATGGTTCCATGCCCTAGGTGCCAGCTTCAAACCATGAAGATCTTTCTTTAATTTGCATACATGATTTACCTTGCTTGGATCTTCCTAGCTAGGAGGTCGAGCCATGTAAACCTCCTCAAAAATCCACCCATTGAGGAAAGCATTTTTCACATCTAGTTGATACAGATTCCAATTTCTAGATGCAGCTACACTTACCAATACTCTAATGGTTGGCATCTTAGCCAATCGTGAAAAGGTTTCTTCATAGTCTATTCCATGGGTTTGTGCAAAACGCTTAGCCACTAGCGTACCTTTGTACCTCATTATGGATCTATGTGAGTTCCATTTGATTTTGTAAATCCACCTAGAACCAATTACCTTCATTGATGCTTTCTTGGGTACTAGCTCCCAAGTTTCACTCTCTTGGAGTGCTTCTATTTCTTCATCAATAGCCTCCTTCCATTCTATTTTGGTACTTTCTTCTTCATATGAAGAAGGTTCTTCAAGTGATGAATCCTTAGCAAGATAAATAGAATGCTTAGTGAGTAATGAAGTAAAATACCCATATCTAATTGACTTCTTACTCTAACTATGTGATCTCCTTAGGCTTGGTTGGATGACTCAGGTATGTCCTCCAACATCTTCATCTTGACCTTGCCTTTTGATTTCCATGCTCTAAATTCTTCCAAGTTGATGGTGTCCTCATCATCTGATTTGATGTCTTCAATTATGCTTGGCTCGTCCTTGGTGAGGCTTGGAAATTCTTCTTCCAAGTCATGTGGCAATTTGACTTTCCTACATTCACTTTCAAACCGAGTCATTCTCATCAAAGACAACATCTCTAGTGACCATAAATCCTTTGTTGGATGGATCATAAAACCCGTACCCCTTTTCATTTATATCATAACCTATGAAGATCCATTTCTCTACTTTAGAGTCCAACTTACCTATGATTTGAGATTGAACATGCACATAAGCAACACAACCGAATATTTTGCAATGTTCAAGTGATAGTCTCCTACCATTCCATGCCTAATAGGGAGTCGTCCTATCAAGGGAATTAGAAGGTAACGTCTTTATAAGATAAGTGGCAATAGAAACAACCTCTACCCATAAGTAATTAGGCAACTTCTTTTCATTTAGCCTAGATCTAGCTGCTTCCAAAATCAATCTGTTCCTCCTCTCTGCTACTTCATTTTGCTTTGGAGTATATCTAGTTGTGATCTCTCTCTTGATACCTTTGTCATGCAAAAATGCATCAAACGCATTGGAGAAGTACTCAAGTCCTCCATCTAAACGTATCCTCTTTAAACTCTTTCCTGTTTGAATTTCCACAAGTGCAAGATACTTTTTGAAACAACTAAACACTTTATCCTTATGTTTCATGAAATATAAGATAGTCCACCTACTGAAATCATCAATAAATGACACAGACAACCTTGAGCCTGAAATTGAAGGGTCCTTGCTTGATCCCCACACATCTATGTGGACATGTTCAAAATAATCCTCATGCATATAGCCTTTCTTTGTAAAGGGTAACTTGTGTGATTTACCAAACTCACATGCGCCACATTTATAGATCATATGTTGCTTGGATACATTAGGTATCCCAAGTACACATTGATCTCTACATATCTGCTTCAATGTTCTCTCACCAATGTGTCCTAGTCTTTTGTGCCATATCTCTAATTTAGACAAGGTTTGATCCTCGTAATTATAAAGTGCAATGTTTCTAGTGTCCTTAAGCTCAAATGTAAACAATCTACCTGTTTTCTCTCCCTTTGCAAATATTTTGAATCCATGTTGGGGGTCCCCCACAAAAGCTCCAAATTTATTGAACCTAACCTGCAAACCCTTTTCCACTATTTGTCCAACACTCATGAAATTCTTTGTGATAGTAGGTACATAAAGAACTCTGCTCAACAAATTCCTATGCCCATTAGAAGTTTTGAAATTTGCTACCTTGACAAGTGAACGCTTGGTATCATCACGTGTCTGCACTTGGTGTTTTCCCTTGGGCTCTTCAAGATCAGAAAGGAGGGCTAAATTGTTTAAACAACCCGAGTCAATAAAGTAGAGGTGCTCATCATTCATACCTTGTTTTGAAGTCATGTTCATAACGAGAAGAGAATCCTCTTGATCCTTTGTATAGTTGTTGAAGTCTTTTCTTGATTTGTATCCTCCTTGATAATTGTTGTTGTAATTGTTTTTGTAGCCATGGTTGTAACCTTGATTATGATTGAATCTTCCTCTTGATTGTAAGTAGCCATCTCTTTGGAATCTTCTTCCTCTCTGGTTCTTGAAGGTCCTATAGCACTAATCTTTTGTGTGATTAGAAAATCCAAATATATTTCATGGGGAAGAGTTGAAAGGTTTCCCCCTACCTTGCTTACCTCCTCTACCCCTTTTGAATTCCTACCTCTCCCTATATAGTAAGCTTGAGAAGTAGCACCTTCGTCTTCAAAATTCTTGTTCTTTCCTTTATCCTTAGACTTTCCTTTATCTGTATAGAGGGCAAAAGAATTGTTACCTCTTGATGGTTCACCATTTTTGGTGCCTAGTAAGATCTTTATGGATTGAAGCAGGTGCCTAGGGCATGGAACCATAGGCTGACAACATATCTTCAGGATCAAGGACTCATCGTGAGTAAAACACATACTTCTCTGTTTGTTAAGAGGAGTAATTTAGAGGTGATATATCTATGTGTATATGTTGATGACATCATACTCATAGATAATGATGCTAGTGGCATCAGACATATTTAGAATCAAATGATGCAGGAGTTCAAAATCAGTGACCTTCGATCACTAAAGTATTTTCTTGGACTTGAGTTAGTCTATACTAACTCTAGAATTTATATTACTCAGAGAAAGTATATACAGGACATGTTAAAGAAGTTTCCTTTGCAGGATGCCAAGGTAGCAAGCACTCCAATGGAGGTAAACCAAAAGTTAAGTGCTCATTAAGGTGATGTGCTTGAGAATATTGGAGGTTACCAAAGCATAGTGGGAAGCTTGAACTATGCTACATTGACAAGGATTGATATTGCTTATGGAGTAAGTGTCTTAAGTCAATTTATGCACAACCCTAGGGCACCTCACTTGGAAGCTGCAATGAGGATTTTGAAGTACCTTAAGGGCACTCAAAAGCAAGGATTTTACTTTCCTTATACCTCAAATTTGGACATCATGATATATTTAGATGCAGATTGGGCAGGTTGCAAAGATGATAGAAGGAGCACCTCAGGTTACCTATCTTTTGTAGGTGACAAACTTATATCATGATCTTGAAAGAAGCAACCTACTGTTGTTTTATCTTCTACAGAGGCACAGTATAAAGGATTAGCCAATGCTACTCAAGAGGCCATATGGATCAGATTGTTAAATACAAATTTAGGTTTGCATACTACATCTCCAATGATTTTTGGAGATAATACAAGCTCACTACATCTTGCAACAAATCCTATTTATCATGCTAGGAACAAGCATTTAGAGGTCCACTATCATTATTTGAGAGATAAGCTATTGAGCAAGGAAATTCAATTGGCATATTTATCAACTAATATGCAATGTGGAGACTGATTGACTAAAGCATTTGATGGTACAAAACTTTATAAGTTTAAATCTATGATTGGATTGTAGGATATTCAAGAAGATTGAAGAAGAAGAACAAGCCAAGATGTTTGGATTGAGGGCGATCTATTGGTGCAAATATCAAGCCTACACATTTGGCTAGAGTTTATGTGCAACTAATTGAAGTTCTATGGGAACCGTTGCTATGAAAGCCTTTACTTTTTACCACTTTTAAAAGTCTATTTTTCTTGGAGGGATATTTGTAGCTACCACTAAACTCGTGGAGTTTGTTAGATGGAAAAGACACAAATTTATTTGGAGAGAATATCTCCTAGATTAGAGGATCACTTTTCTGTGAGAGCCAATGGAGAATTCAAATTCAAAATTCAAATGACTCATCTATAAGAGATGAGTGAAAAACTCGCGGGGTAGATCACTTCAATTCTGAGTTGTTGTTGATTAAATTGTAAGAGAGTGAGGCTCTCTTCATAGCCTACACTACTCATTATCATTAGGAATTGATTATCATGCCAATGATCATGTACAACATTTTCCTCTAATACAATAGATCAATACTTTCATCTATGGTCTCTTTGTCATGGACACAAAGGAAACCATCTAAAACCTTAGATTCCATGTTGCTTTCAATACTTCCTTATTAATTCAGATTTTGGAGAAACTAATGTTTCCATTGCGTTCGAAACGTGCCAAAACCCCAAGATCGACTATCTATTCGCTGAATTCTGACATCACCAGGTCTTGTTACAAGTCGATGACATCATGATGATGTCATCAATTCGCAACCGCCTTGGGAACCGCCCTTGAAAACCTATATAACGAAGAGTTGGCCACATTCATAATCAGTCTTGCCAATACCAATCTTGGGAGCTCAAGGAGTCGTGACCACCAAATAAGTACTCTCCAGGTTCCAGTTCCTGTTCCTGTCTTGTTCCTTGTTCTAGTCCTGTCTAGTGTTGTATCCAAGACATCTTGTCTTGTCCTCTTGTAATCTCGTAGTACGAGATCTTGTCGAGTTCTTTCTTGATCTAGTTCATCTCCTAGAAGAGAGTTCTAATAATCGAGATATCTTGTCTCATACTTACGATACGGGGTTGTGGGATCTCGTGTATCATCTCTAGTCAAGTTATTCATACCTATCAGTCCCGGGTTGTGGGACATCTTGTATCAGTCATGTATTCTTGTATTATTTTCCCTTCGTGGGTGATCTTGTAATCAGAAGTGTATTTCCAAAATCTTGTCTCCTGTAGTTAGAGAGCATGATCTACTGCTCCCCTCACATTTTGGCAAGACTCTCTTCTATTCAAGACCAGGCATCATGGAGAATGCTTATGAACAGATTGTAGCATCACTTCAGAGTCTCCAACAAGAAGTCGAAGACCTAAGTCATCGACAGACACAAGTCGAGATGGGACATCCAGTGCATGTAGGTGCACTCCTCCAAGAATTACAGGAACGAATCTGGAGTCTTCAAGCAAATCAAGGGATTATTCAAGTGAATCAACGGCCTAGTACATCATTTATGAAGGAACCCAAGACCTACATGCCAGAAACGTTTGATGGTGATCGCATAAAGTTCTGAGGATTCTTGCAACAAGTCAATTGTACATCTGTATGCAGCCTCATAGATACCCTGATGATGCATCCAAGGTCGGTTTTACTGGAACCTTGCTCTACAGTCAAGCATTATCATGGTTCGCCCCAATCTTGGAGAAGGATATGGCCGTACTTCATGACTATGAGGGGTTTATTAGACAACTCATCGGCACATTTGGAGATGCAGACACGAGTCAAGTGGCAGAAACAAAACTTCAGAAGCTACGTCAAGGTAACCGCCCTGCCTCTACCTATGCATCATAATTTAGAGAGAGTCTTGCCAATACCAATCTTGGGAGCTCAAGGAGTCGTGACCACCAAGTAAGTACTCTTCAAGTTCGAGTTCCTGTTCTTGTTTTGTTGCTTGTTCCAATCCTGTCTAGTCTTGTATCCAGGACATCTTGTCTTGTCCTCTTGTAATCTCGTAGTACAAGATCTTGTCGAGTTCTTTCTTGTATCTAGTTCATCTCCTAGAAGAGAGTTCTGGTAATCCAAATATCTTGTCTCATACTTACGATCTCGGCTTGAAGGATTTCCTGTATCATCTCTAGTCAAGTTATTCATACCTATTAGTCCCGAGTTGTGGGACATCTGGTATCAGTCACGTATTCTTGTATTATTTTCCCTTCGTGGGTGATCTTGTAATCAAAAGTGTATTTCCAAAATCTGGTCAGAGAGCACGATCTAGTGCTCCCCTGACATCTTGGCAAGACTATCTTCTATTCAAGACCAGGCATCATGGAGAATGCTTATGAATAGATTGTAGCATCACTTCAGAGTCTCCAACAACAAGTCGAAGACCTAAGTCATCGACAGACACAAGTCGAGATGGGACATCCAGTGCATGTAGGCGCACTCCTCCAAGAATTACAAGAACGAATCGGGAGTCTTCAACGGCCTAGTACATCATTTATGAACGAATCGGGAGTCTTCAACGGCCTAGTACATCGAGAGTATTCAAGTGAATCAACGGCCTAGTACATCATTTATGAACGAACTCAAGATCTGCATGCCAGAAAATTTTGACTGTGATCGCACAAAGTTCCGAGGATTCTTGCAATAAGTCAAATTGTACATCCGTATGCAGCTTGATAGATACCCTTATGATGCATCCAAGATCGGTTTTATTGGAACCTTGCTCTATGGTCAAGCATTATCATGGTTCGCCCTAATCTTGGAGAAGGATATGGCCGTACTTCATGACTATGAGGGGTTTCTTAGAGAGCTCATCGCCACATTTGGAGATGCAGACACAAGTCGATTGGCAGAAACAAAACTTTGGAAGCTACATCAAGGTAACCGCCGTGCCTCTACCTATGCATCAGAATTGAGGGGAAGGTGATGTCATGGACACAAAGGAAACCATCTAAAACCTTAGATTCCATGTTACTTTCAATACTTCATTATTGGTTCAGATTTTTGAGAAACTAATGCTTCCATTACCTTTGGAATGTGCCAAAACCCCAAGATCGACTGTCTATTCGTTGAATTCTGACATCGGGAGGTCCTGTTACAAGTGGATGACATCATGATGGCATCATCAATGCGCAACCGCCTTGGGAACCGCCCTTGAAAACCTATATAAGGAAGGATTGGCCACATTCATAATCAGTTTTGCCAATACCAGTCTTGGGAGCTCAAGGAGTCGTGACCACCAAGTAAGTACTCTCCAAGTTCTAGTTCCTGTTCTTGTCTTGTTCCTTGTTCCAGTCGGGTCTAGTCTTGTATCCACGACATCTTGTCTTGTCCTTTTGTAATCTCATAGTACGAGATCTTGTCGAGTTCTTTCTTGTATCTAGTTCATCTGCCAGAAGGGAGTTCTAGTAATCCAGTTATCTTGTCTCATACCTACGATCCCGGGTTGTGGGATCTCCTGTATCATCTCTAGTCAAGTTATTCATACCTATCAGTCCCCAGTTGTGGGACATCTTGTATCACTCACGTATTCTTGTATTAATTTCCCTTCCTGGGTGATCTTGTAATCAGAAGTGTATTTTTGAAATCTTGTCTCCTGTAGTCAGAGAGCACGATCTAGTGCTCCCCTGACACTCTTTGCCTTAGTTACTCTGAACAGTCATTTTGTGCTGCTCATATCGCAATCATTTCTTCACCATTTTCAATGTTCTATAGCTTGTTGCAATCAACTCCAAGTCCTCTACATGCTGACAAATATTGAAGATAATCCATTTAGCACATTTGGAGAAATGTGCATCGAAGTATCCACTAGTCAAACTTTGCAGAGGTTAAAATAAATCGAGGGTAATGATTTGATTGCTAAATTGATTGCTCTGTGTATAGTGCATCATTTTAAGTGATTGCAATTGAAATCTTTAGCTTAATAAGTTAATTTGATATTTCCAAAAGGAAGTTTCCTAATTCCTACTGTACTGGAAGCATTGAGCTTAACAAGCACCAAGTGTGTGAACAAAAATCGAAGGTTTTCATTGTTTCTGAAACTTGGAAGTAGACTGTTTTGGTTCAATCATTTCTCACATCATCTCCAAAGTACATAGGCACTTGTTGAGTGTCATTTGAAAGCTACAAGGGCCTACAACTCAACTCCGAAGTAAAAGAGGGCTGGTACAAAGCATGTATTTGCATTACCTACTCATTTCTTGGAGTGTCCATCCATCTTTCCCAAGATTCTTTTGGATCATATTGCTATGCAAAGGTTGCCTCTTGTCTTTGTGATGAGAATGACAATGTTTCTTTGGATGAAGTAGAAAATTCAAAAAATTGGATGGCTACTATGCAATAAGAATATGATGCTATTATGAAGAATGGTACTTGGTCTTTATGTGATTTTCCTCAAAGAAAAAAGTCCAATGACATTAAATGGGTTAGAAGTTGAAGATTAATCTTGATGGAACAGTTGGCATGTATAAGGATAGGCTTTTTTTTTTAATATTTATACTCAAGATAGAGGCATTGATTTTGATGAAACCTTTGCATCCACATGTTGAATGACTACCATTCATAGCATTTGTGAACTTGCAGCCAATTTTGGTTGTAATGTACATTAGTTGGACATTAAAAGTGCATTTCTAAATGGTGACTTGCAGCCAGTTTTGGTTGTAATGTACAGTACTTGCAACGAATTTCGGTTGTTGGACATTACTTCCAGCCAATTTTGGTTGTAACGTACATTAGTTGGACATTAACAGTGCATTTCTAAATGGTGACTTACATGAAGAAGTGTATGTTTTTTACCATCATGGTTTTGTGCAGGAAAGGCATGAAAACAAAGTTTAAGTTTAAAAAAGGCATTATATGGTTTGAATAAAGCACCACATGCTTGGTATGAAAAGATACATGACTACTTTATTGAACATGGTTTTGAAAATATTCTGACTCAAAGAACCTTATATGTTACTTGTGCAGAGGATGTGCTTCTGATCATTTTAGTCTATGTTCATGACATGTTACTTAGTGGTCCTAATGGGAATCATATTGCTAATTTTAAGGCTGATTTTCATGCCTTCTATGAGATGTCAGGTTTGTGGCATTCACATCATTATTTGGGCATT